>CM021104.1:655842984-656510368 GCA_007115665.2 Sequoiadendron giganteum
AGGAGTGAGTGAGTGAGAGAGAGAGAGACTTGAGAGAGGGAGAGGGTGTAGGAGGGAGATGGTTGAGAGAGAGAGAGGGTAGAGGGTTTAAGGGTAAAGGGTTTAGGGTTTAGGGTTAAGGGTAGAGGGGAGAGAGATAGAGGGAGTGACTGAGAAAGAGAGACTTGAGAGAGAGAGGGTTTAAGGGTTTAGCGTTTAAGGGTTAAGGGTTTAGGGTTTAGGGTTAAGGGCATATGGGGGAGAGATAGGGGGATTTAGTGAGAGAGAGAGAGAGGTAGGTAGAGAGAGTAAAGGGAGATATAGAGAAGTGGAGAGGGAAGGAGAGACAGATGGAGAGGTAGGGATTGAGGGAGAGATAAGGATTTAGAGAGAGGTGAGAGAGTGAAATAGAAAGAGACGGAGAGGTAGGTAAGGAGAGGGAGGGGAGATAAAGGGAAGTAGAGAATGAAGGAGAGAGGGAAGAAGAGGTATGGAGGGAGAGATAGGTGATACAGAGAGAGAGGAGGGAGGGAGGGATATTTAAGGAGAGAGAGGTGAGATAGAGAGAAGTAGAGGCGTAATGAGGAAGGTAGATAGATTCAGAGAGGGAAAGAGAGAGGGAGAGAAAATGAGGTATATAGGGGTAGGCTAGACAAAGAGATGTAGAGTGAATTTTGGTGGAAGAGAGAGAGGAGGGAGGGATAGGTAAAGATGGATAGTTGAGATAGATATAAGGAGAGAGATATAGGTAGAGAGAGGGAAAAGAGATATAGAAAGAGGAAGGAGAGAGGAGAGATATAAAGAGGGGGAGGGAGGGAGAGATAGAGAGAGTAGAGAGGGAGGAGAGAGATAGAGAGAGAATTAGAGAGGGAAAGAAGGTGGAGATATTGAGAGAGAGGATTCAAGGAGGGAGAGACAAATAGGTATAGAGGGACAACTAGGTAGAGAGAAGTAGATATGAAAGGAGACATATAGGGAGAGGTAGGGATGAAGAGAGAGGTGAGACAAAAATAGAGAGAGGTCTAGGTAGATAGTGGAAGGAGGAGATAAAGAGAAGTATAGAGGGAAGGAGAGAGGGAGGAAGAGGTAGGGATGGAGAGAGAGAGGTGAGAGAGATAAGAGAGAGGAGGGAGGAATAGGTAGGGAGAGAGGGGTGAGATAGATAGAAAGAGAGTAGAGAGGGAAGGGGAAATAGAGAAGTGAGATAGGTGATAGGGATGTGTGATGGAGCTTAAAATTAGAGAGATAAGGAGGAAGGTGGAGAGATTGAGATGGAAGGAGGGGGGAGAGAGAGAGATGTATAGAGGGATAGGTTAGATAGAGAGAAGTAGAGAGAAAAGGTGGGTGAAAGGATGAGAGGGAGATAGAGAGGGGGGGAGAAAGAGAGGTGAGATAAAGAGAAGTAGAAAGGGAAGGAGAGAGAGAGGGAGATAGAGAAAATTAGAGAGGGAGGGAGGGAAGGAGAGAGAAGTGAGATAGAGAGAACTAGAGAGGGAAGGAGAGAGTGAGAGAATGAAAAGATAGAGAATAGAGAGGGGAGGAGAGAGTGAGGGAAGCAAAGAGAGAGAGAAAGAGAGGAGAGGGAGGGAGGGATGGAGGGATAGGTAGGTATAGAGAGTAGAGAGAGATATGTAGAGATAAAAGGAGAGGGATGAGAGATAGAAAAATGTAGAGAGGGAAGGAGAGAGAGATGGACATGTAGAGACATAATTCTTGAGCTCAAGGAAGATATTGTTAGATAAAGGGATGGAGATAGTGAGAGAGAGAGAGAGGTCTAGAGAATAAGAGATGAAAATGAGTGAGATAGAGAGAGAAAGATGAAATTTGACCTCTTGAGTACTAAAATTTGACCTCCTAATTACTGAAATTTGACTAAGTCTGAAATTTTTAAGATCTTCTAAAAACTAGAATTTGCATTATAACTCTTAGAGATCTAAAACCACTCTCAAACATCTTGCCTATATATACATGAAATATAACTTAAAGTATAAGAAATTAAATGTCCATATGTAAATGTCAACTTATACTTAAATGTTCATTTCATGTATATAGTTTCCCTCACAGAGAAAGCGAAAATCTAGTTGTGTGCAAAGCAAGCCATTTGGTGCTCGCCAAAAGCCCTGCTTTAGACGTGTTAATTAATAGGATTTGCTAAATTTTCTCATACTTTTGTTTGTGCTCCCCGTCTCATTTGCACGTCTTTCAATGCAAGTTTATAAAAAAAACCGTGATAGCGTTAACCTCTATCTCAGCTATCTAAATATATAATTATTTTTTCATTTTGATTTAGTTAAGGTTTTGATCCATGGCTTCTATTGTAAATGCCTTCATTTTTGGTCAAAAACCAACATGTGCTAGGTTTAGTATAGATTTTTACACGTTCATTGGAACGTGAAAAAAATTACGTTTTTTGAAACTAGACTCCATTCTACACATGATTAAAAAAAAAATCAATTTTCGATTAGTTTGCAAAAAAATTGGGGGGGAGCACGCTCAAATTTCAACTTTTCAGGATGTTTCCACTTTGAAAACTCATAAAATATTAAATATTCATTAAAAAAATTATCCAAAAGAAGGAGGATAAACTACATGGTGTTAGCTAATTTCGCACCATTGGGATTTTTGAAATTCTAAAAAAAAGTTAACCAAAATGGGGGGAGCCCTCTAGCACTATGCTATTTTTTTTTATAAAAACAGGACCTGTTTTGGGCCCCCCCCTTTTTTGAGACCCTTAATCTTCATTAATTTTAAAAAACAATATTAGCTTAGAAACTAGACTCGGAGCACTTCAACTTTTGTTGTTGCCGCATCTTAAAATTTTGAGCGTAACTATCTTCATTTTCTCATGCAAATTAGATTTTCCTGATTTTAGAAAAAGGAAAAAAGTGGCATCTTAAGAGCCAAAATTGTGTCACAGATTGGTGCACTTACCCATTCATGGGAGAATACAAGATCATACACAAAGACTCGGACAAAGAAAAAAAAAATCAGTAATGTCAACGCAAAATTCAGAAGACCATTCGAAAGCATCCACCTCAAACACTTCAAAACAAAAGACAACAGATTATACAACAAACATTGATGAACTTAATCATGAGAAACCACTGAATCCAAAAGAGATTAAGGATCTTTATGGAAAAGGTTATGAAATGATGAAACAACTTGGTTATAGTGGAAAAGGATTTGGTGCTAGAGAACAAGGTATCCATGTCCCTATAGAACCCCACACACAAGAAAATACTAATGGACTTGATTATTGTCCCTTGAAAGAAAGAAACAAGCCTTCGATCAACACCAACACTCTTACAAAAGATTCTTCTAAGGTGACTTTAACAATAGTGCATCCTGAATTGATGGACACTAGTGGTCTTGCTTGTTATCATTTGCAAGAAACAAATAAATCTTCGCTTAATATCAATGTCATCTCGCAAAATACTAATGATTTGAATTTGTTAGATTTTACATCCTCCTTTCAAGGAGAGAACAAAATATCACAATCTAAAGAGTCTTGTGTGGCTATGAAAACTAATACTAAGCAAGATATATCTTTGTCACAAAATAACAAAATATATTCTACTATGGATCAAGAAAGTATCTTGGCAAGGCTAATCCAAGATCGTTTGATCTCCCTCCTCCAAGAACACGAAATAAATTCTACTACAAGAATTTATTTTGTGCCTATCATAGAGTTAATGGTCAGTCTACTAATGAAAGTAAGGCTTTGAACAATAGAATTCAACATCTCAAGGAGTGTGGTTCTCTTCCTTGTGTTGAAGCACCTAGCTCCTCTAACTGATACTTATTCTCATCCTATTCAGCTCACCCTTGTCCTGCACTAAGTGAGGGAAAGGGGTTAGTTAGTCTTGTCCTCGTATGTCACTTGTCGTTGTCTCTTTTAGCTAGTTGATCACCTTTCATGAACATATAAGAGAAAGCTTGGGATGTGGATGATGATAAGTTGTCGTTAGGTCCCATTACTTTAGAAGATAAAAGTCAATATGTCGACCAAGCAATGTCCAAGGTAGTTTGCAATAGAAGAGGAAGGCTCGATTATCTCCCTTAGATTTTCTATTTTCTAACGTTAACTTCTAACCTAAGGCCACCTAACTATCTAATGGTAAACATTTTAATTGAAAGAAAACTGAAAAATACATTAAGCTAGAAAGTGCATAAAATGACTAACCTAGAAAACATGATAACTAAATAAAAAAGAATGGAAAGAATCAAACTAAAAAGCATATGAACTACAGAAGTAGAAAAGCTTGTGAATAAACTAGGAAACATTTGATTAGAACAACAAATAATAGTTCACAACATTTAGCATACTACAGAAAGAACAGACAGTGAGTGCTCCAGAACTTCAAACTCTCTAACGACTATATTAGCAACTTTTACAAGATTAAATTGTGTAGGAAACTAAACTTGTAATTATCATGCATGCAATAAAACAATAGGAAGTAAATACTCATCTATTTAATTATCACATACATAACTGTTTCGAAAGTTCTTCCACTAAAGATAATTTTCATCCATAACTCAACAACTCAAAAATTGGTATAAGATGATCTCTTTATTCATATGTATTCAAGAAACATGTTGACATCATAACATTACTATTGTTTGTTATCTTTTGCTTCTGGAAATTACATCTTTATAGAAAAACTTTAACTAAGTCTTATATTTCAAATGGCGTCGATAACCATTGAAAAAGTCTATAACAGATTACAAATGAACTTTCATGTCTTTAAAACCCATTACATAAACATTAAAGAGGCTCAAGTCGAGCCATGAAGTCTTTGAACTTAAAAACATAACAGAAATTAAAGCTAACAACAACTATATCCTCAGTTCATCAGCCTAAATTTCTGGAGTAGGTTTCCAGCACATATCTTTAATCTTCTCTAGAGCACGTGATAGATAAATGCTTTCCAACTGCTGCATGATGTATGATTATTGTCCTACAAAATACTCAACACCACCCATTAAATCTGTATTGGTAAAATACTTTAATAAATCATAAGAAATAAAGTTTGTACATTTTTTCCTTAAAAGAAAAGAAATTATTTCTCCTAAAGTTTAATTAATTGGAAGAGGATGAGAATTTTGCACAAATGAATAGGCATTCCTTGTATTATTATGATGAGGTTATTTTTACCTCATCATTTCCTCCCCTTCCTAGTTCCTGGCAGGTCCTCCTGCCCCTTGGTTGTAGCCTTGTCCTCTATTCCATTCTTCATATTTGGCACTAATATCATACTGATCTTTTGTTGTTTTATCAAAATTTATAGGTTCATGGAGGAAGCCTCTATGAAAAGCAACTCCCTCTCGCCATTCGTTGAAAACCCTATCATTCTGATTTGTATTAATGTGGAAAGCAGGGGGTGGACTAAGCAACAAGGGAGGTCTATACCTCATCCCTATCCAGTCTGTTTGGAGGTCTTTCAAGATTTTAGCCAAAGCATCTGCCCTTTTGAAGGACCATTTAATGTTAAGAGGAGAGATTACCTCTCTTTTCTTTAGATATGTTGGCAATGGAGTGTATATTTCTTCACAAGCATGCCAGGATTTTCCAATCAACTTTTGTCCATGTTCCATTAAATTTTTATAGCAGAGTCAGAGACTTCCATCATATCCTCCTTTCATTTTCTCATCTAGTGCAAGAGCTAAAAAGGTAGCCTTAAAATCTGCAGGTCTACTATTAGGGGATCTCATTTGAAGGCCCACAATTGTTTTTTCCTAAGCATATTCTATGTTGCGCTCTTGCCAATGAATCTAATTTCGTATAGTGGACAATAGAGACCTTAGCTATACTTCTCCAACAAATAGATTAATGAATAAATCAATATGATTTTCTAATATAAGATCATGAACAAAGAATTCACAAAGCATATCCTAATCTTCAGGAGTTGATTCTACAAACTTTTTAACAAAATCTTTATCATTAGGTTCATATGGTTGATCATTATAAATTCTTAGTCGTTTCCATCTTAACCATTGTTCATTTAGGAACATTGAATATAATCTCGATGGTCTTCTACATGATAATAAATATTCTACTATTTGGCATGCATCCTACTTTTCCCTATAGGCTTTATGAAATGATTCTTTCAATAATACCATCTCCATTTTCAACTTATAATTTTTGATCTTGGAATTCCTTAAGAAGTAGCACCATTCCATCCATTTTGTTAATAATGGAGGAATCTGAACTTGGAACCACTCAGTTACAATGGGTTCAATCTGGTTTCCTTTTGACTCTACCATTGGCTTACTGGTGCTTTCCTGCAAGTCTTGCTCTAATTCCATAATTCTACTAATGGAAGCATTCAATTCTTCTTTATGTCTTTTCTTTTCTTCCTCAAAAGCTAAAAACATAAACATAAAATTATTTTTCAAACCTTCGATTTCTTTATCTTTTTCAAACAAATCAGCATTATGTATCTTGTTTTCTTGATTACCGTTTTGAATTTGTGTTTGCAATTCATTGATGAATGTATCTTTTTCTTGTATTTGTATTTTTAACTTCTGAATTTCTTGGTCTCTTTTTCCTATCACAACAACATGTATTGTTAGTTCTTCTTGTTGCAATTCAATTTGTTCCTTATTTTTGTACAATTGACTTCTCAACTCATCAATTTCTAATCTGAGTTTTTCCAACTCTGCATTAGCATTCTCAATTTCAACAATCTCTACAACTCTATTTACAATGGGAGATAATTGTCTTGAAATATTATCTTCACCTTCCATAGGAGGTGGGGATTGTTCCTTTTTTGTTTCCTGAATATCCTCTACAAGGGATTCTTCTACATATTTTGAGTGAGAAGGTATTTCCTCGGTAAGAGTTTCTTTTTAATTCCCTAGATGGGAAGGCATTTCTTCAATAGAAATTTATTTTTCCAGAGACATTTCCACATCATTGGTAGGACCAAAAGTTTCTATGGGCTCTTTCTGTTTCTTGGGCTTCTTTTTCTTGGCACTACTTCCTACACTCTACACTGGGGTTTCTGTGGACTCAGAGGATAATCGTTTACTTCTCCTCAAAGGAGGAATGTTCTGGAGAGTGAAAAGTTTTTTCCTTTTTCTTTTCCTCAGGGGAATGCTCACATTTGGATAAATAATTTCAACATCCTCTGGTTGATCAGGGGTTTTAAATTCTTCGTTCACATATTTTGACACTTCTTCACTAGGGGTTGTGGAAATTTGAGCTTCAGGAGCTTGAGAGCCCTCAGGGGAAATTTCTCTAGAAGGTGAAGCAACTTGTTTAGAGGATTCCCCTGGTTCTGATTTTCTTTTAGCTGAAGAATTTTCAAATTTCCATAAAAAATTCTCCCACTTGCTTTTACGTTTCCTACAGAAATGATATTTGCAAATTAACTGAATTAACCCATGATTTTTTAATGGCCCTGACCCAGTCTTGTATCTTTTGATGGATGAATTAACAGAATCATTCAAGAAGTGAGGCAAATTAACCCTAAGGGCAGGGTTTCCTTTTCCACGGCGCAAATGGATTAACATGCGGAATGCAGGACCTACCACAGTAGTGAGTTGACCTTCACAGGTAAAATATTTGATAATCTAAGCTATCGTTGTTCCCCAGGGTTCTAAAATAGAGGTTTTTGGAACCCTTTATTTTGCCCTCTAGTGCTAATGACTATCATAGGTTGAGGATCTCCCTCTCTAAGGAATAATTAAGAAAAATTTTGATGTGATTTGAGAGGTTTTTGATAATTTAATGCCAGAATTATCTAACCTTGATAGACGAGAGATAATTTTTTGACTCACCTTGAAGTGCTTTCCATGAAGTGTCACCTGACCATTTGAATAGTTCTTTGCAAATGCATTCCCCAGCTTTTCATTATATCCCTCAAACTTCTTGATGAAATCTAACCAACCCACTTCCTCAAATAGACCAGAAATATTGCTCAATCCTAATAACTTTTCTGCTGAAGTCGGCTCTAATTTCTTCTTTGTGCCCCCCATTTTTTGTCTCTTATTTGTCACCCTGCTAAAAAATTCAACAGTGCAAGAAGCTTTTGCACAGCTATTTTTGAAAATATAATAAACTGAGATTATTTATTTGTCTTGCTTGGAGCTTACTATGTAATGATGTTAATTTACATGGAGGCATGTGAAAATATTGTCGTACTAACAGTTGATCATCGAGTGGCACAAGTTACTAAATTAGGAAGGGAAAACTCGTGCCAATTAATTACACTTTATTCAAAAAATAACTACTTAAAGAAAAAATTGGTACTTACTTGCATTCTATGATCGCTCGAAGATCTCATACCTTTACTGATTTGATAGGATGACAAGATTGTATTGGTTGAGGTGACGGTACAATTATTATGATATGAGGAGGAAGCTTGCAAACGACGAAGTCATTAATGAAGACAAGTTGTCATGGAAACATCCATTTATGATGAAAAGATGGCAGCTTATTTATAACTAGAATTCTTTTTGAAAAGACAAGAAGGTGTGTGTACCAGGTTGTGATAATGAAAGCATCACGGAATTCAAATTTAATGGAAAAAGGTTGCGGAATGGAGACAGATAAGTCTCAAAGTGTGCTTTTGAACATGTGCTTGAAACCTATGACTAAGTTCTGAAGCACACTTGATGGCATAAGTCTGAAAAGTAGAAGATGAAAAAATTTCGGATAATCATTGAAAGATGTAACCAGAGTAGCGACTGGAGGAAGATTTTGGACCATCGTCGAAAGATCCAGTTGGAGCAGCAACCGAAGGAAGATTCTGGAGCATTGTCGGAAGATGCAGCTAGAGCAACAACCGAAGGAATATTTCGGATCATCATCAAGAGATGCAACCAGAAAGAAGAAAGATGGTTGTGTATAAATTCAAACTTCGGGAGCATCTCTCCAGCAATCACCATTCTACAGGAGCTATCGTCTGACGCGATGAATTGAGATACAAGTTTTAGAGCATCTAGGCATCAAATTCCACAAGTTCTGGAGCATCGGTCATCTGGGTCATCAAGTTCCAAAGCATCTAGAATAGGTGCTCCGAAATTTGTTCCTTTCTTTATGAGAAGTCTTGCAAAATGGGGACAACATTTAGTTAAGTCTGAAAATAAAAACTAATGAAAAATCTTTCAAACAACTAGTACACATGTCTTTTTATTACAATTTTTCATGTTTTTTTTTTTTGAAATTAGGTTGAATCTACCTTGGCAGAGTCAAAGCATTGGATTTCTCCTTGCATTTCTACCAATTTTGTAAATTCTTCTTTTTTAACGGGCATATGGTAGATGCATAGGCGATGACCATTGACTACGAGAGTTCATGTATCCCCATCAATGGGTTTTATTTGAGTTGTGTCATTCGAGAAGACTTCAGAGATTTCATATGGACCCAGCCAATGAGTCATGAGTTTCCCTTTGTGATATTTATATCTAGAATCGAATAGCAAGGCCCAGTCATCATTATGGAACTCACTCTCTTTAATGTGTTTTTGATGCCAATTTTTTTCTGATGTTGAACCAGTTCAGTTTGGTGGACAACATCTAAACGAAGCTCATCTAATTCACTTAAATGTAGAACTCATTTTATTTGGGCTCGTTTCAGATCCAAACCCAACTCCATAGTTGTTCATAGAGTTTGGAGTTCAAACTCAATGGGAAAAAGGGGTTTCTTCCCAAAAAGGAGCTCATAAGGACTGAATCTGATGGTGGATTTCCATGTCGTGTTGTATGCCCAAACGGCTTCAGGTAGTTTTCTAGCCCAATCTCTTTTTCTTGAAGAAACTATTTTTGTCAATATGTTCTCTAGCTCCCTATTAGTTACTTCTACTTGGCCATTTTCTTGCGGGTGATAGGGACAAGACTTCTTATGACTCACTTGAAATTGGTTTGTAAATGCCAGAAGGACTTTAGACATGAATTGGGGTCCCTGATCTATAGCAATAGTTTGCGGGGCTCCAAACCTAAGAAAACTTTTATTATAGAGGAAATCTACAACTTTTTCCTCTCTAGGAACACGTAGGGCCTGCACTTCTGCCCACTTAGTCAGGTAATCAGTGCAGACAAGGATATACTCTTTCCCTTGGGAAGAAGGATATATGGGACCAATAAAATCCAATCCCCATTTTTTAAATGGTTCAAGGACAACCTGGGGTTGTAAGGGCATTTTTGCAGAAGCAGTTGGTCTTCCTAATCTTTGACATTCATCACAACACTGAATATACTTTTTAACGTCTTTATGCATTGAAGGACAATAATATCTAGTGCCTAAAATTTTATGAGAGGTTATTTTTGTAGAATAATGACCCCCAAAAGGATCATCGTGACAAGCCCTCGAAATATTGTAAGTCACATCTTCTCAAGATCATATCGGGTCCATAGCAGAATAAATTTCCATTAATCTACTTAAATGGTGCACTCTCCCTGATAAGTCGCTTCCTTTGTTTTGATATAAAACCAAGCGGTATTTCAGAAGAAACTACATAGTTGGCAATATCAAGGAACCAGGGTGTCTTTATCGAGATAGAAAACAAATTTTCATATAGAAATTCATCTTGCACCGGTGCACAATCACCATCTTCTTGTTTAATTTGAGACTGAATGTCTGCTACTACAATAAATCTCCTTGGCTTGTCAAGTATTGTGACATTGAACTCTTGAAGGAGTAGTAACCACCTCATGATTCGACCATTAACTATAGGTTTATTTATTAAATATTTCATGGCTGAATGATCTATATAAACCGTGAATTTATATCATGTAATATAATGGCAAAAAAAATTAATGGCATGAACCACAGCCAAGAATTTTTTTTCTGTAGTTGTGTAGTTCTTCTCAGCGGATGTTAGGTTTTCACTAATAAATTATATAGCATATTTACCCCCATTCTCATCTTCCTACCCCAATACTGCACCAATTGTGTCATTTGAAGTGTCGGCATAAATATGGAATGGAAGTTTCCAGTTTGGTCCGTGCAGGACAGGAGCAGATACAAGCTTCTCCTTTATGGTTTTGAATGATACTTGACACTCAGGTGTCCAGTTAAACTCTACAGCCTTCTAGAGAAGGGAAAACATAGGGGCAATTATCTTACTAAAGGATTCTATAAACCTTCAATTATAACTGGCATGCCCAAGGAAACTTCACATCCGTTTGGGTCTGAGGAGTAGTTAGTTGTTGAATAACCTTAATTTTCTTGGGATCAACCTTTATTCCTTCTGAGGATATATGATGTCCTTAGACTATTCCTTGTTCCGCCATTACTAGACACTTTTCGTGGCTAAGGGATAGTCGGTGATCCTTGCAAACCTTTAAAACTTTATCCATGTTTTGAAGGGCTTCATCATAGGTTGAACCATAGATAGTGAATTCATCCATATAAACTTCTACACAATCATTGACAAGCTCAACAAATATAGCCAGAATGGCTCTTTGGAAAGTTGCAGGAGCGTTACAAAGTCAAAAGGTAAGAATACGATATGCAAATGTGCCCCAGGGACATTTAAATTTTGTCTTATCTTGGTCTTCTAGTGCTACCTGAATTTGGTTGTAGCCACTAAATCCATCCAAAAAGGATAAATATTTCCTCCCAGCCAAATTGTCCAGAACCTAGTCAATAAATGGTAAGGGAAAATAATCTCGATGAGTGACTTTATTGAGTTCTCTATAATCTACACAGATTCTCCACTTCCCATTTTTATTTGGCACTACAACCATAGGTGACACCCACTTACTATCGGAGATAGGATAAATAAACCCTGCTCAGAGAAGTTTCTCAATTTCAATTTTGACAAGATCTTTTAATGTAGGATTGAGTCTCATTTGTGGCTGACATATAGGTCTTATATTAGGATTAGTATAAATGTGATGGGTGCAAACACTTGGATGGATTCCCCTCATGTCTATGTAGTCCCAAGAAAAATCTTTAGACCATTTTACCAGCACATTAAATAATCAATTCTCTTCTACTTTTGTCAGCCAACTATTGATGTTCAAGGTTTTTCTCGGCAACAACATGATTGATTTTTTTCCCAGATAAGCCGAAGTGACAATATGAATTGGTCGCAACAAGGTGTTGAGAGGATAGCTATGAGGTGTCAGTCGATGAAATTTAGTAATATCCTCAAATAAATATCTAGTTCTGGGAATTATATTGGCCAAAGGGCATGGCATTCCCATAGTAGTATAAGTCTGTTCCATCCCATGTACATCAATCGGTTGCCCCAAAATTTCTAGAGCATCAACCATTTCCTCATCACTTGAACCTATGGAAAAATACTCTATGCCACTTACTAACTCATCCTCTAATTCTTCTTCTTATTGTTTAATGACTACCATAGCTAGCAAGGCCAAACTATCCCAATTATTGACATCTTCTAGTTCATCAACCCAAACTTTTCTATATTCGGTGGGCTTAGCAGGAGGGTACAAGAATAAACGTTTACAATCTGGACCATGAGAAATGGTCATTCCTCCTTCTCTGCAATCAATTTTAGTTGCGACAGTGGCCAACCATGGTCTTTCGATAATTATGGGATAGCTATCTTTAGGCGTAAGCGACTGGATGATCCGAAAGTCAACTAGATATTCCCATCCATCAACTTTGACAAGGACGTTTCCAATAATGCCCTTTGGAATGGCTATGGACTAATTTTCCATCTTTAAGACTGTAGTTGTGGAGCATAAATTAGTAAGACCTAATTTTTCCATTACATCCACAGTCATTACATTAATGGTTGCTCCTAAATCCACTAATGCATTCAGTATTTCTACTTCATTAATTGTGACCGTTATGAGTAGACTATCGGGGTCATCATATTTTAGAGCAACAGTCTTTCCAGACAAAAATTCAGCTAAATAGCCATCAATGTGTACAGTATTTATTTTCTTTGGTTTCCTCCTCGGGGTTTTGATACATAGTTGTTTGACCAGCTGATTCAACTCAAGAATTTCTTTTATGGCTTGCAACAAGGGAACCTCTATTTGCAGTTGTTTAATTTCCTGAATTAATGCAGTATTAGATGACAAATCCATTTCCGTAGTATCTTTCGAAGTTTTCAGTTTCAACTGCTCCGGAAATGGTGCTTGATTTTTCTCCTTTGAAGAGGTATCCTTTCTAAGTTCATTCTGAGGCTGACCTTCCTCCTCCTCCTGAGGTAAGTCAACAACTCTTTTTGCTAAAGATGACACTATACTCTTTGGGGAAACATTATGATTTGGTGGAAGGCTCGATTATCTCCCTTAGATTTTCTATTTTCTAACGTTAAATTCTAACCTAAGGCCACCTAACTATCTAATGGTAAACATTTTAATTGAAAGAAAACTGAAAATACATTAAGCTAGAAAGCATAAAATGACTAACCTAGAAAACATGATAACTAAATAAGAAAGCATGGAAACAATTAAAATAAAAAGCATATGAACTAAAGAAGTAGCAAATCTTGCGAATAAACTAGGAAACATCTGATTAGCACATCAAATAATAGTTCACAACAACTAGCATACTACAAAAATTACAAATAGTGAGTGCTCCGGAACTTCAGACTCTCTAACGACTGTATTAGCAACTTTTACAAGATTAACATGTGCAGGAAACTAAACTTGTAATTATCATGCATGCAATAAAACAACAAGAAGTAAATACTCATCTATTTAATCCACTCTCCGTCGAGTGGCCAGCTCATGGGTTACTAAGTTCATCCTCAGGTCACATACACAACTGTTTTGAAAGCTCTTCCACTAAAGATAATTTTCATCCATAACTCAACAACTCAGAAATTGGTATAAGATGATCTCTTTATTCATATGTATTCAAGAAACATGTTGACAACATAAAATTATTATTGTGTGTTATCTTCTACTTTTGGAAATTACATCTTTATAGAAAAAATTTAACTAAGTCCTATATTCCAGATGGCATGGATAACAATTGAAAAAGTCTATAACAGATTAAAAACAAACTTTCATGTCTTTTTTTTTATATAGGTAAGAGCTACCAAGGATAGGGGTAGCGTCCAAGTATAGTGAAAGAGGCAATGATTTCCCAAATGGACTAGCCAAGCTAATTAACCAGATACAGATATATCACTACCAGACATCTACCAAGTTGAATGACCCTTTCCAGGAACTGTTCGCCCAGTCACGACTGGCCCTGATGCATGAGCCTATCGAAGGCTCCCATATTGTTGTTCATGACCCC
The DNA here is from genome assembly GCA_007115665.2 of Sequoiadendron giganteum. Classification (NCBI taxonomy): domain Eukaryota; kingdom Viridiplantae; phylum Streptophyta; class Pinopsida; order Cupressales; family Cupressaceae; genus Sequoiadendron; species Sequoiadendron giganteum. The sequence goes on from CM021104.1 coordinate 655,857,140, forward strand.
AGCCCGAATACTTCAGTGTCGTAGTCGGTGTCTTAGGGGTGCAGCTCGACTCTATATGAGGGGTCGAAGTACATAGAAAGATAACTGACCATTCCCTCCCTTGGAAGATCCAAAATGGAACTAGCTATGGCCTGAGCATATGTAGCAGCTATGGAACCTTGGAAGAGAACTATCGCCCTAGCCGGGGATTCAACTATGTCGATGATTGAACAGATCACTGTCTAAAGGACTTTACCATCACACCAATGACAGTCATCCCCTAAGATTTTCCTCACCAGCTGAACCACTGCCAAACGAGCCTGGTGATTACGAAGGGAGAAGAGTCTAGCACACTAATTAGCCAGTGTTTCTAAGTTGCAGCAACAACTTAGGCCGAATTGGTGCACCATAATGCGGGATTTTACTTCAACAGATAACTTTGCTTGAAGTGAAGTAAGTAGTGAGCCATCAGTCAAACTTGAAATAGCCTCTGGGCTAGACACGAAGGACAATCACATGGAAGAGCAAGGGATGGGCTTGCTCACAGGTCATGGGCGGTACAGTCCTTCCCTGACCCTTGGTTTGATTTTAGGTGGGCTTTATCATTACACGCGGTAAGATCATTTGCCAAGATTTCCTGCAGACCAGGCCATTGAGTGAGGGCAGAGCTTGAAATGACCTTAGCTTCTTGTTGCGTACCCCAGTTTGCCAAAAATTCAGCTGCCATGTTTGCTTCTCTGTAGGCATGTGAAATTGTGTACAGAGTGAGCATGCCAAGGAGGTCCTTTATAGGTGAGATCTCGGCATCGATACGCCAACATTGCATTTTTCCTGCGGTGATTGCTTGGATACAAAGCAGAGAATCACCCTCGATTTCTACTCTGTCAAAACCCTGTTGGACACACACATGAAGACCAAGCAAAAAAGCCTCCATTTATGCCACGTTGTTGGAGTAGACCCCGAGGTTTTTTGAATCCGCCCATACACCAAAGCCTGAGGAGTCCCTGATTATACAACCATCCCCTGCTTTACCGGGGATGCCTTTGGCAGCCCCATCGAAATTTAATTTCCATTTAAGCCTAATTGGTTGAAGCCAATGGATTGCCTTCCGGTTGACCTTGACTACCCCCATGTTTGGTATACTTGGTAATTTGAGCTCTATCCAATATTTCCTAATGTCCTCATCCCACCTAGAAAATTTTGCCTTGGTTCCAATTGAAATTCTGTTGTTTGCAGTTTCAATTATGGTTGCACGAATTTTGTCGATTAACTGGAGATGATTTAAATATTTATCTTTAAAAATACGTCTATTCCTTTCCTTCCAGAGGTGCCAAATGACCATGGATGGAGCTAATGACCACAGCTCTTTCCAGTAGCCCCACTTGATCATGATTGGCCAGCTGGATAGGAACTCACCCAGCTTGTACTGCCTCGAACTTGTGTAGTTAAAGGATGATTGCAGCTAGTCCCAACATGATACTACCACTGGGCATGATAGGAGAAGGTGATTGTCATTCTCTTCATCTTGTTTACATAATATGCACCTTGTGGGACCAACAATACCAATCCTCTTTAGTCTATCACCTGTTCGACAGCGTTGGTGGATTGCAAGCTATAAGAACACCCCGGCTTTAGGTAGCACTACCTATTTCCAACACAACCTCGCCATCCAGGATTTGTCCTTTGCTTGTGCCGATTGAAGCTGGTAACCAAGCTTAACTGAATAGTTACCAAAGGTAGCCCCACACCAGATGATGGAGTCTTCCTCGGCACTTAAGAGTACTTTCCTGTTATGTATTTCCCGAGTCACCAGAACTAGCAATTCTTGGGGGATTGGTAGTGAGTCTAGATTGACCCAGTTGTATTGGCCTACCAATGGATCATCACTTAAGTGGATGTAATCTACCACCTTTCAGCCGAAAAATAGACTCTATGTTATCCACATATTGTCCCAGCTCAAAGAGGTCACTCAGACTTTTGTAGTCGTTCCAAGAGTCTGACCAAAAAATATCCTTTCGCTCGTTGCCAATCCTCCAGGATGTATGGCATGAAACCAATGATCTGAATTTTAGGAGATAATTCCAGGCTGCGGATCCACCCTTTAAGTTGTCAACTGTTAGAACCCTAGTGTTATCAAAGGTTTCCAAGTATTTTGATTGCATAATTTGGCACCATGGTTTGTCCAAATTTTTAACCATCCTCCAACACAGCTTTTCCCCCAAAGCAATGTTCCTCCACTTAACTTTGTGTAGCCTAGCTCCACCATCCTCCTTTGCTTTGCATGCCAAGTCCCACCTGATTAATGGGATCTTTTTAATACCTTTGGAACCTTCCCAAATGATTTTTTTAAGAATTCTTTCTAAATCGGATTTTGTTTTACCCGGGACCTCCAAGCTTGATATGGCATAGATTGGAATAGCAGACAAGACTGCTTTAGCCATCGTAATGCACCCAGCAAGAGTGAGCCAATTCTTTTTCCACGACATGGCCTTATTTCTACATCTATCAACAACCTCCCCCCAATGTTTTGCTTTACAACACCCTGAGAAAATTTGGATCCCAAGGAACTTGGCCGGCAGCTTGTCATAATTGTAGCCGAGTGTTGCAGTGATAGCTTGTTGCAAGCGAACTCTGGTGTTGAAGAAGAAAACACATGATTTTTCCTTGTTCATGCTTTGCCTCGATTGGACTTCATAATCTGTTAATAACCATTTGATGTTTCTATCTTCCTTCAGGCTTGCCTCCCCGAAGAGGGTGGTGTCATCGACGAACTGAGAGTGTGTGATGGGCTCCATGTTTGGGGAAACATTCACCCCCCGCCAGAGTAACCTCCTGTTGCTATTTTTAATTACACAGCTAAGGGACTCCGCCATGATAACAAATAGGAAAGGTGACAGGGGGTCACCTTGTTTGAGCCCATTGGAAGCTTGGAAGAAACCTTGAAGTGATCCATTGACTGAAATTGATAACCGGACCGAGGAGATGCATTGCCTTATTAGAGCACACCACTGACTATTGAAACCTAACTTCCTCAAAACTGCTAAAAGAAAATCCCACCTGAATTTGTCGTAGGACTTGCTTACATCTAATTTGATGATCATGCTTGCTTGTTTACTTGAATTGAGAGAGTGAACGGCCTCTGATAGAGGGAGAATACTGTCAGTGATTTCTCTTCCAGGTACGAAACCATTTTGCTCGTCTGAGATAATGTTGCCCAGTATTTTCTTTAATATGTTAGCTAGGACTTTTGCCAAAACTTTGTAGATTGCATTGCACAGAGAAATTGGTCTGTAATCACTGAAGGAGGAGCAGGTTGGTTTTTTAGGAATTATTGTTATGACTATGTTATTCACATCTTTGACGAATTTTTTGGTTCTTCTGAAATCTTCCACCATATTCCAAAGATCGTTCCCCAAAAAGCTCCAGCAATTCTAAAAGAATCTTGCAGAGAAACCATCTGACCTGGGGGCTTTGTCTAGGTGCATTTGGAAGAGTACACTGTGGACTTCTTCCAGAGAGATTTTGTCCCAAAGCATTTTATTGTCCGCCTCGCTCACCCGATTTTCTAAAGCTTCAAGGATGTTGTAGCTGTGAACCGGCTTGGAATGATTGGCCAGTAGGTTTGAGAAGTAGTCAACTGCTGCCTTGCCCACCTCAGTGTTTCCATGTGCAAGGGTCCCCCCTGGGCCCTGAATCTCTTCAATTTTATTGGAGGCATGTTTAGCGAGAACATAAGCATGAAAAAATTTAGAGTTGGCATCCCCTTCTTTCAGCCATACTTCACGAGACTTATCTCTCCAAAAGATCTCCTCCCATTTTAAAAGCTCTTTGTGCTTTTCCGTTAGCACTTTTTCCTTGAGATATTCCTCATTCCACATGCCATTTTTTATAATTAAATCATTAAGGATTTCCAGCTCGGACTCCACCACAGCTTTTTCCTTGAAGATGTTTTGGAAATTTACTTTGTTCCAGTCTTTGAGCTTGTGCTTGATTAACTGTAATTTCTTTACTAATTTGAAACTTGTGGACCCAGTAACTTTCGCTTCCCTCCACCAGCCTTCTAAAAGTTGCAGTAAGTTGGGATTGCGCTACCACATATTTTGGAATTTGAAACTAATTTTTTCCGAGTTTTTCCCACTGAAGACCGATAGCTCAACTGGGAAGTGATCCGATATTGAGCTGGGGATGATGTTAGCAGATATTTGTAACTCTGAGTTAAACCAGGTAGTGGGGATAAAGAACCTATCTAACCTTTCTGTAATTGCAGTAAAATCCAAACGCCTGTTGTGCCAGGTGAACATGTCGTTCGTTGTTGGGCAATCTGACAGTCCAACATTTGAAACAAAGTTCCTGAAGTTCATTATAGACTGAGTCACCCTTTTGAGCCCACCACTTTTCTCTGATAGATCCAGTAAGGTATTGAAGTCTCCCCCAATGATCGGGCTATCTTTAGGAAGAGGGCGAACAAACTCTAAAATAGCATCCCAGAGGGCTGCTTTATCTTCAGTTTTGGTTGGGCCATAAATGTTGATTACTGATAGAGAATGGTTTTGCTCCAGATCATATACGCTTGCCGCCATCCAATTTGCAAATGAGTGGGTAAATTTAACTGATACTGCCGCATCTTTCCATAGGAAACCAAGACCTCCTGCGGCTCCTAGAGAGTCTTGGAAATAGCCCTCCCAATGACAGCAATATTTCAAAAAAAATTTACAGTCTTCTCCTTCCAATTTTGTTTCTTGTAAGAGTATTAGGTTGCTTTCACTTGTCTGCAGTTGACACCTGACTAGGCATCTTTTGTCAGGGGCCTAAAGGCCCTTGACATTCAATGTGGTGATTCTCATTGTTTCCCAAGGGAGGGAAATCCCCCCTTGGTACTCATAAATTTTGTGATGTATGTATAATTCCTTGTCGCTGCCTCCTCCTCCCTTAATTTTTTTGAGGACTTTCTCCCCCGTGTGTTGCCCTTATTGCCGATTTTCCCAGACCCAAGTGGTTGATTGCAGATTGGGATAGACATCTTACTTCTATTATGTCTAATTCATCTATAGGTTCTGCTATTGACTCCAGATCATCACTATCCTCCATGTTTTATTCCACCTCCACAACCGATTTTTGATCCTCCTTATGAGGAAGGGGTTCCTAATTGTTTCCTTCCTTGGTTGTTTCGACTGGGATATCCGGGATGATATTCACCACACCTAAAGGCAGCCTCCTTTCAACCCTTGTGGTGTTGGTTAGTGAGGGTGTATCCGTTGAGGGTTCCATGGAGGGTTTTTTGGCTGAGGAATTACTTTTCCTTTGAACTGGCATATCGTGATGAACCGTTGTTGATTTTCTACAGCCTTCCGACTTGTGATCCCACGATCTACAATTTATACAAAAGGTTCTTGGCACCTCAACCTCTATCTCCTGAAGCCAATGCTCCCCGTTCACCTTTAGATAGATGTTTGAAGGGATAGTGTCTATTGCTACAATTTGCAGCCTAGCGTATTTGTAGAGGGTGTCGTCCGTAATTTCCAAGTCGATTTCTACCAAAGCTCCCAGGGAGTGGCCGATTTTTTCCAAACAATCATCTGTCCAATATTCTACTGGTAGGTTATAAATTCTAACCCAGACCGCCTGATCATAAGGGTTTAGTTTGACTGGGTCAAGATTTTGGTTCCATGGTTGCACGAATAAGGGTTTGTCACCCACAAACCACATCGCTCCCTCCGTGATTCTATGTTTAAACTGTTCATCGGCGAAAACAACAATAAAAAACCCTTTTGGTAGGAACCTAATTAGAACCTCTGAAATCCAATTCTCTTGGATCCATTTTTTGATCGCAGCCCTACTCGAATACTGCCCTATGAATCGGTAGAAGAAAGCGAAGTCTTTCAATATTGTGATGTCATTTTTTATTTCTTTCGAGACATCAATTTCAAAAATTTCCTTCTTGGGGTTGTTGACTGGGATCTCCATGTTCTCCACTTTCCGCGCCCAATCCTTCCTTGGTGCCTACGATACTTTTTTGAAGACATTTGTGCTTCTATTTACTAGGGGCCGCTTCCGACCCTATTTCCTGGGTACTTGCGTCTATTTGACCCATGAATTTTTGGCCATGGGTGTTTCAGGGGTATCATGTCGGGCTCTTCCCAGCTTGATTTCCCTACTCGGCGCTACCTAAATTTGATGAGAGGGATGGCACTTGTCCGCCCATTCCCCATTCATGAATACCCATTGGGGGATGTATGTTGCTGAACCTTCTTGCTTCCCCGCCTTGTCAACTTCATCTGCCCACCGAAAGCTTGGGGAGCCTTCGCTCTGAACTGAATTTTCATTTTTCTTTGATTTTTCCCTAGCCTGGGAGGCAATGCCCTTTCGATGCTCCTACTCCTGCTCTGCTCCACTATTCTTCTTTTTTTCTCAACGAAAAATTTCATGTCTTTAAAACCCATTACATAAACATTAAAGAGGCTCAAGTCGAGCCATGAAGTCTTTGAACTTAAAAACATAACAAAAATTAAAGCTAACATCAACTATATCCTTGGTTCATTAGCCTAAAGTTTTGGAGTAGGTTTCTAGTGCATATCTTCAATCTTCTCTAGAGCACGTGCTAGCTAAATGCTTTCCAACTACTACATGATGTCCAATTATTGTCCTACAAAATACTCAACACAACCCATTAAATTTGCATTGGTAAAATACTTCAATAAATCATAAGAAATAAAGTTTGTACAATTTTTCCTTTAAAGATAAGCAATTATTTCTCCTAAAGTTTAATTAATTGGCAGAGGATGAGGATTTTGCACATATGAATAGGCCTTCCTTGTATTATTATGATGAGGTTATTTTTACCTCATCAGATGACATGCCTTAAGTTGGCTCGTATGTGACATACTACCTTTCTCATGATGGTTCTTACCGAAAACATATGACTTGGCATAGGGCTTTCAGAATAAGCTCTCATGTTTTCTTCTACTTTAAAATAATTTCTCACAGTAATGGTGTTAGCAACCACTTTAAAGTGGGGGCATACATCGATACTCATGTTTCATTGTGCAATTTTCTTTCTTCTTGCGATGCATCCTTTTTTTGGTGGTATCTTTGGGCTTGATTTCCTCCAAGAGCGTGATATTTCTTTGAATTATTCTCTCTTGGACACATTAGGAACTATTTTTCCTAAGAAGAGACCTTGCACGAACTAAGAAAAATCCATTTTAACATTCCTTGCACTATTTTGCATTTACAATGTCTATGAGTTTCAAGCATACAAACTTTTGTTTGCCTCATGGAGCTCAAAGATCATTCTTGTGCGGTGCCTTATTAAATTTATTAGGAGGTATAACTTTGGTATGGTTGAGTGAGAAGCCTAATCTAATGCATGAATTTCCCCATAGCCACTTGTGTGTGTGTGAGTGCATACCAGCCATGAGTGTATGTTTCTCACCTTTTTGGACTTCTCACCCAGTAGACAACCATGAGTTTCATCGCCTTAGAGTGAGTATGCATTTTTCAGACAAACAACCTAGATCTAATCCACATCATGTTGGACAAATGGTCGAAGCTTGATCCACCTTTTCATTCTTTTCTTATTTTTGTTCTTCTTCTAGTTATTGACCTTGCATAATTGTGTATCTTATTTTGTTGCAAACCATACACCTTGTGTGTGTCCTTTTTGTGCTCATGTCGGTTTGACTTGGGATCTTGGATCTTGGGGGCTTGGTTACCTCCTCGATATTTTTTATCCTAGACCATCTGCATTGATATGATTGGACCCCTCTTGAATGTTTACTTTAGTGTGAGTTTGAAGCAAGTTCATCCTCTCACTAAAGTGGGGGCCAAATGTAACATCGAAAAAAGGGTCCTTAGGCTTTTTCACACTCGTTTAGCTCCCCCTTGTGGATTTAGACTTAATGTCATCCTGATCTAGTGTTTTGAGGTGTTTTACACATACACATTAGGTCTTGGGTCCGTTTTAAGCTAAATAAACTTAACTCTATCCTAATTTAATGTTGTAAAATTTATTTATTTGCATCTTCACATTAAATTTGGGAGGCTTGCAAAAAAAGTGGACCTAATCTAGTGTTGTAATGTGTCTTTCAAATTCACATAGGATTTAGGACCCTTTTGAGCTAAATGGACACAATTTTGCCTTAATTTAGTGTTGTAAATTGTATTTATTTGCACTTTCACATTGAATTTTGGGCCCTATTACATTTATAACCTTTACATCATCATTAATAGGACCCTATGACCCCATATTGTGCATCCCAAGGCATATTTTAGTCAAAAACCCAACAAAATCAACATAAAAACTTAAATTCTTCACTCCTCAACACTTTAGCCCCCAAAATAGCCCATGTGGGACCCATTTTCTACTTTGGGAAAATGAGCCCCATTTGAGCTATTTTTGAGGTTTCAGTGAGAAAAAATGGATTTTTAATTCAAATTTCCTCAATATTGGCCTTGGGGATCAAATTAATGATCATGTGAGTGGCTTGCCTATATAAGCAAGCTTCCAAATCATTATTTCATCTCTAAGAATCCTAGGAAATCCAAGCAACATCATACTCTAATGTTATCAAGTCAAGCATTCAAGAGTTAAGCATTCTAAGGTCATCAAGATAGCTTTCAAGATCATTCAAGGGAAATTTTATTCATCCATTGTTGCAGTAATTCAAGATTCATCATCATATCAAGCATCAAGCATGTTAGTGAGATAGTGTTTTGATGTACCATTGAAGATACAAGACCAAGCATTGCTCTATTCTTATTGTCAAAGATCAAGATCTGCATCCTTCATGGCCATTTCATGTTGAGTTGTAGATTTGCAAGACATCATTCAAGGTATTATTGTCCATGATTCATGTTTCATGCCTTCATTTTATTGTTTCATCATTGGGTTTAATTACCTAAATGGGGTTTGACCAAGGCAAACCCCCATTCCCTAACAATCAACATTTTCTCTCTCTTTCTTTGTGTACTTGTAGATCTAGGTATGTTTGATCTTAGAGAACATTGAAGAATAGGTTTCAAACTTTTTGGAGTCATCTCCTTACTTGCAAGGTCATAATCTTCACAAAAATCCACCTACAAGTCTGAAATTGACAAATTTAGATTTGGGCACCTAGAGAAGCAAAAAGAGAAAACTGAGAGGAGCATGTCAGAACTTTAAATTTCTAGAAAATTCAAACTGGACTCATTCTCCGCAAGTGACAAATGAGTCCCATTTTTGGTCAATTTTGAGATTTTAGCATTTTTGGATACCCTTTTTCGAGAAACATGTTCCTGTGCAGAAACCCCAATCTAGGACTGATTTGCCCAAATTGGTGAATGAGCCAATGGGCCAAAATTTTAGAATCAATAGTATTTCCAATCTTCATTCAAGCCTCTACAATTTTTTAGGTGCACACTTTTAGTTTTGTAGCTTTCTATTTTGTTTCATGGTCATTTCTAGGTCATTCATTAAAGCATTGCATCAAACTAGGGTTTTGCATTTCATCCTTCATTGCATTATCTTTTCCAAGTCTATACTTGGTGGTGAACCCCTCTTCTAATCTGAAACCATACTATAGGATACCCTATTGTTAGATCTCTTGTCTCTATTCTTGGGTTCATATATCTAGGTTCATCCTTGAATGTAAAGTATAGAAGATTGTAGCCCTAGGTCCTAAAACCCTAGTGGAGACAACATTCTATGTTACATATTCCTTTAGATGCATGTGTTATACTTTATATGCTTTTTATCATAGTGTTTGATAAATCATAGATATTAGTATATGCATAATAATTATATGGTTTATAAGATATTGAGCTCCCTTGGATGATTTTCATTTTCTTTGGTTATTATATATATGTGGAATATGTATACTTGATACATTAATTGAGTGTGTAGGTACAAGTTGCTCATGTATGCTCAAGATGTGTGAATTGAGTGTGCAGGTATAGGTACAGGTTTATTTCTCCACATAAATATGTAGATTTGAGGTGTTCCTCAATGATGGTTAATCAGAGATGTCACTTTGGTCTAATGTGTATGGTAGGGCCACTACTACACTCAATTGAGTGTGATATGGGCCCTATTTTCCCTTATGGTTTTGGATCTAAATCGAAGGGATATGTGCAGGATCATGATGGGCCAAAAAGTGTCAATATGTAAGTGATATGATGGTCCATGTGGTTGACGACATTTTTTTACCCAAAATTCATGAAATGAAAAGGGTTTTGAAAGGAGATTCTCATATTTCTATCAATATAAATTATGCTTTACTTTGAATTAAATAAATAATTATTATTCATTTTCCATTTGAATTATGACTAAAGTCTTGATTGATAGGTTGATTGAAAAACATCTATAGCTTTCAAATGGTATTACATTTTTTGAATCTGAAACATGTATCACATTCTATGCTTCACATACTATAAGATTTTTTATAAAAAAATGAATTTCATGAATTTTTGACCAAGTTAAGGTGGTCAGACATACAAGTTTTAATATATTTTTCAAGTTGTAATTAAAAATTCATAATTAAGTATTTACTTGAAAAAAAATTACAAAAAAAAATGCATCACATCAAGACATGAGTCCTCTACTTGTATCTAAAATATTATTAAAAAAAATTATCATTTTATTGTGGTTAGGGTGGTCAGACAGACACCTACTTCTTATTTTTTCCCTGAAATTTAAATACTACTGCATTGAAATTTAAAATTTTCACCACCTAGACTTTTTTTTAAAATAAACCTACTATTTTATAAACTACATTCAATTTATTACAAATTCTATTCATACATATTTTTTAAATAATATAGATAAATTATTCAAATTTTTATGTCAAGTTTCCTAACTCTGATTTTCTGAATTTTCATCGCCACTTAAGGGCCTATTTTTTCCATAATGATCTTGCACATACTCGAAGGCAATTCTAGACTACATGTGTTGTGGAAAGCTAGTATATAATTTTCTTTAATGTGGTTAGTTATTTTCATAATTACATGTAATTTTATTTAAAAAATTAAATCTTACATCTAAATAATGCTTGATGCATTTGTTACCAAAATTTCTACCTTCAACTCATTTTGGTAGAGCTAGAATTGTTTGCTATATCTAAGGTGAAAGGTACATTCATTTCATGTTGATAGTTCATTTGCAAATGAGGGATTTCAAATAAGATTTAGTTTATTATGCAAAATTCACACCACAAAAGATTCATGAAAATTACATAGTGTTGTATTTTATTCATTTTGAAATGAAGGAACATAAAAGATTGCATAAACATTGTTGTTTCATGATTAGAGGGAAAAAGAATGTGTAAAATTCCCACACAAGTTGTGGGAATGACTGAACCACATTGATAAAACATAGGAGTTGAGCTATTCAGCTAAAGATAAGAAGAAGATAGCATATAATGAAATACTACATTTGTCATTGTTTGTTCAATGTTGATGATGTTATATCTTTAGCTCTATCATCAGCTTCCCTCCTATCTTCAGTCCTGCATTCCCTAGGTTCAGGTGTACCTGCAAGATGTTAAGAGATTTGTTATAGCTCGGGACATAAAATTTCATCCTATGGTTATCAATAGTTGAATAACTTAAACCTATGAACTATCAATCTAATTCAGCCATATCAAAGATATACAAGAGAGAAGCATGATTAGATCAACAAAGTGAGTGTTAAAAATTTCAGAAAGAATATTAAACTATTTTTATCTAGCATGTTTGTTCACTGTGCAGGTATAGGTACATGTTTCATTGTTGGTTCATCATGTTCAAAATTTTAGTATGTGGAGGAAAATGGGCTCCCACAAGGGTCGAGCACAGCATACTGCATTCTCTCACTTACAAGAGAGGAATATAGGTACTACAGTCTTCGCATGTTAATAGATAATAGAATAGACATGAAAAATCACATGTTCATGGAGGTTGAGTAGCCAATGAAGAGGACAACAAAATGCATTCATAAAGCAGTTTGAGGCTTTCATAAGCACAATACAAGAAATATAAGCATGTGCATATGACAACCATAAAAGACCAATCACATTCAATGCAATAATAACAATGAGCATGTACAAGGAGCTTGAACAACACTTCAATGAATAGTCAAAAGGAAATCCATTCAAAGGGGCAACATACCAAGAATTGTATAGTCACCTATAGTGAAGCATCATACATAGATTTTAGAGAGTTCTATGAACAAGAAGACCAATAGAAAATTGACTTTCACCTCAAAATTATCAAGGAGAGCAATCCATTCAAGGAAGGCAGTCAAATACAATGAAAGTTTCCCATAAACAATTGACAGAGGAGAAACTACCATCTACATAAACTTATATATGCAGTCTAAATTTATTGTGTATAGAGGTAGCAGCAAAGGAATTAATGCATGGGACAGTGAAGCTTAATAGAATAGAAATTCAATTGTTAACAAAGCATTCGTGTATATCTAACAGCTAAGGAGGGTGCAGCCTTGAATTATGAAATATTAAAGGCATTGAAACTGGTAATTATATTTGTAGAAGATGGAGCCTTTTTATAATAGAAATTTCTAGATCTTTTGCAAGATAAAAACCAAACACAAGTAGGAGAGTTCTTTTACAGAGATAAAATCTTTTTACAAAGTTTTTCTTCATTCTTTTACACAGACAAAGATGTTGTGCACAGGCCGCAAGTAAAAGAGTCTTTTTACCATTTTATCATTTCTCACAAGGAACCCTCAAGGTTTAGAACCCATTTTTTGCAATAAAAGAAGTGAAGAACCCTTGGTTTGGGAGGATAGCAAAATCCAAAATGAAAACCCTCATTGAAGCCAAAAATGAAGACTCGGATTTCATTACTCCAAAAATTTGAAAGAATAAAGACAACCCACGGCTATTCATGGAGGGTTTTATCACCAAAGAGAAGAATGAAATAATGCAAACCCTCTGCCTGCATATCATCTCCTAGTTTTTGAGTTATTTTGTACAAAAAGGAAGAGATGGTGAATACAATGAAAGAACAACAAGTCGCGACCAGAAATAGAGAATTTAGCTACAAGAAATCAAAAACCCCTTCCATTTCTTATGCAAGAAATAAACAAATGCAGAATGCATTCATAAAGGTCGCATCCATTCACAGCGTTTAGGATATACAAATACAAAAATGAAGAAACCCATTTTCTCTTCAAATTTTGTGAAAATTTCATCTGCATTATACAGAGAATGAAGATAAATTCAACAAACCGCGGCCATAAGAAGAGCAACAGTAGTCAAATCTTGAAGGCTTCCATATAAAATCTTGTCTTTTGCAAACAAATGAACAGGGATTTTTGTTTTTTCCACAAAGGTAAAGAAAAAAGTGCATGAAAGCTATAGAAGAAGCAAACCCATGGCTTTCACCTTAGTAAATTGTAGTTTACAAGCATGATTTGGGGTTTTGACCAGACTTACCTTCAATTTGAGCCTCTTTGCATGTAGAACTTGACTCTAATGCCCCAGATCTCGCCCAATTAACTCATGAAGCTTCCAATTCAAAACCCTAGTGCTCTCACCATGGCAACATAGTTGTTGAATGGGTGTTTCAAAATGCAAAATGATTAAGGTATTTTAGGGTTCGAGTGTTTTGACTCAACGCCCTAATCATGTTTATTGATTTTTGACTTACATATTTTAAAATAAGTTCATTTGATTTTACCCATGGTCTAAGACTTGAGTCAAAAGACCTAGTGATATGTATGGAGCCCGTGAAGCTAAGGAAGGGGTCAAGAGACATAAGGGGTATTATATATATTTTTTCAAAAATATTTTGTTAAGCCCCTCTTATCATTGTAATGTTTTATTTGACATTATTAAAACAATTTTATTGATTGTTTTAAATAGTTTTTAAAATAAATTATTTTTGAAGGGGAAGTGAACTAAAAGTTTATTACTCGTGCAAAAAAGGAAATTGGAGGTGGAACTAAAACTTGCGCATGTAGTTAGAGATTTTGGAGATTCCCTTTGACTTTTAGTCAATCTGGTGTCATTTCTAAGTTCACTTGAATCAAGTGAATCATCATGAGGAGTTTGTAGCTATTTCAGCACAGATTATTTCAATTTTTCCCTCCTTTTTCTAGGGTTTTTTATTTTGCTCGTGAGAAGCATACATTTATTTTTCTCACTTCCAATTATCTTGGAGTTCCACCTTTTGGGCGCATTATGCATGTCATCATTGTACTTATGGAAAAAGTCTTTCTTTTTTCCTTAGTTCTTATTTTTCATCTCTTCTAGCATACCTTTTGCAGAGAGACTAAGATTTGTAAGTCAGTTTATATTTTCAGTTTAATATACAACAACTTTTTATAGGTTAATTTAGCTGTCATTTGCATAGTTTCCTTCAAGTTCTCATTGCAATCATGTGTTTTCTTTCTCATTTTCTGGTGTTTTACCTCTGTATAATGTTTTGATGTAGTTTTGATGTTTTTAATCAAGAAACCTTTAAATTTTTGTCACATTTATGGTTGCATGTACACAAAAGAAGTCTTATCACAGGTTGTAAATTGTGTCTTTTTAGTTTATACTCTCTATTAGGTTGTGAAAATTATGTTTTCCTTCATAAAGAGAGATTAGACTAGTCTCTTTATGAAATATTTATGTGATTAAGGTGCCCAAGTTGATTTTTGTTAATAGATTTCTCTTAGTATAAGTTGTGAAACAACCTACATAGTAGTTATTATTAGGTGCATCACTACGGTTTAAATTTCAGTTTATGCATTCAATTCAAGCCTTTCTTCCCTTTTCCATCAAAATTATAGTAATTCATTAGAAAATCATAAAGGAAGTCGGCCTCTAATCTGGAGGTCTACTTTCAACATAGGGTACCCACAACCTGAAAGTATCCCCATGTTACACAAGATCACAAGGCATTTTTCTTTCGCACACAGGTGCAATCCTATTGATTACAGTTTTTCGCACGCTCGGTGGGACTCTGAGTCATAGTTTAGAAAAATAATATAAGCTTTCAAATTGTTATTCAAGAATTTATAGCATTATTTACCTATCAGAGGTTTAAAATATTTATTTGGTGACTCTGTTAATTCTGGTTATATGCAGATTTTTTGGAGCAGCACATGAGAAGAATTCAGACAAGAGGAAATGTTGACCCTTTTGAGTACCTAAGACTTTCATCACCCAAGAAAAAAGGAAAAACAACAAGAAGGAGATTGAGAAGATCAAGATCATGATCAACACCAAGATGTCATTCTACACCTCCCAGTCTCAGGCCTTTAAGTTGTGTACCTATATTTCCAGTTGTTCATCTTGTGTCAATTTTACAAGTACCAAATCCAAGAGTTCAAGCAACTCTAATTGGCCAGAGCACATGCATTTGTACCAAATGAGGGCATCCCATTGAATTTGGCTCGACACGATGATATATTGGTGTTTGCACTCAAAAGCCTACCTATCTTCACCGGTGAAGATCAGAATACACAGATTGAGCACATCAGAGGTGCGGCTTCACTTTGTGAAGTGCATCATGTTACACAAGAGAATGTTGCACTACGACTTCTAACAACTTCATTCAAAGGCAAAGCACTCCAGTGGCTCAGAAGCTTAGCTGTGAATCCCATTGCATCATGGGATGATCTAGGAGATAAGTTGACCAAGCAGTTTTTAGAAAAATCAGTTCATCTCTCTCTTTTTGAGTAGATGACAACAATTAAGAGAGTTTCGCAAGAGCAGATGTTTGATTTCAATTTCCGGTTTTAGAAGACCTAGAACAAAATCCCAGCAACGATAAGACCTATGCCCAACCATGCCTTTTTGTATTATCTTAGAGCACCAAATAGTGATATTAATGTGATGATACAATCTATGAGTGGGGTTAAACTACCACTAGCCTACGAAATTATTATTAGGGCTCAGAACAATTTAATTCAGGTTGACAAAATTGCACCCAAGCCTCCTATGCTTATTTTCCTTGATATTCAGCCATTGATGCCCATTCAAATACCTCTTATAGACCCATTACCTATTGTTCCAGCCTTAGGCTTTCAAGCAGTCATTCAAAGTAATGTTGTTCCAACAAATTTAAAATTGCAAGAGCTTAGAGGAGCACAATAGGAAATTATAGGTATCCAACAAGAAATGGCCAAATTGCTACAAACAGTTAGCAAAGACTCAACAAGCCTCAAGAATCAACAAGGCAAAAATTGCAGACCTTATCAAGCACCCTTTTAGCCAAATAGATTGCCTTATTAGATTGATTACCAAGGACTGAGGAGGAGTTACAATACTAGGCCTAATCATCCATTTAATTGGAATATTGCTAACTCTTCAAAAGAGATTATGCCCGTGAAGAACAATTTGGAACAAGATTACATGTGGTGCTATCCACTACTTACATGAACATAGTGGTTAATCAGGCTCTTATTGTGCAAAATAGCTATGCAGTGAGATAACGTTGATCTAGCCATGATGAATTGGAAAGGTAATGAATTTTGTGGAGTAAATCACATACAAGGAAAAAATCAGTCAACTACCTCCATTGAATCCAACACAAGATCCAAGAAAAGGTTTGTTGATCTAAGACAACAAGTTGTTTCTAAGGAACAACAGACAAATAAAGGCCAACAACAAGCTGATAAAGGGAAAAATCAAACTTATATAGCCTAGCAGGGGTAGTCACAACCCTCTTCTTCTCAGAATGTTTATATTTTACCAAGAGGACAACCTATAGTAGCTAAGGAACAACAAAAGACTCAATCTCAACCTCAAGCAAAATAAGTAGAGCCCACTATTCCAAAAGTGTAGCAAAAGGTTAGTGGTACTGCTTTTAATATTGTAAGGCATATGAGGAAAGCCACAATTAGCATGACCATGTTAGATTATTTACATCTTCTTGGGTAGAAAGAAAGCCTACAAGAGGCTTTAGCTAAGATATCAATTTCTGATGAATCCACTAAGGAGCAGCCTAGAGTTCTTGCAAACAGTCCAGAAGTGAAGACTAAACAACCAACTCAAGAGGTAAAGCCACCAACTTTTTATGTCAGTCTGATTATTGGTGATAGTATAATGCATAATTGCATGATAGACTTAAGAGCAAGCAGCTCAGTTATGCCTAAACAGTTGGTAGATAAGTTAGGACTAGAATATGGGCCATTGTCAAAAGGGGTAGTCCAATTAGATGGAACAACCATTAAGTCTGTTGGAGTTATCAAAATTTTGCCTCTTACCTTGCATGCTTGTCCCAACTTTTCAATTCTACAAGATATATGCATCATTGATCTTCCACCGTTCTTTGCCCTATGCCTTTCTAGAGATTGTACAACAAAGTTAGGTGGTTATCTATCATTATATTGGTCACATATGTGTTTCAGGACTAGATATGGTACTAGAGTGATTGTCAAATCAGAACCACAGGCTAAAGACCATATTGACCCTTATGTTGCAAATCCTATAAATGAAAACCTAGCCATCCATGAGTATGAGGATCAATCCATGACCCTTGACCCTAATGTACCCATAGAAGGCATACCTGACTTAAACTTAGATGAGTGGGAAATTGAGAATCATGAGGTTGATCCATTTAGTCACATGGATGAAGTAGGTTTGGAATTTATATGATTAGGGAGCCTGATGTGATTGTTCCAAATCTAGTCAAAGAGGAAAAACACCTAGAACAACAGATTAATCAACTTTGGAAGTTGTACTATGATGGTTCAAGGAGTAAAGTAGGTGTTGGTGGAGGAGCTATGTTGATTTCACCTGAAGGAGAGAAGTATTTTTCAACACTTCACTTTGCTTTCAGTTGTTCAAACAATACAGTTGAGTATGAAGCATTAATTCATGGCCTAGAATGGGCCAAAAAGAAAGGAGTCAAATGTTTGCAAGTATTCGGTGATTTCGAGCTGATAAAAAATCAGGTAAGAAACCTGAATGTAACTAAAAATGATTTTTTGAAGCTATATAAGCACAAAACTTGGGATTTTATAGAAGAATTTGATGCTTTTAATTTGTTGTCTATTCCTAGAAGTTTGAATAAAGAGGCAAATAAACTAGTTTCCATAGGTTCACAATATGAAATACCTAATGATATTCATAATGTTGAGGTATAGAAATATGTAAAGGTGGTAGTGAGACCATCTATACTAGATAACAATGTTAGTTGGCAGGTTTTTGACAGCGATGAGCAAATTGTCAGTTTCCTGATAGAAGAAGCAAAATTTTATGTTGGAAACCAACACAAGCTTGAGCAACAATATGATACCCAAATTCTGCAATTAAAGTCCAATAAGCTTCCCAAGGGATTGGTGACCCTTGAATCAATTTTCAACATTGATGATCAGGTTGGAAAAGAAAAATCCAACATCACAATGAAGTAGGAGCACTACAAGCGAATTAATATATTTAGAGACAAGATTCTCAATCTTGGTAAAGTTTATACCAAAGAAGAACAACAAGCCTTTATTTTTCTTTGCCAAGAACTCAGTGATGTATTCACTTGGGAGTATGGATATCTTAAGGGTTTTAACCTTGAATTAGCCCAACACACAATTGAGTTGGAGCCCAACGTGAAACTAGTAAGGCAAAAGTAGAGGCCTCTGAATCCCAAGCTGGAACACCTTATGAAAATAGAATTGAACAAGCTAATTGAAGGTAGTATTATCTTTCCAATAAAGCACACCTCTTGGGTTTCTAACTTGGTGCCTATCAATAAGAAGAATGGAGAGATAAGGTTGTGTGTGGATTTTCGTGATCTAAAAAGAGCTTCACTCAAAGATCACTATCTATTGCCTTCAATGGAGCAGATATTGTAGGTTGTTTCAAGTTATGAGAGGTTCTCATTGTTGGATGGTTATTCAAGGTACAACCAGATCTTGGTTATGGAAGAATACCATTACAAAACAACCTTTACCACCAAGTGGGGTACTATGGCTTGCAAAATGATGCAATTCAGTTTGTCCAATGCAGGGGCAACCTTTCAGAGGGAAATGGACATGGCCTTTCAAGGCCTTATTAACATGTTTTTTCTTGTGTACTTAGATGATATTACTATATTTTCAAAGAGATTTGATGAACACTTTGTTCATGTAAGGAAAATATTTGAAAGATTCAGGGAGTACAGAGTGTCATTCAACCCCAAAAAGAGCATTTTCGTAGTCCATGAAGGAAAGATTTTGGGTCATATTGTTTCAAATAATGGTATCAATATTGATCTAGGAAGGATAACAACTATTTTAGCTTTACCATTGCATGCACATAAGAAAGGTTTATAGAGTTTTCTAGGCATGATTAACTTCATTAGGAAGTTCATTCCTAACATCATAGCTTTATTGCAACCACTTAAATCCATGTTGAAAAAGAATATTCAGTTCAGCGGGACAAAAGAAGGTAAGAACGGTTTTCAACAAATTAAAGAGGCACTTGCAGCAGCCCCAACACTTATTAATCCAAATTTTGATAAGTATTTCATATTATATGTGTTTGGAAGTGTTGATACAAATTCAGCCATGCTCTGTTAGCAAAATGAAGAAGGATTAGAGTATCTCATGGCTTTCTTTAGTCAAGTTTTGCATGATTATGGAGCTAGATATTCATTTATAAAGAAGCATGTATTAGCTATAGTAAGAAGCCTTAAAAAATTTAGGCATATGTTGTCAAATAATAGAATACAGTTGTTGGTTGCTCACTCAATAGTTAAAGGCTTTCTGCTCAACAAAG
Source organism: Sequoiadendron giganteum (assembly GCA_007115665.2). Lineage (NCBI taxonomy): Eukaryota > Viridiplantae > Streptophyta > Pinopsida > Cupressales > Cupressaceae > Sequoiadendron > Sequoiadendron giganteum. Next base: position 655,876,783 of record CM021104.1, read on the forward strand.
ACATTAATGATAAGAGAGCGGGATGGATCATGAAAGTGATGGAGTATGACTTTAAAATTAAACTCACCAAGATTTTCAGAGGCAAAGGCCTACGTGAACAACTTGTTGTAAATGAAGAGAATAGAAAATTAGTTGATCAGCAAGTTGAAACAGTGCTCAACAACGAAGAACAAGTTGTTCCAGTTACAACAGCAAATTGGATTCAACAAATGGTCCATTACTTGCACACAGGTGACTATCCTACAAGTTTAGACAAGTAAAATAAAGGCATTACAAGCTTCAAGCCATCCCCTATGTTGTAATTGATGGAATTCTACATAGAAGGGATTTTAATGGTGTTTTGTTGAGATGCATTGAACTAGAACGGATTGAGAAAGTTCTGCAAGAGTTTCATGATGGACCCACTAGAGGCCACTTTGCACCAAGAACCACGGCTCTAAAGATAATGAGAGTTGGATATTATGGGCCAGATTTATTTAAAGATGCCCATACTTGGGTCAAAAAATGTAACAAATGTGCAGTGTTTGCAGGAAAGAAGAATCTTGCAGCCCTACCTCTGCATCCATTTCAAGTGGAGCAAACTTTTGGCAAGTGGGGAATTAACTTCATTGGTCCCATAAACCCACCTTTGAGTTTTGGGCATAAATGAATACTAACAGCCACATATTACTTTACAAAGTGGACTGAAGCAGTCCTAAGAGTTTCCAAAGAGGGAGACCTGGTATTCAAATGGGGTGAACTCAAGAGCAGACCTGGTAAACACACAAAGTTTTATGCCATGTGGGATGACCCATATATTATCACATAATGCAAACAGAATAATGCATTCCAACTCTCAAAGTTGGATGGGGAGGTGTTTCCAATCCCTATTAATGGGATTCACTTCAAACAGTGTTATTGAAGAACAAAAAGTTTGCAATTGTTAATAATAGACTAGTTGTTTTGTTTCAATAAGTCCTCATTGCACATTATTTCAGTATTGTTTTTTTTCAATAAGTGTAGATGGTGCACATTTTTTTGGCCCTATGTTAAACAAACTCATAATAGTTTCTATCAGTTTTGCTTGTTGTTGATTTCAACAACTGAGTTACAAAAGTCTCTGAGTCAAAAAAGAGCAAGAATGGACTCCATGCCCAATCGATTATCAAGGCAACTTATATGGCATGCTTAGCAGGCAAGCATTTAGCAAAAATTGCCAAAATGGTACCAAAATTTCTACCTTCATCTCATTTTGGTAGAGCTGGAATTGTTTGCCATATCTTTAAGGTGAAAGGTACATTCATTTCGTGTTGATAGTTCATTTGTAAATGAGGTATTTCAAATAAGATTTAGTTTATTATGTGAAATTCACACAACACAGACGATTCATCAAAATTGCATAGTGTTGTATTTTATTCATTAGGAAATGAAGGAATATGTACAAGATTTCATAAAAAATGTTGTTGCATGCTTAGAGGGAAAAAGAGTGTTTAAAAGCCCCACACAAGCCGTGGGAATGACTGAACCACATTGATAAAACATAGGAGCTAAGCTATTCAACTGAAAATAAGAAGAAGAAAGCATATAATGAAATATTATATCCATCATCACCTATTCTATGTTTTTTATGTTCTATCTTCAGCTCTTTAATTAGCTTCCCTCCTATCTCCAGTCCTTCATTCCCTAGGTTCAGGTGTACCTACAGCATGTTAAGAGATTTGTTAGAGCTCGGGACATAAAATTTCATCATATGGTTATCAATAGTTGAATAATTTAAACCTGTGAACTATCAATCTAATTCAATCATATCAGAGATATACAAGAGAGAATCAAGATCAGATCATCAAAGTGAGAGTGAAATCATCATCAGAAAGAATATTGAATTGTTTTTACCTAACATGTTTGTTCACTGTGCAGGTACAGGTACATATTTAATTTTTGGTTCGTCATGTTCAAAATTTCAGTATGTGGAGGGAAATGGGCTCCCACAAGGGTCGAGCCCAACATACTGCATTCTCTCATTTACAAGAGAGGAATATAGGTACTATATCCTTCACATGTTAATAGATAAAAGAATAGACATGAAAAATCACATGTTCATGGAGGTTGAGCAACCAATGAAGAGGACATTGAAATGAATTCATAAAGTAGTTTGAGACTTTCATAAGCACAATACAATAAATAAAAGCATGTGCATATGACAGCCATAAAATATCAATGACAGTCAAAGCAATAATAACAGTGAGCATGTACAAGGAGCTTGAACAACACTGCCACAAATAGTCAAAATTCAATCCATTCAAAGGAGCAGCATACCAAGAATTGTACAGTCACCTATAGTGAAGCATCATACATAGATTTTAGAGAGTTCTATGAACAAGAAGAAAAATGGACAATTGATAGTCACCTCAAGATCATCAAGGAGAGTAATCCATTCAAGGAAGGCAGTCAAATACAATGCAAGTTTCCCATAAACAATTGACAGAGGAGAAACTACCATCTATAGAAACTTATATATGTAGTCTAAATTTATTGTGTATAGAGGTAACAACAAAGGAATTAATGCATGGGGTAGTGAAGCTTAATAGAATAGATACTCAATTGTTCACAAAGAATTCATGTAGATCTAATAGCTAAGGAGGGTGCAACCTTGAATTATGAAATATTAAAGGCATTGAAACCAGTAATTATATTTGTAGAAGAAGTAGCCTTTTTATAATAGCAATTTCCATATCTTTTGCAAGATAAAATCCAAACACAAGTAGGAGAGTTATTTTACAAAGATAAAATATTTTTACAAAGTTTTCCTTCATTCTTTTTCACAGACAAAGATGTTGTGCACAGGCCACAAGTAAAAGAGTCTTTTTACCATTTCATCATTTCTCACAAGGAACTCTCAAGGTTTAGAACCCAATTTTTGCAAGAAAATAAGTGAATAACCCTTGGCCTGGGAGGATAGAAAAAGCCAAAATGAAAACCCTCATTGAAGCCAGAAATGAAGACCCAGATTTCATTACTCCAAAAATGCGAAAGAATAAAGACAACCCACAGCCATTCATGGAGGGTTTTATCACCAAAGAGAAGAATGAAATAATACAAACCCTCAGCCTACATATCATCTCCCAGTTTTTGAGTTGCTTTGTACAAAAAGGAAGAGATGGTGAATACAATGAAAGAAAAACAAGGTGGAGCGAGAGATAGAGATTTTAGCTATAGGAAATCAAAACCCTCTTCCATTTCTTATGCAAGAAATAAACAAACACAAAATGCATTCATAAAGGCCTCAGCGATTCACAATGTTAATGATATGCAAATACAAGAATGAAGAAACTCATTTTTCTCTTTGGATTTTGTGAAAATTTCATCTGCATTATACAGAGAATGAAGATAAATTCAACAAATCGCGGCCATAAGAAGAGCAACAATAGTGAAATCTTGAAGGCTTCCATATAAAATCTTGTCTTTTGCAAACAGATGAACATGGAGTTTAGTTTTTTCCACCGAGGTAAAGAAAAAAGTTCATGAAAGCTACAAAAGAAGCAAACCTATGGCTTTCACCTTAGTAAATTGTATTTTACAAGCATGATTTGGGGTTTTGACCAAACTTATCTTCAGTTCGAGCCTCTTTGCATGTAGAACTTGACTCTAATGCCCCATATCTCACCCAATTAACTCTTGAAGCTTCCAATTCAAAACCCTAGTGCTCTCACCATCGCATCATAGTTATTGAATGGGTGTTTTAAAATGCAAAATGATTAAGGGTTTTTAGGGTTTGAGTGTTTTGACTCGATGCCCTAATCATGTTTATTGATTTTTGACTTGTATTTTAAAATAAGTTCATTTCATTTTGCCCATGGTCTAAGACTTGAGTCAAAAGATCTATTGATATGCATGGAGCCCGTGAAGCTAAGGAAGGGGTCGAGAGACATAAGGGGTATTATATATTTTTTCAAAAATCTTTTGTTAAGCCCCTCTTATCATTGTGATGTTTTATTTGACATTATTAAAGCAATTTTATTGATTGTTTTAAATAATTGTTAAAATAAATTATTTTTGAAAGGGAAGTGAACTAAAAGTTTATTACTCATGCAAAAAAGGAAACTGGAGGTGGAACTGAAACTTGCGCATGCAGTTGGAGATTTTGGAGATTCCCTTTGACTTTTAGTCAAACTAGTGCCATTTCTAAGTTCACTTGAGTCAAGTGAATCATCATGAGGATTTTGGAGCTATTTCAATGCAGATTATTTATGTTTTACCCACCTTTTTCTAGGGTTTTTTATTTTGCTCATGAGAAGCATACATTGCTTTTTCTCACTTCCAGTTAGTTCGGAGTTCCACCTTTTGGGCACATTATGCATGTCATCATTACATATTTATGGAAAAAATTCTTTCTTTTTTCCTCAGTTCTTATTTTTCATCTCTTCTGGCATACCTTTTGTAGAGAGACTAAGATTTGTAACTCAGTTTATATTTACAATTTAATAGACAACTTAAATTACAAGTTAATTTAGTTGTCATTTGTAAATTTTCCTTCAAGTTCTCATTACAATCATGTGTTTTCCTTCTCATTTTTTGGTGTTGTGCATCTGTATAATGTTTTGATACAGATTTGATGTGTTTAATCAAGAAACCTTTAAATTTTTGTCACATTTATGGTTGCATGTACATAAAAGTAGTCTTATCACAGGTTGTAAATTGTGCCTTTTCAGTTTGTCCTCTCTATTAGGTTGTGAAAATCATGTATTCCTTCATAAAAAGAGATTAGACTGGCCTCTTTATGAAATATTTATGTAATTAAGGTGCCCAAGTTGAGTTGTGTTAATAGATTTCTCCGAGTATTAGTTGTGAAACAACCTACATTGTACTTATTATTAGGTGCATCATCGTAGTTTAAATTTCAGTTTATGCATTCAATTCAAGCCTTTCTTCCCTTTTCCATCAAAATTAGAGTCAATCATTAGAAAATCATAAAAGAAGTCAGCCTATAATCTGGAGGTCTACTTTCAACATAGGGTACCCACAACCTGAAAGTATTCCCATGTTACATAGGATCGCAATACATTTGTTGCTTTCGCACATGGGTGCAATCCTACTGATAACAACATTAAGAATAAAAAAATTGAAAAAAAGAAAGGGAAATAGTTGAGTTAAATGCATTAGAAATGATGTTTAAGTTGTTGCAATTAGTTAAATTGTTGTAACTGGCTAAATTATTGCTATTAGTTAAATTATATTTCAAAATTATTCTTTTGTCTTTGGAAAATTGATTAAAATATTTGAATTACTTAGGAATGATTAAAATGTACTATTACAATTGTCTTTGGAAAATAAAAATAACTTTAACTTAAGCATTTTAATTAATTGAGAATTTGAATTTTTTTTATCGATAAATAACTGCTAGGGGTAGCACTCATTATATTGATATCAAAAAAAAAAAATCTTACATCCATTGCCATCATGGCTATGAGATTTTCCCAGAGACTCATTTTCCCACCCTTTACTACTTGCTCCTATTTCGACTAATCTTTATCCCTACCCATTACAAATTACAAAATGAGGGTTCACATACTAGACAAAACAACCCTCACATAACGTAGACTATACATTAATATCAGATTTATCAAAGAAATCCAGAGTAGAAATATTCAGCACCCCCACTTAATCTTCATCAGACATTTTTGCACACATCTTCCTCGCCTCCATTGCATCGGCTATCTCTGGTCATTTGGGTCCACATGCATTGTGTGTCAGATGGCTGGCCTTTTCTTCCATGTCACGAGAGTCGTACTCTCGCCATTCGTCGCCTCCACCAAGCTCCCAATCTTCACTATCTCCCACCACCACCCAGCCATCCAAACCTTTTGCTTAAATGTATGCCCCAAACCCAACTTGACGCCGGAGTGTTGGCCATGCCCATCGCTCGTAGGAGGAAAGAGATAGACCTATATATCTCTCCCCATCTCTTCTCCAGCTTTTGTGGGTGCATATTTCACACCACCACAAATTTTGGAACCTCTAGGTCGTTACCAAATGACATGTAGTAGTGTGGAGCAACGGGACAAGCAGGTTGTTGTCCACATTATCCAGCGCCTCGTCTATTTCCTCGAATTTAGAAATTTATTTTTGACGAAAAGAAACTAAGAAAATAGAAATAAAGTGGAAAAAAATAGAAAATGGAAAAGGGTATAAAAGAAAAGACTTAAAATATTTTTTCCTAATTATTCTCATTTGGAGCATTTTTCTCTCATAACCTTGTCTCTCTCAAAATGGAAAATGATGGATTTGTGTTGTTGGATTGGTTGGGATTGGAAATTGTATTGAAAGGAAGAGGATTTGAGGTGTGTTGTGATATATTGTGAATTTCTTCTCAAATTTGAAAGAGTTTGATATTTTTGTGATCTTCATTTTTCTTTATTTTGGCTCTTCATTGTTGTATGAGATCTATGCTTATTCTTTAGGTAGCATATGCATTATTTTAGAGTGAGCTAGATGCAAAATAAATGGATTTAATGTATGTTTTAAATTATTTTGAATATGCTCATTTTATGCCTTCACTATGTAGTAATTTATTTTTCAAAACCCCTAAAATGTGAAATTAACCTCAAAGATGTGATATTTGCCATAGGATCAAAAGGGTATCTTTAGAAATTTAAAATATTATGTTTGAAATTTGAAGCATTCATCAATGGACTGTTTTTGAAATTTCTTGATTTTTTCTTTGAAATTTTTTTTCTAAAATAATTGAGATTGTAGATGAATTTGGATGAGTTTTAATGTGAGGAAGGAAGTCTCATTAATATATTTTTTATTTATAATTTTATGTGACCATTTTTATTTTTATACCCTAAAATTGTGCTTTGAAATTTGGTCCACACTCAAATAGTGTTTTGATATGATGAATGTAGGATTTGAGGTATAGGGTGTAGGAAAGGAGTGGCTCTTTGTGTTTTCTAGGATACAGATGGATTTGAGGATATTATGGGAAAAGAGTTTACTAATTAAGTGGTAATTAAATAAATTGGGTAATAAAAATAATTAAAAATAAAATTATCATTATAGTATTTTTGTTCATGATCTTAATTACAAAGTTAACAAAAAAACTCTACTGGTTTTTTTTACGTAGAAATAAAATAAGAATTTCAAATTTCAAATCTTGGAGTCATGCATTATTTTTTTTGGTGTGGAAATACAACAAAAATCAAAAGGTATCTTTATTTATTAGTACAAGTATTAGTCCAGTTGAGAGCCTCATGTACCTCACTACAACTCTAGACCCAATATTATGTATGTTGTGGTATCCATCCCCTAATTTATGTGGGTTCCACATGAGTCTTATTGGCATGCTACAAAAATAATATTAAGGTATGTGTGTGGTACAAAAAATTTGAGATCAATTACTTTTCCACTACAAATTTTGAACTAGTTGGTTACATGGATTATGATTGGGATGGTTCAATGCATGATAGAAAATCAATATCTAGTTATTTTCTCACTTGGTTCTAGATCTGTATCTTGGAGTAGGAAGAAATAGGCAACAATGATTATTTAGTTAAAGAAAAATATATTAGTTTCGTAGTAGCAAGTTGACAATTTATATGGATTAGAAGAATCTTGGAATATCTACACTTGTTATAAGAAAATTCAACTACTATTTACTTTAACAATAATAGCACCATTACAATGACAAAGAATTATGTTTCTTAAAGCTAGATCAAAACACATATAGATCTTACATCATTTTAGTCAAGATGGTTAAATATGGAAAAGCATCATTATAATTTTATCTTATATCTTATCTTATATCTGAATATCTTCTCCAAAAATTTCCCATAAAATATTTTACAACATTAAGAAACTAATTAGGACTTACCCCTATTGATCATAAAGGGGGAGAATAGAAACATTTTTGATCCATTGTTAATCCATGTGACAACATTTATTCCATTTCTTAAAATAAGTCTTTATTTAGTATGTCTTGTTTTATTGGATTATTTATATTGTGTCTTTCCTTATCTTCCTTATCTCTTCACATGCATTTTTATTTTCTTTCTATCCTATTTTCCTATGTATCAATTTTAATTCTTAGAAACCTTATTTGTAGCTACTCTTCAAGTTCCTAATCATATTTGATGTGCTTTTTTTAAAATAAATGTATTGTTTATTAGTTTTGGTAACTGCAACAATCTAGAATATTGTAAGAAATCTTATATAGAAGCATAAATTTTTTATTGTAATTATAATTTTGTTAGATTATGAATAAACATAGCCGTGAATAATTGATAATTTTTTTGTTTTTATTTAGTATAGTGTTATTGATATTTTGTTATTATTTTCTTTCAATTTTATTGTAACTATTAAAGTAGAGATGGAAAATTTTAAGCTAAAAAAATATGTTTCTAAAACCTCTCACAAAGATATAAAAATCAATGTAAAAAGTAAAAATAGACTAAGCTTGTAGACATGGTGATCAATAGAAAGGGAAAAGATGAGCTCAAATCTATGAAAATCACTATGAAAAATATTCAAGAGCCCAACAAGAGGAAATGACTTCACCATCCTACAATATTTAGTATGAGTGAACATGATTATTATTTTCTTAATTTAGAAACTTGTGGGATTAGAGTAACTTTAATAATAATTAATAACTTGGAAGAGATTTGTAGGTCATGTGATATACTCCTCTCAATAACAATTCCTCTATTTCCCTTATTAGCATTTAGAGTTTTCTTGGTTAGGTGATTGTTACATTTATTGTTAAAAAAATTAAGTAGCATTTTATAGATAAATATTAATTTCTATAAGAGAAATTATGTTAAGATAGTATATATAATTTAGTATGCAAGAGAATTATAAATCATGTAAACACTATATGATATTCAAAATATTTAATGAAATTGATTTTATAAAAATATAGCCTCCAAGCCAACATATAACTCAATTTATTATCTCACATTGAGAAATTTAAATATATTCACAAAGTCATTCTATGCATAATGTCAAAAGTAATAAATCTAGTTACATTCCTCATGTGATTAATCCAATAATATATCCAAGAAACATGAATCCCACTCCATGCCTTCCTTAAGACCTTTTCACCACATATGTAACCCCTATTCTCATGTTTTTTCCTCTCATACAACAACCAATGTGTTTTTTCATATCTATCAAGCTTCTACAAAATCACTAAGGGGTATTAGATAAATCATAAGCTAACCAATGTGACACCTCACTAAGTGGCTCTAAAGTAGTTCCATCATGTGGAACACACTTCCAAATGTCTTCTTGGAACTATTCCAATATGTTTCCAAACAACTTTACTCATCCCAACAACCATATCAAAAATGAATGACTAGATATTAAAGGTTTTGTCTTTTCCACTACATAATTGTTACATCTCAACCAAAATTTTCCTCATGTGTATCCTTGTGGTTTTATCTTTTAGCACACTGGAACATACCCAAAGTTTACTCAATAGTTTTCACCTAATTTTTAACTCAAAAAGTGAATAACACAAGTTTCCAAAAACAGAGGAAATAAAAATTTTCCTTTTCAATAACATAATTGCACATTGTATATTTATAATTTCCACATACCATTGCATAAATGAAATAAAATTACATAATTCCAAGTAAATGAAATTCATCTTTTCAAATACAAATTACAATTGATTCATAATCATAAACATATACAAATTCATAACTAACAAGAGTTCAGTGGTCATGGTGTCCTCATTTGGATCACTCTTCTTTTGTTTCACAATCGTTGGCTACCTTATACAAGAGGGAGAGCATCACCCAAGTTCTTTTCCTCCAACCACGGACTTAAGTGATCCCCCACACATCTTCCTAGAACTAAAAAATGGCCCTACCCTTCGACGAAAATTTTGGTATGGAAATCTATAATAATGCACATTTGAGTATCTGGTGGTGTTTCTTACATATCTAGTATGGCCATGCAAGTATGGATACCCTCCAACTATGCATAACTCTACTAACTAGCTATGCAAACCTAGATCACAGTGAACCGACTAAGTGTATGCAATGACTTTTACACCTACTCTAGCCAAAATTTTCACATATATAATAAATCCACTTTCTATGAAGTGGTGTCGTATGTTCACCCACCCTTACTCGACTTGGAAGCTCTATTGACCATTGGATAACTCTTCTCTTGGTTTACCCCCAACATTAACATTCATAAACAAGATTCATTCAAAATTTATGGCACACTAATAATTATTTCAAAGACCATATAGGTTTGATGCAATCAAGTTTTAATACCTTGTTAAATACTTGTATCATTTGGGGTCCAACAACTGCCTCTTATTCAAGTGTATACCCTAACCTTGGGGAATAACCTACCCTTTTGATATAACAAATATAAACTTTCAAGAATGTAAGTTCTCTACTCATGGAAAAATTATCATACACATAGGTATTCATATCATAATATCATTCAATAGATATTTAAAGAAAAACATACTTCAATTATGGCATCCAATCTCTATGTTGAAAAGTACATAACTCATTCAAACAATACAATACAATATTATTTTATTAGGATATTATCCTACTACCTTATTTTAGCTTCTCTTTTGATATGTTACTCAAGTAATATGATCAAGATAACTACTTATCATGCACTTTATGATTCAATATGTAACTTATTTATTGTATTTCTAATATAGCTATATGCAAAGACAATATTTCTATTTAGTCATGCACTCTCATTATTTCCAATAGTAGAAATAGGCATGCAATGATAGTACAATCATATTCAAATAATGACTAGACTTAGAATCAAAATTCAAAATAAGCAAGAGAAAGAGAAATCTTCATCATGCCTAGCTTAAAATAGCTCCTACAACTCCTTGCTCTAAAACTCAAAAGCTCAGCCTACTACCTTCTCTATTCTCAGCTCCCAAATGATAATATGTATGCACAAAATGAATTTCAAATAATTTGCAAATGAACTACTAATGGACAACCCTTCCACTCTCTCTCTCTTGACAATTAGAAATGCTTATTTCCAATATACTTTCTCACAATACAATAACTTCTCATAATCTTATGTTTAACCTATGATCAAAAAAGTAATATGAATGCACTGAAAATGAATAGAAAAACTATGAGCAGTTGTGTCCTTTTATAATGAAATGGAGAAGTAGTTGATACCTTAAGATAGCTATGCTTTGCTTAATTTTCTACCATCCCTAAACATCTTTTCTAGTTGTGGTACTTAGCTCGGGAAAAATCAATTAAATATTGACTCTCAAAACAACTAAATATCCTCACAAGCATGTTGGCATAGCCTTTTTTGTTTGCTGGCAGGTTTAGTATAGTAGACTAAGTCTCCCATATGGCACATTAATTTTCTAATTCATATAGAAAATCAAAACTTACTCATGTGCCCTCATACATGGGTTGTAACTCTCTTTTTACCCAGTCAAACTTGCATATATGGTGTGGTAAACATACATGCTCAATATGGCATAGAGTCTCATGACTCATATCCACATGTTACAATTGTTATAAACTTGCCTTTATGTGTGGCTTTACTACCAATTTTCTTTTCTTTTGTGACATTTCACGTATTCATTATATGATTGAAATCGCATCAAAAAAAAATTGCTTGGTAAATCACTGCTAAGGGAGAACACCCGTCGCTTTTGATTGGACCTATGAACTAGTGAGGCCACATTCGGGGGACCTCATCCCCGCCATTCATATTCCTACGCCTTCCTGCATTCCCAACAAGCTCCTTGCAAGACCCAGCATCATTCCTCCATCTATTGTGCTTGCCTACATTCCCACCAAGCTCCCTACAGGACCCAGTGTCAACACCACTCCTCTCCTCTCCTCTATCTCCTCTTTTCCATCACTCCCCTCCATCTCACCCCTCCTGCAGCTGCTTGCATCCTGCTAAGCCTATTGGCGACCTTTGTTCCATTACCCTCCTCTTTGAGCTAGCCTCCTCCATACCCGAAGTCACCCCTCGTCTGTCACACACCCCACTGCATATTCTTGTCACCTTTGACCCCGCAACCAAATTTGATTTTCCTCCTTCCTTTTTTTCTCCATCTGCTAGCCAGCGATCCCCCTTGCACTAGCATCGCCCTCTATACTTTGACTAGTAATTATTCATCCCACCTTCCACTAGTGAGATTTGAACCCTTGACAGTAGTCTCGCTACTACTTGCAACTTTCTATTGCACTGCAAGGTCATCCCCAACTAAAATCGCATCAATTAACATCATTATATATATAACAATTATTTTGTATTATATACATATATGTATATATAATAATCACAAAATTATATATGCATATTAATATATACATATATAACAATCACTTTAAACATAATAACACTTGTATACATATTGATATATATAAAATATATATGGGTGATCCCACAATACTGGTTTACAATTTTTGGCCAAACTAGACATTGAAATAATTTTTTCTAACTAAATCTTCACTTTCGGGCACCTATAACGGCCAAACCATCAGAATTTGAAGATGATGCAAACTAGTGATTTGTGACATTTTGTCTGTAGATTCTAAATGTATCTTTTAAAAAAAATTGGAATCAAGTTGCACTTATTTTTCCATCTTCTTTGAAAACTAGTTTTTTTTAGTAAACAACATTTTTAAGGATTGACGCTCACTGTATACAACATAAATTTTTTTCCATGAAGGATAAAATTCTATTTTTTTCGAATTTAGATTTGTAACTACGATATCTAGTGCTTCCAATTGGTTTCATAGTGTTTTATTGAATATTTTTTCCTTAATCAAGTTTCGAAGTCAAACCAGTTACAATTCAGACATAGGTGGACCGTATACAACGTAAATTTTTTTGTATGTATCGAAATTCAAAAAAAAAATTGTTGGATCAAGGACTTCAATATCTGGTGCACTCTTTTTTTTTTATAATCTACTATTTTTCCACATGTGCAGAATATAGAGCTTGATTTTTGGTGAAAAATCTATGTTTAATAAAACTAAAAAATAAATATATAATAAAACCAAAACATATTAAAATTATATTCGTTGGATAGCTCATTTTGAGGACTACCATCATCTAGTTGGACCTGTGAAGTATCCTCCATTTTCATCCTTAACCCGAGCTTCGAAGGGAAAAATTCTAGAGTTTTTTTGGGCCTGAGAGTGAGAAGGTGGGGAGAGGAGGGGTCGCTCGAACCTTCAAAAAAAGTTTTTCTTTGTTTTTTTTTTGGGGAATGGTGGGCCTAGGGCATTTAACGGGTTCACTCAAACTAGGGTTCTAACAAATCCTCTTTTGGTTCCCTCGAAGCAATAAGTTCGTTCAAACCCCAAAAACCAAATTTTTTGGCATGGGGTCATTTTTTGCAACTTTTCCTTCCTCACTCGAATTGTAAACCACTTTTGTGGGTTTACCCATATATATATGTGTTCCCACATATTTACTAGGTACCTACATATGGGTGTACATATATGTTACTATCTACATATACTCAAACCTACATACATACATATATATGTGTCACTGTGTATCCATATATATTCTATATATACATATCCATATGTATATATATATATTAAATACACAATAAATAACATATGCTTAATCATAAGAATTTTAACACATTAACTCAAATTTGCTAATCAAGAAGGGTTAAAGACAACCAACCCTAGCTTCCCTATTAACCAAGAAACTATCCACTTAGACATAACACTTATCAACACAAAACTTAGGCTGACTCAACAAGATTCCCCTACCTTGTGCAGTGCATGTTTGCTTCTTTTCAAATAGACATACCAATGGTTTCCATACCAACCTCCTCTCTTGGGTGATACTCTCTCCCCCTCTAGAGGGTTCAAACCTTTCCTACATCCAACTTAGTGCAACATGTGTGTAGTCAGTTGATACACATAGATCATATTCATTATATATCATAAGCATAATTAAATAATTTAAAAGTAATGCATCATAACACATATTCATATATTCCATTCATCCATTAAATTTTCATCAAAATATAATTATGTATTAAAAACATGTTTACTCATAAAATTAATTGTACGTGGTAAACAAACAATGGGGTGTAACATATCCCCCCTTGAGAATCATCATCCTCGATGATTTAAAGTATCAAAACATAAACAACAAACATAGCATAAATTATTTCTAGGAATTTTCAAAAGCTTGCACAATATGAGGAAATCTCTGCTTAATCTCAAGATAGTCTTCTCAGGTAGCAAATTATTCGGTATACTGATCCCATTGGACCTTTCATTAAGTACCTCTCTATTGTGTAGGTGAAGCCTATGTATTTTAAGCACTTTGAGAGGCTTGATTATTATCACTCCTGGGTCTTGTATTTGTAAAGAATTCCAATCAATAATATGATTACCTCTTGGTATATACTTTTTAAGGCACAACACATGGAAGACATTATGCATTCTAGCAAGTGCTGGTGGTAAATAAATTCAGTATGTGAGAGGGTTGACTTCTTCAAGAACCTCGAAGGGAGCTACATAGCTCAAAGCTAGTTTGGATGACTTTTTAAAGTTGAACAAACTGTTATGAGGCTTGACTCTTAGCAAAACCTTCTCTCCTACTAAGAAACGGTTGGGCACACACTTAACATCTTCATAAATCTTTAGATTTAAACATCAATAGAGGTTTAAGAAAGCTAATTCCTAAAGGGAAAGATGATAACACCATTGTTGGTTGGAGACCAATTATGCTACTAAACACTTCTTATAAAATTATTACTAAAGCTTTGGGTATCAAAATCAAGCCTATGGTCCAAGGTATTGTTAGAGCTGAACAAATAGGGTTTATCAAAGGAAGATGTATTTTGGATAATTTAATGAAGCTTGTCTAGGAGACTCTTGAATGGGCCTAGTAGACCAACCAAAATTTATTACTAATTAAATTAAACTTTGATAAAGCTTACAACAAAATTTGTTGGGATTTCATTCTCAAAATGCTACATTGGTTGGGTTTTGGGCCTAAACTTTAAAAACATGTTCATATGTTGTTTCAGGATGCTAATGCACAAATTATGATTAATAAATCTTTGACTAAACCACTTGTATTGAAGTGGTCAATAAAGCAGGGATGTACTTTATCTCCCTTTTTATATGTGCTTACAGCTAATGATTTGGGATATATGCTTCAAAAATCAAACCAGATGAACCTTATAAAAGAGATTTTTATTCTCACGATATGGTTGTTATTAACTCTCACTCTGTTGATGATAGTATCTTGTTTTTATAAAATTTTGAAGAAGAGTTGAATAAAACCTTAGGTATCCTAAATCTATACTATTCCATTTCTAGTTCTCAATTAGCTCACAATAAGTGAGAGTTTTTGATGTCTCAATTCGGGCATACTCCTAAGTGGGTTCCTAAGGAGTGGAGGAAAATTAAGCATGGGGATATTACTACATATCTTGGAATTCTATTTGGTATAGGGGTGTCTCTTTTCGACATATCGGACTAGTTTATTAATAGACTTAAAAATAAGCTTTTTAGTTGGGGCAACAAATTTTTATCATTAGCTAGAAAAATTCAGGTTGCCACAATTTTTTTTATTTCTACCCATGTTTACTTTTCATCTTGTTGGATGCCTTCTAAGAGAAAATTTGAAGAATTGAATAAACTAATTAGGAAATCTCTCTAGTCAAAATGGGATGGCAATGTTGGTTTTATTTCTTCTTCTTGGTCTCATTGTATTAAGCCAAAATACAAGGGTGGTTTATGAATCATTAATCCAAAAACTCAAGGGTTGTGTTTGGTTACGAAATGGATTATTAGAGTTGCTACAAGAGATGACCCATGGAAAATCCTTGTTCATAACAATATTTTTCAAGCTGCAACAAATAAAAAATTCTAGTCAATCAATTGGTTTGATAAAATTATTATGTCTCCTT
This sequence comes from Sequoiadendron giganteum, assembly GCA_007115665.2. Taxonomy (NCBI): domain Eukaryota; kingdom Viridiplantae; phylum Streptophyta; class Pinopsida; order Cupressales; family Cupressaceae; genus Sequoiadendron; species Sequoiadendron giganteum. The sequence continues at coordinate 655,892,687 of CM021104.1, forward strand.
TCTTCAAAGTCAAGACCTCCTTTCCCTTACAATCCATTTGGACATCTTGGTAGTAGGTTTGTCATAATGGAATGGATCCTCTCTACAAGATGGATTCAACTTCGCTGCTTCATCCATATGGTGGAATAACCTTGACAATTACCATAATCAATTGCTTGCAATTTGTTTTCCAAACAATGCTTATTATTTGTATAAGAAAGGTATTCAACAATTTAAAGACATTTGGGATTTTTATGCATTTGAATGGGCTTCATGGTTGAGAATCAAAAATTGGTATAGGTTGAGCATCAAATATAAAGAATTTCTGATATTTGCGTAGTCATTAGTTCCTCTTGAGTTATCTATGGAAATTTGTACTCCTAGAGATTGCAATTTTTTCAAGGATTGGAAATGGTTATCTTCTTCCTATTTTAATTTTCTTCCGCTAAAGAAGATATATCTTCTTTCTCTACCCCATTGGAAGATCAATCCTTGTCTTAATCATAAATGAGAGTGTTGATTTAGTGCCAAGAAGTGGACCAAAATGAGTGCACAATTATGGGAATCCAAATCTAATGTAGAAACTCAAATGTTGGCCTAGAAAGTTTTACATCATAAACTGTTGGTTGGAGATAGACTGAGATGCATTATGATTCAGCCAACTGATTTCCCCTTTTACAATGTATCAAAAAAATGAAACATATTTTTTGGGATTGCATTTTTGCTAAGAAACAATGGAATGCTATCTTTAATATTTTTTTTGTTGTTTTTCATCATAAGTTGAATTGGAGAGAGACTTTTTTGGGATTCGGGTTGCATAAAGATGTGATTTTTGATTCTATCAAACAAGTTATTTTATGACATATTTGAAATGCTAGATGTAATGTTATGTTTTCAAGCAACTATTTTCAGGAAACTGGTATTTTAATTCTTTACTCTAACATTGTTTTTTAAGTTGTTTTTTTATGTTCACAGCTTCAAGATTTGTCAAGGAAAAATGTAATGGCCTTGGTTCAACTTCAAAAAATTCAAGATCATGTTAATCAACTTCAAAACAATTGCTATATGAACTTAAATATAGAGTGGTTCAACTTAAGCATTAGTCTCTTGTTTTATTAGGTCATGGCCATATGTTGGATTTTTGTATTTTTCTGCTTAACAACTACAATGTGTACTTATGTAAAGTGTTTCAGCTCATGTATTAGCCTTTTTTTCGTCAATTCATGTCCTTATGTTAGCTCACTATGGTGTATTATTTTGTATTCTTTAGCTACTAGTTGGTAGCTATAATTCTTTGTAATTGTGTTTTGTTCAATACAAACAAAATCACATGGAATACTCGAAAGCATAAACAAAACAAGTTTAAAAAAACTTATATTTTAAGCTTTCATGTGTTAAGGCACATAAGAAAACAAGGTTTAGATAAATCCCTTTCCATGTCACCTCTCCTCATGGCATGCAACGAAATGTCACAGCCTTCTTAACTTACAATTGTGCAAATCTAAAAACAGTAGATCCATTATGAGATAACACAAATCTATTAATGTGCATTCATCTAATATTTTTCAATTTTAAAAAGGCTTGTAATCTTTACTTTAAATTTCATGTTTATATGTGCATAGCTTTCACTCATCAAAAGGATAAAATTAGAAGGAAAGCATCTAACTTTAATATTAAATCTTAAGAATTTAAGTAATGTTTTCTAGATAAATGTTAGTTCTCATATAATATTTATGAAAGAAATTATGTTTAAATTACATCTTAAGACACTTTAACATCAAAAGAGATATTATATTATTAAAAGAGAGATTGTATCATTCCATAAGATCAAATAGTGACATCTTACATTTGGATATTTGATCACACACATTTTAGTCTTTAATCTTATCAAATCAATTCAAGAGGCCTAATTTTTATTAAGGAAATTTGATACTTCCTTTTATATATAGTAGTCTCTTAACAATGATTTTTAGCACCACATTTCTTTCTAAACACAGACATACATGTCCATGTGAAACTTTCCTACATTTACCAAAGGATAAACTTAGTCTTGGATGAAATTATGCCACTTGGACTAGATTATGGGTGTGACCTATCCAAGGCCAATATTGTCAAATTTCATCAATTTCAAGTCTCTAATTTAATATTTCAATTCACAAGTATTTGTTGTAGCATCATAATAGTCAAAGTTGAATATGTGAGTCTAGAGTTGGGTGTTTAAAGACATTGAAACCGAAGAAATTTTCACGTTATAAAATAGCATAATACATTATCTAAAAGTGATTAATTCATTACATAAAATGGACTAGTGTCATCTCACATTCACATATTTGATTGACATGTCTTATTCTCAAGTATATTAGTTTCACTTGCATCGGGTTCAATTATATTAGGATACCAAATTTCTTTGTTTTTTTATTGTAATATTGTTTCAAATTAATCCTAGAGGCTCAAATGTCATCAAGGAATCTTAATACTTCCTTCTACTAAAAAAAGGTATAGAATGATGTTCATGTTAGAACTACACTACTTTCTAGACATAGATATACATCAACATGATCCTTTTTTATATGCATTAAAGGAAAAAGTCATCTTTAACAAAAATTTCCCACTTAGAGAGACTTGTGTCACCTAGGCCAAATCACAAATATATCCTCTCCCAAGCACTAATATTTTCAAATCTTAGTCATCTTGGATAACTTTTTATTCTAGATCCTATGCTAGATTTTAGTTAATATATTTCTATCATAGAATTGTGGTAGTCACATTTTAAATTATGCATCTAGGGTTGTCTATTAGTAGGAATCATCCTAATACATTTTCATATTGAAAGAGATCATTGCACATCATTGAAAGGAGAAAAAAACCATCATATATGATGGAATCCTAACATCTCACACTTACTATCATAAATATCTCGATCTCAAAAATATTAGTGTTAATTACAACAAGCATAGTTGCATTAGGACAGATCAACAACCACAATTCTTTGCTTCTCTATTTTTGATATAGTTGAATCAATCCTAGGTGTCTAATATTAATTAGGGATTTTCAATAATTTCAATACACAATATGCTCCCAATTTTCCCTTTAGCGCCACATTGCTTCACAAATACATATACATCCACAAACCTTTTATCCATGTACTAAATGAATAAGTCAGTCTTGGATGAAATCACAACATCTAAATAAAATCATGTAACTTGGACTAGATTATGAATGCCATCATATATTGAAATCCTTATATAATTGTCATATTTTGGTTATCTCATGTCTGTATCTCAAAATCTAATTCTATATTTTGATTCAAAGGTTTTTGTCAATGTAGATTAGGGTAGTGAATTTTTAAATTGATTGTATAGGGGTGTGTATTTAAAGGCATCATCCTAGGACACACTCACATTGAAATAGATCATCATATATTATGAAAATTGATCAAATTATCACATAATATGGATTAGTTGCATCACATATCCACACACTTGATCACACACATCTCAATCTCAATGATATTTTTCAAGTAGATGTAACATACACTCCCTATTTATATCATGTTAAATCAATCATAGGGGTGTGACTTTCATCAAGGAAATTTAATACTTCCTTTCATAAAAATTAGGCTCTTATAGGCTTTCTTTAGCACCACATTTTTTTGTAGGCATGGATGCATTCAAGTGAATCTTTTCTACATATGCTAAAGAACAAACTCATTTTTGGATGAAATCACACCAATTCAATAGAATCATGCATCTTAGACCATATTGTAATAATGATTTTATCTGAGGCCCAAGGATTCTCTAATTTTAACCATTTCAAGTCTCTCATTCTAGATCTAATTATGTTTTTCATTTACAAGTTTCTATCATAATATCACAATAGACAAAGTTAAAATCAGCCCACTTTCCAATGAAAACCTAAAATCTATCTCAATTATTTTAATTATCATTTTTATTGATTTGTCTAGTACCTTAAATACCAACTCACTAATTAATTTAAGACCTAATTTCATGAATTATTTTTGTCAAGGAAAATACACTTTCCCTAAATGGGTTGTCTAGGCTAGTTACCTAATACTAACAATAAATAGAAGTTAACTATAACTAGTCTAGAGTTCAAGGTAAAATATTTGAATAGTGAATACTAATCTAGGAAATTAACTTCATGAGGGATAAATGTACTTAGCTTTAGGAGATTGATGAAGACATCAACCTAATACAATGCAAATTTTGATAATCCAATATCGAAAATAGATGTACTCATCGTATGTGTTACATGTAAATATGTGTTGAGTGATGCTCCTTTACAGTTTGATAACTAGTCTAGAGTTCAAGGCAAAATATTTGAATAGTGAATACTAATCTAGGAAATTAACTTCATGAGGGATAAATGTACTTAGCTTTAGGAGTATTGATGAAGACATCAACCTAATACAATGCAAATTTTGATAATCCAATATCGAAAATAGATGTACTCATCATATGTGTTACATGTAAATATGTGTTGAGTGATGCTCCTTTACAATTTGATAACTAGTCTAGAGTTCAAGGCAAAATATTTGAATAGTGAATACTAATCTAGGAAATTAACTTCATGAGGGATAAATCTACTTAGCTTTAGGAGTATTGATGAAGAAATCAACCTAATACAATGCAAATTTTGATAATCCAATATCGAAAATAGATGTACTCATCGTATGTGTTACATGTAAATATGTGTTGAGTGATGCTCCTTTACAATTTGATCCTATGACCTTGAATCAATTCCATGCAACACATATATTCTATGTGAATCATGGGTTTTATCTAACTAGATGTGTGTATCTACTAAATAGTTCAACTTGAAGTCTACTCTTCACTTATTGTTAAGGATTGGTTGTGTTCCATAATACCTTTGGGATATCATTGTATTGCATGAGATAAGTTGTCCTAGGTTGGCCCCTTTGCTTGGACTAGCTTTATGTCCATGGAAATGATTGAATATAGAATGCAAACAATCTAAATGATGATTTTGATACAATGTTCTAGTTCTTTCTAGTGCTCCAATTGAATATTTTTATAAATACTCTAGGATATTCAAATGATAATGAGATGATTCTATGATGTGAATTAAACTCTAAATGAATGTCTTTAAATAATGGAGACATAATGAATTGTCATGCATGTATCAAATCGGTTGTCAATGCCTAGTGGAAAAGTAGGAAGTTGACAAAAATTAAAATTATGATGTTTTGAATTTTGGATCAAATTTGTACCCAGTGAAATCTCTCCTGCACATTACAAAAATGACAATAAGGGTGGAATCTAGTCATCAAGAAACAATTTTGAGCCAATAAATGATAGTGTAATAGAATAAAAAAATTAGATAACATATATATGAAAATGGGTGTATATAATTATTTATAAGAAAGAGTTAATGAAGATAGACAAGAATCAAGAAATCAAACATTATACAAAAAATTGTCACATATAATTATATAATTATATGAAAACATTTTCTAAAAATAGACACAAAATTAAAGAAAAAACAACATAAATATACAAATTTCACCATTAGAACACCTATTTAGATCTCTAAATTTATATAACATGCCTTTCATTTTCCTTTATCTAACTTGCAAGAGGACAGATATCAAAATATAAGCTTCATGTAGCTCAAACGTCCACTGCTTTTTTGGATAGATTATTGACATTTCTCTGACAAAGTTGCGTGTATGCTGGGCTGAAACTCTAACTCAATACAAAATGCAACATTTAAAATCATCTCTTAGATTGCACGTGATCCATGCTTCATTGATTATCACTCTATATATTAGCTGGAATGTATTCAAGATTAAAGCTATCAACCCATACGCATTGAATTTATAGTAAATGGATAGCTCAGCAGTCCAAGTTATGAGATTTGAATGTATGAGTCTGAGATCTTCTTTAGTATTCTAATTCTAGAGTGAGTAGGATAGAGACTAGTTCAACAAATATCTTTTCTTGACATTACAAGTTTCTTGTTTTTGTGAGTTATGATTGAGTGAAATAAAAATAAAAATCCTGCTTGTCATCGTGGATTTATTTTCTTTTCTTTCTTCAAAGAAAAAGAAAGAAATCAGATGCCTCTCTTTGGCGACTATGCATAGAAATGATTGAGTGCTGACAATTTGAAGATTTTGTAGAAGAAAACTACAATTATTAAGATGGGCGAATCATAAAGGCTGGCAGATGACTGATATGGTTGTTCTCAATTATGCTTCTAATGAATTCTAGATCCATCCTATCATCAAACAAGATTTAAGAGATCATAAAAACTATTTAAGTAATGGTAAGCCCTTATATTTTAAATACCAGATTTGTATATATCATCTGCAAAAACATTTGTGGATACATTCTTGCATTTCTCAAGTGCCATTGGTTATGGGTCGGTAGAACCCAAGTGAGAAAACCAATACTCTGCTGCATTTCAATTTTGTTCTCTGTGAAAATGCATAAAACAGAGTTATCTGTACTGGCCAGAAATATGGCCAAGGGGAGATGGTTTGTGGTGTTCATATGTTTTCTGATCATGTCCCTTGCAGGAGGGACTTACATATTTGGTATATATTCAGAAGCAATAAAAACAGTGCTGGGCTATGATCAGGAAACAGTGACCACATTAGGGTTTTTTAAGGATCTTGGAGGGAACGTTGGAATTGTGTCTGGTCTGATAAATGAAGTTGCTCCTCCCTGGGTAGTCCTTGGCATAGGAGCCCTCATGAACATCACTGGCTATTTGATGATCTGGCTGTCTGTCACCCAACGGATTGCCAAGCCAAAGACATGGCAGATGTATTTATATATCTGCATAGGAGCCAATTCTCAGACATTTGCCAACACTGGAGCTCTTGTTACCTGTGTGAAAAATTTCCCACAGAGCAGGGGAAGTGTGCTTGGAATTCTTAAAGGCTTTGTGGGGCTGAGCGGAGCAATCTTCACTCAGATATACCATGCAATCTATGGCCAAGATGACAGAGGCATTATCCTGCTTCTGGGTATCCTGCCCTCAGCTCTATCTCTTCTTGTCATGTTAATAGTGCGACCCACAAAAGCTGTCACAGAGAAGAATGAACTGAAGCGCTTCTACAATTTCCTCTACATAGCTCTGGCCCTAGCCGGCTTTCTCATGGTTATGATTGTGGTGGAGAACAGAGTGAAAAGTTTTCCCCAATCAGGCTACCAAATTGTTGCTGCTTTAGCCATACTTTTTCTCTTGTCTAATCTTGCTGTTGTTGTCAAAGCAGAAATGGACAAAATGAAGCTTCCAAGTTGGGTTTCTGAGAACTCTCACAGAGACATAAAAATCAATGAACAAGAGAAAAAACAGAGTGAGCTTGCAGACATGGGGATCAACGGCCGGGCAGAGGAGGAGCCCAAATCTGTGAAATCCCGCCTTGAAAAAATATTCAAGGGCCCAGCAAGAGGAAACGACTTCACCATCCCACAGGCTCTGGTGAGTGTGGACATGATAATCCTTTTCTCAGCAGCAACTTGTGGGATTGGAGCAACTTTAACAGCAATTGACAACATGGGGCAGATTGGCAGAGCACTCCGATACACCCCTGTGAATATCAGCACTTTTGTTTCCCTCATCAGCATTTGGAGTTTCCTTGGCCGGGTGGTTGCTGGCTTTCTCTCAGAGTTCCTCTTGCAGAAATATAAGTTTCCAAGGCCTCTCATGTTTACACTAGTGTTACTCATAGGCTGTGTTGGGCATGTTTTTATAGCATTTGCTCTGCCTGCTTCACTGTACGTAGCCTCCATAGCTATAGGCTTCTCTTTTGGAGCTCAATGGCCTCTCTTGCTTGCTATCATCTCAGAGCTCTTTGGTCTAAAGTATTATGCTACACTTTACAACTTTGGAGCTGCTGCGAGCCCACTGGGATCCTATCTTCTCTCAGTAAGGGTGGCTGGAGCTCTCTATGATAAAGAAGCCAGAAAACAACATATTTCTGAATCATTGCTGCAGGCAGCTCATACAAAGCTGACTTGTGTAGGACATGAGTGTTTTCGCCTTAGTTTTATCATAATGACTCTGGTAACATTATTTGGGGCTCTCATTTCAGGCATTCTTGTTCTTAGGACAAGGAAGTTTTATACCAGTGACATCTATGCTAAGTTTCGAGTTGAACCTATAAAGTCGGAGGGAGAGGATGATGATAGTTAATTAGGATTGTGTGTGTTTCAAACCATGATAGGGAAACAAGAGATGGTGTATGTTTAATGGGCCAGCAACAGGTGAATTCATGTTATGATAGATTTTCCTTCAATTCCCAGGATTCTGGAATTATGCTTATTGGTAGGCATATTAAAATATGCACCTTGCACCTGTAGGACATATGGGTATCAATATTTACAGGTAATGTTTTTGTACTTTCCATCTCCCTCCCCACTGAAAAAAATTGTGGAGCCCAATATAATTATGCATGTTCCTGATCTCAACTAATACCTTGTTACAAAAAAACGTCTGCAGCCTAATACACAGATGTGTAGTGTACAAGGGAAATAAACTTTCCCAAAGTGTGATTTAGTTCATTTATAAAAATGTAATTAATTAAGTATTAAATTAGTTTAGATTAAATAATGATAGATCAGATAATTGTAATAGTTATTTTAAGATTTTAAAAAATGAAAAAAATATTTAATTCATTGATCAAAGAATGTGTGTTTTTATGAAGATTTTAGATCTTCATTATTTCCACCTTGAAAAGTATGATCTCTTTACAACTAAATCATTACAAATCTTGTGTTAAATTTATGTTTTGTCTATGATCAATTTTACAAGTTTGGGTCAGGTGCACAGCTATAAATTTGCACACTGCATTTAGATTTGACTTTGTGCAATGTATATCTTTGCTTTATTATTCACCTAGTTCACCTTCTTTTGCTCTACTTTTCTTTTAATATCTAATGATTAATAATACTTAGAAATATCTTAGAAGAACTATCATTATGTGGCAAGCAGATGTGTTCCCCTAAGTCAACCCACAAAAAAATGTGTAAAAGATTGAAGACATCAAATAGGATCCTAGAGTGATGTATGCAGATTTGTTACTCTTTTTAGTACACTAAAGTCAAATGTTTCAATATTGAATGTGTTTAATGTTCTAGGATGGGAGATCAATACAAATGATGCCTTTAAATACTAACTCATAGCTTGAAATTTTGCATAAAATGTACTAAATTGGCTCAACGTAAGAAAATAAAGGGGGTCAACTAGCAACAATTTGAATTTGAATTTAGAAATACAAGGGGGAAGTCCACAATTGTGGGATCAACCCCACAACAACAAAACTGATTTTAGGTGGACAAATAATCATATCTAGGTGTATAATAGATATTTGTAATAATGAGTGGATAAGATGGATGCATTAGAATATGTGCATATAAGGATAAGTGGTATAGTCAAAATTGGAAAGCCAACTTAAAGAAGTATGTCACATCCCCCATAGAGTAGACACTAGACTTTATTTTGTGTTAATCACCTAAATTGTCCCAATGTAATTTGGATGAAGGCGAAACTTTGAACTTATAACTATGATTGCATGGTCCCTTATTTTGGATGATCATAAAAACTTAAACATTAATATAATAGATTGAACACTTTTAAGTGGTCATTTGAAACAACTATTAAATAATTGATATTTATGAATTGAATGGTGTTATTTGATTTTGGCATGGATATATCTATATGTTTATCGAGCTAACCAGGTACTAACAATTTTGTGAGAATGTGGATGAGTTTTGCAGGTGCTTGGAGTGCAGCAAAAGGACCTGGCAACCTATTCTGGGAAAGAACCTTAAACTTGGTAACCTAGTTGAGTAGTTGGAAGTCAAGTCACTCTAGTTGCTCCACCCCAAACTAAGAGTTTATCTACCAACTAATGGTAAGGCTTGATCTATATAATTTTCTTTGCCTTGTCAGTGGGTTAATTAGCCTTCTTATTCCTTGTGACCACCCTTGAATCGAGTCATAAGAAAAAATAAATAAAAGTATATAATAATAAATAATGTTGATCAATTCAAACACCAAGCCTTACCATTCAAAAATAAAAATAAAATAATAAATAAAACATAAGAAGAGAATTAAAAGAAAATTTAAATTTAAAATAAGTGAAAAATAATAGTAAAGAAAAAGAGGAGTAATACCTAAGTGATGAGCCAAAAATAAAATAAATCCAAGAGAAAACAAAAAGAAAAAAGTAAAATGGAGTTAGTTGTGAGTAGAAGCGACTGCAGGAAGTCAATATTTTTCACACCAGAGACAACCCTCATTTATAAGGAGAGGGGTGCAAGTCTAGAAGAGAATTTGTGCCATTAAAACATCATGGCATCCATGCATGTAGGTAGCTTCCTTTGGTCAAAAATGGGAGGAAATACATATCCAATTTTGTTATAAAAACCCTACGACCCCTTGCTTGCAAAGCATGAAATGACTTCGTGAAAGCAACGAGTGAAGGAAGACATGGCAAGAGAATACACTAGAGTGGTGAGTTTGGTCATTGGAAGGATCAAAGAGGATCTAGAGAGGCGTATGAACAAGGAACTATCGCCCCATCGAGCCCTCAAAAGTTGCAACACTTTAACCAGGTTTTTCCTAAGCTTCTAACTATGTCATTTTTGCAATAGGTATTCATGTGAATCTCATAAATGCTGAAATGTGTAAGGGGTTAGGAATTGTGGCAATAGTTGGGTTGCAAAAATTGTATTTGGATTCTCCATTAAAAGAAATTATTGTGCTCTTATTCACCATAATTATAACAACACCTAAGTATGCTTGGATGGGTATTGTGATTCCAGAATTTATAATGTTAACTTGCATCCTTAGTTTGGTGCTAAAAATGATTTTCCTATTAGATGGTAAAAATAAGAATGAAAATGATAAATAATAATAATACCAAATCTAGGGAACTTGCTCATTCCTATTAGCACCAATGCATATACAAATATACACCTTACCCTCCACAATTTAACACACAATTGAATTCACTTTATTCCTCTATTAATTAAATAATTAAGGTTATTTTAACTAAAAGAGGGGTAAAAATTTATTCAATCCAAAAAGAAGCAGTACAAAGCAAGGGAATTACACATCCCTATCAATCTCCACTAATTGGTCCAACTTTTGTGACAAATCTGGAGGTAATTGGCCCTTGTCCACATTATCCCAATCATGCAAATGATCATAAGCCCATTTAGCCAAACAATTAGCAACCCCATTCCATTCACGTGGAATATGACAGAAAGAAACAAAATCAGATGAAGCACACAGATTAAGAATTAGTTTTATAATAACAACCAAATGCCAACTAACATCCTCTAATTGTTACCTCTTCGGCAAAATCACTACCACCTGAGAATCTGATTCACAAATTATCCATCTCCACCCAAGAGCACAACCACGCTCCATAGAATATAAAATGGCAAGATCCTCCATCACATTGTTAGTATACCAACCCTTATAAATAGAAAAGATAAACTCAATAGTCCTAGAACTAGTTCGCCCAAAATTTCCACGAGAAGAGCCATTTGTGTTGATTTTCAACATGCCCTGAGGGGGAGGGCACCAACGCCCCTCCCTATTTAATTGGCTAATTTTCCTCCAAACCTCCAACTTGCACAAAGAATATTTCCCTTTCAAAAGAGAATATTTTCAATTCAAATTCAAATTCTTCCCTCCAATTCAAAATATCTTCAACCAATTTTCCATGAAAATAGGGATATTTTGGGCTCTCAAGCAATTTCAACCATTGATCCTCCTTTATCTCCTTGATTTCCTCTCATCCAATGATCCCCAGATCGAATCTCCACCATTGATTGAAATTCTCAAAATCTATAAAACAAGTCTTTTCATCATAAAATTCATTCACAATCCTCATAAGCATAGGCACTCTCTAGAATTCTTGAGCCAATCTTGAGCATTTGAGCACCTATTTTATGAATTACCTCTCATCAAGCTTTTGCAATCATGGATTATGCCCAATTTGAGCAATCCACATCACAAATTGGCATCAATCCACAATTGGATTGAAGGTTTGCATTATCTTTGGTTTTGTAGCTTTGAATTTGAAATTCATTTCTTTAGATTAAATCTTTGATGCTTTAGCAAACTAATTTCATTGAGTATGGATTTGTATGATCCTAATCTTGTGAGTTCTTAGTATTTTTAGACTCTAATTATTTTAATTATGCTTTCATTTGATCATCCATATTTCCCCTACGACATGAAGCATATCAAAATTCTATGAATCTAGTTCATCAATTTCAAGCCTACTAACTCACATTAATTATGGGTAGCACTTGTGCAAGAGGGAGGTCACCTACTTGGCTAGTGTGTGTGATGATAAATTACCTAGCCATTGACACTACTTGCATATTCTATTTATCGTATAAAATTTTGTGAAGGAAATGACTATTCGTTAGTGCTACTCATGCCTCATAATATGTGAATATTTGGGAAGGGGGGATATTAATGATGTGAAATACTAGTGTCATTTCAAGCTTCAAAAATTAGTTGTTGCATTTTAAGTCAAGGTTTTTTTAATCAAGAACCAACACTTCTCGCACGAGTGGGAACCAATGAACATTAAACTTATCCATTACTACTAATGGATTATTTTGAATTTATATTTTATTATCTATTATTTTTTGCTAATCTAAATCATTCACTCATTGAAACTTGTCTCTATTCTAGAGATTTAATGTAGAAATTCGGATGTGTTAGAACTTCAACTTAGAACAAAACTTATGTCATTGACCTATGATCATCCAATTATGTAAATGTAAATATTTTTAAATCTATAAATTTGTTAAGTAATTTAATCATTATCATTTAGCATTTGATATTTTTGCCAACTCCATTATGTTCTTTTAAAAACTTGCCAACACATTCATCAAATAATTAATTTTAACGTTTTGAATATTTATATAATTGGCCATCAAACTTTTTTTTAAATACAAGTATAATTCATTAATAATTTTCTTTTTCAAATATATCTATGGTTTGCTAGCTAAAATCATCAAAGTGGAAAATTTTGAAAAAACTCACCAAGGAAATTATTCTTCGCTTCCCCTACACCCCCCTCCCCCTAAAATAGGCATACATTTCCCACAAAAATTAATGCTTATGATTAGGATTTGCCATGGCTTTGTAGGTTTATTATGAGGTCTAGGTGTAATTTTAATCAATGAATAAAACTCTCCTTGCATGGATATTGATCATCAATTCAAAATGATCATTTAAGAACTAGTACTTGGATAATGAGTTGTCTTGTGTTCATCGATACCACCCAAAAAGGCAAACAATAACTCTAAGCTCTTAATACAAAGTTGTATTAAAATTTTGATGAAAACTCAATATATCCTTTAAAAAATCTTAAAAGATGTAAAATTAGGATACATAGTAACAAAATCTTCTCCCCTAAAGAATCCTTATACCTCACTAGAGTATTAAAACAAAAAGTAGACATATATGAACATAAATAAGTAAAAATAAGATTCTCATATCACATTTGGAAAGACAAGATACAAAATGAAACATATGTAGGTGTTCACTAAAATTGTAGAAATTTTCAAAAATGAGAGATGTAGATTCAATCCAAAGAACTTGAAGTGCATTCTGCATAGCTCAGAGTGCATGTACACCTCTATACAATATATCTCAAAGAAACTTGTCCATCTAATTAAATGCTCAAATATATATATTTATGATCTATAATATTGAATATAAATGTTATAAATATTTAAATACTAGATATAAGTACTTAGTGAATGTTAAGTATGAATTGTGTGACTTTTTTTTCCCTAAAACTAAAGGTGGGGATTGTTTTGTGCATGATTAAGTAGCAATACTAGCAGAGATATATATAGCGGGTGGTTCCATGCGCAATTAGTTTCAGAAATCGCAGTCATTGTATAAGTAGATAAGTAGGAGGTCTCTTCCATAGCGTGTCAAATTATGATATTGCTATCAGGATTCAACCGTGTAGTTTTTGAGTCAAACTCATTGACCCGTGATTCATGAGTAGTGGTTCACAAGAACCCATCTCTCATGATAATGAATGGTCCACTTAGCACTCATTGCATCTAGGTGACGCTCATAGAGGTGAAGCATTGGTTCGTCCCGAAAGGTCACCCATCCCAGTACTACTCCACCTCGATCGTGCTTAACCATAGAGTTTCCCCCAAGGTTAAGCCCACTTAGCTTGCTACCCCATTTGCAAAACCTCCTCCTTATCAATTGATGAGCTAAAGGTGCTCTATAATGAATGGTTCATAAGGCATAACATTTGCTGAAGGTTTTGCAAATGGGGTAGCAAGCTAAGTGGGCTTAACCTTGGGGGAAACTCTATGGTTAAGCGCGCTTGAGCTGGAGCAGTACTGGGATGGGTGACCTCCCGGGACAGACCAATGCCTCACCTCTATGAGCATCACGTAGATGCAATGAGTGCTAAGTGGACCATTCATTATCATGAGAGATGGGTTCTTATGAACCACTACTCATGAATCATGGGTCAATGAGTTTGACTTGAAAACTACACGGTTGAATCCTGATAGCAATATCATAATTTGACACGTTGTGGAAGAAACCTCCTACTTATCAATTGATGAGCTAAAGGGGCTCTATAATGAATGGTTCATAAGGCATAACACTTGTTGAAGGTTTTGCAAATGGGGTAGCAAGCTAAGTGGGCTTAACCTTGGGGGAAACTTTGTGGTTAAGCGCGCTTGAGCTAGAGCAGTATTGGGATGCGTGACCTCTCGGGACGAACCAATGCTTCACCTCTGTGAGCATCACCTAGATGCAATGAGTGCTAAGTGGACCATTCATTATCATGAGAGATGGGTTCTTGTGAACCACTACTCATGAATCATGAGTCAATGAGTTTGACTCGAAAACTAAACGGTTGAATCCTGATAGCGATATCATAATTGTATAAGTAATTTATACAGCCCTCAAAACGACCATTTGATCGTTTTTATTAATTAATTAAAAATAAAGAATACATTATATCTTTATTTTTAATTACCATTTGATCGTATTTATTAATTAATTAAAAATAAATACGATCAAATAGTCAAATCAGCCCGTTTTGAGGGCTGCATAGGCTAGTTTCAAAGATATGCATTAAATAGAATGATCTCATCCGCAATTTCTCTGTCAGGAATATTGTACGGGACGTGCACTGCACTCCAAGCTCTACGGATTCAATCTGCACTTCTCAAGTTTGGAAATTTGGGCTTTAAATTCATTGTACTGAGCACGTTGATTCTTCTTTGAACATATCTTTACCTTTCACGAGGAGGCAACTTGTAAATCCACATCACGAGTCTTGCGCTTATCCGCTGAATGAGCGGATGGCTATAAAGCCATGCCTCCCTCTTCTGTCAAGACATTTTCATCTGATGTGAAAAAATGAGTGAAGGATCTTTTATCTCTCAGTTTAAACCTCCCTCCTCTTCTCGGAAAAGAAGAGTCAATGCTAAGGATTTGTGGGCCATTTCGGACAATATATCAGATCCCAAAGGAAGCGTTGGCGATGAACTGGAAATTCTGAGGGGGGTAAACAAGAAGAAGAAGTTTAGTGAGCAGCATGGATACAGGGGCATAAGGAAACGCCCCTGGGGAAAGTGGGCTGCAGAGATTAGAGACCCGATTAAGGGAATTAGAGTGTGGCTTGGCACTTTTACTACTTCGGAGGATGCAGCGAGGGCTTATGATCGAGAAGCTTTTAAGATCAGAGGCGCCAAAGCCAGGCTCAATTTTCCCAGAACAGAGCCCCCGCCCAATTTAGACTTAGACAATGGTCTAAATTCAAAGGAGAGTCTGACAGAGGTTGAAGCAAGTTTTCCGCCCACAAATGTAGATAATGCTCTAAATTCAAAGGAAAATGTAGCTCCAAGTTTGATCAAGGGTGTGGATGCAACGACAGAGGATTATCTTGAATATCTGGAGGCGGTGGAGCTGAAACCTGAGATCCAATGTACACCAGCTTCTGAGTCAGATCTCAATCTTTTCAATTGGGTTGGAGATGAGCACAAAAGCGCTGATTTGCTGTGCGAAGCAACCTATTTAATGGGTTGTACAGAGTTTCAAGAGGAATGTAAAAATGTGTTCAGTGTAGAGAATGATGAATGGTTATTGAATTCGTACAAGGCTACAGGGCTGTTGGGTGTGTGTAACTGTCCTCAGCAGGAGAGCAGGGATGTGCAAAGCCAATTGGGTATGTGTACCTGTCCTCAGCAGGAGAGCAGGGATTTGCAAAGCCAAGAGCTCTCTGTATAGTTGGGAGAGTGTTTGACATTCCAGCTTATGACGTTTGATTTTGAAGGTAGCCAATTAAAATATTGTATAGCTAGCTATTACTCTTTCGCTTCCTTGTAAAATCCTGTTTATGTACATTATTAGCTCATTTCTAGTAAATTTTTTGTTTCAGAAATGTCTAAAGTTGCGGCATTAATTACAGAGAAGGGATACTTATATGTTTTGACTGGTGTATATTTGTCTGTATAAGAAATTATAGAGAAAATTTATTTTGGTTTTTTTAATGTTAATGTTTATTTTATTTTTTTCTGAATAAGAAGCTATTTTATAATTACAGATTGGATAGTTGGAATGTTTAAATTTCTGATTATAAATTGAATAACAGTAATTTAAGTAAATTAATTTTTAAAAAATTTGTTAGATATTTGTTTTCATGTAAAAATTATAAATGTGATCAAGTTTTCTTATTTTAAAAGAATATTTTTTAAATGTGATTATTTAAGTTTGAAAAAGATGTGATCATAAATATGATCTAAAGCATTGATGCTAAAGATCTTCATATAATTGCATTCTTTTATAAACTGTAAAAATATCATTTATTCAATTTTTAAAAAGTTACATAAAAATATAAAATTAAATTATAATCTTCTTTTTGTTTTTCTTAAATAAATCGAAAAATCTCAAAGATTTAAAAAAAAAACTTTATCCAATCACATATCATGAAAAAACAAAATATATATATATATATATAATATTTTGTTTCCTTCAATGAATTATTTACGCCGAAGGCGTTCCCTCAATGAAATTTGCCAATCGATTTTCTGTATCGACAGTTAAAAAAGGCATGCAAGACCATCTTGAGTAGATCTTTACCGTGCATTGCTTCTTGTCGTTTTACCTTCTATTGTGTTCGCCCATTTAGTTGGATGGGAATTGGTGTACTTGTGCGGTAGTCAAATCTAATTAAGGAAAAGAAAATATCTTTCATGCACCTAAGCGAAGTTGGTGCATTCCACGACACTCCTTCATTCATTATTGTCTCGTGCATATTCGGCGGTGAGGAAGCACCTAGCTGTGACTGATCGCTCCCACTTGCAATACCTACCATCTGATGAAATGAGTGAGCATTTAATTACGTTGTAAGGCGTTCCATTGCAGCGGCATTTTCTCGTGTACATAAAAACTCGGAATGCCATTTTTTAGTGTATAGGAAAACGGTGGAGGTGTGGGAGGATATTTGTTGGAGGGTCAAACTTCCTTAGGGTTTTCAAGTAGTCACCGCCTCATCGCCACCGCGCCCTGGAGACTACCTTGAATCCTTTCCATGCAGCAGCGGTTGGCACCTCAAGGCATTCATTGGTCCTTAAAGCGAGGAGAATAATATGACAATACGCTTCCATTGGTAGGCAATCCCAGAGCGCAAGGAAGTGGTGCCTATGATGCGGTAAGTATTATACGGATACAGAGAGAACAACCTTGGGGCTTGCTCCTTCCATGGTCACATGAATGGTAGGTGCACCAAACATTCGTTCCTCTTTTTGGGTTTATTGTAAATTGAAGAGTAGTTTCCAGAAAAATTATGTGCATTTAGTTTAGATTGATGTTTGGAGAGACACAATTAGAAGAGAGCAAATGATGGCAAGATTACATAAATATTAATACTTTAGAGGAGATTTTTTGCATCAGAAAATATTGTTATTGCTTGCTTTCTTCTTGATAAATGGATTGTAGGAGTGTGATCCCAAAGATCGATGTAAACTAAATTTACATAGAATTTTAAGAATCTCCTCATCAATCTAATCGACTATGGAAACCTCATTTACGTCCATTGTGACTGTAAATAAGCAAGTGATGCTTCTTCTCAGGTGACAGAGGCTTGTTTTCTATGGCACCTCCACACCAGGGAATTGACGATGAGTGGACAGATGCAAGCAGAGTGATTGTTTACAAATGGAACGACGAAAGAAACAGACCCAACACTAGTAAGAGAAACTGGAAGAAGAGATGGTGATGTTGTGGATAATTTGATGACAAAGCAACACCCTAACGACGTGGGTGCCATATCTCGTATGATGGTGGTGGAACCCTCTTCTAGCTCTTTTCACTAAACTTGCAATTTTTACATCACAGTTGTGAAAATCTATACAATATTTAGTTATATTAGAGTTGCATATTGTAGTGGATAAGTTTGGTCTCTATTGATGGCATTTTATATGCTTTATCAATACAGTCAAGGGAATTAAAACGTACATTTATGGGATTCCCAAGTAAAAATAAAAGTAGAGAGAATTAAATTATTTTCTCAAATAAGGATTGGTTTAGTGTAATAATGGATACTTTGTAGGGTTGTACTTGCAGATTTAGGTTGTAGATCTTCTAGGATGTTTAAATAGTCAAAATCTTCAATGCTAAATTAAGCTTGTAGAGTGGAATACGAAAAATCTGATTATTTAATTGCAGATAGCACCAACTGGAATTACAATTGTTCCAGATAGCACCAAGTGGAAAGATCCTAAAGAACCAGTGGTCTGTTTTTATGGGAACCAATTCTCAATGTAACCACAATATACCTGTTATTTACAAGCCATTCAAGTATATGTCTGTTTAGTTCTACTCTTTTCTCAATCTAATCCCAAAAAACAAACAATATGCCGGTTGTTTGAACTCTTACCACGGCGACTGGCAATGCTTGCGAGAGTTTTAAGTACGTTGATTTTCATTTTCGAACTCTCATTCTCCTCACTATATAATGTTAATTGTAGTAGGGGTTTTGTGACATTTACCATAGTGAAAATGTGCCACGCTATATTGCATGAAACTCTGTCCTGCCATACGCTTTCTTGGCTTGGGAGCATTTCCGAAACTGAAACTGGCATATGCTTTCTTGCGACATTCTTAAAAACAGAAAAGAATTGTGTATCCTGCAAATTATTTGCACTGATGGAATGGTGCAAATGCAATTCCACATAGTTGGAGTGGATCCGCACAGCTTGGTATGGTGTATAGTTTGTCTGCCTATTCTTGTTAATTTGGTTCCTTATTTTTTGTAATTTCTGAAATGTTATATGAATTGTTGTGTAGGATATGGTACCTTAAACAACCAACCTATTTCAATCTCTTGAGGCATTAAATGATACAGGAAGGATGGAGTATCTCCATGACTATCTTGAGAGTTTTCTTGTCACCATCAGGTAAGTTCAATATACACCATGCCACCATCAGGTAAGCTCAATATACACCATACCTTTAATTGAATAGAGGTTATTAGATTGACTCTTGAATGCTTGAGAATTATAGTGAGCATGGTAATGTGGGTGTAGAAATGGATCCAACACTCGAGGGTACTTCGTCTGGACATTGATGGACAATTTTGAGTTTCTGTTTGGTTGTAATATTCGTTATGGCCTCTTTTATGTAGATTATAAAGATAAAATTTGAAGAGATATCCAACTCTTTTTGCTTGTTGGTTGAACAAATGCAAAGGTTGTAATTAAGTCTAGTGGGTTACTAAAATCAAGGGGAGGTGTTGAACTTCAATACCCAACCATTTTATGTTTTATATTTTATACAAATTCTATTTCTTGTTGCAAGATATCCAAGAGGTAATAGACATTCAAATTAAAACATTGGGCTTGAAAGTAGGAAAAGACATTCTAAGTCACAACTGTAAGCTGGACCCAATATGAATGGACTTTTTATACATGAAACACAGTCTCATCAAATCAGTCAAGAGGGCACTTTTGTGATAAAGGACAATATTTTGACAAATTACACCTCAAACTTCACAATTTACACTTTGTAGATTCATCCCAACTTCTTCAAAATATCCAGGACAAAAAAACAATAAAACTAATTATAATGCGTGATTCAAAAGTAGAGATAAGTTACAAAGATTCATGGTGAACTTCCACGTCATACTGAGTAGCTGGAAGACTTCTACAAGATTGCATTGCCTTTAATGTTCATCCAAACGGGTAGCTTATTTAAACAGTTTGCAGTACAGAAAGAAAGTTTTATGTCTACAAGTAAAACTATGAAGGGATCCCTTTCATACCATATGTAAAATATCTATCTGGATCTATGTTATGAGACAAGTCTGGAAACATTTAAATCACATTCTTTCTCACATAACCCAAAAACATTTTCATTCATGTTTGTTCTATTTTGCGGTACCTAGAAGTATTGTAGTCATTTAGTTCTTGCTGCAAAAACAGAGCAAATTTAAGAAATTTGAATTATCCTTTTCAGGTCCCCATCCACTTAGATTCATCGAACTTTTGAATAAGAAAACAACGTTGTCCTTTTTTTTTCATATATTGATAAGTCTAATATTCCATTCCTTTCAATTTTGGAAATAAAAATGAAATACCTTAGCAAGCAAAAGTTTTTTTTGCACGAAATTTTCTATTCCAAAATTTGACATATATATTCTATGTCATTCTAAAATATAGACATATGTTGGGATGTCTCCTAATTAAAAAGGAAGGAACCATATTATGGTCAATACTTTTCAAGTATTGAAAACAAAAATCTTCAGAACATAAATAAATATATGTGCAAAGTTCAATTCTTTCTACAGTCAAAACATTTCAGCACATCAGTTTATCAGTATCCAGACAATATTCATACTTTGCTTACAAAGCCTCCAAACTAATGTGCTGAAACTTTGACTGTAGAAAGAATTTAACTCAAACTATGTTCGTACTTAAGGATTGGCTAACTGAAATAATGGACACTCTTTAGGGTTGTGCATACAATTTTAGGTTTGAGGTTTTCTAGAGTGTTTAAATAAGGCTCATTTACTTTCTGTCTGAGATGATTAGATTGAATTAGAATTGGCTATGTTGATTTTCAGCTTCTTAAATGCTACCCCGAACCCTCCAAATGTAAAATCCCAATAGATTGACATTTGCATACCAGGCACAAGGGTTTTCCCTACCTTATTGGGTGTTAGCTCATAGAGCACCAAATATTGTATATGTGTAAGTTTGTTAAAGAATATAGGTTTCTAATAACATGTTGGAACTTGAAAAAGTCTTGCAAATAAGGCTTGAATCAAATAATTCAATTATGCTTCAGTTATAGTTGTCATTTTTGGTATTACATCATTGCCATGTTGCCCTATAAAGAAGCCCAACAACTGCATCCTTGTCGATTTTCATTTCACCACAGAGGTAGAGGATAATTATACTGACCTTGTTTTTGTGAGTTCTTTGCTTCTGTCAGAAAGAAAGGATGTGAGCTTCTCGTTTATGACTATGACTATGTGAGCATGCAACCTATACAGGCCGGTTTAATTCAAGGATTTGAAAGTATAGAATATAATAATAATGTTGATTTTGACATATTCGATTCTGAAAAATTTGCCTTAAGTTCCCCTATTACAAGGAAAAAGTACAAAATAGATATCTTACGACATTAATTATATAGATTTTATATAAAGATAGATAAACAAATCCATCTACAGTTATAATAGTCTGGTGTTGCTAGCGTGTTGTTTTTACCTTACTAAGCTAATTTGAGAAACACAAAATTCAAAACGCATTAATGCCTGCGAGACAAAAGAAAGAAATGTGCAGACTCCCATAATATATCCCTTTATCTTCTCTAGTTGTTGCTTATGCCACATACCCTCTTTTTGAAGCTACACCTCTTTCTGATATATTACTAGGGGCGCATTTGATCTCCTTGCTGGCGAAAATCAAACCACTGTCCATTCCTCCAAATCCATTCTTTTGTAAATTCTAGAAGTACGGATCAAATCTCTGAAAGTATTCTCATGGGGATTAATGCGCCAGAAAACATTTAGTTAGTAAACCTATGGGATTGAAGAATACCAGATTGTGGACCGGATTGATTGATTTCTTTGAAAAAAATGTTTGGATGGAATAGGACTCCATGGAAGTTGTTAACAAGTTCAATGTTCAACATAGTTTGTTGATGTGGGTCTTTGAAGTTGTTTTTGGTTGTGGGGGGAAACAGCCAACGTAGTGGCGAGGACAGAGGAATGGACATGAAAAATTGCCATTAGTGTATGAGCAGGTATGATGTTTTCTGAAACACTATTCCCATGATATCATTTATGTACCTTTCTTTTTCAGTGGAGAACTGCTTGAAACATCCCCTGCATGAAAATTTTTGTGGATAAATCTATGGGAAGTTTGTGTTTTTAGGGTTTTGGCTTCATTAATTGTATTACAATTTCAATATCCTATGTTATTCTAAATTTCTAACTTGAATTCAATTATATTGACTTGTAATATAAAATACCAAACATTTAATTATTAATCTCCACAAATCTTCGGCGTACCCATTGCACACAAAGGTGCAATAGCTAGTAGTTACTTCTATTAGCATGGCACTCGTAGAGCTTCAAACAAAAATAATCATTTTTAATGCTTTCAACGTGGCAACATAGTACCTTTTTATTAATACTAGTGGCCCTTAGTTGAAAAAACTTCATTTGCAACTGTTTGTAAAAGCTAGCCATCTAAAAAGCTCTTGCACTCTTGGAGCCTCTATTTCCATTTACAACACTACTACAATACAACATCTTGCATTTTAGTGCTATATAATTATCTCCAAGCCTTCCAGAGCTCCATAAACCTTTTTTTCTAGTTCCTGCTAAAAGTCTTCAATATACAGTTTATCCTAATTCAAGGATCTGACAGTTCAGATGGTTGATAAGTGCACTAGGGAGGTGGTTGCTTCTGAATTAACTAGTAATGGTGTTTGTGATGTAGAGTCTCATGTGTTAGAGATTCTTGTGGATGAGGAGACGTAGAGCAGCCTCCCCTGTTCTCCTACAAAACACCCATTCGAAGAAATAGTAGACAACAAGGACCATCTGTGGTGAAGGGAGGAGAAGCTCATAATCTACCACATGGAAGTAAAGGAGTCAAAAAATGATAGCATCAACAAGTCGTCTTCCACCTTGATTGTTGATGTTTTGTTTTTAATTGGATTGTTCTCACTCTATGTTTAAAAGCTACCATTGTATTGCCCACATTTGTCTTAGATGGTGGATTCCTTTTAGCAATTCTCTTATAACATTTGTGGTTCTCATTTATGCTATTTTTTGTAAGCTTGTTAGGAGGAAATTTCACATGGGGTTGTAGAGGAACAAGGCTAATTTGGGAGGTACTACCAGATGTATTCAAAAACTGAGAATGAAGGGTGTGAACTTTAATCTATCTAAAGAACTTCAAGATGCTAAGAGAATTAAGAGCTCCAGTGTGGAAATTAGACCAAATCCTCTCAGATGGTGTTCTGATATTCTTTTCTTCCCATTGCATTGAGTCTCATTTTGAGCCTCATCCTATTCTCACATATATATGTTGTTTGTAGTTAGGCTTGTGATTGCCTAGTTTAACTGTAATATTACACATTTCATTGTTTGTAGTTAGGCTTGTGATTGCCACCCCAAATTTTTTCAAGGTTATGGATGCATCGACACAGGATTATCTTAAATTTTGGAGGCGACGCTGGAGCTGAAATCTGAGATTAAATGTACAAATTCTCCAATTCGAAACCCAATTTCTCCAATTGCGTTGGAGATGAGCACAAAAGCTCTGATTTACTATGAGAAGTGCTCCATGTAATGGATTATACTGAGTTTTCGAGAGGAAGATAAAAATGTGATTAGTGTAGAGAATGATGACTGGATATTGAATTCGTATAAGGTTACAGGGTTGTAGAGTATTGTGAACATGGAAAGTTAGAAAGATCAATTACAATTGAAATAAATCAACTAAACAAACAAATAGTCTAATTAAGTCATATTTCAATGAGATTTTTGCAAATTCCTAATTAAGATGTCATTAAATATGAAATAACAAAGTAATTCAAATGAACAACCTAATTAAAAGATGCAAATTTCATTCCATTGGGGGATTAGGGTTGGATTGATGTAGAACACTCAGCTCAATCTCATCCATTATTGAATTTGCAAAGATTCATGATGAATTGATGCAAAAGGATGAAGTTGATTCACAAAAATGCTCTCAAAATGGTGATAGTGAGTAGGAATTTTTGCATAATATGGTTGTTCAAATGATTTTTGAATATAATTTTCATGGAAATGAGAACTATTTACAGACTTTTTGGATGAATTAGTGGACAAGATCAAATTGGCTAATCAAAGCTTAGAAATGAATGAGAGGAGATGACATGGATCAAAGATCAAATCGAATGATAAGATTGAATCATGACATGGATCAATGATATTAATCATGGGCTCAAGTTGATTGAGACAAATGCAATCCCTTAATTTTAGGAGCATGTGGAAGATATTTTCATGTGGAGAGAAATATTTGAATTTAAATTGGAAGAATATTTCATGAAAATATTTTTTTGAATTTAATTGTGCAAGTGGAGGGATTTTAGAGATTTAATTAAACAATTAGAAATCATTTAATCAAAGTGGGATTTAGGACATTTAATTAAATAACTTACATTATTTAATCAAATGAGAGGAATTAGGAGATTTAATTAAATAATTTATATAATTTATTCAAATAAGATGAAAATTAGTGTGAAGCTGGTGAATTAATCAAAAAATATTAATTATTCAATTAATAGGGGAAGATAGTGAATTTAATTAATCAATTGACATTGCTTAATTAAATAGATGAAAATGAGCGAATCGAGATAGAAATGGTGTTAATAATTGAAATCAGGCGTGTGATATGATCAGGACATTTTTACGTGTCTACAAGCATGTTAACTCTTCTCAACAGATTTGCAAAGACAAAATCCTTTGTATAGTTGGGAGAATGTTGTCGACAATGGCTTATGGTATTCCATCTTATGATGTTTGATTTTCTAAGTAGTCTAGTATAATGTTCCATAGCTAGCTATTACTACTTTGTTTCCTTTGCAATATTGTTTATGTGCATTATGAGTTCATTTCTATTAAAAAAAATCATTTCAAATGATCTTAAACATATTATAGATATCAAAAATACATTTATTTTATAATATTTTTTAGTTATTTTATTTAAAATAAATAAAGAATTATTTAATTGTGAGGAACTTATATCGAAAATACATTTATTTTATATTAATCTCGAGTTATTTTTGTATTTTATATACAAAGTAAAGAATTATTTAACTGTGAAGAACTTATGTTTTGGTTAAAACCTGTCCCAACAAAAATATTTCAACAAAGTTTTTGATGTTTTTCATTTAAACAAATTTTAAAATATGTTAAATAGGGGCTAACAAAAATGTGGAGCTTTCCCCTTTTTTAGTTAAAATAAAAGGGCAAAAAGATTATGCCTAGTCAGATATATCCTCATTTGAAAACTAAAACAGTTTCTAATATTTTTCATTTTAAATTTTAAAATAAAACTAAAATACTTTGACCGTGTGGCAAAAAATAAAGTTTTTCCTAATGTTTTCTTCCCTCTGGGATCAAATACAGTAGGCAAGTGTAAATCCAATCTCCATAACCTTCGCCAACATTGTTTTAGTTTGTGAAAAAATTAGAGCTTTTAAACAAGGCATGCACATCCATGAAAGCATAATGCCTTGGTGGAACGCATGCAAAATCTGAAAGAATACACAAGGTATGCTAACTATTTGACAAAATGCTCAAAAAGGAGTGCAATAATATTTATCACTTTTGATATTAGTTTTTATTCTTATAGGAGTGAATTTGCACCCCTTGTGTAAATTCCAATTTCGCATACCCTCACCTTAAAAAATCAAGTTTGAAGGAAAAATTCCACATCACCCACCTGCTTTCCATCCACTTGGTGTTTGTCTTGTGTGTTGGTTAGAGAATATTTTTCAAGGACGCAAGTGAGGCATGTGGACGTCGGTGCGATGAGCTACCATCCCTAATGGATTCCTACGTTTGAAGTTGCCAGAGGTGTTACACACCTGATTGGGTTCAAATTGTAACGTCCCTCTTCAACCAACCGACCTGAAAATAGCTTATTCATTCTCATTCCACCTTTAAAAACTTTCATCTCGCTTTCACTTCATCTTCTTGCAATCTCTTTTCAACTCCTCTTAGCAACTCATTCAACTTCTTCATTATCAAGCAACATTCTATCATTTCATTGTGAGCATTGCAGCAACATTGACACTCCATCAACTCCACATTGCAAGTGTTAGGCAACCATAGAAGTTGTGGACTTGGAGTCTTGCGAGACCTCCCTTCATCATCGCTGTGACTGTGGTGACTTTGCCAATTCCATGCCTTGTATTTTCCCTCTATTGCTAGTGAGCTTTTGGGTGGAGGTGGTAACGCTTCACTCCTCTCCTTTGTGATTTGATATAGTAGCATAGTATTGTTTTGTAGTGTTCAACAATCGTTACTTTCTACTTTCTTTATCTCATATTCTACTATGTTGTTTTATGGTTGTTCGTGGAGGCGGAAACACTAAAACAGGGGTTTGATTGAGGTAGACCCCTATACAGCCCCAACAATTTTCCCCTTCTTTTTTATATGCAGGTGAACATGCGCATGGAGCTAGCTGGTGAACTGGCACTTTTATGAGATAATCTTCATCAGCCTAGCTTTTATTTACTTGCTTTATCATCTCTGTCTTTATTTCTTGTGCTTTATCTTTTTATTTTTAGGTAGTTTTTACTGTACTTTGTGTTTTTTGGTCATACGGAAGCCAACGCACCAGAGAGATGCTAGCATGCTGCGTTGTCATCCCATAACTACGTTGTCATCCTTAGATAGAGAGTTGTCTGAGGTGTAGTACTAACTCCACAAACCAACTTGCCTAGCCCGAACCTGAACTTTGGGTTTGTAGAGTGATAGAAGTACTTCATAGTGCTCTTCATTCTCGATCCTTATCCCTTTAAAGTGAGGTAAGTTAGGGCAGCCCTTCGCTTTTGGCTCTCTGTGACCTAGAGCCTTGACGTGAGTGGTCTCCCTCTTACATTTTTGGTGAACCCAACATGAACCATTTTGGTTTTGTTTGGCAATGTTGAAGGCTCCTTTCCTCATGTTCTAGGAGTGTTGTAGGTGTGAGTGTTGTGAGGTCTTTCGCCTTACAACCCAACCTGCGACACCTAGTAGGTGTGGTTGGAAGGTTTCATAGGCATTGCGTAATGAAGCCTCAATTGGGTCAATTTCTGATTGTGAACCTTTGGGGCCTTTGTGAGAGTATCATTTAGTGTGCATGATGGCCCCTTTTTTGCATCTTCCTATCGCCTATGCGTAGCTTATGAGTAGTATTCTAGGTAGAACCTTCACCTCGCAGGACTTGTCGATGGGTTTTAATAGAGAACCATCTCTTATTTACATCCCTGCATGAATCAATGAAAACACTGTAGCAGGTGTTCTTGTTGACTCGACGTTCCAGGTGAATATTATAATCGAGGAGATTATTTTAATTAACTTCCTACATAAGGATGGGTACGACGCACCTATGAGCACCATCCGTGTGTGATCCCACAATATTGGTTTACAATTTTTGGGCAAACTAGACACTGAACTATTTTTTTCTAACTAAATTTTCACTTTCGGGCTCCTATAGCGGCTAAACCGTGATAAATTTGAAGATGATGCAAACTAGTGATTTGTGAATTTTTTTCTATAGATTCTAAATATAGTTTTTTCAATTTTCTTAGAATTATATTGCATTTATTTTTCCATCTCCTTTGAAAACTATTTTTTTTTTTAAAACAACATTTTTAAGGAGTGACGCTCACCGTATACAACATAATTTTTTTTGTATGAAGGATAAAATTATAATTTTTTCGAATTTAGATTTGTTACTAGGATATCTACCACTTTCTTTTGTTTCATAGTGTTCTATTAAATATTTTTTCCTTAATCAAGTTTTGAAGTCAAACCAATTACAATTGAAACATAGGCCGATTGTATACAACATAACTTTTTTTTTATGTATCAAAATTCAATTTTTTTTTTTTAATGGATCAAGGACATCAATACCCAGCTTAAACATATTTCTTAAAATTTTATTTTGATAATCTACTATTTTTCCACATGTGCAAAACAAAGAGCTTGATTTTCGGTGAAAAACCTATGTTTAATAAAACTAAAAAAGCACATACATAATAAAACCAAAACATATTAAAATTATATTTGTTGGATAGCTCGTTCCGAGGAATACCATGATAATTTGAAATAAATTTTAAATGAATTCATTTGATCCCCCAAAAGGTAAATCAAAAGTGATTTTTTATCAGCATTTTGATAGGTGTAAAAGAGACTTTATTGTAGGTATGGTTAAAAACTAGCGGGGTTCTATCCAAGGGGGTTTGATCTAAGGTGGTTTTATCAAACCCTCTTCAATTGAAATCCTTAAAATGGAACTGTTTAAGGCTTAAGTCATTATATTTTCTAAAAATATGTGATTTTAGCAAAAATTAGAATCTCCCATAAATTGTAAACCAGCTTTGTGGGATCACCCCCATATATATAATGGACTTTTCATACCTCCCCTTGGTAGCATCATTTTATCAGTTCGTGTTGGACCTAAATCAATGAACATGTTGTTTGACATAATCCTGGGCTCTGAACTCTTCAGAGTGAAGTTGGTTATCCCCTAGCTAGTAGCTATGAATGTAGTTCCCTTAGTTGTGCATAAATGCCTGAAATTCATTCATGAGGGTTTGGTGCATGTGATCCATGACACTGGTTATAAACTACTAGTTGAGCATGGTAGTTATTCATTAGACCACGTTTGGCCTACACCCGTTGGTCCACTCCTGCCTAGGAAGGACCTCTTGTACCAGACATATGAAAAGTACAAGAAAGGGTGCTTATCACCTAGAGTGAGATACCCTCCATCGCCTTATGCCATTTTGCATAGGGCTTGTTTAAAATTTGATAGTGATGCCACCATGGCCCGTAGAAGAGAAGAAGAGAAGCACTCTCGAGGTTCCTCTTTTTCCTCTTTTGTTGTCCAGCCTGACACTTCCTCTCACCCTTTTGCAGTGTCATCAAATTTTGCTTCACGTTTGCGAGAGAATCCTATGATGCCCACTTGGCGAAAGCCCAAGCATCCTGCATTTGAACTTCTTGTTCTACCCATGGAGCCTAGGCATGTTCGGTATGGTAGAAGGAAGGGCCCCCAACGAGAATCCTCTATGTCTCGGCCTTTGTGGGCTCCCGTCACTCTTGCTCCTAAAGAAATGAATGGGAAGATGCCCGTCACCGAGGCACTAGAGCCGACTCTGCCTATTGCTTCTCAATCTCTTCCTCCTGTTCCCATTTAGGAGCATGTCCCTCCACCAGAAATGGATATGATGGACACCCCTATGGCTGAGCAGGAGCCTTTTGTCCCTTTGTAGCTCCCTATCTCTAGCTCAAAGAGTGTAACCACCAACGAAAGGCTATGGCGGTTGAGCAGGTCACTTTGCAGAAAAAGGAAGAGGAGATGATCACCCTTGCTTCAGGGCCTCCTGTTGTGTCCTCCTCTCTCCCCCCTCTGCTTTCATTCAATCAAACTCAGTCTCGCTTTTGGCTCCTGTCGTGAGCGCGAGTGCGTCTTACCCCCAAAAGGTGTAGGTATTTGTATGCACGCAAAAATGGTCTGGAGCAGTATATTAATTAAATATTTGCTATTTGATTAAGATTCTTAATTCCTCTACTACTATAAATAAATCGTTAAATTTATTTATATGGTTCACATTTCTAATTCTCCTTTTCCTAAATTCACTTAATTTCTAAATTAATTCAATTTATTATTTAATTGGTTTTCCTTTTTCCTATTAAATTTGAATTTTTAAATTCAAATTGGCATATTCTTCTAAAATTGGTTAAAATGCACAAATGAATTAATTTTGCATCTTGATAATTTACCATATTTTAAATTGAATTTTTAATTCAATTTAAGCACATTTCTACAACTTTCCTCCAGCCACCTCCAACTCACTTGCCATTTCATCATGTGTCTCATAAAATATTTTTTTATAAATTGGAAAATATGAAATATCTTCAACAAATTTGCAACCAATTTGGAAGTAACTGAGACACATGGCTCCTCCTTCTCTGTGATTCCCTTTAACACTTGGAAATTTTTCTTGCTAAAGGGAACCATCTCCCTAATTCTCTCCAACTTTCTCATGCTTGACCGTTGATGCTGCAAAATCACAATCCCAACCATCCATTGTTGCCACATCACCTTGAGCCTTAGAAAATCTATAAATAGGACCCTTTGCTACAACTTTTCAACAAGTAGAATTCAACAAGTTTATGCTACAAGAATTTCATTGAAGTTCCAAGGCATTTGAAGAACATTGTAGTTGAATTTTAGCACTTTAGCTTGTTTTAGAATTATCATGGCCTTTTCATTCTAGTCTTTAATTTCTTGCATTTTTCATAGCATTGTTTTTATCTTTGCAATATTAAATCTACTTTCATTTCAACAATAATCTCTTAGCATAGATCATTCAACAATTAATTTTTAAAAAGGCAAAAATATAGGCATGTAGGCATTTTAGTTTGCATGGTGAAATAGCTACTCATTTCTTCAGTTGCCATTCTATACATTCATGTACAAAACCAATTCTGAGAGCATGGATTGAAGAATCACCAAGAATAGAGAACAATGATATGAGTTCAAATGCAGGACTGTAAGAGTTTATTTTATTTCTTTTCCTTCAGTATTTATCACTCCTTTAGTCGAGCCACCCCTTTTGATGTACCTTCCGGACATCCCTCCATTCCCTAAACCCGTGGACATGCCGAATACCTCGATGGTGTTCACCGCGGTTTTCTCCTCCTCCTCCTCACCTCTTGCCTCATCTGTGGGGAGTTCACATCCCCTGACGAAGCAGAAGGTGGAGGTTGGCCCTTCTAGCAATGGAGGTCATAAGAGGAGCCTACCTTCTCCAAAGGGTGGTCCTACGCTAGCTTGTTCTATTCTAGTGACAAAAATTTCCAGCTTCTCCTGAGTTTCTCACCACTCCCAAGTCACTTGGTGAGCCAAGCGATGAATCTTGAGTGTCGTCCTCCCCATCTATTGAGGTATGACATGGAAATCCTGTAAAGTGAATGTTCAACTCTCTGGATGAGGTCCTAGCCTTGTCAACAATCTTCACAAAATCATTGCCCATAGCTCCACAAGAGTCAAACGGAGAAGACCTTGTGGGGCCTTCTTCCTTAGCCCTTGTTGCGAGAGGGTCAGAAGCTCCTCCCCTTAATATTCCACCACTATATGCTTGTCCACCTTCCCCTTATAATAATCTAGATTGGGAAGCAAACGACCTCTTAGTCGATGAGTGTTAGGGGGAGGCCTCTTCTTTATCTTTAGATTAGGTGTGTGTTTGTTGTGATGTGTTCTCCCGTACTTGTGTTATGTGTTCTTCAATGACCCTTGTCACCCTTGTTGGTGCTTGGATATATGAGTGATTACGAGTCTTAAACCTTCTTCTATTTGTATCATCATTCCTCATGTGTTATGTGTTTTGACTTTCGAAAAATTGGGGGTGATGTAAAGTGTTGGGGGCATTTAGGCTTCCCTTCCATGTTGACCCAATTTTTTATTTTTACTTTATCTTCTCATGCAATCTTCATATGGTTTGATATAGTAGGGGGTTGATGTATGTTACACCCCGAATTGTAAGCTACTACGTAATAGTATTGCATAGGGACAAAAGATTGTAATGTGAACTCAATGCTTGAATAAAATTTGTATCTTATTGTCAAATCTGAGTATTGTTTCGTTTAATGATTGTCTCATTTTAATGTATTTCAATGGATGTTATTATTGATGAAATAATACATATTAAGTTATAGAATCATTAAAATTATAACTTGTGAAATGTTTTATTTATATTGTTATGTTGTGAGCATTTGACTTCCGTGGACATCTATCAGTGGATGCAAGTATAGGTACCATTCCTCCCGGCAGAGGGGAAATATCACTTGGGAGAGGGGCTTGGTCGTGTAACCAGTAATGTGAACTATCTAAGCATACACACACTTCACCTTAGAGTGATTAACTGAGTTAGTTGAGCTAGATAAGTCATCCATGGTCATAGACTGGCATTAGGAGTCATGTCTTCTTTTGTATCTTTGGTAAGAGATGTTTGTCTATTAACAGTCCCATGTTATTTAGTTCATTACAATGGATTGTATTTGAATGCAAGTAATTAGGCTATGTATGTATAGGTTTATACATCACCTATAACATGAAGGATATTAATAATATTATATTATTATTGCCTGCTAATATAAATGCATATTAATATTATATAATAAATATATAAATATTAAAGTTAAAAATAATACATAAATATATATATATATATATTACTTAATGTAATAACATATATATATTTATATAAATTATTATAACTTTAATATATTATATATATAATATTAATAAATATATATATATATATATATATATATTATTTAATAAATTTATATGTGTATTATTTGATAAATGAAGATCATTGTTTAATCATTTCTCATCATATATTTGGAAATCGAATGTTGCCAAGTATAATGGAAATCGGCCTTATTCGTTTTCATTATGGAATAAATTTGAAATAAACTAAGGCTTTCCAATGTTTAAAAAGGAAATATTCGATGCATCACTTGAGACTTTATAAAGTCAGTTTGAAATATTTGTGAGTTTTTCCCGTGAATGAAAAATGGCGCAAGAAGTTGAGTCGCGCAACTATGCAAGAGCGCTTCACCAAGAAGAACACATCTTCAAGGGGTGATGCAACCATGAGATATTTGTTGTAGCTTGTTTAAACCATGACTTTTTCCAATAAGGCAACTCATCTTCTTGTTGCCGCCATTTTTTCTGGATTCACCTGTAAGTGGCGAATTTCATTGAATGGTTGAAAATTTGTTTTAATGATGTCAATAACTCAAGTCGAATCATTTCTAATTTACTTAGTTAGGGCTTGGAGACCCACCAAGTGCCTTTTGAATAAGTCTTCATTAATGTGTTGTCAATTTCTTAAGGAAATGCGTTGTTTTCCTGAGTCTATATAAAGACTTTCATTTGTTGCAATTCCTCACCAATTCCTCACCAGTTCACATGAATTTTATATTCTGAGAAGTATCAATTTGTCTTTGAGTGCCCAATATTCTGTGAAGTATCATACTGCTATGAGTGACCAATATTCGGTGTAGTATCATACTGTTGTGAGTGACCAATTTTCTATGTAGTATCATATTGTTGTGAGTGACCAAATTTCTATTTAGTACCATACTACTGTGAGTGCCCAATATTCTATGAAGTATCATACTACTGTGAGTGACCAATATTCTGTGTAGTATCATATTGCAGTGAGTAATCTATGTTCTGAGAAGAATTCATATTGTTGTGAGCAATCTATGTTCTGAGAAGAATTCATATTGTTGTGAGTAACCATCATAGTGAGTCGAATCATCAATTTAATCTATGTGAGTCAATTTTGGAAAGAAAGTTCAACTGTGAGAAAGGACAAGGAAAACTCTGTTACCTGGGTTACCGCAGGAAAGACCACCATCATCATCTGTGGAAGCTTAATTTACAAGCATGTTTATCTTGTTGTCAATTCCTCTTGATTTTTATGAGTAGTCATGTTAAACCTTTGAAGCATCATTCTATTTTTATAGTTAGAACCGTAAAGACATGTTAGGCAAATATGATATGATGTTGTTATATAAACCTAGCATTTTGAATGTCTAAAAGATACATTAAGTAAATAAGGTATATGAGATGCATGATTGTTTAAATGGACATTTATCTATCTTGAAAGGTAGACAATGCATTTAGTATTATTGCTTATTTGTATGATCTCTTTATATGGAGAATATGATTGTACTAGTTACTAAATACTAGGATGAAAATGAAGGCATTAAGTCAAGTAACGAACCACATCTTAAGTTAATAGGTTAACTTAGACAGCTTGAGGTACTCCTAGGATGAAGATATCCAGTAAAGGAAGGGAATTTATGATTACTTGTTATGTTGTTTCATTTCTAGTAGTTTAGTTTGATGTAGGATGTTTGGGGTACAGATTACTTAGTGAAGGACAAAGACCTACGCGTAGTGTAAGATAGCCCTAAGTCAAATTAACCTTGAATAGTGTATATGATAGATGACCTTCATTCAAAGTAATGAATGAGAATACTTTGGCCCAAGTAGTGAAATGTACGACATCCACTTAGATGTGAGATAGTTGAGACTACACTATTAGTTCATCGTGATCCTTAAAGCAAGCTAGTTCGGGATTGTGAAATAGCAAGTTCTAGTTTTGTAGGACACACCACTATGCTTAGTCGGTAAATAGTATTGGTTACCCTACCAATCTCTTCGTTGAAGGGAGGGTCATCTATCAAATGGTAGATGTGTGGGGGACCGCATTATAAGTCCGTGGTTGGCGGAAAAGCGCCCAAGTGATGTTTCTCCTCCTTACCAGGCTACTGAAGCACCGAGATTTGAAAGGCGGATTCTTGGACCTTCTTACCACTATTAGTTCAAAAGCTTAATCGAGCTATGTATGTGCACGTATGTATATTTTCTTTGATGTTCATTTGAAAAGGAAAAAGTTTAGTCTTTTGAAATATGTTGTCTTGCTTGAAAGAAAGGAAAAATATTTCATTTTATTAGTTAGCATGAATCTTATTTATTGTTAATGAAAAGGAAAGAAATGTTTGAATACTTTCTTATATGCATGTTATCTATGTTTTAAGTTGTAGTTTAAGAAAAAAAATTACGTAGAATTGGGACGTTACAGTTGATGACAATTCATTTATATACTATTATTATACTTATATATATTTATGAGCAACTCTCACCCCGAAATATCAAACCACCCCTATGTCCTTTGTTTTTGATGTCATTGTTTCTTTTGTGCTTTCCTTATATTTCTCTCTTCTTCGCTTGACTCGTGATGTTGTGGCTCTTGTGTGTTGTCCCTTGTTTATGTGACAACATCACCATTATAACATCTTGTTATGTTCTGTGGGCCACAACATCACTTTTTTAGTCCTTGCTTTTCTCTCCTTAGGATATTGTGTGCCTCTGCATTCAACACACACCACCCTAAGGGAAGGCTATTAAATCAACTCTAATTTTTAGAAAATGCATGCATTGCCAATGAATCTTTTCTCAAAAATCCTCGCAAGCCTTTTTTCAAAAATCACATTCTTGACTTCGACCCCTAGCAGAACGTGTTTCATTCATCATGGGTTCACAAAGAAAGAACTTGAGAACTTTCCTCTAAGGAGGGAAATTATTTTTCCTGGAAGAAAATCCCTCGACCTTCCCCTCTTGAGGGGGCTCATTCTTATTTTCAAATTCCTTGATGAAGTGAACATCTTTCGAAAGGATTCCTTGATGATGAATCGATTTGATAAAAAAATGTCTTTTACACTTTCAAATAGTGCATCCCTTGAGTGGACCCCTCTTCTTTTGAAGGGTTCTCGAGGGACCCCTTTGAAATCTTTTCAACTCGTTGAATGATTGCATAATTGTCTACTTGTTTGTTTGCATGGTTGCTTTGTGTTTCTTGACATGTTTTATTTGCAGATTAACATATTGCTTTGTAGGTGCGCCTGTGAAGTTGCTTTCCAGTTTGACTCTACGGAGTCCCCTTTCACTAGGCTTCCTTCATGAGAGAGAACTTGGGGGATGCCTTCTTGCAGGTTTGCAGGCCTATAAGACGCTTACTTCACTGGGATTCCTTCATGAGAGAGAAATTGGGGGTTGCCTTCTTGCAGGTCTGTGGGTCTGTGAGACGCTTACATCTTGTGGGATTTGTCCATCATTGGTCTGAGGGCCTTAATTGTACTTTGTTCAACTTTCTAGTTCTGTGGAGCTATGGAGTCCTTTTTTTTCTAAACTCCTTAGGGAGAGTTCTTGTAGATTCCTTTGCCTACCTTGCGCTTTCGAGTTCGCTAGATCGTGGTCTGCTTCCTTGACAGTTCAGGTATACATTTCTAAATTTTTGATCTACTTTATCGAACACTCATCAATACTCGTGCTCGCTAAAGTGGGGGAAAAATGTATAGGAGTGAATTTGCACCCCTTGTGCAAATTCCCCTTTCAAATACCCTCACTTTAGAAAATCAAATCTGAAGGAGAAATTCCACATCACCCACCCACCTTCCATCCACTTGGTGTTTGTCAGGTGTGTGTCGGTGAGAGACTATTTGTCGGGGACGCAAGTGAGGTATGTGGACGGCGGTGCGCTTCCATCCCTAAAAGATTCCTAAGTCTAAAGTTGGTAGAGGCATTACACACCTGATTGGGGTCAAATTGTAACATCCCTCTTTGACCAACCGACCCAAAAATGGCTTATTCTTTCTTATCCCACATTCAAAAACATTCATCTCACTTTTACTTCATCTTCTTGCAATCTCTTTTAACTTCCTCTTAGAAACTCATTCAAATCTTTCATTCTCAAGCAACATTCTAGCATTTCATTGTGAGCATTGCAGTAGTATTGACACTCCATCAACTCCACATTTCATGTGTGAGGTATCCATAGAAGTTGTGGACTTGGAGTCTTGCAAGACCTCCCTTCATCACCGTTGCGGCTATGGTGACTTTGCCAATTCCATACCTTGCATTCTCCTTCCATTGGCTAGTGAGCTTTTGGGTGGAGGTGGTAACTGTAGACATCTAAATTTGACTCCTTACATAAGGTCAAATTTATCTCTTTCATTCATCCACATCATCTCCTTCATCAATGTTAATTAAATAATTTATTTAATTAATGTTCCCCTTTTCTATAATGTTCCTAAGGTTTTTAATTCAACTAATTAAATGCTTTACCATTATCCCATTTCCTCCCTAATTAAATAAATGCATCAATTTATTTAATTTAGTCAATTATCCTCTTCAATTTTAAATTCATTCTTTCTCTCTCCTTGTCCCATCCTCCATAACCTTTTCACTAATCTGGATTAATCTAATTAATCCTCCATTAGGATGTGCATATCCTTAATCAGGATTTATGTCACATCCTCCATATTTAGCCACTTGCCTCTAATCCTCATTAATTTGCCTAATCACATGTTTGCACAACTTTAATCTTAATCACTTTCCCTTTCTAGCATGTCCTTAAGTCAACCTTTCATGGTACTTACCTTATTTGGTTTGACCTCTTCCCCATGTGAATTAAAAATTCACACTTATTCCCCCCATGCATTTGTCTTCCCCATGACCTCTCACAGTTCACATCAAGAACATGGGACAAAGACCATTGGTTTCTTCCAAGCTTATAAATTTTTTATTTACTTTTATTCTTCCAATGGCATCTCAAATCCCCACAGTGACAAGAATGGACTTTCTAAAAGTCCTCACTTGTCACTTTCAGCCTCATATAGGGCCAAGGGATGCCTTTTTGACGAAATCCTCCCCAATCCCAAGGTACCTTGGGACCACATGGTCTTTTCCATGTCATTTTTTCTTCTTCCATCTCACCCTCCACATGGCAAGATGTGAGGGCTTGTGAGTTCTCAACTCACCACAACCCTTCATCTTGTCAATGGTGGATCAATCTCAGCCATCCATTTTTCTTTAAATGGAGGGCCTTGGACTCAAGTTAAAGAGGTTAGAACTTGGAGATTTAACATACAAGCCATTATTGTTTTCAAGCCTTCAAGCCATTCTAGCCATTATTGCATAGCCATTATTGCAACACTTGCATTCAAATCCATCTTTTTGCATCTCACCTACCATCTTCCATCATTCACCCACCTCCATCATTGCAAGTTTGCCATCAAGGAGGACACATCAAGAACATCATCAAGGGCCAACCACTCCATCAAGCTAGACAAGCAAAGGTATAATCATTCTTATTATTATATTGTTGTTTTGTTTAGTTTCAACTAGGCCTGATCCGAGGTGTTTTTGTGTTCCTTTTTTCATTGCATTTATTTTGTTTTACATTTTTAGATTAAGGATTTTCACTGCACACATTTTTGGCATGCCTGGTGGGACCCATGTCACGGGTCTATTACTTTTACATTTTTTGTTTTCTTGAAATCTTGTAGATTCAGGAATATCAAGGCGACTCTGCCCACGAAGGGGTGACCCTTCCCACGAACAAGCAACCTCGCCCAAAACCCTGTTTTCTATATTTTTGTTTCTATTTTTTTTAACTTTTTGCAGGTTCAGGTCCATGAATAGGCGACTCCACCCACGAAGGGGTGACCCCACCCAGAAAGGGGCAACCCCGCCCAAAATCTCCATATTTTTAGTTTCTATCTTTTTGTTTTCTCTAACTTTTTTACACGTTCAGGACAAACAGGCGACCCTGCCCAAAAAGGGGCGACCCCACCCAGAAATAGGCGACCTCGCCCATGAACAGGTGATCCCGCCCAAAATACAATTTTTTTAGATTTTCTATTTTTCTATTTTTCTAATTTTTTCTGACTTTTCTACAGGTTCTGGACAAACAAGCGGCCCTACGCAAAACACAGAGGTGGCCACGCCTGAAACAAAAGAAAAACAAGTAAACCAACAATAAGTTATCATTTCAAAATTTTGTTTATGTTTCACTGTTACTGACCTGCTAACAGTGGTTTGTTGGTGAGTGTGTTGCTTACTAACGTTTGTGCAGCTCGGTTTTCAAAGACACAAAAAAACAAAACTACTAACAAATTTCTTGCAAGTGGATAAAATCTGTTTTTACTTCTTGCTTTCATTTCTAAATGAGGAACATAGGTTTAATTAAAGGGTCAATAAACGTGTTTGTTGTGTTTTTATAAGTAGGCTATTGACGTATCCAATCCCCTTACACCATTTGGTGATCCTGGGTGAAGAGAAATCATAGTCTACTTAAGTCTTTTTTATCCATTTTCATTTTCTTAGTGGGACTTGCTTGGGGATTTTATCACCCCAAGGGACGATTCCAACCACGGGTGACCGACGGGGTATATAAAGGGGGGAGACAAAAATTATACCTCAATACAATAATTTTCAACCTCCATTCTTTAGCCATTACCTCATTTCGAGTACCCATTTTCTAGTTCTTAGTGTCGTTCCCTTGTTTTGAGTAGTCGTTTAACCATTCTAACTATCTGTTCATTCATTCTGGACAGTCGTTTGCTCATTTCAAACATCGTTCCCTCATTTTGGCCACCTGTTCACCCGTTCCAGGAAATCACTCACCCGTTTCGAAACCCTTTTTCCCGTTTCGAGTGTCATTCCCCCGCCTCATACATCCATTCACCCATTTCGAGTGATCGTTTGCCCGTTCCATGAACTTGTTTGCCCGTTTTGAAAGTCCATTTATTGATATCACTTAACCATTTTTCAAACTAGAAGTCAAAACTAGGATCTGTTTGGGTGACCCTGCCCTTATTTAGGCAACCCTACCCAAGTTTGGGCAACCCTGCCCAAGTTTGGGTGGACCTACCCTAAAAATGAATCTTTTTCCCAAATCTAATCTAAAAACCCAGTTTCTTGGGATTCCAAAAAACTTGTTGTCTGCCCAGCTGCTTGCACATTTCTTTCGTACATAATCCCTGCATCGGTCCATCTGCATCTTGATGCATTCACATCCAAATCATATAGGTACATCCTTAATCATCCTTAGGTTACGCATCCATTATCATTTCCTCAAACCAAATCCCCTAAACTTCGTTGAAGTTATTGTCCAAATTGACCTAGGTGTATGACATCGATCACCATCCTTGAACATCTACTTAGGATTTCTATCCATCCTAAGTCAATCATCATCCTCGGCCCTATCAATCCCCTTCCATCTCAAGGCAAATTCGATGTCGTGATCGTCAGTTCATCCTTTAATCCGATCAATCAACACCTTAAGTCACCCAGCGTGATCACTAAACTCAATTTAGAATCCCTTTCAAACATCCAATCAATCGATCCTTGATCCAATTCCATCCACTCTTATCAATTGTTTCATCAATCAATCTTATCCAATCACATCCAATCATATCTTTATCCAACTATCTAATCAAAATCCAATCACATATTTTTTGAACTATCCAATTATCCAATCCAATCAATCAATTCAATTGTCGTTTAGATCGTCTTTATATTGCATCATAGAGTTCAATGCATCTTAGTTCACCTAGTTGCCTTGCACTTTCATGCCTGTTCAAACCTGATCACAAACAAAAAATCAAATGGCAGAACAACAATCCCAAGGTTCCCAGCCAAATATCCCACAAGATCCCCATAATGGTGCTTCATCATAGTCCAATACCGACGTTCAAAATACCACACCACATTATGACGAAAACATGGCCAATCAACCCAAAGTCACCATTGAAAAATATCTTAGTGACCCCATCAATGTCCAAATGATGGATCGCCTTCTCAACAAGCGTGGAGACAAGATTCTCGCCACTCTGCTCATGAAAGGAATAAAACCACCATCTAATTTTGATGCATCACAATATGCCCTTCCAGCACCTGCAGATCTGCAAACTTCGCAAAACATCCCAGGGAATTCATGTCCCCAAAAGCACACCCATAGAGAATTGGTATCACCTCGAGTTTGGAAATGTCATAATACATCAAGTTCAAAGTTATCCTCGCCTTCCAACCGCGACCTCTACCATCACACCACCCGATCCTAACAACGCCTATGCCTACGACATGCCATCATACATTCCATACGCTCCACCACTCTCGCCTTAGCCACCCATCAATACTAGGGGCACACATTTCTTTACGTTAATGCCACCTCCAAGATCTACATCCACTGGAATTTTACCACCACCTGCATTCCAACAACCTCTAGTTAATCCTCACCAATCCACTACATTGTAAGCACCGCCACAAGATACTGTTACTGTTGTTGCTTCATCCCGACCACCTCATCAACAACTTCCATCGCAAAACGTCACAATTCCACAACATAATGTTCCTATCCCTCCTACACAACCACCACAGCAAGTGGCACAAACTACATCACAACCACTACAATCGTCACATGGCACTTCTGTAGCAGTCCCACAACAACATCATATCCCATCTCACCTATCCTACCAGCAACCGCCACAACAACAACATCCACCCCAACTTGCCCACATTCCCACACAAATGCAACATAATCCTCTTATGAAATATCTTTATCATCCATCTAGCACATATGCTACTCCACCCCATCCTAATCCTCATCAGGTTGTTTAGAATCAAACGCAGACCCAACTGCCACCTTACACCAACCCTTCTCAACCAGACACCAATCCCTATCAACAACCATCAAATATCATGCAACAGCCCACCATTACACATTAATACCAATCCTATCCACCTTATCTCCAGCAACAACAACCTTAACAACGTGGTGTCTCATCCACATCTTACTATCAACAACCACCACAATATCAGCAAAGGGCTTCTACCCCTTCATACCGTCAAAATCCAACACAATACCAACAATCCACCTCCCATTATCAACAACAACCCTACTACAAATAGGAAACCTCCACTTCTTACCATCAAAATCCAGCATCCTCATATCCCCCGTACATTAATCCACAATCCACTTACATCAATCAGAACCAACAGACACATCACTATACATCTCAACCTACTATGATCCAACCACTGTGATACCATCCTCATCATACAAACAATACTAATCGTATAATCAACCTTCTCCAACTCTTGAAGCACCTGTCAACAAAGACCTTGAAGAAGTCAAAGCTGCATTGAAGGACTTACAAGCTGGAACGGGCAAACAATCATTCAAATTAAAGGACATTTGTACTTATCCATTTGATCCATCCATTTCCTTGGTTCCCTTCCCTAAACACTTTGAAATACCAAAATTCGATAAGTACAAGGGAACAAAAGACCCCAAAGCTCATCTACAAGAGTTTTATGCCCACTGTCAAGAAGTCATGCACAATGACAACTACCTTATACGACTATTCCCTAAGAGTCTACAGGGGGTC
This sequence comes from Sequoiadendron giganteum, assembly GCA_007115665.2. Classification (NCBI taxonomy): domain Eukaryota; kingdom Viridiplantae; phylum Streptophyta; class Pinopsida; order Cupressales; family Cupressaceae; genus Sequoiadendron; species Sequoiadendron giganteum. Next base: position 655,934,781 of record CM021104.1, read on the forward strand.
GCTCTTAACTGGTTCATGGGTCTTGAAAAAGGATCCATCAAATCCTTCGTGTAGCTATCAAAACAATTCGTCTCCCACTTCTCCTTTAATCTAGAGAAGGATATTGATAGGCTTGATCTCCTGAAAGAAAAACAACGGGATGGAGAAACCTTTGCAAGCTATTTGCAAAGATGGTGAGCCTTAGCTAGCCGGATGAAATCCCCACTGCAGGAAAAATATATGGTTACATTGTTTATCGAAAATTCACATCTGGACATGGCTCACAACTTCTGACTCCACTACATCACCACCTTTGCGACACTAGTGGAGAAGGGTCCTATCCTGGAAAGAGCCCTTGTTGCCAAAGGGCGGGTGAAAATTTTCAATTCTGATAAAGAGAGGCCCTCTGGGGATAAACCTCATTATTGGAATAAGAATACAAATGTTGTTAATGATGGTCTTACTGACACCAAACATATCCAAGTGTATCCAAGTGGCTACTGCATTGCAAAATCCACAATACCCTCAATAGAAGCAGTCGATCCCAAACGTCATATCCATGCCCCAAGGAGCACCCCGTCAACAGTCAAATCAAAACAACCAAGGGGGAAATAAACACCATTTTACCTAGTTGGGGGAACCTTTTAGTGTCGTGTTTAACAAGCTCCTCCAAGTTAACTATCCCATCATGTATCATGTAACCAAGCCCCTTGATGATTCTAAGCCTAAGCCAACTTGGTTCAAGGAAAACGAGTATTGTGAATTTCACAAGATTAAGGGACATACCTTGGATAAGTGTCAAGGCCTAAAAAACTACATCCAGAGTCTCATAGATCAGGGTGAAATACATATGGATGCTAACACGACAAGCTCATCTAATGCTCAACTCCAAATATATCAGAATGCTTTTCCCAAGCATAATCAAGGTCCTAGTACATCCAATTCCAATCCTGGACCCAACAATAACAACACTAATAATATCACTTACAAAACTATGATATATAATTACCAAGGCGTTGTCACATACATAGAACAAGTGGATCCACATGTGTCCATGATACGCGTCAAAGGTAAAGACCCACAATGTGTTGTTACTACCCGTTGCACCCGCATCACCGTCCTAGCAGCCCCCGTGTCTACCCAACTACCATTTGTCAATTCGCAGTACAACATCTTTGATCACTTAGGCAAGACCTTAGCTCAGATTTCTATCCTAGAACTGCTTAAGTCTTCCTCCATACATCAATACATCTTGAATAAGGCCTTACAAAGCACTCAAGTGCCCAACGATATTTATCCCACACAATTCCAACCATTGGTAGGAAACCTCTCAATGATCTACCAATTAGCCTTCAACCAAAAAGATATGCCACGCCTTGACTCGAGTCATAACCGCCCCCTCCATCTCGAGGTCGGTGTGAACTGTCATAAAGTAAAAAGGGTACTAGTAGATAATGGTTCAGCCCTAAATCTTTGTACATTAAAGTTTATACAATAGGTTGGATATACCCAGGCTGACCTAAATAATCAGGTTATTACCATCAAAGCATATGATAACGCAAAACGAGATTTTGAGGGCACTATTTGTCTTCCTATTCAGGTGGGCCCCATTGTGCAGTACACTATGTGTCATGTTCTGGACCTTGAACTTCCATATAATATCCTTCTTGGCCACCCATAGATTCACTCTATGCAATCCGTTCCATCCACCTATCACCAATGTCTAAAATTCCCTTTCCAAGGAATGGAAGTACCTATACAAGTTGATCCTTATCCATTTGAATATTGGTGTGCCCTAGAGGCTTCCTTTCCACATTCTCATTACTGCCCTGGGGTAGAAATGGGGGCATCTCAGACATCAGACTCTCACCCATCCACCAACACATTAAACACCACTTCATCCACACCATCATCCACACCCGATTCCACCATTACCAAGGTCTAGATCATTGACAAGGGGTGTGGTGAGTACGAAATGCGTACAGTATTGAACGTGGCAACCATGCCACCCTCACCATGTACGTATGGCCAACCTTCTCCATCTATCCCAAAAGAAGAAGAAAAAACACTCACACTCAATTCTAAGAACATGAGCTCAACAACATTCAAGGATCTAGGTTCCCTTTAGGATCAAATGGAAGATGATATCATCCAATGGGTTTACAAAGAAGAACTTGAGCCACCATGTCCTCTCATAGAATACTTCGAGGAGGTTTATCCACATGCATCCAAGTCCATTGAAAAGTGAAACTACCAAAGTGGAGGTCTCAGTATAGAAGAGCAAGGAAAACGACAACCCATCGAAGCATCCATGCATCCGAAGAAAATAGGCTTGGGCTACATGACCAGAAGCAAAAGGGCCCTGTAGCGTCAACTAGTGTTTCTAACAATGTTGATGTGGACAATAGTCTCCTTGATGAAATTCCTAAGAGGAATCCATCATACATGCATACGATGATTTAGATCACATTGACCTCCCTACCATTTTCGAATGCCTATCTGTTTGCACCATCACCTTATCCCTTAAACATCCTGAGCTTATAGACCATGACCTACAAGATAGTACCCCTCTCAACACCTTTCCCTCAGTGGACCAATATGTGCATCTTATGGGATTGGGGGAAGATGAACGCCCCAACCGCAAAAATAAAAAGAAACAAAATCAAAAAGGGTCACCTAGTGAAAACCTCCCCAAGGCACTTTGTGACTTTGAAAAAGTAAAAAAAAAGGGTGTATCTGGTAGTGAAAACCTCGATGAGGCGCTATAATATGGGGACGTTCATCTACCCCTTGTAGGAACTCAATTATTCAGACGAGCATCCATCTTGATCGAAGAAACATAAGCAATAAATTTGGGAACTGAGGAAAATCCCAAGATCAACTATGTGGATAAGGCACTATCAGAAGAAGAAAACTCTACCATCACCAAGATCCTTAAGGATGGGATCATCAGCTTTGCCTAGACATACTCAGACATGCTTCGCCTTGATCTTGCTTTGGTGGTACATCACCTAGACGTCCATCCTGATGCAAGACCTGTCAAGCAAAAACTACACAAGATGCACCCTCAAGTGGCTCTACTGGTTTAGAAAGAATTGGAAAAGTTTGTGGAGGTAGGATTCATTGGACCAATTGACTACTTCAATTGGATCTCCAATATAGTCCTAGTCACTAAACCCAATAGAGATATTAGAATCTGTACGAATTTTTGAGACCTTAACAAGGCTTGTCCCAAGGACGACTTCCCTTTGCAAAATATTGATATGTTGGTCGATCTCACCGTAGGACATGAGATGCTATCCCTCATGGATGGTTTCTCTGGTTACAACTATATTAAGATTGCCCCCGAAGACCAACACAAGACTTCCTTTACTACACCTTGGGGTACATTCTGTTATAATGTCATGCCCTTTGGCCTCAAGAATGTGGGGGCAACATATCAGCGTGCTATGACAGTTATCTTCCATGACCTCATCCACATAATAATGGAAGACTATGTTGATGACATATTAGGAAATTCAAGAACAACGGAAGAACACCTTGCCATCCTTAAGAAGATCTTTGAACGTCTAGAACAGTATAAGCTACACCTGAATCCAAAGAAATGTGTCTTTGGTGTCACAGTTGGAAAGCTTTTGGGTTTCATTTTCTCCCACAGAGGAATAGAAGTTGATCCTGCCAAGGTCAAGGAAATCATGGAAATGTCTCCACCTCGTAATCTGAAACAACTAAGAAGCCTGCAAGGTAAGATTTGATCCATCTGAAGGTTCATTGCTTAATTATCTGACAAGTATCAATCATTCACACATCTCCTTAAGAAAGATACTACATTTAAGTGGAATCCACAATGTTAACTCGGATTTGATTAGATCAAATAATATTTGGCTCACCCACCTATTCTTATGCCGTCTATTCTAGGAAAACCCCTCCTCCTTTATATTTCAGCTACTTCTGTGGCACTGGGGGCATTGTTAGCACAACACGAAGAGTCATCCAAAGAAAGAGAAATTTACTACATCAGTCGGACCTTAGTAGTTTATGAGCTCAAGTATTCCCCAATGGAGAATGCTTTCCTAGCCATAGTCTTCAGCTCGCAGAAACTCTGGCACTACATTCTTAGCTATCCAGTCAAGCTCATCTCTAAGGTTGATCCGCTTAAATATCTGTTATCTAGAACAACACTAACTGGCCGCATGGCTAAATGGGTCATGGTGCTAAGTGAATTTGACATAGATTATGTGGATCGTAAAGCAATCAAAGGACAAGTAATTGCAGACCAGCTGGCAAATGCCCCACTAGTAGATGCTTATCCTTTAGAAATAGAGTTTCCTGATGAAGGGATCTTTGCAGTTTCAGAAGCCACCACATGGATATTATACTTTTATGGATCACACACAAATAATGGATCAAGAGCGGGAGTCTTGCTCTTCACCCCCCAGGGAGATCACATACAAAAGTCATTTAGATTGGCTTTTCTCTATACCAACAACATTGTTGAATATGAAGCACTCCTTATAGGCCTTAAGATTGCAGTCCAATGGTGTATCTCTCACCTACAAGTCTTCGGTGACTCCCAAGTGGCTATCAAACAAGTCAATGATGTGTTTCAAAAAAAGATGATAAGTTGTTACCATACAAACATATGGTAGATGACTTCAAGAAATATTTCTCCTCCATCCAATTTGATCAAATACCTAGAGTATAGAATAAAGCATCTAACGCCATGGCCACCAATGGTTCCCTCTTGACAGGCCCAAAGATCATATTGAATGTGAGTTCCTCGTGGAGCAACTGTTAATCCCTGCATATGGCATCCCTGAGAGTGAAATGGTATGCGACATTGTAGGTCCTGAATCCCCCTAGTATCAAGACATCTACACTTATCTCCATGACAACACCTTACCATCTGACCTTACACGTAACCAACAAAAATCTTTTATCCAATGCACATCCCGTTACACCATCATAGGTGATACACTTTATCGACATGGGTATGATGGAACCCTCCTACGGTGTTTAAATGAGATCGAAGCCCACACCGCATTGGTAGAAGTACATAGTGGTATCTGCGGGGCCCATTCTAATGGCATGGCCCTAGCCAAGAGGATTCTCAGAGTAGGATATTACTGGCCTACTATGGAACATGATTCTTGCGAGTTTGTCAAAAGGTGCTTTCCTTGTCAGCAACATGCAGATCTAATTCATCCTCCTGCACAAGAGTTACAACCCATCACAACACCATGGCCATTTTCACAATGGGGTTTTGACTTGATCGACAAGATTTACCCTCCATCCTCCGACGGTCATACTTTCATCATCACCGCCACTGAATACTTTACCAAGTGGGTGGAAGCCATACCACTCACCCAAATTACTAGTGTTCAGATATCCATATTCATCCTTTACCATATCCTCTGCAGGTATGGAATCCCCTCCACCATCATTACTGACAATGGAAAGCCATTCAAAAACAAGTGCCTGAAATTCGTCTACGAGACTTATCACATCCAACGCCATTGGTCAACCCCATATTACCCCCAGGGTAATGGTCAAGCAGAAGAAACCAACAAAACCTTAATCAAAATCATTAAAAAGATGGTTAACAACACTGGTCAAGATTGGCATCTCCATATCCATCCCGCCCTTTGGGCTTATTGCACATCCATCTGTACCCCCACTGGCGCCACTCCATATTCACTAGTTTATGGTGTCGAAGCCATCTTACTGATCAAAGTTGAAATCCCATCACTCTGCGTATCTCTAAAGAATCTAATAAGTGACGAAGACACCCAGGTTGCATGACTTACTCAGTTGGAACTCCTAAACGAAAAACGGATAAAATCCTACAACCATCTACAAGCCTATCAACATCGGCTCAAGAGAAGCTACAATAATAAGGTCTACCCTCGTCAATTCAATGTTGGCGACTTAGTCCTTAAATAAAATCAACATAATCAACAAGATCGAGAAAAGAAGGGCAAGTTTGAAGCAAATTGGTTGGGCCCTTACATCATTACCGCTAAATATGGTTCAAGAGCATACCAGTCGTCTACCCCTGAAGGAGAGCCCCATGAAGAACCCATCAATATTATGCACCTAAAGCGGTTCTACACCTAGGTCAGCTGGGATATCCTATCCTATAAAATCCAAAAAATAGAAAAAATTAAAAAATGGTCAAAAATAGAAAAAAGTAAAAAATGGTCAAAAATACAAAAAATAAAAAAAAATCCAAAATTAGTAAAGAGAAATAATTCATCCTATGGTGAAAACCACCCTTGGTGGTGCCTTGGATATCTACGATTGGTGAAAACTTGGCAACAGGCACCATTCGTATAGGGCTTAATCATTATCTACCTTGCATCCTAGTTACTTTATTCATCCAAATCAATCCTCATTATCCTCATCATCCTATCGATCCTATATGGCATCCACATCCATCATCTAGCCGCTTGGTATATTTTGGTTAAGCATTGGATGATCTTCATCCACTATCTGTCATCCTGAGATTTTATCCTAATCTGAGCTTATGTCGTCTTGTCATTTTGGTCGTCTCCATCTAGGTTCTTTCATCGTGCCAATCTTCATCTATATCCCATCTTGTCTTTGGTGAACTACGTTGCCCCTGCGCTTTCATGTAAGCAAGGCCGATCATTTGATCCGCCCCTGGGGCTGCTTGTTGTATTTTCTTGTCTGTCCTTCCTTGGTGAACTACGTTTCCCCTATGCTTTCACATAGGCAAGGTAGATCATTTGATCTACCCCCGAGGATTCTTCTCTAGTCTGTCATTTTTCGTTGTCTTGTATGTCTCTTGTCTTTGGCGAGCTATGTTTCCCCTGCACTTTCACGTAGGCAAGGCCGGTCATTTGATTTTCCCTCGAGGCTTTGTTTTTTGTCTAGTCCGTCATCTTTTTCGGTCCTATCTTTCCGTCTTTGGTGAACTACGTTGCCCCTGCACTTTTACGTAGGAAAGGCTGATCATTTGATCTGCCTCCGGGGCTTTGTAATCTATCTGGTCCGTCATCCTTTTTAGTCATGTCTTTCCATCTTTGGTGAACTAATTTATCCCTGCGCTTGCACGTAGGCAAGGTCGATCATTTGATCTACCCCTGGAGTTGCTCTTCTTTGTTTTTCTTTTGTTGTCAGCTTGTTTGGTCATTATCCTCCACCATCTGTCTTCATCATCCTCTTTCTGATTTATCCATGGTCTTTTCTTGAACTACAAGGGCTCTACACTTTCACGTAGGCAAGGCTAATCTTTGATCAACCCCCGAGCCCCTAGGTCTTTAGGGTGTCTTCAATCCTGTGTCTTTTGTCTTGTGTCTCGTGCCTTGTGTCATGTTGTCAAGTATGTCCTTATCTCGTTGGTTCTTCACAAATGGAATCCATTCGTGTCATGAGATTTAATCAGTTTTCGAGTATCTTGCATCATTAATCGATCTCTTAGTTAGCATCCATCTTTGGTCTCAACAGGATGTATCCTTCCTAACATACCTCATCAACCCCATCCATCATCTCAATCCTATGGAAAATGACTCTTTGAAATTGATTGTGATCTTTTGATAGTTTTGGCTTTTATTTATCATTTGAGCTCCCTATAATCACTTGTCAAGGTCGCCATGATCCATCATATTACGGTGCATTTTGACTAGTTAACATAGGGGCTATCTTGATCTTTTATTTTATTTATTTTTGTTTTTCTGGTTGTCTCACGTAGTACCCACCAAGACCCCTGAGGTCTTGTTACACTGGGACATCCTTTTGTGCTTGTGGTTATCCCAATGCCTATCCCAACTGAAGTCATCATGACTTTGGGGTGTTGGGATAGCCTTCTTGTTTATTGTGTTTGTTTCTGCATTAGACATATGCTTGCCCTAGTTCCTTGTACTTGGGCATTGTATGTCTTCTGCTACAGCAAAAAATCAATTCTCGAAAGATGGAAAATTGCATTAGCATAGCATTTATTTTTCTCCTCCATTGCATTGCATGTATCCTCCATCCTTTCTTTTTCCTCGACTTAGGATTCTAGTTGTGCAAACATTGATTTCTTCCATCTTCCCCTTTCTTCTCAGGATCCCTATGGTTCTTGATAGGTGTCATCGTACACCCATCACATCCTTCGTTTCCATCAATATGTAGGCCCTTATTTACATTCATAACCACATTGCATTTAGTTCGCTAAGTTGCATTTCATCCCATATGCATAATAATTTTAAAGTATGTAGGTTAATTTTAATTAATTATTCTATACATCTTAAAATTCATTTCATTATTAATCCATTGCATATGCACTTTAGTTCATATCATTAACATCTCCTATGTATCAGACATTGTTAGATTCATAGCATAAATCATCTGTCATACATATCAAACCATAATCATCCATCACATCTTGCATCATAGGTGTTAGACATCATGCATACCATATAATCTCATCCACATAGATACAATCATAATTCATCCATCACATCCTGCATCATAAACATTAGGCATCTTGCATATCATAAATCCATATAGGCATAAACATAAATCATTATAAGCATATCCATACATCACATCAATCATCCACAAAAATACCATAAACATACACATATGCATAAATAAAATCATTCATCACATACACATCATATATTGTCAATAAGGGCTCTTGCATATCATATCAAAAATAACAAAAAAATATAATCATGGTCCACATCATGTCCATCATAATCATCAAAATACATATCCATCATATGTCATCAAAATAAAGTATGAGTACAAAGCTAGGAATCAACTCTAGTCTTTGTTGCTCTATACTAGACATCCATCCTATGCTTGTCAAAAATCGGGATCTTGTCCCTCTGATTCTCTAAACCATGAGTTGTCTACATCCAATCTTTGTGGTGACTCTGGCACTGTCCCCCTGTGTGGAGGTGTCTCTTTCATGCTACTATATCCCTGGGTATGTGTCCCTGTTGACTGGGATGGCGTTGACATTTGTGGCGACGCTTGAACATAGGCGAGTATCCATTGTGCTAGATCTGGCACTATTATGTGATAGGCGCACATATAGTAGATCACCTCTCTAATATACTCCTCCCTGATCCCCCACCTGTTGTCTGGCTATATCTCACTCTACCCTGTACCTGTCCTGATACCCACAAATGGACCTCCTCTCTTGAACCCATGCACCCCGTGCTAACCGTAGTTGCTCAATCTTTGATCCCATATGTGACACCTACTCCAAGGCTATGTCTCTCTCCACTTGCATAGCCTATATCTGCACCTGTAGTATCTAATCCTCTACCCTTGTCTCACCACCCTATTCTACCTGTGCCTACCCCTGCATTGCATCTCTCTCCATAGCCTGTACCTATGCCACTGTAGCATCCCTCTCCCCCTGCAAGACCTGGATTTGTGTCTATAAGGTCTCCCTCTCTGCCTCCATCACTTGTACCCAAGCCCTCATGGTCTCCTCCCTCTCCTACATTTTTCCCATGTCTCCCACTATCTCCTCTGCCACCTCAACCCTGTCACCGAGCTCATCATGCTCTTGTCTCAACTCCCTCCACTCTCTAAACTGTCCCTCTACCTACCTCCTCAGATCCTCCATATCCCTCTCTGCCTCTGCCAGAGCCTCTGTTGATATCTACCCTGTCACTCCTCCAAACTCTCGCTAACCCCCTACTTGCAGTATCATTATGGTAGCCTCTATTATGTCCCTCTCCCATCTCACTGACTCTCTGGCCTCATGCTCCCTCAATAACTCTCTCTCCAAATGAGTCACATCTACTCGTAACTCACTCATCCCCACTCACAACTTGTTTATCTCGGTTCACAACCTCTCTCCCTCCCTCTGCATCTCCACCTCATGACGCGGCATCGCATTGACCATCGTCAAGAACTCCTTCTCACTCTCTACTAGCTGGGCTTGCAATACGAGAACCTTTGCCTCCAATCTACTCCTCATCGCCTCTGAGTCTCTCAACCTGTACTTGATAATATGTAATCTTGCCTCATATCCTCTCAATCGTGTGGCCAGATTCTCTACTACTGGTGGCATCATAGCTAATGGATGAATATCATGTACCTCCGTGTCTATCTCCTCCGCCCCTCCCTCATCCCCTATGTCCATCACCTCAACCTCCTCCCTCTCTCCCATCGCCTCTGCATCATTCTTTCCTCCTCAGGCTCAACTTGAGCCCTCCATCTCCTCCTCCTCCTCGATCTCCGTTGACCTCCCACTTGATCCTCCCCATGTCCTCCTGCTCTGTCTACCTTCGACACCCCTTGGTGCCCACCTGCTTCGGCTACCTTTGGTACTCTCTCCTACGACTCTACTACTCGGGCTGCCTCTAACACTCTCCTTCGCCATCCTTTGACTCTGCCTACCTTCAACTCTCTTTGTTGACCTCCTCCCGCTATAACTGCCCCTGGCCGCTCCCCTCCTACTCTAGTTACCCCTAGTTGCTCCCCTCCTGTTCTGGGTTCCCCTGGCCCTCTCCTTCATTGCTCCCCTCCTGCTCTGGTTGCCCCTGGCCCTCTCCTTCGCTGCCCCTCAGCCCTGCTTGCCTCTAGCTCTCTCCTCGGCCTCCTCCCCCTCCCTCTCCCCTATCATACCAATCCGACCTCATCCTGTAGTCCAAACCTTAATGCTCCTATGATCGACACCTCTGGTGTAATCCGTACAAGTCGGTGTCGCACAAACCATGCTACATATCTCACAGTAATCTTTGCATCTACCAATCCTCCAATCCTCCTTGGGTACTCCATTAGCTCCTGCACTAGTGTCGCCCAGTGCTCCCGTGCAAATTCTGTTGAAATTAGCTCCCCCCATGGTCACTCCTGTGTAATCCGTCTAAACCTGTTAGCTACCCCTGGAATATCCTGTATCAACCCATACTGTTTCGTCACTCGATCTGGCCTGTGTGACTCCACTATCCGAGGATCCTTCCCAACTATATAACATCGGGTCATGAAGTATCATTTATGCCTAACCTCATCCTCCCTCCACTTGGCGAAGCGTCGTGTCATATATAGCCTCCACACTATATCCTCCTCCTCCAACTCATCAAATAATATTTTCCATGCATCTAAATATCCTGAGCCCTAATACCGCCATACCCACTCATACTCTGCCCCGTACCAATAAGCCATTGGAAATCTCGTATCTTCTTGACCCACTCTCACCACATCTGCCCTGGACACATTGATGTGCTCCCACGCCCACACCTAAAGCAGCGTTACATGACACATACTAAGTCCCTCCCGATAGCATACCACATGCATATCTATGTACAACTGTGCAAGGACGTATGGACCCCATGTGAACTCTCCACCCCTCCCCTCGATAATGTGTCAGGTAACCTCCATGTAGCTGAGGCTACAGAATCGACCATTCCTATATGGTATGAGTATCTCTTTGATCAAACCACATAGGTACAACGACAGTAGTGGTACTCTCAATCCCAGGCATATGTCCACATCTAGCCCCTTCTTCTGCACGGGCAGGTCCTCTCACCCGAACATGACCCACATGGTCTAATCCAACGCCTCACCCTCTAATCTTGTGCCACTCACCATATGCCCTGCTATGGGCACCCTTAATATCCACCAGACATTCTCCAACGTCACTATCATCTCCCTTGTCGGGAGATGAAACATCAAAGTCGTTGAATCTCAACACTCGATTAGGGCTGTCAACATCACTCGATGTGCCCTGATAGATGGATACCCCAACGTGTGCAGTAGCCCCACCTGGGCCAGAGCTTGATGATCTTATCCCGTCATCACCTGTCGTGTCGTCTCCATCACCTCAAATCTCCTCTCTCGAGTCTGCAAACTCTCGAACCTCTGCAACCATATCACCCAACGCGTCAATCATCACAATCTTTGCCCTGAGTTTCCTTTTCGCACTAACTTTTCCTAACATTCCTTCTTGGGATAATTTTCCTAAGTTTTTCTTTTCAAGCACTTTACCTTTTTTCCTCTGGCCCCCCTTCTTTACCCTCGTCAGTTGCCTCTTCCGGGCAGGGCCGCCCCTTCCAAGCGTAGCCGCCCTTGCTGGGGTGAGGCCACCCCTTCCGGATGCGGTCGCCCCTACGTGGGGTGAGGTCGCCTTTTTGGATGTAGTCGCCCCTACGTGGGGTGGGGTCGCCCTTCTGGGCATGGCCGCCCCTGCGCGAGGTGGGGTTGCCCCTTTCGAGCGTGGTCGCCCCTGTGCGGGGCGGGGCCACCCCTTCCGGGCATGACCGCCCTTGCGCAAGGCGGGGCCGCCCCTGATTGGGGCGTGGCCACCCTTATTGGGGCACGACCGCCCCTGTTGGGCCTAAAATCCCAATTTATTTCCTCTACACCTATTGGTTTTTCTTCCTAAACCCCTATTTTCCTTCCACATCACTCTTTGACGTTTCTTCCTACCCGTTAGGCAAAATTCATTTTTGTCCGCTACCCATTTTTCTAACCTACCTCTACTCCCAAACTCAGATTTTCAAATTGAATTTTACCTCAAAAATAAATTATAAAATGCTAAAAATCACAAAGAGAGATTGAAACTAACTTAACGTGGGACCGCGCACTCATGGTAGAAGCTTCGCACCTCATCTCCTCGGTGGATGATGTCGTCGTCGTAGTCCTCTAACATCTTCTCTCTCCTTCTCTTTCCTCTTCTCTCCTCTCTCTCTCTCAACTGCCAGCTGTGCAAATGAAGAATAGTAATTCTAAAATTACTATTTAAACCTTCCCTCTTTTTCCCCTTTTCAAAATAGAGGGTATTTTTTTCCTCTATTTAACCTTTTCTCCTCTGATTAATCCTCCAACTTCTTAGGGCCGCCATTTGTGCCCCATGTGTCTATTTGACTTCATTCAAAAGCCAATCTCCATGGTTTTTTGAGCTCTATCCAACGATACCTTCCATTTTTTCATATTGAGAAGTCGCCTGGGACCCCTTTTTCTTCCCCTACTGCCCTCTCAAGGGGGCATACCCTACCATATCCACCATACCTCCTTCTTGGTCTTTTTCCTGTGTGATTGGGGTATCTCTTGTCACTCTCTTCCATTTGAGAAGCTCACACAACCTCTCCCGTGTTGGAACATCTTTTTTCCAATCGCTTCCTCTATAAAGTCATCTGCATTTTATTTTTCTTCCAAACACTGTTATTCTAACAATATTTTGAATAGGGGCAAAATGTAAACATCTAAATTTGACTTCTTATATAACGTCAAATTTATCCAAGTTTCATTCACCCACATCATCTCCTTCATCGAAATTAATTAAATCATTTATTTAATTAATGTTCTCTTTTTCCCTAACATTTTTAAGGCATTTAATTCAATTAATTAAATACTTTACCATTATCCCATTTTCGAGCCCTAAATTAAATAAATGCATCAATTTGTTAGCAGATAGGTTTTTTATTGTGGACTTGCCAGTCCACATTTGCTCTGCAAACCTATCTCACACGCTGAAACCGGATCTCACGCCGGTAAACCATTTTCAATTTCCAACTTTCAGACGCTTAAAAAATCTATCAAACAACTGTCAAAAAAATCTTTTGACTTCTCCTAAATCGGATTTCTATCTTTACAGCCTGTTAAATCGGATTGCTATCTTTACAGCCTGTGCAAGGACGTCAGAGCAAATTATTCATGAAGTGACAGATTAAGATGGAGAGGGTCTAGGTAGTTTTGATGCCGAGAATGCTCCGTTGGTTCCAGAGGTTCACTTTGCGAGCTTTGTCAGGCCCAGGGGAGAACGCCAATCGATTTGGCATTTTCAAGGATAATTTCCAAAAGGCTTTGGAGCACCAGAAGCTGGATCAAAGCGTCGTCCATGACATCACAAAGTGAACAGATTTGATGGAGGCTGAGTTCCACTGTCAATATTTGGGGTTTCGTGCGCCATTGTTTCTGAAATCTGGCGCTCATGATTCACCCATTCTGCCCACCGATGATCCAGAGAAGGGGCCATCACGAAGGTGAAGAATCAGGTGGGGAATCGGTTTCATTTTTAACAGCAAACTCTGTCCGTTTTTTCTCACTGTAATCAGTGATAGCACAACACAATTTGTTCAGAATCTTGAGGTAAGTCACTTGCAATGGTTTCAGTGAATATTTTTTCCAATCTGTAGGCGCTCAGCTCATTTTTGCTGTGTTTTATTTCATATATGATATTATTGTACTACCTACTCTTATACACCTATTTGTTTGTTTTCCGTGTCTTTGAAGTTATTTTTGTGGTAGAATGTGTGCAACATTTTATCAGGATTCATTGAAGTTCAACATGGTGGCAGTTGACCAAGTTCATCTCCCGCTTAATGACATATTGATTGCGCTCTCTAGGGTTTCTCAGCTCTCTCTCGACTTTGAGGGGAAAGTGAAGATGAGGGACTGGATTTCCAGGTTGAATAAGATGACTGTTGCAGATGAGCTTGCTGGAGCAATGGGCACCAGTGATTCAAAGACAACAAAAATGCTCATTACATGCAGATTCCCATTTCACTTTGGATTGAGTCCACGGTGAGGGTCTTACCTCAAGATTCTGGCCAGAGTTTATTCTGCCGCCAACAATGCTATGTAAACTGTCAATCCTCTTCCAAGCTAGACAGAGAATGATCTCCATTCCTCTGGCTCTCCTCCCCACCCAAGGGTTATCGTTGGTGAAAAATAATAGCAAGTTGGTGCGGAATAGACTTTCTGTCAGAGAAACGTGTGGGAGGTCTGTGGGAGGTCTCTTAGCTGATACATCCACCCATAACCTTAATGCTCTATCCACCCATGCACGCTCGCAAAGCTTGGCTCAAGGCATCTATGATAGACATAGATCTGGAATTAAGATTTTATTGCACTGCTGCTTGGAGTACCCTATTTATTTTTAATTAGTTTACCTCTCCCTGATAGAGACACAGACGATCCTAACAATTAAGATGGTAGGTGCAGCTGCAACCCAAACTAGAGAAAGTACTTTGGGAGTGTGGGAAAGACTTAATTTACGAATTGATAGAATGCTCAGCATACTAGCCGATGTGCTCGACTTCTTGTTCAATTTACTTGTTACAACCCTAAGTAGGCCTAGACTAGAAAGAGAAGCCACTAATTACATGTTTTAGTTGCTTCTGGGAAGGTCTAATAGTGGGAAACAAGACCATCTCATTGTACAGCATTATAAGTTAGTCCTTTCTATAGCCGCATTAACTTGCTCAATCTGATAAATACCACGATTTCCACAAATCGGGTGGTGATAAGGGAAGATCTCCAGATTGACATAAGTTTACGTAAGCATATTTTCAATCTATGGAAGTGAAGTCATAGAAATGTGAACAGGTTCTGTACTCGATCAACTTACAATATATTCTTTCTTTTGCATGTTGAGTGCTTTATTTTATAATCGGTGACTCATCATGACTACTAAATATGCAAAGAATGATGTGTACTAATTTTATACTAATAAATTTCCAATCAAATTTCATTCAAAGGCTTTAGATTTGCTGCCTAATATAGTTGTATACATTTAATTTGGATAACCATACACGTCGAAAAAAGGCCATCCTTCTTTTAGTAAGTTTAATCTTCAAACCATACCTAATTCCTGTCAAAAAGCTAATTGTCATTCATATTATTTTCCACTGTACTGGGTCTAGATTAATTTTATTGATTTGATGGAAGGAGACACAACTAAAGTAGCAAAACTATTAAAAACTATGGAGTGGGATATGTGATGGACAAATGTAAGATTAACAATGGCATTGAAGAAAGTAAAATCCAAAGTATGACCAAAGCTAATGCAGTCAAACAGAAAACCAGAAGTTGAACTATCACATATGAAGACATCATTATCAGTTTGATTATGACACATCATTGAAGTCAACTCGGAGATAACTCAAATTTATATTGGTCAAATTCCACAAAAAAATTGAATTAAAATAAAATAAAATTCTCATGAAATCCTTCACTTGACATAAACTATTATGTTTTCAACAAGAAAACCATAAAAACACATTCGAGTTGTCTAATGTTTACACAATGGATAGTTATTTTGCACGAGAATGTATCAAGTTCGGGATACCTTTTCCTTTTAATAAATAATATGAGAAACATCTTCATCCAATTTCTTAACTTACATAATTGTTTGAAATCTTTTAATTCTTGACTAAATTCATTTCTAGCTTGTTTAAATAGAAGATGATCATATAAAATAATATATGAACTCATTTATATTTCATCTACGATTTTCAGAATGACTAATATATTGTTTCTCTTTTTTTTTTATAAGGTGAGAGCTTTATTATCTAACACTTGTGAATGAGTTGAACAAATAATTAAAATAAAAGGATTACAACATCCCTTCAAGGATATAATTTATGAGCATGTACTTATGAGGAGTTAAAAGTATATGGAAGACATGAAAGATGACTATATCAATATCTA
Source organism: Sequoiadendron giganteum (assembly GCA_007115665.2). Taxonomy (NCBI): domain Eukaryota; kingdom Viridiplantae; phylum Streptophyta; class Pinopsida; order Cupressales; family Cupressaceae; genus Sequoiadendron; species Sequoiadendron giganteum. Next base: position 655,951,161 of record CM021104.1, read on the forward strand.
TAATAATTTCAACGACCAAACAACTAAAACAATACAATTAGAATATAATTAGGACTATATTATTTTATACAATTAAAGGGAGGAGTAAGGATCCTTTTCTATTATATTACGATATTGAAAATTTATTGTAGAAGTTATTTGATAAGAGAACTATACATCTTAGAACTAATGAGGAACATGCAATATACATGGTTTTGATACCCAATTAAGGTGTTAGTATGTGGTAAGTATCATATGATGTTATAAGATTGTTTGATATCATACATATAGCTTTGGAGACTTCATCACGCAAAATGATTGTTAGATTCGTGAACCTTATTAATGTACCTTGTATCCGCATTTCATGAAGTTGGTTGCACATCATGTAATGACAATATATAGGATAGATCCTTTGTCAAGGATGGAATGTATCATGGATAAACATTAACCTAAGATGATAATTAACCCCCTATGTGGATATGTTGTGAACATAACAAACATAGTTGAATAAAAGAGAAAGAATGGTATGGATAACTATAGAGAACCAATCTTGATTTTAAAAGTGATGCCAAGCACTAACTTAGCAAGATGGGAAGTGTGGTGAAACAAGTATTATTGAGTTCTAAGAAGATAGAGTAATATATCTAAGCTATTGTTGAACATCATCTAGTGATTTCTTGTACTTATGCAAAGTGCATGGATATTTCCAAAATTAAGAAGCAAAGTGAATATTGCTTAGAAAAAATATCTAGAATGCATTTACGAGAATTGTCTTGTTTTATAATATGGCGAATTTCGTAAAGTGTATTGTGTTATGACTTGTCAAGTGGTGATTTGGTTAATGAACGATTCATCATGATATTTTGATTTGGCTATTAGAATTGTAGTTCTCTCGATATATATATATATATAACAATAATAATATAAGGGATGATAATAGTGTTAATGCTACTCTAGTATAAATAATAATGTTTATAATGGTGCCCTAAGTAGCATAGGTATCCATGTCTGATCTTAAACTTGCATGGAGGATTCATATGAACTGTATTTATACTTGGTATTATCGCCTTAGCTATGGATTAAATTAGAAAACTATAAGATGAGGCTATCAGGTGTCATTAGTGTCAACACATTTAACAAAAATCCCTAGTCAAAAAAATGTTGAGCACTTAAATGACAATTTCTTTTAAAACTAGGCCTTTCTCATTATAGTTTGAGGCTGTGTGTGTCTGCTTGTTCAATAACCCTCGCTCTCTTCTTTTGAGCAATGTGTCTTCAATGATGTTACTCAAGCAACCCATTAGATGTGTATAGGTTTTATACTATGTTTAGGTATGGTTGGCATTCTTTAGTGGGTTTATGTTTAGAAAAAAAAAATTATTGCATTTTCTAGTGAAATTTTTGGGCATGACATATTGTTAGATGTGAACCTTATTAATGTACCTTGTATCCGAATTTCATGAAGTTGGTTGCACATCATGTAATGGCAATATATAGGATAGATCCTTTGTCAAGGATGGAATGTATCATGGATAAACATTAACCTAAGATGATAATTAACCCCCTATGTGATTGTTATCTTAGGATTATGAAGGAAAGGAAGGTAGTATTATTATTATGATGATTGAATTAATAATTTTTGTGATTCCTTTATGTTAATTAGAAAAAATATCAACCCCATCATAAGATTCGTCATGCTATTGTGGTGTAAATTCTTTGAGCTTATTAAAGTAGTTATTTTGAATGCCACTTCTAATGTATTGTGTTCTTTGTAGAGTTAGAATATGTTATGTAGATTGACTAATTATTAGTGGTGAATTTAAATAGTGTGGAGAAAAGGTTTAATTAGAGAAAAATGTGTATAGTAATGTTATGGTTGACTAAGGTATAATTATCCTTTGATCGTTAATATATTCAATGACATCTTAGTGATCGTTTTTAAAAGTAGAAGTGTAATTATATAGGAAGAATGTTATTTCAGATATTCAGATGACCTTTAGTATATGATGGCTAAGATACTTAGGTATATTGAATTGCCTCCCCCAAAAAACTTAATGTACCAAATCTAATAGGAACTTTTGTTATGTTTCCTTCCATATAGGTATTAGGTGTATAACCGATCTTGTCTAGCTCTGAAATTTACCTTTTTGGCATATCTAATAATTTTTTTGTTTGTATTAGCTCTGAAATTTTATCTTTTTGAATTGCCAGTTTTTTATAAAAAATTTATAAACCGAATTATGACTGATTAGATTTTTTGTGGATACAAGTGATCATATGCTTAACATCAATTCACTGAAACCAGGCTTTGATAATGAATCTACCCCTTTATCAGAGAATCTTCCAAATGGTGCCCAGGCCCCAATTTCCAATTTTGGGCAATCCTTTTTATTTTGAGATCTTTAAATTTTAAATCAATTGCAAGCATGTTTTCCACTAAATTTTTTCTTTCTACAACTTTTGGAGCTAGTAATTAAAATGCTTTAACACATTGACTTACAAATTTCTTCTTGATCAGCTACCTTCATACCTGTGGTGGCCTTTGGCAACTGCACAAAAATTCAATTTCACCTCTTCTTTAGTCGAGTTGTAGTGTATTGGAGATGTAAACCCACTATTGCATTGTGCTAGATGTTTTGTTGGTATGTCACAAATGTGTATGTTACGACTTCCTAGAGAAATAGGACTGCAAACAGAGGAAATAAATGCATTGCCTTCATAGGGTGCAATTATGTCGAGACAAATACCCTTGAATCTCATCTACTAATCAATTACACATTTTATCTTCTACAAGTGGTCAATCGCTGATGGAGAAAAGAAAATATATCTTTACACGTGGTCGATGCAAACTTGAAACTACTTGTTCAACGCAATCTAATCAACATTGTGTTTCACTTCATGGACATTCCATGTCTTTAAAAGAGGACCTTCAAAAAAGACAAATAGATGCTTTTATGTAAATTTGACTTGTGCAAACTCGCTATAGATTGTTCAAAGGGATTTCATTGTTTATAAAAAACAAATCCACCAAAAGAATGTACCTACTTGTATTATACAATGCATACGTCTATATAGATATATTTTAATACAACCAACTATGCATCGTTACAATTCATTGACACTTTTCCTTTAATTTCCTATCGTCGTCTCCCTTGAACCTCTTATAGGTGCAAGTTCATTGGATGGTGTGGCAAATTATTATTTTCCATTTTTATGAAGGTCCATGCTTTGGATGTCTGGATACGTTTCTCTTGTTGGGATTATTTATGTTTTTTTTTTTTTTTACATCAGTGGTATTTCAGTGCTTGGATCTTGCATAAATGCCATTAAATGAATTTGAATGCTATGGTAAAGTATTTATCTCTTCCATCTCTATCTATCCATCTCTCCTCTCTCTTTATCTCTCCCTCTGCCTCTCCCTCTCCCTCTCTATTTATATCTTCCTCTCTATCTCTATCTCCTTACCCCTCTCTCTCTCTCTTGCTCTTCCCCCCTCTATCTCCCATTTCTATCCCTCTCTCTCCTTCTCTCCCTATTGCAAACATAACATGAGCTTGTCAATAACGAAGCCTAATTATCTTCCCACTTCAGATATTTTGTTTCAATCATGTTCAAATCTATAAGTGGATGCATAGCTGATTTGAAGCTATTAATTATCCATTGAGACCTTTGTTGCACAAAAAAAATCATTTGCTACACAAATATGAAAAAAAAAAGGACCAAAATGTTTCATAATTGACCTTCCACACTTCTTTGGTATACCCATTGCACAACAAGGCAACAACGGCTATCCAGCCGCACAAATGCACCCAACGTGGATGCATGAGGATGGATGTTGCCTCCCTTGTTTCTCTCGCCATCTATATTTTACAGCAAACTTTGACTATATTTTACTACAAACTCTATTCATATTTAGCGACTATTTTTCTTGTCAACAAGCCATGCTCTAACCGAACATAGGCAACAAGTTTTAAAATTAAAATAAAATCAAACAAATTTTAAAAATTTAAAAATACTTATGAAAATAAATTATTTTTTAAATAAAAATTAACATAGATAATTATTTTATTTTACATTGAAATTATTTAAGAATAACTTTATATACATTTTATAATTTATTTTATTTAAAAAAAACTCTTTTATTTACTTTATTTCAAAGTTACTTTATTTTAATTTAAAATTATTAAATATTTATTTTTTATTTTTCACATCTACTTCATTTTTATTGGAAGAATTCAAATTATTTTGGTTTAAAATTATTTAATATTTATTTTATAATTTTATTTTTTAAAAATTACAAATGATGTCAAGGAAAATATTAACCTAAATCTCTCTCTATTTTAAAAATAATAATTTTCAAATGTTTAAATATTAAGGTCTTATCTAGATAAATACCTCAATATCTATAAACTTGTTTTATTTCTTTGATTCAAATGAATTCTTGTACTGAGCTTTACACTTGTAGAATTGATTCAATGTACAAACATTAAAGCTATGTCTATATAGATGAATTGGTAGGGGTTAGTGAATGTATTATATGTTTGTTCTCATTGTAGCCATGTCTAAAGCGAAATCATGCATAGAGACACCATTTAGGAACTTGTCTTCGTGGTCAATCCATTGTGTAAACTAACTCAATAATTTTACATTGACACTATTTAAGAATAACTTAATATACATTTTATAATTTATTTTATTTAAAGAATATTTTTTATTTACTTTAGTTTTAATTTATTTAATATTTTTTATTTGAAAAATAATTTTTATTCACTCAAGACTAGTGGATTTCACATGGACTCAATGACTTGTAGTTCTCTGATTTTTTTTTAATTCATGATAAAGATAGGACAATGGAATCTTTTTGAAAGAATTACATACTAGCACTTGCACCTATAGGAGGTTCAAGGTGTACGCCAATAAGAAGTAAAGGAAAAAAGTAAATGTATTTTAACATTATACAATTTGTTATATAATAATATAAATATATATATGTTTTGAATACAAACATGAATTTTGATTTATACAAGAAATCATTGTATCATATTATTAATTACATAATTTTTGTCGAATTTCAATTTTTTTTTAAAGAAATAGATTCCTTTGAGGAATTTAAGTAGCCAAATGTTAGTATATCTAGCAAGAGTGTTATGGCCACTTGGATCTTAAGAGAAGGGAGGACATAAAAAGGAAGGTGAATACACTTGTCTACTCGTTATTTGGTTGATAAGCAGTAACCATTCAATTCCTCCCAATACAAAGTGAAATCGTAATGATATTCATATCTTTATAGGTACCTTCTTTTTTATTCAGTTTGAATTGTATTCAAATTATTAATCAAGAAAATGTATAAGCTCATAATCTCATAAGGTGTCATAGAATTTGTGCAAAGGCAAAAAATGGATAAATAAAGCTACACACACTTAGATTAAAACAAGTAAAATAGCCCACTATCATCCAAATCACACTCTAGACAACTATTTGTAATATGTGGTTTGGCTAGCATCCACAAAAACTAGAAGACCTTATAAGGTGTCTAGTCACAGGAAGATTGGCTTTGGTTGTTCCTCTATGTGACTACATAGCTTACGAATGGACCAAAATAATTAAGGACACTATTCTACAACAAAACTAATTAACAGATTGAAATAATAGTTGACCTTGAGATTCTCATTTATATATTTTTTTAAGAGTTATAAAGTGTAGATGTAGTTTGTAGTCCCCTCTTCAAATTTAAACCAAGCACACCAATAATTAGAAGAGGTGCTAGAAATGGTATAATGGCATTGCTATATCAAGAGCATGAAGAACTTGATATCAACAGTTGGTTCAACAATCTCAACAAATGTGATGAGAAAACTTATGAATTACTGCAAGAAGTTTGATATCTTGTTACTAATTGGATAAAAAATTTCATGATTACTATATAATATAAAGGATGCTAGCAAGGTCATGGACTTCAATCATATGCCTATGATTTCCACCCTTATGAAAGAGTAAAGTAATATTAAAAAATGAAATTATAATTAAAGTTTTTTTTTTATACTATTGGAGCATTTGAAGAGGTACATCTTTTGGAAGAAGGTTCTATTTAAGCGAGGCCAAACAAGGTAAAGGAGGATCATTGAGAAAATATTTTATTATTTGATTTCTATTCCTCATGGAACATAAAACTTTGGTTCAATTAACTTATGGACAAAAAACCCTCTAGATCTGAAATTGGATAATGAAAATCCATAATTCCTTGACTGATTTCACATGGAGATTGTCATTGTGCAAATTCAATTAGTTTCAATTTGAATTAAAATATCCTTTCAACTAACAAATAGTTGTGACATTCTAAGGGTATATATCAGGTAAATGTTGGGGCATGCAAATTTTGGAACTGTGATGTTTGATAGGTGTTGATATTTGTATCTACAAGAATGCTTTCATATCCCCAACAAATGACACTGCATTATCGTTTAGGAATGAAATGGGCCCCTCCAAGATTGTCCTCTCTTAAAATTATTATTCCATACATCTTGATTCTTAGATAATATGAAAATTCTAACTTCATCCATACCCTTCCTTTTTGCCCCTTCCAATCTGAGTCATATTGGTATGATTCACCTTAACAACTAATTTGTTAGATTTGAGTGTTGGAGGTTTTAAGTTTATTTCAAACATAATATTGAATTCTTGGATGGAATTTTCATCACGTTGTACTTGATTATTTGCACTGAGAAAATTGTTTTGGTGATAAGTGTCAAGTACAAGCATATCTTTGAAGGAGAAATTAAATACTTTACCATTATCCCATTTTCAAGCCCTAAATTAAATAAATGCATCAATTTATTTAATTTAGTCAATTATCCTCTTCAATTTTAAATTCATTTTTTCTCTCTCCTTGTCCCATCCTCCATAACCTTTTCACTAATCTGGATTAATCTAATTAATTCTTCATTAGGATGTGCATATCCTTAATCAGGATTTATGTCACATCCTCCATATTTAGCCACTTGCCTCTAATCCTCATTAATTTGCCTAATAACCTGTTTGCACAACTTTAATCTTAATCACTTTCCCTTTCCAGCATGTCCTTAAGTCAACTTTTCATGGTACTTATTGTAGACATCTAAATTTGATCACTTTCATATGATCAAAACCGTCTAATCTATTCATCTATGTCATTAATAATGATTAAATAATTTATTTAATCATTATTTCATGTTCTGCCTAAGGTTCCTAAAGTATGTAATTAAATAAATTAAATACTTTACCTTATCCCTTTTCTTCTCTAAATTAAATAAATAAGACAATTTATTTAATTTAGTCATTTGACCTATTTGGATTAAAACTAATTTTAATTTCTCTTTTTCTCTCTCCTTGTCACATTCTCTATAACCCTCTTCTAATCCGGATTAAATTAATTAATCTGTAATTAGGATGTGCACCACTTAATCAAGATTAGTCACATCCTCCATAATCTCCCACTTGCCTCTAATCTTTCATTAATTATCCTAACCTTGTGTTTGTACAACCTTAATCAAGGTCATTAGCCTAATCAGTACCTTGGTCAACTCTCCCCATCCTCCAAAGAATTTTTAATTCATTTTTATTCACCCAAGGTCTACCCCATCCCCATGCAAAGTTCTAGAAGGTTTGACTTGTCATTTTATATGTGCCAAGGACTTCTAGAACCTTGGACTTGTCACATCACCCACATGTGACAAATCCCTAGCTTTTTGGAGACCCTCTCTTATCCACTAGATTCTTCCAATCATTGTGAATTTTTAATTCACTTTTATTCCTCCAAGTAATCTTCTCATCCCCCAAGGTACTCGTCCTTCATCCACCTCATGTACTTCTCTTCCACCTCATCTCCACATCATTCCACCCTAGGACATCTCACATTCCACATGTCAAGATGTGAGGGCTTGCGAGTCATCAACTCACCATAGCCCTTCATCTTGATTTTATTGGATCAATCTCAACTGTTGAATTCTCTAGAAAATTCCAATTATCATATAAATACCCCCTCATTTCTCTCATTTTAGGGATCAAGTATTTTGCTATCAAAAATCTTGCCAAATTGTCATTTGCAGCACTTTAGCTTCTCGACAGCATTTCTCATCAATCCATCTTGCATCTCGCATTTTGCATCCATTTAACTTCATTGTCATCCAAGGAGCATACAAGACATCCAAAAATCAAGGGCCAACCAAGGAAGGAGCAACATGAAGGTATATTCAACAATCAATTTGTTTTATCTTACTTTCATGTTCACCATTTCTTAGGCTAATCATTGAGGTGCCCTTTTTTTATGTTATTTCCTCTTATTGTATCATTTTAGCATGTCACATTAGGACTTAGCATTTTAAAAGGGATCACACTTACCTTATTTGGTTTGACCTCTTCTCCATGTGAATTAAAAATGCACACTTATTCCCCCCATTAATTTGTCTTCCCCATGACCTCTCAAAGGTCACATCAAGTACATGGGACAAAGAAATCTTTTAGAAGGACTTTCTCTTATCCATTGGTTTCTTCCAAGCTTGTGAATTTTAAATTTACTTTTATTCTTCCAATGCCATCTCAAATCCCCATGGTGACAAGAGTGTATTTTTTTAAAGTCCCCACTTGTCATTTTCAATCTCATATAGAGCCAAGGAATGCCTTTTTGAGAAAATCTTCCCCAATCCCAAGGTACTTGCAAGTACCTTGGGACCACATGGCCTTTTCCATGTCATTTGTCCTTCTTCCATCTCACCCTCGACATGGAAAGATGTGAGGGCTTGTGAGTCCTCAACTCACAACAACCCTTCATCTTGTCCATGGTGGATCAATCTCAACCATCCATTTTTTTTTTAAATAGAGGGCCTTAGCCTCAAGTTAAAGAGGTTATAACTTGGAGATTTAGCATACAAACCATTATTGTTTTCAAGCTTTCAAGCCATTCTAGCCATTATTTCACCACTTGCATTCAAAGCCATCTTTTTGCATTCTCACCTACCATCTTCCATCGTTCACCCACCTCCATCATTGCAAGATTTCCATCAAGGAACACACATCAAGAACATCATTAAGGGCCAACCACTTCATCAAGCTAGACAAACAAAGGTATAATCATTCTTATTATTATATTATTGTTTTATTTAGTTTCAACTAGGCCTAATCCGAGATGTTGTTGTGTTCCTTTTTTCATTGCATTTATTTTGTTTTTCATTTTTAGAATGAGGCTTTTCACTGCACACAGTAACACTTCACTCCTCTCTTTTTTGATTTGATAGAGTAGCATAGTATTGTTTTGTAGTGTTCAACAATCTTTACTTTCTACTTTCTTTATCGCATATTCTACTTTGTTGATTTTTGGTTGTCCGTGGAGGTGGAAACACCAAAATGGGGGTCTGATTGAGGCAGACCCCTATACAACCCCAATAATTTTCCCCTTCTTGTTTGTGTGCAAGTGAATGTGCACGTGGAGCTAGCTAGTGAATTGACGCTTTTGTGAGATAATCTTCATCACCCTACCTTTTATTTACTTGCTTTATCATCTCTGTCTTTATTGTCAATACTTTATCATTTTAATTTTTCTGTCAAAATCAACTAGCTAGGCTATCAGTAAATTTTTAGGTAGTTTTTATTGTACTTTGTGTTTTTTGGCCGTACAGACGCCAGCGTGCCAAAGAGACACTAGCACACCGCACTACCATCCTAGAACCACGGTGTCGTCTTTGGATAGAGAGTTTTCTGAGGTATAATACTAACTCCAAAAACCAACTTTCCTAGCTCGAACCTGAACTTTGGGTCTGTAGAGTGAAAAAAGTACTTCATAATGCTCTTAATTCTCAATCCTTAACCCTTTAGAGTGAGGTAAGTTAGGGCATCCCTTCGCTCTTAGCTCTCCGTGACCTGGAGCCTTGGTGTGGTTGGTCCCCCTCTCTTACATTATTTAAAAACTATTTCAATAGATTTTAATATATTTTAAAATAAGGTCTGCCAAAAAATATTGTCTTATCATTTTTTTAAGGGAGCTTAGGAATCATGTGAGGTAAAAATTAAAACCATTTTTTATGTTCTTATTTTTAGATTTTAAATTTTAAAATAAACCTATTAACTTGCTTTGACCAATCACAAATTATGTGTAGCAAAAATTTACGTCTTGTTTATTCCCTCTCCAACAATCACAAAGCACATAAAAATAAGTTAAAACAATAAATGTTTTCATTTGTGGTAATTGGCATGCTTGGTTCATGGAGTAGACTAGGTGAAGGACATGGCGTATTTGTAGGTTTCCAAGTTCTTCGAAGATCATTTTTAGGGTACTATGGATATTGGTGTTCATTAGATAGGGTTTGTGTCAAGTATGTGTCACTATTTGATGTATTGTGCAACTCCCAAGACATGGTGATTATTATTCCATAACAAATTTTAGTGAAGCAACACATTCTATCTTGTTGTCTTTGTGTGACTCAACTGGATTTAGCATAGGAGTTTTCTACTCCATGTTTTATTCTATGCAAGTCTCATATTTTCAAAATAATTTTAAAAATCCTAAAAAACATTTCCTTGTGCTCTAATAGATGTCTATGGTATGTTCAAAAGCTCTCATTTTGGTAGAAATGTTTTGGTGGGGGAAGATGTTATTTATTGTCTTTCTTTCTTGTTTGCTTTAATATTTAAATTCCAATTTAAACATGTATACAAAACATGGGGTGGACAAGGTGGAGAGATAGATGTGTACACATGTTGCTGTCTGGGTGTTAACCTTCCTTTAGGTTGACAATCATAGTATTTCTCTATATGTTTCCAAGAAATCTTCATTAAGGTTATTGTCTTTCTTGTTTTTTGCTTCAATATTTAAAAATTACAATTTAAACATGTATACAAAACATGGGGTGGACAAGGTGGAGAGGTTGATGTGTACATATGTTGTTGTTTGGGTGTTAACCTTCCTTTAGGTTGACAGTCATAGTATTTCTCTATATGTTTCCAATAAATCTTCATTAAGGTTATTTTAACATTATGTTTCTATTAAAATAAATATTCATATTTATTTTACATTATGAACATTATGCTTTTATTAAAATACATATTCATAAAAAATTTTACGTTTTACTTTAATTTGTTGATGGTCTTGTTAGTAGCTTATGTTTGTCTTCAAGGTATATTATAAAACAATCATGGATGTTTATATATCACATTGAATTTGATGTCATTTGATAATCTAGGCTAAATATATTATATGCTTGGAAAATTGATGCTTGTGATTTCACTAATGAGTATGACCAAATGAAAAAATAATGTACACTAGGTATTTGAGTGCACTCTAGGTTGTGATGGGGAACTTTGAGCAACCTTTGATTTTACCCACATGCATTAAGATCTATCTAGTTAATTTTCCTCATACCATCTATCATTGCATTCTCATGGTGGACCTAAACAATCCTCATAATAATGGAGAGAATTATACAATCATGAATTCTTTTTTATAAAATATTTGTGAATTTATTAATTTTAAAGATCATAAAAAATATTTGAAGAACTTTGAAGGTACTTGTTATAAACCACAAGCCTATACTTTCACTTGATACAATGATATTGTAAACACATGACACAATTTTCTAATTATAGTTGTGCCTTATTATCTAAGGATAATTTCAAGAAGTTCTTTCCTTTGAGGCAAGTGCATACATAAAGGTTCAAGAGTATCTTTTATGGCTATTGCTACTCATCTAATCATTTTGGACATAAGGAAAGAGAGTGTAGAACACAAGTGAGACATAATAATAGATGAAACATAAATGTAAATATTTATGGGTGGGCAAGTAGAAACTACAATACATATGTTCCTCCACATAAGGTTATATGCTATAAATGCAACAACTATGGACATATAGCACATCATTGCAGAAGTCATATTACGAGACCTTCAAGACAAAACAAGAAGATAAAAATACTTGGCAAGAAGAATAAAGAATCTATGAAAGTTTGGAAGAGGAAACTAAATCAAGAGAAGGACAAACCAATGCAAGTATAAACTTCATCACATGCATAAGAGATATCTCCTCGTTCATAAGGAGAAGCACAATTTCAGGGGAAGTTGAGTATGGCATTATCCTTTAGCCCCATAGAGAAGATAACTCAAAAGATGAATTATGAGAATGAACAATGATATCTACTTTAGTTTAGACAATGAACACTTCTTTGCACTTCAAAAGAGACAGAGGAAGTTTGAGTATGAGAAGCAGATTATTAAAATCAAAGTAGTGCAACATCAACATGATGGTTCACTTCTAAGGCTGACTTGGAATCTTGGAATCATTTGGGATTCAATAATTTTTGAAAGTAAGGAGTTCATCTTTACCAGTAATCAACAAGATCTTGTTCTGATTGGATGGTGCTACCAACCTTGGGACCTAGGAATTTATAGGATGGATATATTGAATGACATGAAACTGATTCATCATGTGATAGAGTCTGACAAACTTTGCGAGTCCAATGGCATCAACATAAAGCAATGGATATGTGTTGGAATGTTCTACAGGCTTATTTGGGACCCTGATATCGACATGAAGGTCTAAAATTGCTTGTGGGTAAGTAATTTCCAGAAAGGGGAGACTGCAATAACCCCACTTAGGTGATTACATTCAAGTTTAAAATAAAGATTTAAACTTATCTAAATATTAGGCACATTAGCATTATTTGGAAAGTTGATTCTATCTATTCACTACCGCACTTTACCTTGCAAGTATGAATGTGGAATCATTAGACCCTTCCAGCTTACATGGAGGTTTGACAAGTTAATGTTGAATCTCATTCTAATGTCTTTGGTAAGCATCGTTGATACTATTGGGACCTCTATTGAAGACCATTTGCGATTAGTCATCCTGCCCCATCACAGAAGTATTTACAAGGCGATTCAATTTATAAATTCGACTCTATATGGGCGTTGATTATAGTCAAAAATTATATTGGTTTCTTTAATAGCCGAATCACTTGCCTTGTTCGCCATCAGAGCATATTAGATGATATTCAGGATTTATCTCTACAACCATTGTGTGTGAAGCTTATCAATATTAAACCTATTGGAATTCCCTTTCACCGCCATTCATTGGCTGTTGTGATTTTGACGTAGGAGTTGACAGAGGTCAAAAATTCTCAACGGGTCATGTCCCATTATCATACTCCTTTAGAATTATAGTGATTAAAGATAGATGTAACGAATGCTATAGTTAGAAGATACTAATGAAACAATAATATAATAAGCTGAGGGCAATGATATATTAAAGAAGGCATCAATTCACCTCAAGGGACGTGGGTAAAGGATGCCACCCTTAATGTAGAGGCATGAGGGCATATAAAAGGAGTATAGCATGTAAAGGAAGGAACATCATCGAATAAAAATTATATATTTGACACCTCTGAGTGAGTTCTCTCTAAAGGTCCACAACCATTACATGAATATAAAGATAACTTTATAAACAACAATCTAAAGAGGTCTAACCTCTTGAATAAGCAATACATGGATCAGTTTTAGAGAATTAATTATATATATTTACACAACAGATCTTAGTGCTCCAAAGAGCCACAAACAACCTATATTTTGGGCGCATGTCATGATTGTATATATTTGATACAAAATCTAAATTGGAATTTGCATGCGAACAATGCTATCATCTGAGACAATGAAAAGGCATCATTCTCACAATCAACAAATTGTATGTTATTGAAGGATCACATCAAAAACAACAACCATTTTTATGCCATAGTTTATGTTATATTATATCACTTGGTTTTAGAGTGATCAATTAGAACAAGTGGATACTTCTCTTTGTCAAATTTTCATAATACTTCTCTTTGATATTATTGGAATTATCATAATATCCTCTCTTATTCATATAGTCATAACCTACTCTCATAGTCAATAATTAGAGTTGCTCTTTTAGCATAATTTGATATCTTATCTATAATAATAAATACAAGACTTAAAGTAATTCTAAAATAAATATTACGAAGTACCATTCTATAATATATTGACAACATGTTTACATTGTCAACTCTTATTGAATTATATTGTTAAAACCTCCAAACATGGGCTAGGGTTATTACACATGCACAAGTGTATAAAGGATGGATATTTCATCGACAAGATCTTATCCCTTATTCCAGGTTTCAATTTTTTAATGAATAATCTTTGAACATCCGCATCGAGGAGAGTAATATTGATTTATGAATAAAGCAATTGATAGCACCCTATAAAGTCTGTTACCTTTTCATTTTTCCTTTGCTTGCATCACACTAAATCAATTAGTGTGAGTTTAGGTCTAATGTTTACTTGAAAATGTTGGAGGAGGGCATCAATAAGCTCATTGAAAGAGTGGATTGAGTTATTCGATAATGAAAAAAACCATTCTAAAGCCATTTCTTTCAATGACCTAGAAAAAAGTTTAGCCATGAGTTTATCTTCAAAAATGAAGTCACTACACAAGGCAGCATACGTTGATATATGGTTGCTAGGGTCTCCTTTACCATTATACTTGTCAAATTGAGGTACATCTCTATGTTTTCTTGTATCAGTGTTTTTATGATTTCAAGTGACAATGGGCTTCTTTTGATATATTGCAATAGTTGTCCATTTTGGTTTAGGTTCTATGTGGAGATTTGTTATTGAAGTGAGGTTACATTTTGCAAAAGTTGGTTAATGATTGATCATTGGTTGACATGTTTTAGGAATGTGGTGAATATGGTGGGATTGTGTATGTGCTTGGAGGGTCCTAATATGTTGCAAATTTATGAGAGGGGATGAAATTTGAGGTGTAACATGTGATGGCCCAAAACCATAAGGATTTCTAGTGGAAAGGCCTAAGGTTGGAGTTATGCTGATGTTTTGTTGTATCATTGAAGCAACAATTGGATTTGTGTATGTGGGAATAGAGGCTATAGTTGTGGGGAGGGAGACTTGATTTCCTCCTTGACTTTGAGTGTGTCCCAAATCTTGATCGCAACTAGTCATTGTAGGTACATTAGCATCAACTATATGGGCTAGGCTACACAAAACCTCTAATCCTTGAGTATTAGTAATCAATTTTCTCATGTTAGCTATTATAGGGACTGCTATGCCAACTAGATATTCAATAATCGCATAGTCTTGAAATCCTTATAAATCTTTGGACCCAATTGATTCGGTTTATTGTCGGGAACATGGGCAACAACAGTCTCAACATCCATAAAAATGGTTGATTGTAAAGTTGTCATTGGTATGGTAATATTAGGGATAGAGTCCAAAATGGGTTGAGTATTGACAACACTTTGTATGAAAGAGTTGGAAGACTCGGGATCCACAACAAATGTAACAACAGTGCAGGATGCCATAAGTCTATAAATTCGTCTTACTAAAGTATTAAAAATAGGAAACTAGGTTGTGAAGCTCATGCAAGTTTCAAAACACTAAGTGTACCCAAGATGAACACTAAACTGTCAAATAACCATAGTAAAATACTTAGAAACAAAATTCAGACAACAAAAGCAGACAAAGAATACAAAAAGAAAGATATGTGCAAATTTTTTTTGATCCAAAAGTAGGAGGATAGAGGTGCCCAATGGAATCTATGTCCTCGGTAGGTATTCTCAAACTTCAAAGCCTTACTGTGTGTTATTTTGCTTAAGGATTATGGTTTTGGTTGCAAACAGGTCTAACAGTAAATGTGTTTCCAAAAATTTCTCAATTTATGCCAATGAGGTTAAAAATGCAAATGTGCAACAATGTTGAAAATGTTTTGATAATTTTTAATGTAATTTCCAAATCTAAAATGTAATAATTGATTGATTGTAAGATGCCTATATCTGAAAATGATGATTTTGATGTAAATTTTGAAACAAACAATGTAATTTTTTTCAATTTTTTGAGCTATATGAAAGATGCCTAAATATATATAGTTTGAAATTCCAAACTAGAAATTTGTAAGCATAAATAGACTGAAGACACATAGATAGAGAATTGTGAAATTTTTTGTTGATCCAAGTGTAGCAGGACAGAGGTGCCCAAGGGCGTCTATTTCCTTGATAGGGCTTCTAAAAATTGAAAGTTTGAATGTTTATTAGATTGTCTAAGAGTTATATTTTTGTGTGCAAATAGGTTTGCAAGTGAATATTTCTCCAAAATTTTCTCAATTTAAGATAATGTGATTCAAATGCAAATGTGTAAAACAATGCTTGAACAAAACACGATAATTGTGAATGCAATTTTGGATGTAGATCTAACCTAAATGACTGAAATAAACCCCTAATGCAACCTATGATACAATATGGGATGTAAAAAAAATATTTATTTTTTAAATTTTTATGCCTTTATATGATGAAACCCTAAATGAACAATACAAAACAATGTAATGCAAAATCTACATCTATGGTTGAACCACTTCAGATTTTAGAAGGTTTATGATGTTAAAATGTTAGGTTCACCAAAATAAAATGAAGAAAAAATAGAGGGAGAAAGGGGGCGTTCATGGCTTTTGTAAAGAACCTAGAATCTATTTCTCCTTTTTTCTAAGGTTTGATTAATATATAGATCAACAAGGTGTTTAGATTGACTTTTAACCATTAAGGTGATCCAATCAGACCTAGATCTACATCTTTTTTTTAATAAAAGAGGAGTAAAAATTTATTAGAAAATCAAGAAAATTACAAAGTAACCAAAAGAAGACAGGGAATCCACGAAGGAATCCCAAAAGAGCACCATTACATATTCACGTCTTCCTAAATAACCTTTTCCAAATTCCTCACATAATCTGGAGGTAGAAGGCTCCAATCTCCCACATCCCACTTATCCTCCTACTCAGAAGCCCATTTAGCCAAACAATCAACCACTTTGTTCCACTCTCTAGGAATACAACAAAATGAGATATATTTCAATGAATTGCACATTCTCAAAATTTGTCTAATCACTAAAGCTAGTTTCCAACTAGCTCCTTCCAACCTTTTCTCAGTCAACATATCTACAACAATCTGTGAATCAGATTCACATATAATCTTCCTCCAACCCAGGGAGTAACCTCTCTCCACAACATAGAGGATAGTTGAAGCCTCCATAAGATTGTTAGTCTGTTGCCCCTTATAAAAAGAGAAGAAAAATACACTTTCCCCAACACTATTATGCCCAATACCTCCAATCCCAACATGGCCAGGATTCCCTCGAGAAGAACCATTAGTGTTCACCTTCAGAACACCTTGAGGAGGAGGTGTCCATTTACCTTCACGTTGAATTTTTTGCTTAGTAGGCTGAGGTCCCCTACTACTAGTGGAACTAGGCCCACCAACACCGAGGTTCAAATTCCTTATGATCACCTCATCACCAGGAGCAACAACATCAACAATGTCACATTTCGCATAAATAGTTTCCTAAACCCTATTGAGGATCTTATACTAAAGTTGTAGCACAACCATTTGCACCCCCTAAAAAATCCATCTGTTTCTTTTCGACCACAACTGCCAAATAATTAGGGAAGGACCAAGGAACCAAGCAAACTTGAGAAAAGGTGTTTGAGCAGGAGGCCTACCCATGTTGTTCCAAAATTCCACCAAATAAGTGGCATGAACATAGGCATGCTTCCAAGCCCCCCATTAGAAGTGCTCGATCTCTTGAGCAAAAGGGCACAAGAAGAAGAGATGAGAGGAATTTTCCTCACCGTTGTTACAAAGAACACAAAGAGAGAGGCCATGAAAACCTCTCTTCTATAGATTATCCCAGGTAAGACATCTATTCTTCACAACCAACCATAAGAAAAAGTTGCATTTCGATCAAGAAAATTTACTCCAAACCTACTTCCACCAAGGCACCTCTAGATTCCAAAACACCTGTCTATCTAGCTTAAGGCAACCTGAGGCCACAATAAATTTACCCTTTGGAGAAGGACCCCAAGCCAAAGAATCCCTCCTAGAAAGGGAATTGCAAAGTCTGTTAGCCAAGATCCTAGCAAGCTCCAGACGAGCCTCCTCAGTACCCCCAACGATCACTCCTGCAGAGTCTTCCAACACACCACCTCCACCTATCCCAAATCCTACACCATCTTGAATTCTCACACTTTGCACCAACCAACCTCTAGAAAACTATTATAGAGGGGATCTAGATGAGGATACATGGTCAAAATGGGGGGATGCCCATCCCACAAATCGTTCCAAAAGAGAGACTCATATCCACTGTTGTAAATCCAAAAGAGACCTTGATTAATGAGCTTCACCCCTCTTTTGAGAGTCTCCCAAATCATGAAACCCTTCCCCAAAAGGCAGTTCACCAAGGCACATCCTCAACACACAATCCCCCCTAAGATACTTAATAGTGAAAATCCTAGCCCAGTCTTGATCTTGGCTAGTACAACAACGCCAATATAACTTAACAACTAAGACCTGTCCAATCAAGCCAATAGGATTGAGCCCAAGACCCCCCTCCAGCTTCGGCCTACACATAGAATCCAATCTGACAAGGATCCATTTTGAAGAAGACAAATTACTAGCCCACAGGAATCAACAGGCTAAGGCATCAAACTCCTTAACAAAACAGTAAGGGTCCACCTACACAAAACATCTATAAATAGGAAGAGCTTGCACCACAAACTTCAAAAGAGTCACATGTCCAACCATCAAGATCCATCCACAAGTCCAATGACTAACCCTCCTTCAGAACTTATCCAACACCTCTTGCCAAATATTTCTAAGATAAGAGCCCACTGAGATAGGAATCCCAAGATAAGAAAAAGGGAGAGAGCCAATCTGAAACCAAAGAATACGAGCAATCCAGATCTGAATCAATTGGGGAGTGTTAAAGAAGAATATTGAGGACTTATCTTCATTAATATTTTGCCCAGAAACATCCAAATAAATATCCAGAGTTTTCCTTAAGTTCATGTCCTCCTGAATTATGGCCATCCCCATCAAAGTAGTATCATCTACAAATTACAGATGAGAATACAAATGCATCCTACCACCCTAGCTCTAACCTTGAATCAAACCTTGGCTAATGCGATACTTGATAAATCATCCCAAACCCTTAGCTATAATAATAAATAGGTAAGGAGAAAGAGGGTCTCCCTGACGAAGGCCCCTATAAGCACCAAACAGCTCTAAAGGTTCCCCATTAATAAGGACAAAAAATGAAGAGGAAGTAACACAACTCATGACCCACTCAATCCACCCCCTATCCAACCCAAAATCTTGTAAAACCTTTTGTAAGAATGCCCACCGGACTTTGTCATAAGCCTTAGCCATATCAATTTTGATGAACATGGCTTTCTCCTTCGAAGTCACCATAGAGTGAATGGCCTCTGAAGAAATCATGATCTCATCAAGGATTTTCCTACTAATAATGAAACCACCTTGTTTAGCGAAGATCAAAGAGTTGAGCCAAGGCTTAAGTATTTTTTCAATCAATTTAGTGATAATTTTATAAACAACACTGTAGAGAGCAATGGGTTTGAACTGGTCTAGATAATTAACTCCTTCCCTTTTCGAAATAAGAGCCAAGAAGGTAGAGTTCATAGCTTGAAGCATTTTCTTATTGCGCCACGACTCTTGCACCACCTCAAGGAGATCCACTTTGATAATCTCCCAAAACTCCTGGAAGAAATCAATAGGGAAACTATTCAGACTAGGATCCTTACCTTTTTTCATTTGAAACACAACCTCTTCCAGCTCTGGTAGTAGAATAGGGCGCATAAGAGCCACATTCATCTCGTTAGAAGCCAAAGAAGGAATGCAATCCAGGATAACATTCTCCTCACTACCAACAGGGAGAGGGTCCTCAATGAACATAGCAACGAAGAATTGAGTAGCCTCACTTGAAATCTCAGTCATAGAAGACAAGTGCACCCCCTCCTCCAAAGAGGGAATGATATTTCCAATCTTTCGAGCTTTGATAGAGTTGTGAAAAAAATTCGTATTGTGATCCCCTTCCTAAAGCCAATCCACCTGAGACCTTTTCTTCCAGAAGATCTCCTCTCGAAGCTCTCATTCCTCCAACTCCTTAATATCTATTGAGTCAGCCTTAATTAGATCCTCATAAAGACCTTCATCCCAAATCTGATAGGTAATGGCTGCTAACCTAGCTTGAGTAGTATTTTTGTTATTAAGAAGGTTTCTAAAACATTATTTGTTCCACTTCTTAAGCTTGAATTTCACAAATTGTAATCTTTTGACAAAAGAATACATAGCTCTGCCATGAGTAGGCTTTCCTTATCTCCACCAATAAACCATAAGGTCATGAAGAGAGGAATCATGTAACCACATAAGTTGAAACTTAAAAGATGTTTTCTTAGGAACCCTAGAAGCAATAGCTGAAAACTTAATCAACCAATGGTGTGACCCTCTCGAATCCAAAATCTATGAGCAAGTAGACCAACTGACCCCCACCTAGAAGCAGGACATAGGAACCGATCCAACCT
Organism: Sequoiadendron giganteum; assembly: GCA_007115665.2. Classification (NCBI taxonomy): domain Eukaryota; kingdom Viridiplantae; phylum Streptophyta; class Pinopsida; order Cupressales; family Cupressaceae; genus Sequoiadendron; species Sequoiadendron giganteum. The sequence goes on from CM021104.1 coordinate 655,971,554, forward strand.
CTTAGAGATAGCATTATCCCCACATCTCCTGTTATTCCAAGTGAAAAGACCATTATTTGGCTTCACATCAACTAAGTTCAAAAAATCAATATTATCCATGAGAAGATGGGAAGATTGATCTAGCCTTGCATTTCCGCCTCGTTTCTCCTCAAGATAAGAAACAACATTAAAATCTCTTGCCACAATCCATGAAAACAAAGGAGCCAAAGTTCTGATGAATCTAACATGAATCCACAATTGATCTTTCCCAATAAGGTCAGTAGGAGCATAAACATTGGTGAAGAGACAAGTTTCACCCGACTCCAAATAGGAAGCGACCACTGACATCGTCAAACAAATCGAACACCACCAAAGAGGAACAATCTTCCTAGGATCCCAAAAATAATTCAACCCCCTTGAATTACCATAAGCCCCAACACACTGACATAAGCCCCAAGACCAAATGCTAGGAGCTTTATTCAACATACCATCCACATATAACTTGGTTTCTTGAAGAAAAATCAAATCAGGACCATGAGTACCAATCATCTCTCAAATAACCTTTTGTTGAGGGATGTTATTCATACCCCTCACATTCCACAAAATAACAATCATTTATGAGACTAGGAGAAGTGGGAGTCAATGATTTTAACTAACCATGAATCCACCAAATTCTCTCCCAACAACTTAACCTTCTCCATATCCTTCTTATGGCTCATCTTGGAAGATTTATCCAGAGGCCCCTTTTTCAGGGGCTTCTACTGCAAACCCAAGGTTTACACCACCCCACTAATCTTCCAAGAGTCCACAACCTCCCTTGGTTGAGAGAAAAAAGATCCTTGGAAGCTTCATCCCCAACCAAGGCCACTTGTCCACTATGATCTACATTACTCAAATCTGAGATGCTGCATCCAAGACCATCTGATCCACCTGAGCTTCTCCCAAAGCAAAAGCTTAAAACCAGTCCCATTGTCTCTAGATAAATCCACTCTCAAGAACCCCCCACTAGAAGGAGGCACAATAGGAAATCCCTCCTCTAAGACTAAGTCCTCCAGAACATCAAAATGATTGAAGACCCCATCATCTTGTCTATCCTTCAAGTTTCTCTTCATACCTCTTCCTTTGTTATGAGGCTTGACCGGAATGAATCCTTCCTTATCTACCACCCCCTCAACTAAAGGGGCCTTTCCTTTATCATTCTTGGGAGCTAGGTTGGAAGTAGTTGTACTTGCAACCTGATTATACCAAGGGCACTTCCTTTGTAAATGACCATACTCATTACAAAGACAACATCAAAAGGGGAGGGTTTCATAATCCAATTGTTGAATCCAATAAATTGAACCAATTAACATCTCCACAGAGTCTGGAAAAGGGCTATTAAAATCAATTTCCACACACATACGGGCATAAGTAATTACCTTTTGGTGCAAGGTTTGTTGAGCTGGACCAATCTTCTTACCAAGAAAAAAATCCATCATTTACAGAATGTCACTCCTCCAACACTCCAAAGGAAGTAACAGAAGAAGAACCCAAACATGGACCCTCGAGGGAAGTTCCTCACCCGCATTAAAACCCACATGCCAGGGTTTCATAAAAAGCCCAACTTGATTGAAGAAATAGACCCCACCCCCCTTCAAAAGCCCTATTCCTATCCGCCATGCATGTAAACACAACTATAAAATAATTGTTTGTAGCCACCTTTATCTCCATATCTCCTTTAGGGTTCCACACCTTTCGAGACTAGGATTCTAAAACTAGCAAAGAGAGCCAGATTTGCCTTGATTAACCTAATTAGACTATGTGCCCTAATATAAAAATGAAAGATTTTGACAACTGAAAGGTCTTGTAACAATGATTTGTAGGTAGATCCGAGAAGGGTAGAGTGTTGTGTACCTGTCTTGAAAGTTTGGTGTCAATATGAATATGAGGACAGTGGTGCCCAAGGGTGTTTGAGTCCTTGTATGCCTCTTATTTTATTTTTTGTAGTCCTCTAATGTTAGATTTGATACTCATTTCCGCTTACAAAATTGTTGGATCACTGTCATATAGTTTTGTAGGCGAGTTTTCATGAGTTGACAAGGTATAGGGCTTTGAATGAAACAATGAATAAATGATCTTCAAACTTCCTTCAATCCTCTCTAAACTTCAAATTTGCACATTCAAAGAGAGAAGAAATGTTGTGCCATTTAGGGGCTTGCCTTAGTCAAACCTTGTGTTAGTGTTTCCACTTCCATAATGGCAATGCTAATGATATAAATGATAAATGATAGGACAGAATGATGAATCAACAAAGTGCTACAATTCACCACCCTTCAATGACTTCCTTTAAGGACTGAAATCATGCACATCACTTCAAGGTCTTGGATCTTGGTTGCTTGAATGCTTGAATTGCTTGGAGACCTACAACAAGGGTTATTCTTCACAAGCAATGATAACATGAACATACATAAACTCACATAAGATTTGACATGATGCTTGGATCTTGAATTGCTACCATAAAGCTCTGAAATATTGCTCTTGACTTGCTCTTGATGGTACTCTTGATAATAATTTTGCCAATAGTTTTCTATTATATTTGAAATGATGTAATAACTAGGTATTTATAAGCATTTATTTTAATTTCCCAAAAATTAAACCTCGATATCCGACATTTGCAACCTAAATTTCAAATGTTAAAATGTCGACATCGACATATTTAAATTTTGATCCCAACAAAATGGGGGTATAGAGTCGCCCAAGGACATCCTAGTCCTGACCCTATTTTCCAAGATTTTAGGTGTCAGGGAAAAATAAATAAATAAATGCATTTATTCTATGCTTGCAATTTCTTGGAAAGCAGTAAAAGTAGGCCTCAGAATGAATAATTTAGGAAATTAGGGGGTCAATTAGGCTCAATAATTTAGGGGGAACAAAACAATGTGAAATTGTCAAGGGTGACAATTTACGATGCTACAATAACCATAATGGATCTATCAACACATTTCTTTAGACAACCATTCACATTGGAGTTGTCCTCCATTTTTTATTAGATTTAGCCTCATGTGTTTCTTGCATCAAAAAAATCATTATGTTCATATTCTTATACAATGAACTCTCATCCATTTAAACCATGTCTTTAAAAGAAAAATGTTATGGATCACCTAGATCCCCTCCAAATCCCACCATAAAATATACCCAAAATCAAAAAATTAAAAATAACGCTCATACATTGAATATAAGGCAAAGGGGAAGATGTTGAGCATACATGCAAGACTCAGGTGTACCAATAGCCTCTACCATAAAATAGAAAACAAAATCATGATCGCCTTAACAAGAAAAAAAACTTGTAGCAACACAAATCCACAAACCAATGAAGCAGGAAAAGACAATGTTTGAAAGTAGCTTAGGATCAAAAGAAGCTATAGGAATTGCCAAATAAAGCTCCAAACATGAGCCACAAGGTGAAAAGACCCCTGCATGCATCAACAACTGCATGTAAGAGCATGCACAGGGACAAGCAATGCCTTCTGTATGATAACTTTCATAAATACTTGTATATTTATATATTTAATTTAAATCAAATAATATTAAATATTATAAAAGAACAAAAATACTACTATCGTTAAAAACAATTTATACATAGAACCAAAAATCAAAGATTAGAAATAATTTATATAACAAAATTATAATAAAATTAATTTAGTAATACAATTTAATAAATCTCACAAATTAATTTTATACTAAAATAAAAATAATCTATAATTCTAACCTTTAAATCTTGTCACCTTAACTAGATGGATTAATCATGGTTTCTTTACAACTAAAACAAAAGAAATAATTATCCTACTTAAAATCCAAAAAAATATTCTACTTAAAATAAAAGAACAATAGTTTCATTTGGCAAATGATATCTAACAATTTTTTATTAATAAAATAACATCATGTGCTTTCATTACATGCACTTTGGCTAACACAAATTTATTCTTTTTCAATTGATTGAATATAACATATAACTAACATTTCTTTTTTATTTACATATAAGCCATTTACTTAATTCCATTCCAACACATATTAAATATTAAAAATAATAACATTTACATAAAGTGAGATAAAGAGATGAGGAGAGATAGGGAGGTCCAAAGAAAATGAGGGAGAGAGAATTGAGAGAGATATTTATTCTTTTTCAATTGATTGAATATAACATATAACTAACATTTCTTTTTTATTTACATATAAGCCATTTACTTAATTCCATTCTAATACATATTAAATATTAAAAATAATACCATTTACATAAAGTGAGATAAAGAGATGAGGAGAGAGAGATGGAGGGAGGTCCAAAGAAAATGAGGGAGAGAGAATTGAGAGAGATATGAAGTGATAGAGGAACATAGATGAATATGGAGGGAGATTGACAGAGAGATAAATATAGAAAGACATAGGGGATAAATAGTCATATAGGTAGAAAAAAGAGGTCAAAAGAAAGGGAGAAGATATAAAAAAGAGAAAAAAAATATATAGGGAGAAATAGGTCTTATCAGTATTGTCCCTAGGTTTACCTATTCGACTAATTAAAATACCATTAGCCCATTGTTGCAAGTGTTGGTAACTTATTTTATTGGCTCAAATCTTTCAACACACTAACTTCTACATGTTGGAACAAGTTACCTTTCAACAAACACTTTATCTACTAAACAAAACAAATCCTTTGATATATTTGTAACAAACTCTTCTATCATGGAAATGCAACCAATCCATTAAATGATCATACAAGGAACTACATGTATTGAGAAATCATATGATAAACAACATCAAAATTTTCCTCTCAATAGTAGTACCAAATGATAGATCACTATTATCATTGTTTGCACCAATACGAGTCATAAATTTCAACATACATGCATCCACTATACATTTTTCCCTTCACATTCCAATAAAAAATATGAATACTTAATAGGGGTAAACACTAGAAACATTTTAGGAGAGCATGCATTTCATTCAATATATTCTAATTGTTAAGAAGAGCTTCATCAAAGAAAGGTTGTTGGAAAACATTGATAGTAGGCTACGCCAAGCATTGCCCAATCAAAATTAAATTCTATTTAAAATGAATGTATGTCAAATGGGACACTATCATTTGGTGTGGTCAAACACTTCATGGTCATGCATCAAATTTATGCTCTTGACATACATTCACGTAATTTACCCATTTACCAAATAATTGATTTGCATGCTAAAGAGGTGTTAAAGGCGAAGCATCAAGCCTTTATTTTCCTCCCTATCTCTATTTCTCTTTATCTCTCTATCTCTTATCAAAAGAGATTAGGTGATAGAGGAAGTGAATCATCAAGTCTTTGTTTTCCTCTCTATATCTATCTCTTTATCTCTCTATCTCTTATCAAAAGAGGTTAAGTGATAGAGAAAGAAAAATATAGAAGGAAATTGATATAGAGAGAAAGGTAGAGAGAGGTGGAGCAAAAGAGGGAGATATATACCTATAGTGAGAGATAGAGAGCAAGTTAAAGAGAGAGTTAAAGAGAGTTAAAGAGATATAGAGAGATAGAGAAATAAAGAGGGAGACAAAGACTCAATGATTCACCTTTAACATGTCTTTTGGGTCAATTTTTTAACTTTGTAAAATACATGTTAAAAAGTTTGGAAAGATTGTGTAGTTATAAAGTCTAAAATCTAATTAAAATATTACATCCTTAAAAATTAAAAACCTCAAGGACAAAGAATCTCATGATTAGAGTCATAATCGAAGTAGTTAGATAAGACTCAAGAATAACACATTTTTACTTAAAAATAAAAAACCTCAAGGACAAAGAACCTCACGGTTGTTCTCATGTACTATTAACAACACATTTTTTTATTTTTTTCCCTTTATGTTTAATTTTTTTTTTATTTGGAAGGGGAAAATTATATTTTGTCAAGTGTTGGTGTTAGTCATGAATATCCAAAATTATGTATGAAGAAACTAAAGTTGAATTAAAAAATGTTGAATAGGGGTTATTACAAGTGTAGTAGTTTAGAAGGATGTATAACAAGAAAATAAGTAAAACACAATCACATAGATCCTACCATGCTCATCATCACATACATAAAATATCACAACTGTGTTACACCCATCCATTGAGTCACATGTGCATAATCCTACGGATAATTCATTGTATGATAAAAATAAGAAACCATTATCTTTGTTTTATCAAATACCCTTTTTGAGCACGTTGCACAAAAAATTATCTATATATCTAATGATGATTGTTCACCAACATCTGCATAAAATCAAATTTTCTTCTACAAATTGATCATAGCCACTATAAGACCTTGCAAATCAAACCACTAGCGCAAGTGGAGATATTCTTCGAAGTTGAATGAATTAGCCAACAAGAAAGTCTCCTCTATCAAATCCTTAAACAACATATCCTTCGAGTTCCTTGAATAAGTATGTCCCATGATGTTTTAGTTAGCATGCATACATAATGTTATGTCAAACATTATAAAAAGATCACGATTCTAGTGTCTTGTAATTAGGAAGCTTAAAATACATAGGAAACCAAATTGAAAACTTCTTTATTGCGAGTGTGCCTAAACAATTGGATTCTAATATATTTTTTCAATGAAATATGATAACATGATAACATTAATAAACATTTATATTTATATATGTGATTTAATTTGAAAAATATTAAATGTTAAGAAAAAACAAAAAATGATAGAATTGTTAAAATTAATTCATCCAATAAAACAAAAAATCAGAAACTGAAGATAATTTCTATAACAAAATTACAATAAAATTGATACAATTTAATAAATTTTACAAATAATTTCTATATTAAAAATAAAAATAACTATAATTTTTACCATTAAAGCTTCTCACCTTCACAAAATAAAAAACAAAAATTCTTCACAACCAAAATAAAATAAAATAAATCATGGTTAAGAGAACAATAATTTCATATGAAAAATGACATCTAACAATTTTTTATTAAAAAACAAAACATAATATATTTTATTACATGCCCTTAAGCTAAAGTAAATTTAACTTTTTTTTATTGATTAAGCCTAGCTAAAGAGCGCACCAAACGCCAATCAGATGCGTTTCGGACAATGTCAGGTAATTGTCCACTACGTCTTGGCGTGTCTCCCAAGGTTGCCTTGATTTACTATATTTCTTTACTTTCCGCTTTTCTTTCTGTATTGTCGAGTTAGTAAATTAATTCTGCTGGGGTTCCAATTATGCCCAGAACATTTTCTAGGGTGCTGTAGCAATGGTGAACGGACAAGTGCAATAGGCTAATTAGGTAGCTTGTCGTGGAAGGAAACGAAAGATTGCTCGAGAAGGACAGTATGAATGATGGAATTGGAACTGTGATGGAATTTTCATTTTTATCCTTACAGAAAGAATCCGATCATTCTCCACACGTTCACACATAGAACTCATCTCTGTGACAGATTCCCAGCATGCACACAGGATAATCTTGTGTATATATGCATTTGTCCAGTTAGGATTAGGGTATAGACACATTTCTGCAGTTGGATATTGTTTATATATTCAATTGTGCAGGTGGGTGTTGTGGAGTTGCAGTGATGGAGCCGACACAGATAAGCCTGGGAGGATTCGGAGAAGGAGTGAGTGCCAAAGAACTCACAGAGTACTTAGAAGAAACAGTGGGAATGGTGTGGAGATGCAGACTGAAGACGTCATGGACTCCCCCCAATGCATTCCCAAAGTTCACAAGTAGCAGCAAATATTTGGTCGAGAACAAAGCCAAGGTGCCTCCTCATGCCTTTGTTCACTTTGCAGCTCCAGAAGCTGTCAAGGAGGTCGCGAAGCTCGCTCAAAAGGGAAAGCTAGTGTTCCACAACCAAGCTCTCAAAGTCAAGGTTGGTAGCGAAACCTCATCTAGAATGCGTAAAAGAAGAACAACTCAACCTTTCAGATTTTCTCCTGCTACGATTGAAATAGGTTCATTGTATAATCTTGATGAATTTTGGGTTGCGTGGCGAGCACCCATTTCTGGGGTAGATTTTCATGTAGACCCATTTGATAAAAGATGTAGGATTATTCTTACTCGGGATCAGTTGTTTGCTCTGCCCAACCTTGGTAAAGATACTCTCATAAAATGTGACTTTAAGGTTGAGTTTTTGATTAAAGATATTAGAAATGTGAGGTTTCTCAATGAGAAGGGTACTTTGGTCATGTTAATCCAGCTTTGGGTGCCACCTTGGATATATTATAGAACCGCAGATGATGATATTCATGTGGGTGTTACTTTTGTTCTGCTGGATGACGATGATCCTTGGATACGAACCCTGGATTTTACTCCTAACAATGTAATTGGTAGATGTTTGGTATATAAGATTTCAGTATCTCCTCGTTTCGGTTACATCATGGAGAGAGCCAAAGATTATTTTAAACAACGTCGTTTGATAGATGAAAAGGTTTCTAAGTTTTCTAGTTTGAGGACTCAGAGCGAACCTGCTGTTCCTAGACCAGGATTCTTTTTTGTGCTGCCACCAATCCTCAAAATTCCCTTTGATACCATGTTCCTGGTAAATGCTCTTGTACACAAAGGCATTGCCAATTACCACAGACTAACACCTGAGTTTTATAATTTGTTGAATCCTAAAGTGACATTACCCGAATTGTCCACAATAGCACTGAGGCACATGCTTTCCTACACCTATCCAATTTTTGATGCCTTCGAAAGACTTAAAACTGTACTTAACTGGATCTCCAAGAGCCCAAAGCTTCTGAAAAAACCAAAGATTGCTGAGGAAACAGTTGAAATTAGGAGATTGGTCATCACTCCTACAAAAGCCTACTGTCTTCCTCCAGAAATAGAGCTGTCAAACCGTGTCGTAAGGCACTTCAGGAAGTATGCAGATAGATTTCTAAGAGTAACTTTCATGGATGATAACATGGAAGCCATGCCTGCAATGGCACTAAGTGTGCCTACAGCACCTATTGTTAGAGAGGTGTCATCTAGTTCTCCTGCACATAGAACTGCAATTTATAGGCGAGTGAGGCAAATTCTTCTTACTGGATTTGAGCTCTGTGGTAGGAAATATTCATTTCTAGCTTTTTCTTCTAATCAGTTGAGAGACCGCTCTGCATGGTTTTTTGCTTCTGAAGATACTGATGTACATCAAATTAAGAGCTGGATGGGGATCTTTCCTAAAAACAATGTTGCCAAGCATGCTGCTAGAATGGGTCAATGTTTCTCTTCCACCTATTGCACGGTACAGGTTCCAAAAGTAAAGCTTGAAAAAGACTTTGGTGACATCATAAGGAATAATTATGAGTTCTCTGATGGTATAGGAAAGATCACGCCTGATCTTGCTAGGGAAGTTGCTCAGAGATTGCAGTTGAATATCAACCCCCCGTCTGCCTATCAGATTCGGTATGGTGGCTACAAAGGTGTGGTAGCAACTTGGGAAGCTGAACCTGGAAGCAAACATAAGCTGTCATTGAGACCCAGCATGAAAAAGTTCGAATCTCGACATGACATGCTTGAAGTAATCACCTGGACACGATTCCAGCCCTGCTTTTTGAACAGACAGATAATTACTTTGTTATCAGCTCTTCTAGTTCCTGGCACTGCTTTCTTTGAATTGCAAGATTCAATGCTGGATAAGCTTAATCAAATGATTGAAAATGTTGAAGTGGCATTTGATGTATTAACTACATCATGTACGGGAGATCTACAAAACACTGCTGCTATGATGCTAAGTGCTGGTTTTAAGCCTCAAACAGAACCGCATTTAAAAGACATGCTCTCTTGTATAAGAGCTGTCCAATTAGAAGAGCTTCGTAGGAAATCTAGGATTTTTGTCCCTGATGGAAGATGGTTAATGGGCTGTCTGGACGAAATAGGGGAGCTTGAATATGGGCAATGTTTCATACAAATTTCGAGCCCTCCCCTTCAAGGCTGCTTTCTCGAAAATGGATCAAGCTTTGTGGAAAGAGAGATAAGCCCGAGAATTATAAGAGGAAAAGTGATTGTGGCAAAAAATCCTTGCTTACATCCTGGTGATGTCCGAATCTTAGAAGCAGTTGATTCTCCTGGATTGCATCACTTGGTTGATTGCTTAATCTTTCCACAGAAGGGGTGTAGACCTCATCCTAATGAAGCTTCAGGCAGTGACCTTGATGGTGATATATACTTTGTTTCTTGGGACTCTAGGCTCATGCCACCAAGTGGTGAGAGTTTTGACCCAATGGACTATTCTCCAGCTCAAGAGGTAGCATCAAAAGAACCTGTGAGAACAGAGGTATGACTATTTTTACTATCCTAAATTCGCTCTTCTGACACAAGTTTTATTTTTTAAATTAGTAGCACTCTTTTTATATATAATATAAATTTTCAAGAACTTCCTGTACTTTGGTTTCTATTGATGGCTTCCTTTTTATTTCTTTGTCTACTGTTATGAATCATTAGCTTGCTGAAGAATTTTTAAATTATTTTTTAAATGCATTGCAAGAAGACAACTACTTCGATGGCTCTTTATCTTGCTTGCATGGTGTATATTTTGTTTATTTTAATGTCTTGTCTTGAATCTCATTAACAATGGCAACATAAAAAATGTGGCATACAAACCATGTGAGGGAGTATTCTTTTTCATTTTTTATTATGCGTGCTGTAATGTCCCCAGATCAGGATCTTGAACAATAAGCAATATTTATAATATTTTTGTGGATATGCAAGCCGAAAGAAAAATATGAAAATGCTGATCATCTATGGTAATTTCCAGAATATAACACTTGTTTATAAATGTTGAAAATAAGATGTGAAACTGAAATTCTATACTATGCTTATAATTTATGATAATTTTCAGAATATAATACTTATTTTAAACTCTAAAAATAAATGCAAAATTTAATTTAAACCTTATACACGATTGCTGGTCAAGAATGATGATTTTGATATATTGCACAAACTCTTACTCAATCAGCAACTAAGTAAACAACAGATCCAGAGGATAATAATCCCACAATGCATAGAAAGCCATTATGAGTGATTTATAATGACAGAAGTTGCTTACAGCCCTCATACACAACATAAATAAATAATTAAAAAAAGGGCAAAGTAATCCCCAGTGACAGCTGTTAGTTTTATGATCAGATTAAAGATACAGAAATTAATTCAAATTTCAACACAAGAACACAGCCAATAGCCTGGGAAAACCCTCCAACCTGAGGGAGAAAAACCCAGCCAATATATCTCCTATATATTAAATGATTAAGAGTAGAAATCTGCTTACAAATCAGGCACAACACAATGCCTAAATGATACAAAGAATAACAGCACCTCTCCTAGATGCAATGATACAAATAATCTGACTTCTCTTAGGCACGACTTGCTGCTACAAATGAATGATCTGCTGCTTTAGATCGCACACTTCTCCTTTGTAAATTCACTTGACTTGAATGATGAATTATGAATGAGGAGCACCATATATATAGATATCCAATAGGCATCGCATCCCTTCATCAAGAGAGGTTGGCCTCTAGAAAAAAAACGTCTTAGAGAAGAGGCGCGATTATCAAGATGAGGTCGTCTTCCTTAAACAATTAATAAATATTATTTAAGCCTTTATTAATTTATCATTTGATCACAATTGAAGGCGCCTCTTCATTTAGCATTAATTATATAAATTTAGATAGCTTATAGCTACATCTAAATTTATCTCAAAAATCGTGCCTGGAAGTATTGTCCTGTAGCTGCGATCTTCAACACTCCCTCTCAGCTAGGGAGGAATACTTCCATTGTACAAAAATGTATCACCTCATAGTGATGTTAATCAATCATGGCTAAATCCATGAAAAGAGCTTATCACCTCATCGTGATATCAGATATCACCTCATTGTGATATCAACCATCATGGCTACCTCCATAGATGGTATGTACAAGTGCTCATTACACAATGTGATGTTGTCACCTCATCGTGACTTTCACCATGGCTCCTCCAGAGGGTGAAACACAAGTACAAGTAAATCATCACGGACTCCCTCACGTGATGTTGTCATGGAGTCACACACATGACATCCACCATGGCTCTTCCAGAGGGTGGAAACAAGGGATTTCACCTCGAACTTATCTTGCAGAGAAGAACTCATAACCAAGGGATTTCACCTCGAACTTCTCTCACAGAGAAGAACTCATTAAAGAGGATCACTGATATTGAGACTCCTTCTCAGTTAAGGTTGTATTCTCCACCATACCAAGCTTATCTTGAAAGTACACAAACTTTATCTTGGAGAGAGGCTTGGTGAGAATGTTTGCCGTTTGCTCATCAGTGCTGATATACCTCAACTGTATAGCTTTCCTCAATACCATACTTGATCTCAACATGCTTTGTTCTGTCATGAAACACAGGATTGACAGAAAGCTTCACACAACTCTGGTTATCACAATGAATGATAGTAGGCTCCATTGATTGTCCAAACAATCTTGCAAGGAGCTTATGAAGCCACATTGCTTCACGAGCTGCCACACATATTGCAATGTACTCTGCCTCGGCTGTACTCAATGCTATTGAAGATTGCTTCTTGCTGCACCAGGATATCATGGCAGATCCCAGACTGAAGCAACAACCAAAGGTACTCTTTCGATCTGTGACACACCCTGCCCAATTAGAATCAATAAAACCATGCAGCTCCAAATTCACAGTTGTAGTATATCTCAACCCCTATCCAACTGTGCCATGCAAGTATCTCAGGATATGTTTAGCTGCAACAAGATGTATCTGCCTTGGTTCACACATAAACTGACTAAGTGCATTCATTGCATAACAAATATCCGGTCTAGTGTTAACTAGATACATCAATGAACCAATCAGCTGCCTATACATCATAGAATCCACCAGGTCTGAACTAGCTGCAGCCTCCTTCAACTTATGTAAGTTTGTCTCCATAGGTGTAGACATAGGTTTGCAATCAATCATACCAAACCTCTTCAGAATGTCAATAGTATACTTGCCTTGACTTAGAATCATCTCATCTGGCTTTTGCCAAACTTCTAAGCCAAGAAAGTAATGCATGAGACCGAGATTCTTCATCTCAAACTCAGAAGCTAACTCCTTACATTTTAGAATTAGGTGTTCTTCTCTAGTGATAATCAAATCATCAACATACAATACCAAAATCAATGCTTCACCATTTATTACCTTAAAGTAGAGATTATAATCTGCATCATTCTTTGAGAAACCCAAACACAATAGGTAACGATCAATCCTTTCGTACCAAGCACGAGGAGCCTGCTTAAGACCATACAAGGCCTTCTTTAGCCTGCAAACATGAGACTCCTTCCCATGTACCTCAAATCCATCGGGTTGCTCAATGTAAACCTCTTCTTCTATGACACCATTCATAAAGGTTGTCTTTACATCCATTTGGTGAATCTTCCATCCTCTAGATGCAACAATAGCAATAATGGTTCTGACAGAAGTATAACGAGCCACAGGAGCAAAGGTTTCTTCATAGTCAACTCCCTCTTTTTGTGAGAACCCTCTAGCCACGAATCTTGCCTTGTACTTCTGAATGCTCCCATTAGCCGCATGCTTGATCTTGAAGAGCCATTAAGAAGACACCACAAATTTGCCTTCGGGTCTAGGAACAATATCCCAAACATCATTCTTAAGTATGGATTGATACTCCTCAGTCATAACATCTTTCCATACTTGTTGACTAGAAGCTTCCTCAACACTGGAAGGCTTTGACTCAATAATCTGACTCATTAGCGCTACATAACCGGAGAACTTATTAGGTCTCTTACTTTCTCTGAAAGTTCCTCTTGGGGCTGCAAAACTTTCAGCTTCCTGGATTATTTTCCTGGCCCAAAGAGGTCTCTTTCTTCCAATCACAATATCTGTAGGCCCATCAGTAGGGTCCAAGGGTTCAGCTGGATCATCATCTTCTTTCGGTTTTGGAACCTCCCTCTGATTCTCAGGAATATGGTCAACTTCCATATCCTGAGGAGGCTCTTCTTCATCGATCTCCATATGAGTGCCCTTGGATCTTCTAAATGCAACATCCTCCTCAAATGTGACATCTCTACTGATCTCAATAGTTTTTTGACCCAGAATGTAGATTCTGTAGGCTTTTGATGTCTCACTGTAGCCTACCAAAATTCCCTTCTTGCCAGAAGGTTCCAACTTTGTCCTCTTTTCCTTAGGTATATGAACATACACTGGACATCCAAAGATCCTCAAATGACTGACTTCAGGTTTCACCCCAGAGAATGCTTCTTCAGGAGTAATGTTCTCCAAGATTCTGTGAGGACTTCTATTCTGAACATAGACAACAGTCCTAGAAGCTTCAGCCCAAAGTGAGAGTTGCAGGTCTTGGTCATGAATCTTGGCTTTGACTACTTCCACGATGGATCTATTCTTTCTCTTCGCAACATCGTTTTGTTGAGGATTATAAGGAACTCTAAGCTCCCTCTTAATCCCTGCTTCAATGCAAAGGATACAGAAGATACTTGTCACATCGAAAACATTGGACCTTGGAGAGGTCCCTCTTCTTCTTAAATGCGGGGCCACCATCAACTCCTCTATCTTTGTTTCTTTTGAAATACCCTTTCTTTCCACCTTTCTTGTTTGAGGATTGAGTGGCAAGAACATGAAGATTTTCATTGACGGAGCTTTGCCCAATTCCTCTTGCCGCCAACCTAGATTCTTCTTGAATACAGTTTGCCCTCAACCGATCAAACTTGGGAAGTTTTGATCTTGCATTGATTCCTTGAATATAAGACTCCCATGATGAAGGGAGACCATTGAGAGCCAACATGGTTAGATCCTTGCTATCGACCACATGCCCAATAGACGAGAGCTGATCTCTCAATTCGGTTATTCTCATGAAGTATGCAATGATAGTTTCTCCCTTCGCTATCTTCAAGTGATGAAGTTGTTGCTTCAATGCAAGCGCTCGGCTAGTGTTGTTGATCTCGTACATCTCCTCTAGGGTTTTGAACATCTCTCTTGCAGTCCTTAACTTGGAGACTATAGGAACAATATGATCCTTCACCGAATCAACCAACATCTTCTTTGCCCTATTATCTTTCTTCTTCCATAGGGTCTTTCTTCCTCCTCTGTAGGTTCAGGGGTAGAACTCTCCACAAAATCTGCCAATTCGCATTTTTCCAAGGTGAGCATGATCCTGAATCTCCACGAAGTGAAGTTTGATGCTCCCTCAAGCCTATCCTCAATCTTAAGACCATTCCCCATCTTGACGAAGAGATAAAGGTGAATAGAGATGAGAAATAAAACAAGGGTATTGCTGAATTAATCACAAATCTGATCGGGATCCTCTTCAAACCCGCTTTGATACCATGTTAGTTTTATGATCAGATTAAAGATACAGAAATTAATTCAAATTTTAACACAAGAACACTGCCAATACCTTGGGAAAACCCTCCAACCTGAAGGAGAAAAACCCAGCCAATATATCTCCTATATATTAAATGATTAAGAGCAGAAATCTGCTTACAAATCAGGCACAACACAATGCGTAAATGATACAAAGAATAACAGCACCTCTCCTAGATGCAATGATACAAATAATCTGACTTCTCTTAGGCACGACTTGCTGCTACAAATGAATGATCTGCTGCTTTAGATCGCACACCTCTCCTTTGTAAATTTGCTTGACTTGAATGATGAATTATGAATGAGGAGCACCATATATATAGATATCCAATAGGCATCGCATCCCTTCATCAAGAGCAGTCGGCCTCTAGAAAAAAAACGTCTTAGAGAAGAGGCGCGATTATCAAGATGAGGTTGGCTTCCTTAAACAATTAAAAAATATTATTTAAGCCTTTATTAATTTATCATTTGATCACAATTGAAGGCGCCTCTTCATTTAGCATTAATTATATAAATTTAGATAGCTTACAGCGACATCTAAATTTATCTCAAAAATCGTGCCTGGAAGTATTGTCCTGTAGCTGCGATCTTTAACATCCTGTAGCTGCATTTAAACTCTAAAAATAAATGCAAAATTTAATTCAAACCTTATACACGATTGCTGATCAAGAATGATGATTTTGATATATTGCACAAACTCTTACTCAATCAGCAACTAAGTAAACAACAGATCCAGAGGATAATAATCCCACAACGCATATAAAGCCATTATGAGTGATTTATAATGACAGAAGTTGCTTACAGCCCTCATACACAACATAAATAAATAATTAAAAAAGGGGCAAATTAATCCCCAGTGACAGCTATTTATTTGTCAGTAGTAAATGAACCTATTGACAATATATTTGATAGCAAATCATATCTGAAACAAGGCACGGGGACAGCAACAAATTTCCAATAAAAATCAGAAGTGCATCACCAGCTGGGAGGCATGTATGGGCTGCTTGAATGCTGGAAATGTAGGCATATGCAGATTAAACCTCCTTCAATGCAGGCAATACTTCCTAACCTCTCAAAATCTGCAAAATGATGATGAAAGCTCCAAATAATGTAAAATAATAATAAAATCAACATGTGCACTATAGTGGCACTGTAGCAGCATGTAAACCACTGTAGCAGCATGTAAACTTGAAATCCTGGCCAAAAGTGCTGCTTTGATGATGTGGAATAATTTGCTTGCAAATATGAATTGAACAACCACAACCAATAAAAGCCCAAATGCAATCCTTGAATAGAATTGTTCAATTAGAGATAAGTTTTTCGTCCTCAAATTCAACGGCCATTCCAAGAGGGTTTTCATCGTCCAAAAGTTTGTCAATCAAGGGTTTCTGTCCTTGAGAGATCTAATTGAAAATGATGATAATGGATAATCGATCTTTTGATGGGAGGCTTGACTTCCCTTTTATAGGTGCTCTACTTCCCTCAATTTTATTTTATTTTTATTTATTTTCCCTTTTCCCCCTTCCAAGTATTTAAAAATACTTTTAAGTTATCTAAAGGCCCCTTTTGGAATTATATTTTGAATAAAATGTTAAAAGCATTTTTTAAACATTACATAGGAACTAAAATGATATTTAAGTGACCTTGAAAATGAAGTGATTGGCCCACTTAAAATATTATTTATACTTTTATTTCCCTTGTTCTATAATTTAGTCTATAGAAAAAGGGGATAGGTTATAGAGGTCTTCTTCATGGATCTAATCCTGGAAAGGGGACATGACATGTGCCTTTAACATTCTAAATATAATTTGAGATCTATATTTGGAAAATATCATGTAACTCTAATAATACAATGGATAGAACATAAATTCAGATTCTCTAAATTTGCAACATCTTTAGATCAGTAACACTTCTCCGAATTCTATAATGTTAGTGCTCTGTAGAATCATGTGGTTAATGAAAGTTAAAAGGAGCATGTTGATTTTGTTTACAATATGTGAAGTAGGACATCTGACTTTTGATAGGTAAATTTAAAAAAGACATCAGTGCCCCAGCAATAGACAGCTGTTCATGCAACTACCAAAACCATGAGAGGAAAGCAATATTCATATGGTTTATGAAAATTAAAAGGAGCATGTTGATTTTGTTTACAACATTTAAAGTAAGACATCTGACTTTGGATAGGTGAATTAAAAAGACATCACACAACCACCAAAACCGTGAGGGAAAAGCAAAATCCAAGTTTTTCTACAAGAAATTTGCGGCAGTAAAGATACTAAAATTCCAAGCATCAAAGAAGAATTAACAATTGGTCTTTTATCATTACATGGAATTGAAAATAAATTATCATAATCAGTTTTTGAAAGTGTCTTATTTTGCATTTGCATAACCATTAAAACCTGGTCCTTCAGCAGTGAAAATCTGAAGTAGTAACCATGTCTACTATACTGTAAATAAAACCAACCAGGCATCTGCATTAGAAACCAAAAAGCCAAAATCCAGCATCAATCAACGATATGATCAGTGATCTGGTCTGTGAGATATTTTTTGTCTGAAGCTCTCCAATGCCCCCTTGTCCTTTCAAAACCATGACCTGATAACTTTTCCTTGAGCCCTTGCCTAGCATTCCACTAAACAGATTGCAGATGTAGAGTTGCCAACAGTAGAATGCTACCTTTTGATATCCATTTCATAGTAGGTTTTATATAATCCAAATCTCATAAAAAGATTAGAATCAACTTGCTGCTGCTATCACTCTTCCTCCTTTTCCTCAGAGGATGCCATGTCCCCCGAAATGGTAGTATTGAGATATAAAACATCAAAACAAGATAAGCAAAATACACATTAAAAACATTAACTATTTAATATCATTATGATTATAATTACCAAAGACAATCTTATAATCATAAATATTAAAAATAACATTGTAATTGCCAAAATACAAATACTAAATATTATAATCATTATACATCAAAGGTTGTAAATACATTGGCAATTTATTATACTTTAATCATTTAATGATTATACAAAATATTAAAATACAAATAAATAAACAAAAAAAATACACTAAAACATAAAGCGATGATCATGGCTCCCAAGAACACCTCAGCACGAGAGTTCTAATTTAAGCAGTGAGATAACTGTTGTTCCAGATTAGAAGTCTAATTTTAGATTTATTTTATTTGCTTTTTGCTATTGTATACTAAGTTGCTGGTTGTGGTATGGGGACAGGGAGGGCACAGGGCTTGGGTACGGCAGTACAACAATTATTTTTTCCTTGGTTATGGGTATGGTTATTGGCTATTAAAAATTTGAAACTCTGAAAATATAAAAACAGTGATACACATAATTGCCAATAAACAAAATATTTAAAGATCTCGTAATTTGCAAAAATGAAAATACTCATAAACTAAGTAGCCGGTTTGGGTTCGGGTTCGGGGGTTCGGTTCGCCGGTTCGGCTAAATTTTTTGGGGGGTGGGTTCGGTTCGTTAATACAAAAACTGAAAAACATGTAAAAATAAAAATATATATATATATATATATATATATGCAGCCTAGAAGCATGAATTAGGATTAGAACATCACATAACATCATATAAACAACAAAACCACCATAAACTTGAATGATAACATGCATGATAAATATAAATATTCATCGTTCAAACTTCAAACTTCAAACTTCAAGTTCAATATTACAACACTATTAAAGTTTTAATCATCAAATGGATCCTCTAAATCATCTATATCAAAGTCATTGTCAACATTGACATTAGATGAAGTAGGAAGACTAGATGAATCACAAGCAGTGCCAATGGCACTGTCACTAGCACTAGTATTGTGCCCATGCTCCTGTTGGATATCAGACTCCTCATATGCAACATGGTGGGAAGTGGAACCATCCAAGTCAGTATCCTCTGGCCCTATATCCCACAACTTCGTCTCCCCTTCCTTGTAGTCACGTTGTTTGTGTGAAAGGAGACGCAAGTTGGAATGCACATATACTAAGTTCTCCGCTCTTTTTGAGAGCAATTTATTGCGCTTTATTGAGTGGATGAAAGAATATGTGCTCCAATTCCTCTCAGATGCGGATGAACTAGCAATCTATGAAGACAAAGTAAACAATTAAAAAATTTAAAATTATAAATGAAATTATGAAACTTTTAAATTTTAAAAGTAAAACTAAAATATGAAAATTTATTAAACTTACTTGTGATAAAACTTTGATTGCAAGGGGCTGCAAATTTTGGAAGTATTGTACATGGAAGTACCACCAACTATGAGCATCCTTTAAAAACTTGTCACGAGAAGCATCAGCATCTAGATGATTTGAGTGCACAAAATCAGTGAACTCACTCGTGATTACAGATCGCAAATCTTGGTCAGGGAAGAGTCTCATAAATGCTGCCTTGTACCCTTCAGCCACTTCTAAATCTTTATATGGAGGAAGCCTTCCTGGCTGTGAAAGAAGCTGACTACTGTAGTATTTTGGAGTCAATGCAAAGGCAAGAAGGTGTAATGGAGTTGTCATTTTGTTCCATCTTTCTTCAACAATTGTTTGCACTTGTTTGAAGAAAGTCTCTTCAGGGTCTTGCTCTCTTGCATTTATGGTGCACTTGATCTTCTCAAGCATTGAGTCTATACCATCATGTATATCTCCAATGCATGGCTTGTCCATGTCAGTATAGCGAATCATACTCAAAATGGGCTCGGTGAAGCTAAGGAGATACTCCGCACGATCCCACCATGAGTCATCTAATATCATGCTCTTAATTTTTGTTGCTCTTTCAGTGCCGCTTTGCCTCCATATAGACCAATTGTTGCTAATCACCATGCTAGCAAGTGCCTCTTTAACTTTCACAAGTCGTCTCAAGACAATAGTATTAGAGGCAAAGCGGGTCTCTGCAACCTATTGCAAATTAAAAAAAATAATTAGAATTTAAAAATAAACTTTAAAGAAGAATTTAAATTAGAATGCACAATCAAATTATGAAAATCAGAAAATGACAAATGTAAATATTACTTCACTTACCTTCAATAGCTCCAATTTTGAAAATGATCTAAAGATGCTTTGAGACAAGTGGTGGTTGGTGACGAACATCTGAATGTCCTCAGCCTCAGCATACAATTCTTTGATCCATGCAATTTGATTCCCAATCTTTTGCATCATAAGATTGAGTGAATGGACCGCACAAGGTGTCCAAAAGATATGTGAATATCTTTCCTCAACCAACAACCCTGCTGCTCTACAATTCTTAGCGTTGTCCGTTACAACTTGAACAACATTGCGGGCTCCCACTTGCTCAATGGCTGCAATGAGAATACTAGCAATAAATTCTCCATCTTTTACTTGGCCCTCACAATCCACGGCTTTCAAAAACATTGCCCCTTTAGGGCACACCGCTATGACATTGATCAAAGGCCGATTTTTTGAGTCCTTCCAACCATCCGAAACAATGGACACACCTGTCTCAACCCATGAATCTCTTATAGGCTTCGATGCATCTTCAACCAACTCAACCTCCTTTTCCAATAAAGTGCTACGCACCTTCTCATAACCCGGGCCCTTGTACTCTTTTGGAGCTTCATTAACCGTTCTCAACATCTCTTTCCAATATGGAGAACGAACAACATTAAAAGCTAATCCATTGGCATATAGGCATCTTGCTACACATTGGTCGGCAAGGGCTCTACTCTCATTTTGAAATGCAAGTTCCAAAGGCCCCTTTGATCTCTTGTTTGCAATAGGTTGTGCACTTCGAGCTTGAAGATCCGGAATGACAATAAATGGATGGTCTTCTACCACAATATTGGGATTGGATGGGGGTTGCATTCCCTTTGATTTTTTTTAAACAAAGGGTGATTTCCTTTTTGGGCTTCCCGTTGATCTGCTGCATCTTGCTCCATAATGTATTTTGCAACTATCTCAAGTGGAATAGGTGCATCTTTTTTTTTCCAAGGCAAGGCGTGATGCCTTTTCCATTCATGCCACACAAATGTGCTTTCACCCTATGGTATGAAGTTATGAACTAGTATATGTAACGCCACACCCATTGCATTTCCAAAGATAACCACCACCACCTGGAACCTGTTTTATCATCTCAACATACTGCCATAGAAGAGAATTAGGATTTGTTTTGAACTTTGAGTTTGGTTTAGCTACGGAGCTGGAGGTAGAACCCATCGACATTGTGATTCCTATGGCAATTTGTTTGCAAACAACACATTCAAAATTTGAATAAAGAGAAAATATTGATTTATAAAACCTAGCTCTTTTGAATCTTGCATACATTCATAGAAGAATGGAAAGGAAAAACATATATAAATCATTAAATGAATCAAAACAAAGTTTCTGGTTTGTAAAATGTAAAACAAAAAAATGGATGAAAAAACTCAAAAAAAGGTGAGAAAAACTTACCTCTTTGCAAAAATATCCCTCAACAATCTTTGTGGCAGCCAATAAACACTTGCAAATTTGTAGGAATGGCAATGCAATCGTTTGTAGAAACTTCACTGATCAATCTTCAACTCCTTTTATCAACCTAGCAAGCAAAAATAAGAACTCAGCCCCTTGGAATGAAAATGCTTGTTTGCAAAACAAATGAATAAAAATGATGTAGTTTAGGTGTTTAAAGTGTTTTAGAGGTCACTTTTAGGGTTCCCTTGGGCGTGGGTCAAAGTCAAACTGCAGAAAAATATTAAAAAATGCAAAAAAAAAACGCTTTTATGCGTCCAAACGCGTGGGTTCTTCTCGGGTTTGCCTTGGGTTCGCCTGGGTTCTTCACCGGCGAACCGGGACTCCAAATACCGAACCCTGGTCGAACCCACAGAGGGACCGAACGAGGACCGGTACCCGGAGTGAACCCGGACCAGGACCCTGAGCCAGGGAGCCGAACCCGGCTACTTAGCTCATAAATATATAATTTAGTGATTTGTCAAATGTCAATGCACAATCAAAATTACAATCAATATTTAGTAATCTTCATATTTCTCTTTATCAAAAGCATCAAAGTCAACATTTAGTTCAATTTCATTTGAATCACAATCTGTTGCAATGCCACTCCCACTAGCCACGTCATGTGCAGAAGTTGCCTCATCGATAGAGGCTTTTGCAAGCTGTGCAATTGTAGAGTCTAAGTTGACACACTCAGATCCCAATTCTTTGTCAACCTCCTCATTGTAATCAAATGTCTTATGTAATAAGAGATGCAAGTTGTAGTGCACAAGGACCAAATCCTTAGTTCTTTTTGAACCCAACTGATGGCACCAAATGTAAAGTCCCGTTCTAGAATTTTCTTATTTTTGCTTTAAACAAATATCTCACATTCACAATAAGGCTTGTATAATTAATTACAAACATTAATTTATCCTCAAATTATAATTTTTATATATATTTCAGATTCAAAATTTAATAATATAATTTTAAAAATAACAAACTTATTTTTGAATATCTGCTGTAATCTTCTTGCAATTTGCAGCTATTTTATTTGTACAAATGTCTTGAAATATTCTTGCTAAAGTTAGAGGTTTTCGTCCAAATCCTTAGTTCTTTTTGAACCCAACTGATGGCACCAAATGTAAAGTCCCGTTCTAGAATTTTCTAATTTTTGCTTTAAACAAATATCCCACATTCACAATAAGGCTTGTATAATTAATTACAAACATTAATTTATCCTCAAACTATAATTTTTATATATATTTCAGATTCAAAATTTAATAATATAATTTTAAAAATAACAAACTTATTTTTGAATATCTGCTGTAATCTTCTTGCAATTTGCAGCTATTTTATTTGTACAAATGTCTTGAAATATTCTTGCTAAAGTTAGAGGTTTTCGTCCAAATCCTTAGTTCTTTTTGAACCCAACTGATGGCACCAAATGTAAAGTCCCGTTCTAGAATTTTCTAATTTTTGCTTTAAACAAATATCCCACATTCACAATAAGGCTTGTATAATTAATTACAAACATTAATTTATCCTCAAACTATAATTTTTATATATATTTCAGATTCAAAATTTAATAATATAATTTTAAAAATAACAAACTTATTTTTGAATATCTGCTGTAATCTTCTTGCAATTTGCAGCTATTTTATTTGTACAAATGTCTTGAAATATTCTTGCTAAAGTTAGAGGTTTTCGTCCACTAACTTGATGAAGAAATTAAGGGTATTCATCCTTGAATTTCTGATCTTTGAGGGGACATTGCTATAACATTGATCAATGGTCTATTTTTGCAATATTCCATAATCCATCCATCAGAAATGGACACACCTGTTTCAGGCCATGTATCCTTGATTACTCTCAACGATGCCTCTATTGAAGCTTTCTCCTTCACCAATAAGGTGGTTTGCACCTTTTCATACCCAAGACTAACATAATCAGAAGTTGTATTGGAAATGGCTGTCACCATTTCCTGCCAATAAGGTGATCTATCAAGGTTGAAAGGAAGCCCATTGCCATAAATGCAACAAGCAATGCTTTGATCTGCAATCTCCCTCGCTTCATTTTTTAAGGCATTCTCCAATGAGCCTCTTTTTCGTGAAATTAAAACATTCCTCTTTTTCGTGAAACTGAAACATTATCTTCTTCAAAAGATGGTGGCCTTTGCATGAAAGGATGTGGGCCAACTGGTTGTGATAAGCCACTAGGAGGTCTTTGCAAGCTTCTCTTGGCAAGAGGATGTGCAATATTTGGTGTTTTGGCAACCCTTTTTATTTGGCTTGTGGCAAACTTTTATTCCTTGTAAAGGAATAGCGTGCAAGTGAGCTTTCATTTGAAAGTACAAGCCCTTATATTGCATTCTACATTGGCTACAACGCCAAACATAATTCCCACCACTGGGAATTTGTTGAATCAGTCGTATGTAGCCAAAGAGGTGATGATGCATCATATTTCAATTGACTCTCTGCATTTGGGCCAATTGAATTAGAACTACCGGCCATTCTGTATGAACCTAAAATAAAAAAACATGACAAATTAACAACACAACTAATTTTTTAAAGAAAAAATTGGCATTATAGCCCCTTATTATGCATAAAAGGTGTTTTAAAAAATTCAAAAATTACCAAAAGAACTTAAAAATAACTTGAATAATCTTCAAAAAAACTATCAAAAACTTGAAAAAAAGGAAAGATACACTCACCTTTGATGTTTAGATCTTCTTTGTGCAGCTATTTCTGTTAAATATGATTAAATTTCTTCTCAGATTATAGTCAGAGTATTGAACTTGATAAATATGAAGTTGATACCAGATCAATATTGAAAAATACTGATCACGAATTCACAAGTCTGAAATTTTCCTTAATGGTATTCGATCTACAAGAGCAGAACATTTATTGATTTCAATGTCTCCAATTGTGGATTGGATCTGTATCAAATATATCAGGAAGAGACACGTCCCATGAGCGGACATGTCCGTTCATGAGATGTCTCATGAATTGTGCCTTTTCGTCTTAACTAAACACCCGATCTTAATTTGGGGTTTGTTACTTAATAAACATAAATGCTTACCAAGTTCGATCTGTATTTATCTTGCACAAATAAATAATATCCAATCTGGAAACGATCACTGATAATGATGCTTGATCGGGATCCTATATAAAACATGGAAAGCCAATAATCTGCAAGTAATAACCTCTAACTGCAGATCGATAATATACTTGGAATATAGTAGATTTCGATCAGTTATATCTGACCGAAGCTACCATATTTCAACAATTTCTCCTTTGTTGCTGTAGGTCTAACTCCTTCGTAGCTCTCACTTTCGAAAAAAATGACAACCTTCAAAATCTAACAATGGCAGTTCGGACTCGGTAACTTGGGTATTTTGTTTAGTTGGGAATGTTTAAATGTGGGTGGGGGCATGACACAAAATAAATGGAAATTCAAACTTAAACATCTTGACATAGAGTTCCATGTGACAATTTCAAATAAAGTTATGATTTAGTTTTTAAGATTGGATAGGTATTTAGATTTATGATTATGACCAAGATTGAGGAAGGCTTGAACAAACCACTCTATTCATTTTTTTTCCAAAAGGAGGGCTAGGGGAGCCACACCAAATTTGATGAATTCAGCTTTGGGGCCTTCACAATCTGCTGCTTTGCTGGTGAATCACTTCAAAATAGCCATCTTGATGGTAGTCTTGCTTTGGTAGCCTGAGCTCTTGTGACAAGGCTAGATTTTTGAATTGTCATGATGAGATCTTTGCACACTGGTTTGTTCAGTATATAGTTTGAGGGTGATTTTCTCATTAATTCCATATCATCTCATATTAGCACCTTTAAATAGGAAATCATATGGTGTCTTTTTTCCTTACACGAAATTTAAATTTCAAATTGCAAGGTTGTCATAGGCAACCCCCGTCAATTTTGACATGACATGAGAGATCAATGCTTGGCAGATAGACATGTGTCACCCCTATCTTCCAATATGGCATTGTCACCTTCTTTCCAAATTGGTGTTGACTTTGCTCGTGAAAAAAATTATTTGAATCCTTCTTGCTGTAAATTGTTCCCAATAACTCATTTCTTAACCATTTTTGGTCATGTACATCGGTCTTTGGCATTGAGTTCCTTTTCATTCCCTTCTCTTTATGGTCTCCTACTGAAATTCTCATGCCCTTGTCAATTTTTGCTCATTTGTCAGTCGGGTATTTGGAGCATTATATTCAAACCAGAAGCCGAATACAATAATCCACTACTTAGCCAAAGTTCATTACTCCTCAATACCATAGTTCCACGGGGTTTTGGTATGGGGAATGGCTCTTGGGGATGGGTTAGGGACTACGTTCCAAAATTTGGGGACAGTCGCACAAATATAATAAAGTAATTGAAAAATTACTATTAATTATAAAAAAGTATAAGAAATAGCAATTTATCTTTTACGTAATAGTTAAACTGTACACAATATACACTATGAGATGCTATGTTGGCATCGATTCAAAGGGTATGCCAAACTATTGGAAACTCAATCTTTGAGTTTTATGGCTGTTATTTTGTTATAATTTGAACTTGTATTTCACAGCTCTTTATTTGTTATTATTTATGGGGGAATCTGATCAAAAGATTGTAGAATTTTATCTACCCATAGTATGATCAATTATTTTTCTATACATCCACAAGGAGTAAGAGTTAGGGGACAGACCTGGCCATCGCAGTACTACTGTATGTGAGGATACTACAAATACGACAATGGTGATGGGAATTAAAAACAATAATTTAATTGAAATACAACAAAAGATATATAAATCTTGAAATTATTTCCCTTTACAAGGAAAACACAATTACAACAACAACTACACGAACATCATCAAAATAAGTCATAAAAATTCAAATCAAAGGCATCTCTAACATAAATGGAATCCATGACACTCTCGACGTGCAAAATCAATCTTATCATCAGCAATACTAGTGCCAACATTTTTTTCATCACCAACAATATTACCATCATCCTTGTCATCACCAACAATATTATCAACATCATTGTCATCATAACAGGAGCTTCAACAATACTCAATATAGCCTTATCTGGAACATCTGATCCAATCTCTGTCGAAGATGTCACATCTGCAGTATGTAAAGAACCATCTGATGTCTTCCCTAGAATTGGTTCAAACAAAGGATTAGCAACACATAACACCGGTTTTTGCACTTTCTATTGATAACAATGAGAAGAAGCATGAGTATGCTGACCACATAATGACCACAATTTTGGCTGAACCAATTTAACACTTGTCAAGGAAGATTGAACTTGACATGCGTTCATAAGCCCTCCAGATACAAATTTGATGGGTTTTGAATACATTGGAACATAAGACCCAACAACACCCTTATAACCAAGACCACATTTTCCTTTGTTTATTTTTTAAGATTCCCAAACTCTCACAATTGGATTTTCGTTCACTTAATATGTGGAAGTACTGGAATAAGAAACATCTTGTTCAGCATTTTTCTTTTGTGCTGAGGCATTGGGTGTTTGCTCTTGTAATCTATCTATTTCTTGTTGTAGCAAAATATATCGAGCACAAAACTACATAAAAGTAGGCTGAAATAACCTCCAACATTCTGCTATTTGATTAGCGTCTTTTGAGTTGTTAATTTTAATGCGTAAAGATAAAATTCCATCTTAAAACAAAATAGATCCCATTATGTATAGGCTTAATCAATAATACCAGAAATTCTTACAAACACTTATTTCTCCTTATCATACACAAAAAACACCTTAAAAGTATTTATATATATCTTCAATCTTAAATATGCAACCAAATTTAAACACAACAGGAAAACACCAACAGATCTCACATGCTCTCACTTTCTTACTGAATTCCTGGTCGATTCTTCTACGCTGGCAATGTTGCTGTCATTTATTAATTCTTCCTCCTGCACTGTTGTCTTCTCAGGCCACCGTTTAATGCATTTGTGATGTTTGAGAATTTACATTGGTAGCTCTCCTAATCAAGACTTTTCTGCAATTGCAACTTTGATATTTCTGCCACTAGAGAGCTTATATCCTTCACACCACACATTCATCCGCTATCTCAACTCAAACGGCTCTTCCCTCAAATTATGCTAACCCCCTTGCCTCTTTTAAATTAAATGAAATAGTATTGAACTAGAATTTTAAAGACATTAATTTTAATAAATCAAAAAAAAAAAATCACCAGTGTTTGGCTGCGGCTGCTTTCTCTTTGTTCGCCATGTTATTTTATCAAATACATTGCCCTTTGCTAACCACCTCAGGGAGCGACTGCAACAACGCTCACATCAATAGAGGCAAAGAAAATAAATCAAAACAGCCAAAAATGCAGAGCAAATCACATATTTTATGCCACCACAGAGATCATGATTTTTTAATTGATCTGCAAGTTGGAAATGATAAAAAATAGTGACAACCTCCAATGTATGTAGAATCGTAGATTTACAGCCTATGCAATTTGGCACATGACAATGCAGAACTGTTCATAGATTAGAACAAGGAGTGAGACATGGAGCTTACCACCGCCATTATCTTCTTAGGTTGTGTTCCGTCAGTCTTCCAAAAACTGCTTTGAAAAATTTGGAACATACAGCCTCCACACTTGGGTTTTATTGATGCACACTTTCATTTTTATTTAACCCAAGACGGATGGCTCACCTTTTTTTTTAACCCCACAAATATGAATAGCTAAAATTCCTCCCATGCTTTCTGCCGTACAAATCCACTGCAAAAAACATGTCACCTTTTGCTCTTCATGCTTTTTCTGTAGAAATCAACTAGTCACAATAAATGCTAAATGCAGGTAGAATCACAGAGCAATGAAGAAAGCAGGGGCATCACCATCCGCAAAATATTCCCTGTGCTCTGATACCAAATGATGGAAATTAAAAACAATAATAAAATTGAAATACAACAAAAGATATATAAATCTTGAAATTATTTTATTCAAGTCAATTCCCTTCTTCTGCATTACATGTTGTATATATAGATTTGATATCATAACTGAAATTTACAACTACGTTACAACTCACTACAAACAAATAACTAATTATGTTCATTATCCTTCAAATGGCTGTACCAGGAAATGTTCATAATTTTTGCATTTTAATATTTCATTACTGTTTCATCAGGCTTATCAAGTATTTCGATATTCACTCCTTATTGTTCCTCTCTGTATGGCTTTCTAAGATTGGATTTTGAATTCACATAATCTTTGCATTATATGACTGTTTATTATTTATCTGGGCATCTCGTCAAAAGATTTTGTAGAATTTATTTCTGTACAGTATGCATTTACCATATCTTTGCCAAGTATGTTTACTAAAGTCAGATGTTGAAGCGTTTAGTAATTTTTAAAATGGTTCTTGAGGTGGCTAGAAGTAGTTTGAACATGTAATCTTAATGTTGTTGCATACTTTATATCTAACATTGATCATTATTGTCATCTTATGTATTTAGTGTTCTACTTAATATTGTTGAAGAAAGAGATACAAACCAGAGCCATTTGACTTGATTTGCTTTACTCTCGCTCAAGTATCTTGAAAAAATGATAAGCACTATTAACGTAAAAACATCTGTCAGTAATAACCTACCAGGGTTAAAGTTTACACTTACAGTTTTGTTAAAAGTGTTTTTAAAAAAAATGAATGACAGTTTTTAGGTTGGGTAGATTCCCTGCTATCCCTGGGAGAATTGAGGGATGACCAGGCATCCCATGGCTGCCTGCTGCAGCGGAAATGCCCCTGGGGATGTTACCCTCACAGGTGGCCGAAGAGTGGCCTTCCTTGACCATCCTGGGGATGGCAGGAAATCCCTTGGTTGCCCTTTGTTGGGGAGAATATCGCCAGGGATGCCCCATGCACAGAAGGGACATCCTGGGGATGTTCCCATGGAACATTGATTAATACTCAAGCCACCAAGCTAATGTCAGGCGCTAATGATCTTAACAAATTTTTTGGTCTCTATCAGCACCATCTCATTGGGGTTAGATCACACAAAGCTCATGAAAACTAAAGCCAACGGAAGCATTACTTTCTGAAATTTCAACTTCTCTTCAAGTTGCACACTCAGTTTTGCATGATCTTTCCATTATACCAACATATTCCCCTGTGCCAAGCGCACACTTAGTGCACAAATCTAGAGGTCAAGAAATATTACTTTACTCATGATGACCAATTTGATTCACTAACCCATTTGGACTGACAACTTACTTTCAAGTCCTTTTCTTTCCTTACTTGGACAACTTACTTTCAAGTCCTTTTCTTTCCTGAGTCTCATCATCCTGGATTGCAACAAACCTTGTGGATCTTTACGGATGAATAGAAACAAACAATTTTTTTGAAAGGAACCCCTAATTTTAAGGGACAGCAGCTGAAGAACCTATGGGGATCCAGGTGTTAACAAGAAATCTTTTTATTTGGAACTTGAGCTCATGGTGGGTCTTTTTCTTCTGTTACTCCCACGCAGTGTGAGTTGACAGTGATGCATTGTGGCGCACCTCTTAATCTGTTGGTCAGAATATGTGGGAGAACTGTCTTTACTTGCTTTCTATGTCTGCAATGCATGCTTGTACTTACGATCTATATAAATTAATCATTATATAGATTTAGAGTCGGAAAAAAAAGTTGTAGGATTTAGAATGTTGTGCTTCAATCATTCGTCAACACTTAGGCCCTTTGCAGGAATTAATTGACTTTTCTGTGACTCTTTCTGGCAAAACCATCTTTACTTGCTTTCATATGTTTCTACATTGGGTGATGTTTGTTATGAGATCCAGAATTAAAGAGGAAGAAGATGCTTATTTCGAATGTTATTTTAATCATTTGTTAACACATGGACTTTTTGCAGGATATAATTGAATTTTTTGTTCGACACATGGTCAACGATAGTTTGGGTGTTATTTGCAATGCACATGTTGTTCAGGCAGATCTAAGTGACCATGGTGCACTGGATGAAGGCTGTCTTAAACTTGCAGAGTTGGCAGCCATGGCTGTAGACTTTCCTAAAACTGGAAAGGTAGCAGTGATGCCACCCAATCTGAGACCCAAGCAATATCCGGACTTTATGGACAAAGAGGATTTTGTTTCTTACAAGTCAGAGAAGGTTTTAGGTAAACTGTATCGCAAAGTGAAGGATATGTTTGAAGAAGAGGTTGATAAACATAAATGTTCTGCTGGCGTTGTAAATGCATCTGAAACATTGCCTTATGATAATGATTTAGAAGTCGATGGGTTTGAAAATTACATTGAAGAGGCTTGGCTGTGCAAATGTTTGTATGATAGACAACTTCATGCTTTGTTAGGTCAGTTCAATGTTAGGAAAGAGGGGGAGGTTGTCACTGGACAGATTTCTTCCCTCTCCAAACACAATAGTAGGCGGCAGGGTGAAATCAAGGAGAGGCTGCAGAATGCATACAAAGCTTTGCGAAAAGAATTCCGGTTGATTTTTGAGGAAACAACAAATTTCCAAAATTTGAGTCCTTGTGAACAGTCCAAATATGAAGCCAAAGCATCTGCATGGTACCATGTAACTTATCATCCAACGTGGTTACAAAAGACCATGGAACAACTAACAGAACCAGAAGATTCTTCCAGTGCTCCTCTTTTGAGTTTTGCCTGGATTTCTGTTGATTACTTAGCCCAAATAAAGTTGCGGAAGCTCAGGCCAGATGTGGATTACAGTTCAGCAATAAGATCATTTACCAACTTTTTGTTTGGTAAGTCATAAATGGATCGGACATATTATTAGTGTCAACTAGTATATTGGTTATAAGTGGTTAAAGGTTGTTTGCTACCAGCTTTGGTGGCAAAACATGGGGAAAGTTCTTGTATAAATAGTCACTGGCCAGCAAGGCCTCTCTGCCATAATAAAGTCTTGACTCTTCTGTACCTTCTTAGGAAAGAGATTTTTTTATCATTCCTTGGGTTACTGTTGTTTGATGATTATATCAAGTCCTACCGACTTATTCATACATATTACTACCTATTGGTGTGTCAGGCATATTGATTTTAATTATTTGAGTTAATTTGCTGCCAGCATTGGTGGAATAGCATGGGACAAGTTTCCCCTGTGCCATTATATTAAGTCCGCCTCTATCATACATTCTTTAGCAAGAGAGTTTTTAATCATTCTTTTGTTGCTATTGTGGTTAATGTAACTTGTTATTCTTTTGCTATGTTATTCTTATTCAAATTTTCAAAACTGTTTTTTTCATGACGTAAAAAAATTCTGTATAAAAATGCAATAACGTCCAGCAATTACATCATAAATCTTTCAGAACTTCAACACAAATCAGGTGGACTAGAAGACTTATCGATGACCTACATCTAACCAGGATAGGTATCTAAAGCTGGTTTATTTAGCATACTATTGGTTACACGTAAAAGATTACACTTGTTGAACATCTTTCTTGTTTGCTTCAATTTCTGGAGCTTCTTCATCATTATCGTGGCAGGCTAGCAAATTACTTTTGATGGTGCAGTTTGTTGACTGGCAACCCCCACCAGTATGCCCTTCATCATGTCAAGCATGGCTTTGGGATCCACTTCTTTGTTAAGGCGGAACATGTCCTCTTGTATATACCATCTCCAGATATTGAAGATCTGCTCTTATTGGTCTCATCTCCTGCTCAATCAAACTTTTAAAACCTTGAAAAAGTGACAAGTCCTCTTGCATAGCCTTGCAGTCATACCCCTTTGGCATGCTTCTCAAGTACAATAAAAGAGGTATTTTCATGATCACTACCAAAAGTGGTACCAACACCACCATCGCCATTGTGACCAAGCGAAGTGGAAATTGTGGAGAGCCTCATAATTTTTTTAACTTCCATTAAAAATTCTACAATTGCTTAACAGCATCATGTTCTTGCTTTAGCACATCATACTGGATTAAGAGGAAATGACATCCTCATTTGTGTTGGCGAGGCAAAGAGTTATGATTTTAAGGTCTTGATTAATTTTGTAAACTTATTATAATTTCTCAAATAAATCAAACAATGGCAACGAATATATGTTTCATAAATAAAATATTAAACCTGTTTTTTCCTCAGAATTATATAATACAAAAATGTAAGGTTCAAAATACTATTTCACTAACATTTGAGAGTGGAGTAGACATTGCACCATACCACATTGAATTTGTTTCCTTAAGACAAGTAAATTTTTTCTCACTCACAAAAAATCAACAAAAGAAGTAAAGGGAAATTTGTTTCTAACTCAAACAACATATCATTACATTTACCAGTCAGCTTTCACTAAAAATCACTATCTTTCTTTCAGTCGAAGTTAGAATAAAGAGAAGGAAAGGGTTACGATTCAATGGCATCTCTTATCTGTCATAATGTAATACAATATAATGTCACATATCACTATACTACACTGCACAACAAGAGAATGTATCACAATATTTGAATGCTACACGTTTTAACTTCTCAGAATCTCAATAACCAACTATAACATAGGATTAATACAACTTTGTCACGATCTTTCAACCAAAAGAACAATAAGTGTAAAGGAGTAGAGCCAATCTCCGAGACTTAGTCTTTAAACCTCAATAAGACACAAAAAGCTTGCCACCCTACCATAGGCATCATCAAACCAATAAATGGCGCTTAGCCTCTCCCAAGCCAAGGGGAAAAAACCGTGTAAGGTAAAATAAATCATGGAATTAGGATAAGCACAACTGAATTTGGGATTTTTATGCTCACAATACTCACAAGAAGGTTTCCAAAGCCACTACAAAAAAGGAAATTTTTTGAACTCAGTTGATTTAGGAGGTTTGGGCCACTCAGTCCTATCACAAGTCTTGGGTGTTGTATAGTGGTCTTAGTGGTTTTGTTAGCATAATCCTGATCCTAGTCAACGTCTACACCTTACTTCAAAAGTTATAACTGCCAACTATACCACATGGTCAAATTTCTCATTGGTAGTTGTGAGTGGTTGTAATAGTTACAACAAGAATTTGAATTGTCATGTCTCTTTTTGGTGTCCTCGATTCCTTTTTCTTGTATAGACATGTACGTAGCCATTCTTTGTAAGGCTAGATAGTTGGCTAGACAATGTAGACACAATGATGAACATAAGGAGGACCATGCATGCATTCTCACATATTATTGTATGGAACTAAGCATAATACAATCTTGTTCTCATAGTTCTCATTGTCTATTCTCTTTTCTTTGTTATTCTAATGTTCTTTGCATATTGTCTAAATCCCCATCATAACTAAATCTTTCACACTATAACCTGATTAAATCTCTTTGATTGGGTTGTCCGTTGAGCTTTACACTTGGACTTTAGATCATTGATACCACAATAGTCTCACTTTGTGTCATTTTTGAGTTATATTGGGGTGATAACTAAACAATAACCTTTTTTTGTATGCCCACTTATACAAGGTTTGAATATAGGAAGTTAGGGCTCGAAACATTTGACCCTTCCTCGTACCTTCATGTTCTTAGATAGGAGACAAATGTTAGCACATTAACATTGAAGATGTTCCAAAGGATTATAGAGGATGCTTTGCAAAGGAGACGAGAAGGATTTGAGGAACAACATGCATATGAAAGAATAGACATTGTAGATAAGTTTTCAAAACATTTTAAACAAGTTCAAAAACTTACCAATTCTTAACCATTATGTGGTTGTCATACACCATGTAAAGTATGAGTCAATCTAGACATCTCCATGTTGGAAAAGAAAAATATGTGGATGCCCTAGATAAATTGGCTTAACCAAATTTGACAAACTATGATATCAACTATTTTTTTGATCAAGAAGAAAAAACATTTGCTCTTTTGAATGTTTTTGAGTGAAGAAATATTGGAATAACTATTGCACAATACATGAGGATGATATAGACGTATCTATGGAAAAATGGAATGGCTTGTTGTAGTTCTCAAGGAGACCTTCTACCCTTTAGGAAACTATGATAATTAGTATATCATATTTTTTTGGTTATGCCAAGGTTGAAATCAAATAGTGTAGGAATACATCAACATATTTCATACTTAATTGTCTTTATTAGCAATTCAAGATTTAGAACAAAACCTTGTTTTGGAGTATAGGTATGGTTTGGAACACTTTATTTAATCTAAAATAGATTTTCTACATATCTCATATGTTGGAGAACCCTATAGATTTGCTTGTAAAATTGAAGTTGAGGCTAAGTTCAAGAGCAAGACAAAGGAGTCAAAGCCTCATAACAATTCTCAATCTAAGCCTCCAAAGCCAAATTTGTGATGTCCCCATCACACATAATCAATTAAGATAAGTGCACTTTCCTTTCTCAAATAAGACATCCAAAGATAAATAAATATAAAATATGGATAAAATAGACATAAGTAAATATATGTTCATATTATAACATTTTTAATATAAAATATTTAATCTTTAATTATTTATTTTAATATTATAACATTTTTTGGTATATAAAATATTTTGTTATTTATACTGAAGGTATAATACTCTATAATTGACATATGAGATATTTATAAAGGAATATATCAAATATTTATATTTATTCACTTAATTGGATCATAACATTTTATAGTTAAATTCCTTACGCTATTTATATTCCTTACATTTTTACCTTCGTAAAAATAACACTAATCCCAGCGAATCGATGCATTCAGGGAAATTTCACGAACAGGGAAGAATTGACGCCGCTTCCAGGAGACGCACCTGTCAACGCAGCCTCTAGGATCCGCGCCTGTTGATACGGGTATAAGAGGAGTCAGTATCGGGGAGCAGAGGGGCAGAAAACGAATGAGGAATAAGGCCGTCACGTCCAGGAAGAAGCAGCGCCGTTACTTCCAGAAGGAAGAATCTTCCAGGGAGCATACAAGCCGCTTATGGGGAAGGAAGAAAACAATCCATTACCACACCAGGAGTAGGGCAGGGCCGGCCAGAGTCAATAGCGGAAGAGCCGCGTTTGGGAAGGACTGACGCCTGAGGAACAAGCCGATAATTGCAGTCACATATATTATCTGAGAACAGAGACAAGTGCATGCCGAGCCTGGCCATCATGGTCACTGTGGTTTGACAGAAATCAACATTCACTAAAACTTAAATCCCCCATAAGCAAACCGGCTATTGGGAATATTATTTAAAATATATATAACTGAGATTCGGTGATTATCCAGATATTAAGAATCTAATTAAAGTTGCTCTAATTGAATAAAAGACATCTCAGACATGAACTGAGATTGAAACTACTTGACATACTGTCACAACTCTCATACATTTATCTCCCAATTCAAGTAGGGTGTATCACAAAATTCCAAACTAGGGAATGTCATTTAGCACCATCCATAGAAGAAGCAATTACCATTACATGATTAAATAAGTAGTCCAAGATTAGCAGGTTGTGCACAATTCACTATTCCCTCAAAACTCATTCCATAGAAGAATGCCTCACTAGGAAGTCTACTTGTACAATGTCATGTCCCTTGTTTTATTCAAAGATAATGAGGAGTACCATAGCCTATTTCCCATAGGCTAAAGGGGATGTGAGGAAATATTTTTAGCCGATAGGCTATATATAGAGTGAAGTTTCACTTGAAACCTGTTTCACGCCGTCGAAAAACTGCTGTGTTATCGTCAAACAACAAATGATTTACAGATTTCTGGTCGCCATCAGATAAAATCGGATCTCCTCGAATCATATCAGATTTCCTTGCGTCAGCGTGAAAACAGATATTAACTACCAACTGATATTTTCATTTAGCAGGTTGCAAAAATCATGTTTCAGCTCAAGAATGGAGCAGCTCTGTAATCTTGATATTTTGAGATTTACTCCTCACTTGTCATAAATATAGTGAAGCAGACGCTGTAGGTAGACTAGTTTTGCGTCATTTCATTTTAAAGCAGCCACTGTAGGGAGACTGGTTTTGCTTCTTTTCATTTTAAAGAAGTTTTGCTTTAGTAGGGTTCCTAAAAAATTTCCTGCAAAGTCTGCCCATTTTTTTCTTATGGACATCGTTAACATCACGACACAATTTGTGCAGAAGGTCGAGGTAAGTCATTTGCGATGGTTTTAGTGGGTTTTTTTTTGGAATATGTATGCAAAGGAGCTTTTTAAACTGATTCAATTCTCAGGTTTCAAGCCAAACTTGAAAACTTATGCGAGCTTTCTTCCAGTATGCATTGAATTGACACATTTGGAGGCTGGTATGGCAATCCATGGAGAAACAATTAATAGTGGATTGCAGTCACATCTTTTCATCGGAAGTAGCCTTGTAAATATGCATGCAAAATGTGGTGATTTAAGGATAGCACATGATGTGTTTGACAAAATGCCTCAACGAGATAATGTATCCTTGACTGTAATGATCGTTTCCTATGCACAAAATGGTTGAAATGCAAGAAACAGGTGTGAAAGAAAACTCAAAGACCTTCGGCACTGTTCTCTCCACTTGTGCCAAGTTCATAGTTCTTGAAGAGGGTATACCGATTCATAGAGAAATGATTAGGAGTAGATTTCAGTATGAGGTCACTGTGGTGAATTGTCTGATACATATGTATGCTAAATGTGGGAGTTTGGACAAGGCACACAAAGTATTAGATAAGATGGATCAGCCAGATGTTTTGTCTTGCACAGTGATGTTTTCAAAGCAATCCTTGCCTAAATAGCTGTAGGGTGAGGGTCAACATTTTCAATTGGAAAGGTTAAGGTAAACAGGGTATTGACAAAATAAAATATGAATGAAGTATGATATTTAATTAGTAGATCAGAGTAGTTATTTAGTGGAAAAGCTGTGATATGAGAGTGATGTGTAGAATTAGCAATGAAGGAAATGGATGCTTTATGCACCTTCATTTCATGTATGGGGTTTCATTTTTATGTGATATTTTTCTTCAGGCCATGGTAATTGTTGTTGAACCATCAATTCCATGTTTGGATTGTGAGATAAATTTGAGGTATCCTGCTCTTTCTCTTCTCCATTGATATTCCAGAATCAAGATGCACACAGTGCAAGGAGATGACTGCAACAAATACAAAACAACAAATATTTTAGTAGGGATTGAGTGGAGAATCAAGCAAAAGAGCATACATGCAATTTTTGAAATAATCAATATGTTCAAGCTATCATACAATGATGAAGCCCAGCATAAATTCTGAACCGATAGCTATACTATTTTTAATTTCTAATTTTGTACTTGAAATACTGTCAATGACAAAACGGTTAAAAATCTGTACATACTGATCTCAAGAAGGAAGCTCAAGTTGTGCCTGGCTTTTTGTTGAGAGTTACTTCATTGTTCTTCGCTATTGTGCTACCAGCCATGCTTCATTTGTGCCTTTTCATATTCACTTGCAGCAGTAAAGCCGATCTTAAAATGTCTATCTAATTCTACTAAATATAGCCCAAGGTGATGACATTCAGACCTTTTTCATATATTTAGTAAACATTTAATTATAGAATTTAATGCAAAATCCTTTACATTAATGATATAATGTAAATCATTAATGTTAATGATGTTTTTCGCATGCAGTTTGTTTGGATGGAACCTTACCAGGTTATCAAGTACATAGGGGATTTGGGTTAGGAGAAAATTAGTGTTATCAAACTAAAAATGAAGGATAGGTTTGCTATTACTATAATTGTTATCAAAATCCTACACATAGCAGCATTACAAAGAGATATGAAAGTTTTCTCTAGACAGTAGCATATGAAGACATAAACTTTACAATAGCATACAGTGGGTATTTGACTCATTTGGAGTTCCAAAGCTGAACATCCAAGTTGGAAATTTCAAGGATGCTATTATATCTGAAAAATATGATTCTCATAATCTAAAGCACTCAATAGTACTTCTCACTCTAAATAAAAATGATTGTGTCTACAAATGTTACTGCAGTGTTAAAAATAAACATCACCAAACTTCTCATGTTTTCCAAGTATGATCCAAATGTAATTTTGTAAAATATGTAACTGAGGGTTAGATCTTGCTAATGTGTACAAGGAATAGAGAAGTTTTTCAAAGCTGTTACAACAGAGTCTACAGCTCACAGGGCTATGGAATTTTTTGGTATCAAATAACATGCCCTTTGACTATCAACCTTCTTATCTACAGTCTGGAACAGTATGCTTCAACACAACTATGGACTTAGTGTCCACTGACAACAACTATCCATCACAAGCCATTTCAGAGCTGAGTAAACTTCAAGATTCCAACTTCCTCATCCTTGATTTCTTTACAGCCTTCTCTTATATTATCCTTAACCCATTTGCATATGGTAGATACATTGAATATACTTTTTAAGAATTTTAAGATTATTTGTTCCAACTTTTCCTTTTGAAGAGTATTGCTGAATATCAACACATAATTCATCTGAGTTGAACTTTATAAGGGAGGGGAGCCTAGGCATGGTATACAAGGGTACTCTAGCAAACGAAAGGTGAATAACGGTGAAGAGATTTAAGGACTTCTGATAAAGACTGGCAGAGTAGTTCAACCACGAGGAACAGGGGATCGATCATCCTTTGCCAAGCATGATTTGTGCACTTTAGAGAATGGAATTTGACCTCAAATCCTCTTGCAATAGTAAAAGGGAAACTTTACATGGGAAAGACCCATTCCTTCTTTTCATCGAATTCTACCGCTTTGTCCAATTCTCACAAAATTCCCAAAAATAATATTCTATACATAGACATAACAATCTAATGAATCATTCTTTAAATTATCTTTAAATATGTAGAGTTGTAATTTCTAACATATTATCTTATATCTATTTTTTTTATTGGTGTGACCCTTGCACCCCTTCTGGTGCAAGTGCTAGTTTTTAGTATTTCTAGTCACTTTATGACATAATTATTGGTGTGAACATGGTATATTAGCTATGACACTGTGTGCAATGGGTATGCAAAAGAGATGTGGAAGGTGAATTAGGAAAAATTTGGTTTAGTTTTTGCACACATTTTTGTAGTAAATGAGATCAATTGATAGGTCATTTAGAAAATGATTTTAATATTTTTATCAATTTGTTTTAATTTTTTATTATAGAATAATATTATTATATATTTTTTTAAATTGTATGTATTAACTATTATATTATTATATAAATATTTATTATTTATGTCATTATATTATGTATTTATTATTATATTATTATATTATCATTATTATTTATGTAGTTAATATATTATATTTTATAAGGGAAAGGATGTCGTAATGTTAAAATCTAAATGTGTTCGTTATTAGGGTGTAATTTTCATTTTAATAAACATACTATATTAATTATGCTAATTTATACTTAACTATGTAGGATAAAGGATGTGGAAATTTTAAAACCTAATATATATGTATTTGATAGTTTTGTTAAAGAATAAGATATATAATAAGTAATATAATTATATTATTTATAGTTTATTTTTTATTATATAAAATAACATTTTATATTAATTATGGTAATTTATAATTAACTACGTATATTATTATATAAATACTTATTATTTATGTCATTATTTTATGTGTTTATTATTTTATTATTATATTATATTTACTATTTTAATATTAACTATTCTATTAACTATTATTATAAAATAATATATTAATTATTCTATTAACTATTATTACACAGTAATATATTAACTATTATATTATTATATAATATATAATTAAAACTAAATTATATATATATAAAATTAAAATCTAGGGAAAGGATGTCGTAATATTAAAATCTAAATGTGCTTGTTATTAAGATCACAATTTTCATTTTTTACATCACTTTTATTTTGATATCAATTTGAAAAATAAAATATGTACCATATTTAATGAATTTCTTTATTTTAAATTATTAATGAACAAACTATTGTATCAATATATAATGCATTTACAAATATTTAGACTATTGTTAATGCTCATTACCAAATAAATAATATATTGTTGCTCTTGTACTGTACTTTTAGTTTATCCTCTTGTTTTTCATATACCTAATATTATTATTTTTAATAATAAACTTGCATATTTCTGCCTATTCAATAAATTTTTCTTTCTCTAAACATTTAAAACAATTCTAAAACATTAAATGCATTCCATAGCTATATCCAAAAACCCTTTTCAAAACCTTCTTTCTAGGCTGCAACATGCCAAAATGACCAGCGATGAAGAGTTTGGAGGACCGGAAACCAAGAGATATTATTTATAATTTATTTTTTATAATATAAAATATACATACTCATTATTAGGATCTTGGCCGTAATTTTCATTTAAATAAACATACTAAAACCCTCATTGAAACTTTATTTTCCCGGTGTAGTTCATTTTCAGGTTGCAGCTCGCACAAATTGGAGAAGTGAAAGGTTTGGAGGAGGGAACCAATAGCGGTGGGGAGAGCAAAATTGATAGTGGTAGGGAAAATAGAAAAATACGGTGAAAATAGCGATGAGGAAAATAGAAAAACACGATGAAAAATACTCAGAAAACAACCAAAAAAGTGACGAAAAATGATGGACGACTGAGATTTGTTTTACTGTCAATCAAGCCCTATCCTTGGTTTTCCATTGTTCATAGACAAAATGAGCTTGGAAATTTCATATAGGGACACGCCTTCGGCGTAATTACCTAACTAGCTTCTTATTAGGTCTTAATTTACATTTCATACCTATGCTTAGGTCATTTACTTTTTTTATTCCATATCATATGATAGACACTTGTCATGATCTTAGTATGTCCTAGGGTTTCATCTTTGTCTTTATAACAAGGGTTTCATTATTATATATTGTGCTAGTGTATTTTGCATTTAATAGATTATGTGGCTTCATAGTATTTTATTTGTCTATATCTTGTGTGGAAGGTTGTTTTGGTTGCAAGTGATCTTGAGGCTATTGTGAAGTTGATCAACAACTCTGATATAGTATTAGAGCTCTATATTTACAAATCTCTTCCCTTTTTTGCAGAGTTTCAAACAATGCATCCTAGTGCCAAATGAACCTCATAGTTGACTTCAAAAGGCCAAAAAACCTACAAATCCATATAAGGCATGGTAGGTTTTGGTGCCAAATTTTTTTTAGAGCTTTTTTTGGGATTCACAAAAATCAAGGTCAAAATTCATATGATTGTATATAACCATATGATAGTACAGTCGTTGTAACGTTCATCGCCATTGTTGCATAGAATCAAAATCTATAGAGAATATTCTTCTTTTGCAACATAACTTGCATCATCATTGTGATACTTAGTACAATTTTAATTTTGTTAAATTAATTTTTTTCTTGGTAAGGAACAATGTAGAGGTGATTTCATTCACAACACAATTGCTTAGAAGGTTATACCCCTAGTCATATCAACAATCGAGGGTTGTAGGTGATGGAGCTTGAGGCCAAAGCCCATAGTTATATCTAGATAAGGGGGCTACATCCTATGCATGACACAATGATCACCATCACCCAAAATTGCCACCACTATTGAAAAATTATGCTCGACAGTTGTTGCCGCTTAGCCGACCTAGCGATGTTGCCCATTGAATGCCTAAATAGTGCTAAAGACTTTTGTTTATGTCATAAATGGGGGGTTTTTTTCACGAGCCATAACTTGGCAATATGGTATCGAATTATATCCAACAAATAGATATTGAAAATTTAATTTTGAGTACTACACAATCGTCCACTTGTTTTTTCCTATTTTTTCCCTACGTACCTACTATTTTAGTTCAAAATCATTTTTGTTTTGAATTGTAATTTGGATATTATACAAAATATGGGACCATTTCTTATGTTGTGAGGGTTCCAATTTCACATGTTTCGATCTCTAATATGTACATGAGGAGTTCATCATTATAAAATAATGGGTTATTCAATTCATCTTTTTGTAATCACCTTGAACAAATGGAACTATGTCTTAGCAAAACGACACTTTGAAACATCTCATGTGGCTTCATCTCTTGCCACATCTCTATGGAATTGTCCTTGAACTAAGTACATGTAATTAGAAGCAAGTGTGCGATATCAAGAATGATAATCTCTTAGTATTGATTGGTAGTGGTGTTTATTTTGACACTATGTGTTTTATCTCACATATTGAGTACCCACAAACTCTTTGAACTAGAACTTGGGAAACCTTTGGAGACCCATGCCACTCTCCATTTCTACATAATCATGTTTTGGATAATCTTCTAATCTTCTACCTCTTAATGATTGTGATATGACAATGATGATATGAAAGACTAGTTTCTTATTTGATAGCTCTTGATAGTTGTGATGGCATTGAGGCTTCAATTGTTGTTCCTTCTCCTTTAACAAATATTACCATTGATTATTTTTCTTCTATGACTCTTAATCTAGATTTAGAGGCTTCATATTCTTTATCTATGAGTCACTATCTTAAGGCTAAGGATTCTTGTATTCCAGTATTGGCAGATTCATTTCTAGGTGTTCATGTTCAAACATCTTGTGTGAACACATTATTGTGGGATGACTGGTTTAGTTGGATGACATATATTGAGATCACATCATCTCCATCTCTTCTTGATATGAGTAATTCTTTTGTAGAAGTACATTATAGTATTCCAAATATGGTTACAATGGGATGAGTACTTGATAGATATTGCATGTTTATTTTGTGAGTATGATCTTATAGATTTCATAGACACACTTGAGGATATCCATCTCCTCTTTGACGATAGTCCCATCATAGTCATTATCACACCATCTTTTTCTTTAGATCTTGTTCTTCATTTGTTTGCATATGGTTATGATTATCATCGTTCTCTTTTATTGGGCTTGTACTTGATTTTTT
This sequence comes from Sequoiadendron giganteum, assembly GCA_007115665.2. NCBI lineage: Eukaryota > Viridiplantae > Streptophyta > Pinopsida > Cupressales > Cupressaceae > Sequoiadendron > Sequoiadendron giganteum. The sequence continues at coordinate 656,015,097 of CM021104.1, forward strand.
GTGGCACACTTTCATATTTACATGGTGACACTTGAGCAGAGTTTAGAGACAACAAAAACATCATCAAACATCTTACATCTAAACTTGATTTTATTTCTTTCCAAGGGGACATATGTTAGATGTTTTTGGATTTTCATCATCATCCTTTGTCAAGCATCTACCATCATCATAAGTTATTATACATTATGAGGGGGTGGTGCTACAAAGTCTCTCTCTCTCTCTCTCTCTCTCTCTCTCTCTCTCTCTCTCTCTCTCTCTCTCTCTCTCTTCTATATGTGGAACACCTATTATAATTTGGCAATAGAAGTGGTCATTGGGAGGTCGTGTTGAGTTCTTTCACTCATACATATTTTTTTGCATCCTTTGTTTCTTTTGGAGATAGATTTTTTCCTATGGGTTTTTCTTCTTTGTTCCTCTTGTGAGAGATTTATTTGTTTATACATGGGTGCCTAACATGGCCTTGTACCCATTATTCTTCCATCTTTGCATTTTTTCATACTCTCTAAGTTGCACTTAAGGGGGTGTTGGTGTGAACATACCAGTATATTACCTAACTAAATTTTTATTTAGGTCATATTCACACTTACATAGTTAAGCTTATTTAGGTCATTTATTATTTGTCTCGTATCATAAGTTTAAGATTCTTGTTATGATCTTAGTACATCCTCAGGTTTCATCCTTGTCTTTGTAGCAAGGGTTTCATCATTGTATATTGCATTAATTTCATTTTGCATTTAATGAATGTTGCGACTTCCAAATATTTATGTTTCTTCTCGCTTGTGTGAAAGGCTATTTTAGTTGCAAGGGATCCTTGGGCTATTACAACTCTTACATAAGTTTACTTAGATCATTTACTTTTTTGTCTTATATTATATGATTAAGACACTTGTCATGATCTTAGCATGCCCGATGTTTTCTCATCCTTGTCTTTATAACAAGGGTTCCATCATTGTATAATGTACTAGTTTCATTTTGCATCTAATAAATCTTTTGGTTTCATAGCATTTCCATTACGTCTCTCTTGTGTGGAAGGTTGCTTTAGTTGGAGGTGATCCTTTGATTATTGTAAGGCTGATCAACAACTCTTATAATAACTTTATAAAAGGATAAGTAAAAGTTATTTTTTAAAAAAGGGCCAACAATAAAGTGTTGCTAGGAAAAAGGTCCAAAAATAATCTTTTACTATTAAAAGATCTTTCTAGACACTTCTCAAATAAAATTTTGGAGAGAAAAAAGAAAATAATATAATTTTCAGTTATTTTCCCTCAAAGTGTCTATAAAAGGAGGAGCTAGACATAGAAGATAAATCACTTACTATATTGTTGTTTAAACCTCTTTTTTGAAGATTGAACCCTTATGCTGATTTGTTTGTCTAAAGATGAAAACTCTTTTGACTTCAAAATTTGGGGGAAGAAAACTCTATAAATTTGTTCAAGGATGAAAAACCTCTTATTCATTCAAGCAATTTTTATTTAGAGATTGCCATTGTTCTAAAACCTTGTAGATTGTGTTGGTTTTAGAATATCATTTGAAGATAATTTTCAGTTTTGATTTTGAATTATGATTTTACCAATTTGATAAAGATCTCTAGATTTTAAATTTTTTATTGAGATTTTCTAGATTGTTGAAGATTCTTATGAATTAATTTTTTATTATTATTTAATATTAGTTTGAAGTGATTTCATAATATTATATCTATTAGTGATAAATCATTTAATATTATTTGCTAGTGGGAGTCAATACATATTTAAAGATTTATTTCAAGAGAGACATACATTTTTAAATATATATTTAGTGATTTTTGGGACACCTTATAAGTCTCAAGGTTGAAAGATTATTACAAGGTAATTATTTTTATTCATTGGTTGCCTACGATTTATGGAAGGAGCCACAATAATCCAAAGGTTGAACTTTGTCACTTAAAAACTTTTGTATCTTCTAAAAAAGAGATCATGCTTTTCAAAGCTTGAAGACGCTACTTTATTGCTAGTATACAACATTTTCCATACTCCACATCACCTACCATACATATTAAAGGGGTCATGAATGATAGTATGAAGGCTATCATACATGTATAGAAGCAGTTGCAACATATTTAGAGGGATTGCAACATAAGGAAGGCTATTGTACCACTCCCAATTTATTCACAACATTTGGATGGAACATTATTATATAATATAAAATCATTCACTGATGTTATATAGTTTGATTTTTCAACACGAGCTTGGTATGAATAATGTCTTGGTGTTTGATGGTGATATTGGTTTGGTACTTGCTATTTTTTTTAATGTCAATTTGTAGTAAATATACACATTTCAGAAGGTTTTTATACATTCCCTGTGCATTTTCAGAATAAATGATTCATCATTCAATGTAAATTTTTGTGCGATTTTTTATCGAATTTGAAATTGATTTCTAATTATTTTAGAAGGTTTTTTGTTAGAATCAATATATCTCTAGTTTTAAAATTTTTAATTGTTTGTATCCTTGTTTATGTGGTTGGTTATCAACATGCATACACAATTTAGTATTATAATCACTCTATGCCCTCACCCTGCTACTATATTTAACATCCTTGTCTTGCATCTGTACATCTACAGATCTCAATGGGGTAGTGAAAATTGGAACATGAGGACTTTGTGGTTAGGGAAATATTGACTGTACTTTATTATATTATATCATCAACCTCTGCTTGTATTTTTTTATAATCAACTTGAAGCTTTTTGTTAACAACTTCACTAACAAAGTAGTATTTATAGCTAAAGAAGTTGCCTGGGGAGTTGAAGTATCTTGTGATATCTTGACAATTAAGTTCCTTGTCAATTCCCCAATGTTTCTTGCTACTTGTGGTTTATTGGTTGAAGGAGCCATAGCCCAAATGACCAATGTCTCATATTTGGTATTAAAACTAGACCCAAAATATGCTTGCTCAACTTTTTCATTTATGGAAAAGGCTTCTTCATCTTTTTTTCTTATTTTGTCTAGGGAAATAGAAGATGTTATGTCCCAATTAGGAAATAGGATAAAAACAACTTCCTACACCATTATCCTCACTTCTTCACGGTTACATGTTATTGAATTTGAAGTTAACTTTCTTCAAGATATCCTTAGTAATCTCCTCCATTTGTGATGGACTGGCCTCTCCTTTGGCCTTGTTCAATTTATCAAGAAACTCTTTTCTTTTCAACCTTAAAACAAAAATTTTATACTCTTTTGACTTGAAAAATTTATCATAAGAAATGAATTGTATACAAACCAAGGTTCTAACATTATTAGCCTCATCTCCACCACTTCTTAGGCTAATTACTAGCTTATCTTGAGGAATGTCAATGATGTGCACCCTTTGGGGAGAAGGAATAATCTCGTTCACTTCTTCCCCCCTAATCACATTCTTTGCAATCTCCTCAATTTATTTTGCCTCTTGCATCTATGGAATATGAAAATAGAGGTGGTCGAATGACCCTCTTCTTCTTTTGTTTCTTTGCAGGAGATACATTTGATTGTGCATGTTCCTCTTGTGCTTGTTGTAATTCCATAGGTGTTTTACCTCTTCTCTCACGTTGATATATTTTAGCCATTTTCTTTTGTGACATTGTTGGAGGCTTATATACCAAGGATTCTAAATTATCCATTATGATATTGATCCTAGGAATAGAAATTGATTTCATAAAAGGCTCATGGATAGTAAGGTTTTACTAATTTTCTTTGTTCCTCTCCCTTCTAAATAACAACCCATTTTGTCCTTTTAGTCTTCACGTCATGATCAATTAGGCACTCCCTAATCACATCCTCTTCAAACAACACCTTGTGATAAAAAATGATCTCTTTACACCAAGTCTAATCTAGTTGATGAAACCTTTTGGGTCACATTCTCTTTTCAAGTCCATGTCCATCCTGTATGGTTGTAGAATTGGATATAAGATATCTAATCCTTCCTTATGAGAAAAAAGTCTAAAAATACTAAATATGATGAGAAGAAAGATCCCTTCTTACGAATCCTCAAATGAATCTTATGTGATTCATTTCGCTACCAAATTATTGAAGGGAAAACGGGCATGGATCTAGAGACCCAACAGTGCGGAATACATTCCCTTAACACTAATACAACAGAGGATTAAAGCATAAACTAGTTTCAATAGCTTCACAAACTACTTAAGATGAATACATGCAAGTAAAATAAATATTACGCAAAGTTGAGCATTCATAGTTTGACACAAGATATACGTGGGAAAACCTTTTCAGGTAAAAAACCCACCACACAAAGTCTAGATTGATTGTATCACAGTAACAAAACGGTTACATACAAAGATACAGTCTTCTATGATCAGCTCACAACAGTACACACAAAAAACTAACTGTTACAATGTTCTCTCTCAAAACATACAGTTCGAACTCTCTCTCTTTCTGTAATCAGTCTCCACTTACTTAAGTCAGACGTTGCATTTACTTCTATTAGTCAACCGCCGATCACCAGGTACAATCATGTCTGATTCAATCGCACCAAAGATCTACCCATACCGATCTCATTGCATCGAGCCACCCAGGCCATAACTGCTTTACCCAGATCGGGTCCTGTTTCACCACCCTGGGTTGACCTGCACCTACTGCAATAACTACATTGGTATTTAACCAATAAACGCAAGACACTGAGCCACGTGTCCCCACCTTATTCGCTGTTGGCTTCTGACACCGAGTCCAACTCGGTCAAACCAGTCACCGAGCTCACCAAGCTCTCCACATTCCTTACCGCGCTACCGTGGAGCCCATCCGATCAGCTCGTAGTATGGCGGTAAGCCTACCGAGTCCATCCAAGCCCTGCCACTCCTTCTACCGCGCTACCGCGGCTGGTTCCAAGTCTCACCACGGTATGGTGGTAACTGGTCAGAGGGACCGCTGAGGGTCTTACCGCGCTACCGCGGGGGCTGACAGGCCACCTCGCGGTAGGGCAGTAACCGCCAGGCCAGCCACAGGCAGTCTTACCATGACCACCGCGACCAACCCTTTGGTTGACCGCGGTATGACGGTAACCGCCAGGCCTGTCACCGCCAGAGCAAGCCAAAGCCACTGCGGTAAAGTGGTAAGGGCTGAAAAGAAAACAAAGAATGCATTGAGGGAGAAGGAAGGGGCGACATAACTGGAAATTGAGACATAGATTCTCAACAAGCTCCCACTTGGCGAACATTTCCAACAACCCCATTCCAACAACAATCACTGTTTGTCATAGGTCCCAAGGCCCATCGATTCTGCGCACCATCTGAACTTGTCTATACTCATAGGCTTTGTCAAAGCATCTGCAACATTCTTCAATGTATCCACCTTTTCCAGACTGACCCTGCCATCTTCAACCATGTCCCTCACGAAGTGATACTGCACATCAATGTGTTTGGTCCTGGCATGAAAAGTCGGATTCTTTGCCAAAAAAATGACACTTTGACTGTCACAACAGATTGTAATCTTCCCAACATTAAATCCAATGTCTGAACACAAATGCCTGAGCCAAACAACTTCCTTACAGGCATGAGTTGCAGCCATGTACTCTTCCTCTGTTGTGGACAAAGCAACTACAGCCTGTCGCTTGCTCATCCAACTGATTGCTCCACCATTAAGCATGAAAGTGTATCCACTGGTGGATCGCCTACTGTCAATGTCCCCTGCCCCAATCTGAATCAACATAACCTTGGATGCTGAGAGATTTCTGTGATGCAACCATACTGCCATGGTAACACAAAGCATAATCAGAAGTCCCCTTCAAATACCTGAAAACTCTCTTCACAACATCCCAATATGATCTTCTCGGATTTTCCATAAATCGGCTTAGAACTCCCACTGCTTGGAAAATTTATGGTCTTGTACAGACCATAGCATACATCAAATTGCCAACAACACTTGCATAAGGCACACTGGTCATGTCCTCCATCTTTGTAGCAGAATTTGGACAGTCTTCAAAAAATAGCTTAGTTCCATGCATGATTGGAACAACAAGCTGCTTGCAATCATCCATGCTAAACCTCTCCAGAACTGTCTTCACATACTTACTTTGATTGACCCAAAGTTTTCTACTTGTTCTGTCCCTGGTAATCTCCATTCTAAGAATGTACCTAGCTGCACCAAGATCTTTCATCTTGAACTTTGCAGACAATTGAGATTATAGATTAGAAATCATAGTCTTGCTATTTCCAATAAATAACATATCATCCACATACAGGGTGATAACAAGCACACGATCATTCTCAGATTTATAATAAATGTAATGATCAGATTTTGATCTCACAAAACCGATTGACAACACAAATGTGTCAAATTTTTGGTACCACATTCTAGGAGATTGTTTTAAACCATAGAGAGATTTATTTAATTTGCAAACCAGATTTTGATTGCCTCTTTCAACAAAATGCTCAGGCTAGGACATGCAGATTTCTTCTTCCAGCTCACCACGGAGAAACGCTATCTTCACATCCATTTGCTCAATTTCAAAATCATACACAACTGCTAAAGACAATAGAAATCTAATGGATGTCAACTTTGCTACAGGGGAAAAAATCTCTCCATAATCTATTCCCTCAATTTGAGAAAAGCCCTTTGCAACTAGTCGTGCCTTATACTTCTTAACACTGCCATCAAGTCCTGTCTTCCTTTTGAATATCCACTTACAACCAACAGGCTTTCACCCTTTAGGCAGTGGTACCAAATTTCGGGTATCATTCTTTTCCAAGGAATCCATCTCTTCATTGATGGCTTCTAGCCAAGACTTAGAATCAACCATGCTGATTTCTTGTTTAACAGTCCTAGGCTCATCAGTACTGGTAATTAAAGCATATGCACAATTTGAGTCTAACATAGAGAAAGCATACCTATCAGGTTGCTTTTTTTCTCATGTAGATCTTCTTACAGGCTGAGGTTGTTCTTCATCATCAGAACTTCCAGAGCTGCTTGAGCTCTCCTCAGTCTCAGGTACACCATGCAGCTCTTCCCTTTCAAAAGTTTGGGGAATCTCAATTGCATCCTTCTTCTTGTCACTCTGATCTGTCCCAAGTTGTTGATCACTAAATGAAGGTTTTAGCTCACGAAATATCATGCTTCTACTGTACAAAACCTTCTTAGTAATAGGATTCCAAAGCTTGTATCCTTTCACACCAACTCCATAGCCGATGAGAATACATTTGACAACCTTGTTATCCAATTTAGATCTCTTTTCATTTGGCACATAAATATATGCCTCAGAGAGGGCTTCTTATTAGACCATGCTTCCAAAGGTGTCTTGTCAACAAGAGCTGAACAAGGATATCTATTAATCAAATAACATGTTGTAACCATAGCCTTAGACCAGAACATCTGCTCCAGACCAGCACCACTCAACATACTCCTTGCCTTTTCCATTAGTGTCCTGTTCAACCTTTCAGCAACTCCATTTTTTTGTGGAGTGTAAGGCGTTGTCTTGTGCCTTTTAATACCATGATCAGTGCAATACCTTTCAAAATATGCAGAATAGAATTCACCACCATTGTCCGTCCTCAAACACTTAATTTTCCTTCTAGTCTGATTTTCAACCAAAGATTTAAAATCTTTAAACCGACTAAACACTTCTAATTTACTTTTAATGAAGTATACAAATGCCCTTCTTGAACATTCATCAATAAAAGAAACATAATATCTAGACTTTGATAACGAAGGAACATTAACTGGACCAAACACATCATAATGAACATAATTTAGTATACCAGAAGATTTATGAGGACTAGAATAAAAAGAAACATGGTGTTGTTTTCCATAGATATAATATTCGCAAAAGTCGAACTCAAGGTTACAATCATCAAGCCCTTCTACAATATTTTTATTCTTCAAGGTTTTTAAACCTTTCTCACCAATGTGACCAAGTCTGTGATGCCACAACATAGTCTTCTCAGCTGGGAGTTTTACCTCCATAGCATTTGCAGCCAGAGAAGAGTCATCATCTTTCTCTATAGGTGCAGTATTACATGTCTTTACAGAGGCACTGTTGCAAAGAACAGGACATGCATCCAGCTTGTATAGAGTGCCAGTACGAACACCCTTAGCTAGCACCATTGCACCTCTAGCCATTTTACACCCCTTACTTGAAAAAGAAACTTATACACCAGCATCATTTAACTTACTGACAGAAAGAAGATTTCGAGCCAGACCTGGTATATGAAGTACGCCACCAATACCTTTGACTCTCTCGTCAGGAAACTGAATTCTGACTCTTCCTCTGCCAACTATCTCCAACGTTGAATCACTTGCCAAGTACACCTTTCCACCATCATACTCTTCGTATTTAGAGAACTATTCTCTATTGGATGTCATGTGAAAAGAAGCACCTGAGTCAATGAGCCATACATCATCTGATGCTTGAGTTGTCAAGGTTGATGCAATGAAGGAGTCTGCATCACTTTGAGAAGATTCGTTGTCAGAAGCATTCTTCTTCTTCTTCTCCTTGCAGTCCTTCCGGATATGTCCAGGTTGCCCACAATTCCAGCATCTCACTTTGAACTTTTTACCAGGAGACTTTGATCTCCCTACAGATTTGGATTTTGACTTCTTGTCCTTCTTCTTGCCTTTCTCCTTTGGTCTACCTTGAACAACAAGAGCCTCTTTGGCCATCTCTAAAGACTTCCTCTGCATCTCTTCAGATAGCAATGAGGCAACAACGTCTTCCATCTTGAAAGCAACAATAGTGCTTCCAATGGCCATCACAAGATGGTCCCAACTGTCAGGTAATGAACACAACAGGAGCATGCAACGATCCTCCTCCTCAATATTTACACCTACAGAAGCCAGCTGAGTAACACTCATGTTAAACGAGTTCAAATGGTCTACAAAAAATGCACCTTCTTCCATCTTCAAGGAGTACAACTTCTTCCTCAGGAATAACTCATTTACCAGAGACTTTCCTTGATAAATATCACCAAGCTTCTTCCACAATGAAGCTGCAGACTGCTCCTCATGGACGTTTAGGAGAACAGAATCGGCTAGACTTAGTCTAATCAAACCTCTTTCTTTTCTATCAGCAAGATCCCAAGCTTCTTGCGTTGTACTTTGTGGCTTAGTTCCAGACACTGCAATCTAGAGGTCCCTATCCACAAGCAAGTATTCTATCTTGAGTTTCCATAACTCAAAGTTATTGCCATTGAATTTTTCAATATCAATTCTACCAGATGTACTCACCATCTCAAAGAGAAACAAGTTTTAGCAATGCAAGACTCCCACTGAAACAGTATTAGCACAAAAAACTAATCTTTCCTACAAGGATAACCTAACTGGCCAAGCTCTGATACCACTTGAAGGGAAAATGGGCATGGATCTAGAGACCCAACAGTGTGGAATACATTCCCTTAACACTAATACAACAGAGGATTAAAGCATAAACTAGTTTCAATAGCTTCACAAACTACTTAAGATGAATACATGCAAGTAAAATAAATATTACACAAAGTTGAGCATTCACAGTTTGACACAAGATATACGTGGGAAAACCTTTTCAGGTAAAAAACCCACCACACAAAGTCCATACCGATTGTATTACAATAACAAAATGGTTACATACAAAGATACAGTCTTCTCTGATCAGCTCACAACAGTACACACAAAAAACTAACTGTTACAATGTTCTCTCTCACAACATACAGTTTGAAATCTCTCTCTTTCTGCAATCAATCTCCACTTACTTAAGTCAGACGTTGCATTTAATTCTATCATTAAACCGCCAATCACTAGGTACAATCATGTTTGATTCAATCGCACCAAAGATCTGCCCATACCGATCTCATTGCATCGAGCCACCTAGGCCATAACTGCTTTACCCAAATCGGGTCCTATTTCGCCACCCTAGGTTGACTTGCACCTGCTGCAATAACTACATTGGTATTTAACTAATAAACGCAAGACACTGAGCCACGTGTCCCCACCTTATTCGTTGTCAGCTTCTGACACCAAGTCCAACTCGATCAAACCAGTCACCGAGCTCACCGAGCTCTCCACATTCCTTACCGCGCTACCACGGAGCCCATCCGACCAGCTTGCGATATGGCGGTAAGCCTACTGAGTCCATTCGAGCCCTGCCACTCCTACCGCGCTACCGCGGCCGGTTCCAAGTCTCACAGTGGTATGACGGTAACCAGTCAGAGGGATCGCTGACAGTCTTACCGCGCTATCGTGGGGGCTGACAGGCCACCTCGTGGTAGGGCGGTAACCGTCAGCCTGACTGCTGGCGGTCTTACCACGACCACTGCGGTCAGCCCTTTGGTTGGTTGCGGTATGGCGGTAACGGCCAGGCTAGCCACAGCCGGCTTATCGCGGTATGGCGGTAATCGCCAAGCCAACCGCAAGTGGCTTACCGCGACCACTGCGGTCAGCCCTTTGGCTGGCCGCGGTATGGCGGTAATCGCCAAGCCAGCCGCAGGTGGCTTACCGTGGCCACTGCGGTCAGCCCTTTGGTTGGCCGTGGTATGGCGGTAACTGCCAGGCCTGTCACCGCCAGAGCAAGCCAAAGTCGCTGCGGTAAAGCGGTAAGGGCCAAAAAAAAAACAAAGAATGCATCGAGGGAGAAGGAAGGGGCAACATAATTGAAAATAGAGACATAGATTCTCAAAAATTATTTCCATGTAAACTAACCTCTTTAATATATATCTTGGCAAGATATGTGGCCTAACTAGAGAGCCATAGATTCTGATGATAGTGGCATTCAAATGGAGATACCAATCTCCCCAATTATGTTGGATGTTCAAACCAGATACCCTATCATTTGGTCTTAGAAAATTCATTATCTCTTTTTGTATCCTATCCATTTATACACCTAGATATCTTAATATCTACCTTACAAAACACTCTTTGAATACCACATAATTGGAATTTTGGTAGTGCATGTCCCAAATATAGGTCCAACATTGTACTAGAAGTGGGACATTCTTGTGATCATGCATCCTAAGCTATAAATCTTTGTCCCAAACATTTTTCCCTCCATACAAAAATATATGACACAATAAGTGAGTACCATTTGAAATGCACTATCCAGTTCTTACCTTTTATTTCCACCAATTGTTTATGCATTTCCTCCTCAATGAATGGGGAAAAATCAAATTCTCTATTAAGGTCCCTTTTTGAATATCGAAAACCATCATCATTAGGGCAATTGGAATATGAGTCTTAGCATCCCTTCCTAAAACCTGATTGAAGGCATGGTAGGTTTTTATGAAATAACATTAAAAAATTTCCTCATTGAAGGGCTCCAATTCTGTAGGGTTGAACCTTATAGGTTTTATGTTTGCACCTCTTATTTTGTGCTTTGACAACCAATTCACCCTATATCTTCCTTTTTAATTTTGATATTCCTTTTTCAAGACATTAAAGTCAATAGCCTTATTTGCTGCTAAATTCAGGTCAAATACCTCTACAATGTAGACCTTGTCAATTTTGACCAGCTCACCACCATTAATGATTGTTATAATCCTAGAATTGACATCACACTTTTTGGCCAACATTTTAATGAAATCTGCATTGTTGAAAACATTTGGGACTAATCATTTTTCCAAGTCAAAATCTCAAACATGTGAAATGAGCCTCTTTGAAAGCCCTTTTATACTAGTGTTCAAACAATGGCCATTCATTTATTGGAATTATTGCATCTCCACAATCACTACATTTATCTCTCAAGTGGTCTAATAATATTCTCACCCCTTGTGTATGTTTAGCCTTTCTAGAGACCCAAGGAATTAGAGTAGAAGGTCTTCGGCCAACGGTATTTTTTCCTTTGTGGGTGTAGAACTGGTTTGACTCATCTTAGTGTTTTTCAGTGCAAACTAGGACTTTCAAATTCAATGCAAGTTTTAAAAATGAAGGTAATAATACAAGATTTATGCAGTCAATGAAAAAGGAACAACCTCAATGTAATAGATATGTATACAAATTGGCAAATAATTTTGGAAAATTAGAGTAAAATTGAGGACTTAGTTGAGTTTTAATTGAAAACCCTAATTCATTTCTCAAGTAGTTGGAGAGCACAAAAATCAACAAAATTCTTCACACTGGACAACTTTTTAGATTCTTACGATTTGAAATGAATGTATATGGTGGGCGAATTGATAGAATTTGATAGATATAAGTCAATTCTCAACATTACTGCTCGTCCATGCAAATAGAGTGTTCATAACTAATCATTCTACAATTTTGAATTTTAATCATCGATCTTTGAATGGCATGAACAATATCAACAATGATTGTGACCTTTTATTTTATTCAAAAAACCATTTTAATGAAGCTGTGAAATGTTGAGAAATTGGACTAGTGAGAAATTGAGAATAAAATACATCATTCAAACAAGAGCCCATTACGCTTCAAATAAAAATGAACAACTGTCATGTAAGATTGACAAAACATGTGTCATTATAGAAAATGATAACATCTTTGCCTAGGCACTTCTTTTATGAACCCATGATATGAAGGGGGCTTGCGATATGACACCATGTGGAGATGATTGAATACTTGGTCACTTTTAAGTGACTCAAAAAGATGTTGGGTCCACCACATGCTAATGACATGTGTAGTAATTCCACAACATTACATCCTTAAGACTTCACCTTTAACGAGAACTTGTGGAAAACCATTAGCTTGCGACACTAATAGGAAGGCACCAATGAAGGATGAATTTCCTTGAAACAAGCAATCAAATAACATCGATCATGACACATGTCACAAATCTACATCATCACAACTTTAATTTTTTTAGATAATAAGAACATGCGATGAACTAAGAGTGTGTGATGCAATAAGAATGTGACATTTTGTGCCAACAAGGATTGAAGTGGGGATCACCAATTGAGCAAATAACAAAGACAACTTAAGTGACCTTAAGAGCACATGTTGAAATGTTTATAAGCAGTTACTAAGAAAAAAGGGTCCGATTGGACAATGAACACAAAGGCTTTCAAAAAAACTTAAGTGACCAGGAATAGGCCTAGCAAGTCACTTCCCATAGAGTTATTGACACTTGTCTCTATTCCAAAGAATTTATAAACAAATTTGGTTGTGGAAGAACTTGGTCCTGGAATGTAAATCTATTTAAAGTTATAAATTTATGAAGTAACTTAATCATTATCATTTAACATTTGATATTTTCACCACCCACATGATTTTCCAAAAACTTACTAGCACATTCGCCATATAATTAATTTTATAGTTTCAAATATTTATATAATTCACCACTAAAATTATTTTTATTTTTTGAATACGAGTTTAATTCGTCAACAAAATTATTTTATTTGTTTGCATACAAGTTTAATTCGTCAATGAAATTATTTTATTTTTTGAATACAAGCATAATTTGCTAACAAAATTGTATTATTTTTTTGAATACAAGTATAATTCACCAAGCTTACCTAAAAAATTCCAATGCTTTAAAAAAATTGTCAATAAATTAATTTATTTTTCAAAAAATGGATTCACCAATAAAATTAACAATTTTTGTGAAAATAATGAAAGATTTGTAAGATTTTATAACTTTTTCCAAAAAAGGTTTCTTAAAATTATCTTGGTAATTTGTTGGTTTGTAAACAATACAAATTAATATTTAGTTTACAAATTAATTATACCCCTTTTATTAATAATAAACTCTACGAGATTTCTAAATAGTATGTAATGTGAATAAGATACAAATTAATCAAACCTATGGAATTAATTGCCCGATTCCATTGAAATATAAGATTAAGTTTAAATATTTAATTATTGTTGTCTTGCTAATCAAACCTATGGAGTTAATTAATTGATTTCAAATTGAAATATAAGATTAAATTTCAATATTTAATTATTGTTAGCTTGCTTTAGCAATTCTTTAATTAGATTGTATATAATCAAGAATTGTGTATTTATGGACTGAATTTTATTCTTATTTGTGAACATGGAATATGGAAATTATCAACCTAGTTGTTTGTTTAAAGAAACTATAACTATAAGTTTGATAATAATATTACTCATAGAGTAAAATTGACAACTTATTAAACCATTATTTAATTAGTCTCAATCTCTCTATCTCGCACATAATAATAAAAATAGTATACTAACAATAATCATTAGGTAGCAATGATGAAGGTAGGTAAACATCAAACAATTTGGAATGAATAGAAATCTTCCTATGTGGGTAATTAGGTTATAGGTCTATATAAAATGATAGAATTCTCATCTATTTCTATTTTAAACCTTAAATTAGAAAGATATGATCCTATATTATCTACCCAAGGATAAACTCTAGAAAATGATGGTTTATCTTATGTTTCATATATCTAAAATATAGGATTAGTTTAAATAAATGGAATATTAATACAATATTTTAGCTTGTGTTCTTAGACAAATTTATTCTGTTATTTTCTTAATTTTACAATGTAATATAATTAGTTTAGATAGCATTTTACTTTTACTTAATATATTTTAGTTAGTTGATAGCATTAAACAATATAATTCATCTGATTTCATTATGCAAATAGTAATCAATTAAATTACTAGAAAATATTAAATGATATTATTTAATTTTGTTTTAATCCTATGAATTGCTAAATTATCTTAATAATAGTATTAGATAATTTTTTTTCATTAAGATTTTGAAATACATCTTCACTTAGTATTTATATTTTCTAGGCATTAGTTTTATAGAATTATTTCATTTCAAGTTTTATTTAACATAAAGAAAATTAAAATTAAAATCTTATAGCATTTGGTATCAATGGTGTCTTTGGTTCATGTTTATGGGTAATATCATCACACTTGAATCACTATAATTATAACCTAGTATAGCTGCAATAATGATGTATTTGACACCATTTATATAAATCATCGGGGTGTAATAAAGGACATCTTGATTAATCAAACCTGAGAAAATGAAAAATCTTCCTTGGATAACAAACTAATAAAATATTATTACTTAGCAAAGGATAAAACCAATAATAGTTTTGTACTAAAAAAATCATTGTCATATAATTTCAAAGGAAAATATAACTATCATCATATAGTTTTGAAACAATTTTTTATTTTATCAAGAATAGGCATTTAGAACAAAATAATAAAATATAGTAAATAAGTGTTGGTCTATGTGACTAAATAATTAAAGAACCAAATGATTCCCTTAGTGGGTAGCAATCAAAGAGGAATTGTCTAGGGAAAAGGAACCCTAGAAAGAGCTACATACCCTAGATTAAAAAACAAAATTACACATATATTACACCTTGATCTCATTTGAAAGTGAGTATGTACACAATCTAGTGAATGAGGTTCCTAATACACAAGTTTTCAGGTGCGGGGTTTAGAAGTTTCTAATGATTGGATTTACCGATGCTAAACATCTAAATGAATTTTCACTCAATTAAATCTAAAGTCAAATCATTAAAATAAACATGAGATAAAATAAATTTATTGCATTCAAAAGAAATATTAGATGGATTTACTTGACTTCAAAGCTTCAAGCTAAACCTTGAGGTGAAACTCAAACCATTTTTATTTTATAAATATATATAAATATTTTTTTGAATGATGATAATATTAATGCACTTTCATTAGGGAAGTATAATCTTCAATGAGTGATTCAAGACCTATTTGATCTTGATGAGTCTAAGTCTTTTGATAAAGCAGTGTACTTGTCTCGTTTGGGTAGATGCCTATAAGCTATATGAATAGAACAATGCTCGAGTACATGAATGGATGAACACATAATAAATTTGACTAAAATTTTAGCAAGGGAAATAATTATTAGTTTTTGGGTACTGTTGAACACTTTTAGAGATTGAGAGGCGGGGTGAGTTAGTCTACACAAAACTTAAACCCTTCCAGAACTTGAAACTTTTAGCACAACTCAAACTCCTTTAGCAATTAGAGATAGAACTTTAAGCAAAGCAATTACATAGTAGAATATAGAAATTTGAATCTTTAACACTTTCAAAAAAATTTACCAATGAAATCTATATCAGTAATTAGATCAGTAGCAAAAAGAAAGTGATAGAGAACACACACATGCACAAATAGACATCAAATTTACGTGGAAAACCCAATGAGGGAAAACCACGGTGAGAGAGCTCACAATATAAGGCTCGCTGCATTAGAGCAAGATACAAAAAGGACTTGCACCACTGAAGCACCAATCAACTCTAGGAGCAAGATACATAGGACCTGATGATATTCACTATATTAGAGCAGGATAAAAAAGATATATAAGAGAATTACAATGATTTCCAACACAACTCTCTGTTCACTGAGGCATTCAAGCATAATTTATCTTTCCTTTCACAATTTTGAGCACTATCTCTATTGGATACTTAATACAACTCGCTCACACACTTTTTCACACTTGTACTCTACTTCATCCATGTTGCATCCGAAATGATCTTTCATTTATATCCACCACAACAATTTAATTCTTCAACTAGGTCGACTAGGAAGAGAATACATAATGGATTCAACTGGTTAACCAACAAAGCATGATGCAATCCTATCCCGAGAATAGAGAGGACCAAAAAAAATCTTAACACTTATTTCAATGTGATCCAAAATGATTTACACGCAAACACACATCAACCTAAGTCATCATTAGGGAAATGTGTGTTAGGTTTTCAATGGCAGATATCTAAAAGCTAAATGCAGATTTTATCAAATAAACCAGAAGTAAAACACATAGAAAAATAACACAGAGAATTTAACGTGGTTCACCCAATGTGGGCTACATCCACCAAACCGCAGCCATCCAATGATATTATTAACCAGTGCAAAACCCTATTACAATATCGCGAATAATCACCTGTTTCTTATGATACTGTAACTGTATCCCAAACCCTTTATAAATTAGGGTTATACAAAATCGGGGTTTTTTCCATTTTTGTGATTTTTCCCTTTTGCGAGGATACATGAAGAGTGTACAGTATAGAATAATCAGTTGCCACATACCAACAATCTCCCACTTGGAGACTGATAAGGCTCCACACCTAAACAATCTCCCACTTGGAGACTGAACTTGGACGACACCGCTGCACTTACAACTCCCACTGGAAATAAGCACCTTGGACCCTGCTGCTTTCTTATACTTTAATTCAACCTTGAAGGCCAACCGAAGCTGAAGAGGAGCTCAGCTTCTCCCTTATCACTGCCTTAGTAAACATATCTGCTGGATTTACATCTGTATGTATCTTTGCCAGCTTTACCTGTCCATCCTCCATCACTGACCGAATGAAATGATACCTCAACTGTATGTGTTTGGTTTTAGAGTGCAAAGCAGAATTCTTTGCAAGATGTATAGCACTCTAGCTGTCTATAAATAAGTAATTTTCAGCCTGTTGTTTTCCCAACTCTTCCATGAAAAGTTGCATCCATATCATCTCTTTTGCTGCCTCTGTTGCAGCCACATACTCTGCCTCTGTGGCGGATAAAGCAACCACCTTTTGCAATCGAGATATCCAACTTACTGCTGTCCCACCAACGGTAAATACATAACCTGTGGTACTCCGCCTGGTATCAATATCCCCTGCCAGATCTGAGTCAACATAGCGTTTTAAATCTGTATTAGATCCCTCAAAACATAAATGTTTATCTGGTGTACCTCTCAAATACTTGAGAATCCATTTCACTGCATTCCAATGCTCAATTCCTAGATTACTCATATACCAGCTAACAACTCCTACAGCATGTGCAATATCTGGTCTCGTGCATACCATGGCATACATTAAACTACATATAGCTGAAGCATATGGTACTTTGGACATTTTTTTCTTCCTCCTCTTGTGTCTTTGGACACATATCCTTAGTCAATTTTACATGATTGGGCAAAGGTGTGCTGACAGCTTTTGCATTCTCCATATGAAATCTCTGCAACACCTTTTTAACATAATCAACCTGAGATAAAAACAATTTCCTGTTTTTCCTATCTCTTGTAATCTTCATACCAAGGATTTGTTTTGCTGCCCCCAAATCCTTCATAGCAAATGAATTTGCTAACTGTTGTTTTAACTCCTTTATGTGATCCATGTTAGACCCCGCTACAAGCATATCATCAACATATAAACATAAAATAATGTAGCTATCTTCACCTAGCATCTTAAAATAAACACAATGGTCTGAATTACACCTATTGTAACCTTGCTCAGCCATAAAACTATCAAATTTAAGATACCATTGTCGAGGTGCTTGCTTCAAGCCATATAAGCTTTTCTTCAATCTGCACACTAGTTTCTCCTTACCTTTGACCTCAAATCCTTGTGGTTGTTCCATATAAATTTCCTCTTCCAAATCACCATGGAGAAAGGCAGTTTTAACATCAAGCTGTTCTAAATGCAAATCTTCAACAACCACAATACTTAACACAGTACGAATAGAGGTCATTTTAACAACTGGAGAAAATATTTCATCAAAATCAATACCTTGTTTCTGTGCAAATCCCTTTACAACTAATCTGGATTTAAATCTTTTCTTACCTCCATCCTCCTCTTTCATCCTATAAACCCATTTGTTTGCTAAAGCCTTTTTACCTGCAGGCAACTTGCATAATTCCCAAGTTTGATTTTTCAGCAAGGAGTCCATTTCTTCTTCCATTCCATGCTCCCACTGAACCTTGGTATCCACCTGCATAGCTTCATGATAACATTCTGGTTCACCAGCATCAGTTAATAGAATAGAGTACAAAGAGGGAGAAAATCTTTCTGGAGGTCTACTTAACCTTGAAGATCGCCTAACATTCACTGGAGTTTGTAGTATTTCTTGTTGTTGCTGTTGCGGAGCATGAGGAACCACTGGAACATTGGTGTTTGTAATATCATCCAGCACTGCATAATCCTGTTCTTTCTTCTCATGCTGCTGCAATAGATCTTTGTACAACATTTTCTCATTGAATATGACATCCCTGCTTCTCACAATTTTCTTATTTTCAAAATCCCAAAGCCTATAACCAAATTCATCTATGCCATATCCAACAAATATACATTTCTTTGATTTTGCATCAAGCTTGGTTCTATTTTCAGAATCTACATGTGCAAATGCTTCACAACCGAAGGTTTTCAGAAAAGAATAACTCACCTTCTTATCTTTCCATGCTTCCTCTGGAATACCACAACCCAAAGGATTAGATGGAACTCTATTAATTAAATAAATAACAGTGTTTACAGCCTTTTCCCACATGTTTAAAGGCAACCCAGCATGCAATCTCATAGTCCGTGCACGCTCCATTATTGTTCTATTCATGCGCTCAGCCACTCCATTTTCATGTGGAGTCCTTGGAACCGTTTTCTGCCTACGAATACCATTAGAGGAACAATAATCTTCAAACTCTTTGCTGCAATACTCACCACCATTATCAGATCTGAGACATTTCAACTTTTTACCTGTCTCATTCTCAACCAAGCTTCTCCATTTTTTAAAAGTTTCAAATACATCAGATTTCTGCCTAATGAAATAAATCCATACCTTCCTAGTTGCATCATCGATGAATGTGACATAATAATGAGAGCCACCGAGAGAAGATACCTGAGCTGGTCCCCATACATCCGTATGCACAAGCTCCAATTTCTCATCTTTCTTTTGTTTCCCATCCTTGAGAAAACTAACTCTCTTTTGTTTGCCATACACACAACTTTCACAGAAATCCATGTTAACACATTTTAGACCTGGTAAAGCATTCTTTGAATGAAGTACTTTCATACCTTTTGCACTCATGTGACCAAGTCTGTTATGCCATAGTACTGATTCAGAATTTGCAGCAACTATCTGATTTTCTTCCTGCTGAACTGCAGCAACTGTTCCTGAACATTGATTTTTATCTGCAATAGCTAAAGTAGAAGGAACAGTATGACCTGTACAAAGATATAAGGTGCCTACTTTCACACCTTTTGCTACTACTAAGGCACCTTTTGTAACCTTCCAATTTTTATCACTAAATGTAACAACACAACCTTCATCATCTAGTTGCCCTGCAGAAATTAAATTTCTTTTTAGCTTTGGAACGTGCCTTACCTCATGTAGTAGCCAATTATTCCCATTCTGCAACTTGATCTTGATTCTTCCCTTTCCAACAATCTGACAGGGTTCATTATCTCCCAAATAAACTAGCCCAAAATCCCCTTGGACATAATCAAGAAAATAATTTCTATGGGGCGTAGCATGAAATGAAGCCCCTGAATCTAACACCCAAGAATCATCAGCATTATCAAGAGAAAGAATCAAAGCATCCTCATTAGATTTATTACTTACCACATTTGCCTCTTTATTTCCTTCCTGTTTGTCTCCTTCTTTATTTTTTTGAGACCAACAATCTTTCTTTACATGCCCTGACTTACCACAGTACCAGCAATCCCTCTTGTCTCTAGATTGGGACCTTCTGTCCCTTGATTTTCCTCGTGACTTCCCACGACTCCCAAAATTGTTTCGTCTCTCATTTGTTCTGCCCCTGCTTTCTGCATTCAAAACACTGCCTGATGTGGATGTTCCACCTGAGCTTTTCCTACAAATTTCCTCGCTCAAAATAACACCAACAACATCATCAAATTTCAATGTATTTGAACCAGAAACAGAATTGCTAACCGCCATTACCAAGCTATTCCAGCTTTCAGGCAAAGAACACAAAATCAAAAGAGCCCTAACTTCTTCATCAAAGTTAACTTTTACAGAAGTTAATTGACTGGTAACCGTATTAAATTCATTCAAATGATCAGTAACTGATCCACCTTCTACCATTTTCATATTAAATAAGCGCTTCATAAGAAATACCTTATTCGAAGCGGAAGGCTTTTCATATAACTTTGCTAGGGTTTCCATCAACTCTAGAGTTGTCTTTGCTGTTGTGATATTGAACGCCACCGATTGTGCCAGGCATAAGCGAATACTGCCAAGTGCCTTTCTGTCCAAAATATCCCAGTCCTCATCTGACATTGCTGTAGGTTTCTTGGTTTTTCCTTCCAATGGCCGCCATAAATCCTTCTGATAGAGATAGTCCTCCATCTGCATCTCCCATAACTGATAGTTCTGCCCATTGAACTTATCAACCTTCATCTTACCCTCGTCTGCCATTGCTCCCACTTAACTGTGAGACTCCCACTCAACCGTGAGACTTTCCTGCAAACGATAATTGAAAACAACTCGCTCTGATACCACTTGTTAGGTTTTCAATGGCAGATATCTAAAAGCTAAATGCAAATTTTATCAAATAAACCAGAAGTAAAACACATAGAAAAATAACACAAAGAATTTAACGTGGTTCACCCAATGTGGGCTACATCCACCAAACCGCAGCCATCCAATGATATTATTAACCAGTGCAAAACCCTATTACAATATCGCGAATAATTGCCTTTTTCTTATGATATTGTAACTCTATCCCAAACCCTTTATAAATTAGGGTTATACAAAATCAGGGTTTTTTCCATTTTTGTGATTTTTCCCTTTTTCGGTAATTTTGCGAAAAAGCAGGCCAAAAAAATTTTCTCGGGGGCTACCACCCCCGAACCCCCGCCCGGGGCCCGACTCGGCCCCGAACCCCGGCGAGGATACATGAAGAGTGTACAGTATAGAATGATCAGTCGCCACATACCAACAATGTGTGGATGAGACATTGAAGCAGATAGCTAGTTGACCCATAAACACTATTTCAATTGAATTTACTTGATGTGGTCCTAAATAGGATAGGTCAGGACCCAAATCTATCATGACACATCTTTCATTGTTGGTGTAGCTCCCCAAGCACACAACCCAAATAAAGGAACAAGCCTTGTTGGCCAAATACCCACAAATAACCCAAAAAGCCAACTCAAGACACAATGCAACACCAAAGAAAATAATTAGAAACATACAAATCACATAGGGATGTTCCTTGAACATCCAAAATCACTTCAACACACTTCTTTCATATTGTCATGCCATCAAAAACCACCACATACCAAATAGGTATAAAAAACTTTGTTCAGGAAACATAAAATGCATAATTGGATGATGTAACATTTTTAGAAAAGCTTGAAGACCACTTCAACATATGAGATTGGAACCAATAAATTGCACACAAATTGTGAACACATTCACCAAGGTGCGGGAGCAAAGACATCAATGCGGAGAAACACGAAGCATTTCTCGAACCAATCCAGACAACTAGCAACATTGGAAACCTTTTGCAACTCGCAGGAACATCCTCGACAACATAGGTGACCTAAAAAGATAGGAGCACGACATACACAAAGTACCGACATTGAACACCAAACCATAAGACTAGAGATGGAACAGTGGAGGAATGCAGAGCATTCTCCCAAACAGACTTCAATACAACTTTTTGAACTAGAAACATTTGAGCAACTTGCGGAGACCATAACTTCCTTTTAGCAACACATATTATCAGGAACATTAGCAGAGAGAATGAGAGAGATATAGACCTTCATCAACATATCTCCAACATTATTCACGTTTCTAATCCTATTCTTAATATATTATCATGAAAACAACTCTATTGTCAGTAATAATGCATTATATTAACATCAACAATAATACATCTTTGATAAGGCATGACATCCAACCATGAACTTCTTCAAATCTTCTCTTCTTTGATAAGGCATGACATCTAACCATGAACTTCTTCAACTATTCTCTTCTTTGATAAGGCATGACATCCAACCATGAACTTCTTCTTCTCCTCTTTGATAAGGTATGACATCATGAACTTCAAATCTTCTCTTCTTTGATAAGACATGGCATTTAACCATTGTTAGCCCAAACTAAATGTAGCAAAGACAACTAATGCCAAGGAATAACACCAATTACAACTAAAAATAAATGTTGACAATAGCTTCCAACACTATCCATAGTGTTAACATCAATGACAACCATCAATGTTGACACCAATGACTAAAACTGCCAACAATTTCATAAAAGTGCTAGATTTTATGTATTTATATTGAGAAGTTTTCTAGTGAACAAAATATTTAGTTTGGGAAATTGCAATGGCATCAAAGTTGTGATCATGTTATCTTGTAGGGAAAGCTAAGATTTTGATGCAAAATATGTCATTTGCATGCTAGTGACATGAAAATATGGAAGATAGAAAATGAAGGAATTTCAAGAGTATATCATAAATGTTATAAAATTTGTAAAAAATGAAGGATGAAACATATCATTTCATTGTTTTGGTGAAACAAAGGGACAAAAGAGTAGAAGGAATCTTGTCAAAAAATAATCAATTGTGATTAGTCCCACACCTAATCCTTTTCAACTTAAGTTATTATAGAAAGAAAAGGATATAAATTCTTTTCAAGAGGCAATGGTAGAAATATAAAAGGAAAAGGAAAGGTATAAAAGTGAGGCACCCACTATCCTTGAAGAGTATCAAAAGAAGTTTGTTGATCTAAGATGAAGTTCCATTTGATGATTACTTAGAGATACTTGAATATTGGTATCCAAACAAAAGAGGAATATATGAATACATAAGGGAGATGAGAGAGATACAAGAGAAAATATAACCAAAACTACAAGAAGTTACCAAGGAGAAAAAGCCATGAAAATATTCCTAAATGGAGAAGAAATAATATAACTAGAATTTGTAATGCCTTAAAATAAGTTTCATTCTAGGAAACCTAACCCTAGCCAATAAAAGAAGAGGCTACCTACCTTAAAATATGATATTAGAAATGAACTTAAATGAATGAAATGTTGCTTCTTATGTAGATAACCTTGGGATCCAAATTATAAATGTCAAGGAAAGGACAACTTCATTATGTGAAGGTGATATTATATGAAGAGTTCGAGAAGTTAGATAAAGAATAAAAAAAAGAATGATGGGACCCAAAATTATGTTGGATACACTTGAGCAAAAACTACTAGAAGAGGTTAAGGAAGAAATGGTAGATAATGAAATGAAGAACAAATAATCAGAGCTATAAAAATTGAGAGGTAAAAAACCATTGAGGAATCCACCATACGAGAGGAATTTGAAAAATATATTCCAATTCAAGAAGCACCCATCAATCTCCCAAAGATTGAGTTTGTGCCATATGAAGGTCATTTGTAAGATATCTATAAAAATGAAAGTGAGAATAATATTTTGGTAAATACCAAATTCTTTCAAGTCACCATAATAGTGGTGTTGATGCAAATATTTTAGATACAATAGAAGAAGGATAAGAACACTTAGACCATTCCCATTATTTTAGATAGGAAAATGAAGGGGATGTTTTGATATAAGAAATATATGAGATTGATTTAGAGAAAGAGTCTGTTGATAGAAATGCACTTATAGAAGTCAAAGGAGGTGTTAAATTTACAAAATCAACAACTAATGATAAGAACTTTGATTGTCTCTATGATGATAGCTCAAGGAATGAAGGTAATGATACTAGTAGAGATTTGATGCTTCATACTAGGTCATTATAAATTTATGGTCATCATGGAAGGCAATCTACGAAGGGTGAAAAGTGAAGAGCACAAATTTTAGTAAAGGGCACATTGATCTTTTCTCTCAAGATTGTATATTATAAGAGTATGGGATCTAGACCTTATTATTTGAGGCAATTGATATTGAAGTTCAAAGTGGTTCAAGCAATTAGTTTTCACATAAGGTAACATTTGGTTAGTTCATTGCCTATCCATGATGTCATCATTACAACTATTCAAGGAGTTTTCAATGTGTTTGACTTCATTGGAACTCTCATAAATATGAAAAAGGATATTTTGAGGGAGGTAGTTGATTGCCGAAGATTTGATGCTTATGAAGTAGTGAATTCACAAGTAGTGCAATCTGTTTCAAAAGCGAGTCAAAGTATAATGATTTAGGACCTTCTTTGGTTGATTTTTTTTAATGGAGCATATGACATCACAAAACAATTTCCTAAGAAACAATAGATGATGTAATTTATATGTAGCATTGTAATTTCATCTACCAAGATATTTGGATCACTTTCACGAAGGGAATAATATCTTAAAATAAATCATCCTTGTGAGACTTGAAAATCATGTTGCACATACAAGAAATTTTCCTCCCATCTATGAAGATAATTCAAAGACATTTTTATGTAGAGATGCTATTTTTTGTAGCCAAAAACAAGTAAAGAAGATTAAGTAGAGGCTAGAAGTGATGCATGAATTGAAGAAATAATTGGTTGTAATAGGAAAGAAAGAGATGCAAATAATAATAGATATGGATACATGAAAAGGCTCATTAAAGAGCTAAATCTAAGTTTTAAGAGAGATCATATTGAGGAAAAGAATAAAATCGTAATATATGAAGTATGTGTTGCTAGGACTAGGCATATGACCACTCTTGTAGATTTGCAAATAGTAAAAAGTGAATTAGAAACAATGAAATCATAATACTTGCATTTGATAAGAGAAAGGGATATTATCATCAAATATGCATAAGAGGACTTTTATGAATCTAGTAAAATGAGTGAAAATGTTGATGAAATCACCTTTGAGCATAGTTAAGCCAATGAATCCTTTAATTTACTCATTTTACACTTTAGAAGGTAGAATAACAAGTTAATGCAAAATATTTTAGGGAACAAGATGTTGAAAAAAGGACTAAAGAAAGCAAGAAAACAACTAAAGAACTAGAAAGGATTAATAGGGAAATTAAATTGGTTCAAGAAAGTGAAAGGTGATTTAAGAAAACCATGATGAAATTTTCTAAAGACTTACAACAAGCTACAAATAGAGTGGAATTAGTCAAAGATTCAAAAAAAAAAATCTCTTAATGTAATTGAAGTTGTAAATAAAAGAAATTTTATAGGAGGAGCTTTGAAGATAATTAAATTAGTTAGGGTAACACTCTCCTTAGAGGAGTACTATGTAAAGGGATTAAAACATTTCTATAGGGCTTTAGATCATTCCCAAGGTTGATTTGGGGTTCTAGTATTTGTAGAGGGGTTGGGAAATTGTATTAACATGGATTGAGTATAAAATAATTTTGGAAATAATGGATTTTCATGTCCCCTTCTTTAGAGGAAGGTAATTAGGAGAACCTTAGCCTATTTATCATAGGCTAAAGGGGGTGATGAGGGAAATATTAACAATTTTTTTTATACTAGTCACTTTATGATATAACTTTTTAAAAGAATGACTTAAAATTTATTTTTAGAAGAGGGTCAATAAAGTGTTGCTAAGATAGAGAGTCAAAAGTAATGTTCTATTAAAAGGCCTTTATAGACACTTCTCAAATAATTTTTTGGAGGGAAAAGGGAAAAATATTATTTTCCCTCAAAGTGTTTATAAAAGGAGGAGCTAGACATAGAAGAGGAATCATCCATTGTATTGTTGTTTAAACTCCTTTCTTTAAATGTAAAACCTTTGCATTCATCTTTCTATATAAGAGTAAAAACCATTTTGGCAAAAAAATATTGGATGAAAACCCTCCAAGTTTCCTTCTAAATTTGAAGATAAAAACCCTCTTACCCATTTGAGAAATTCTATTTAGGGTTTGTTGCTGTGCTAAAATCTTACGCTCTTTGCTAGTTTGAAAATATCATTTGAAGATAATTTCTAGATTCTAGTTTGGATTGTGGATTTTATAGTTTAGTAAATATTTTCATATTTTATATTTGTTGATGAGCTTTTCTAGGTTGTTTAATAGTCTAGTGAGTTTGACCGTTTCTTATTTAATATAAGTTTTGAAGTGATTTAGATTATTATGTTCTATTGGTTCTCAATGGTAGATCATTTAATATATTGGTTGTTCCATTCTTGGCCAATCTATAATCCTCCATATTATTTTTTGTTATTATTGGCTATACAATATTGAATCCAATCATACCATCTTGTTGATGATAACATTTTACAGTGGGATCTGTACATCTTCAAAGACTTATTTTGAGAGACTCATACACTTTTGAATATATATATTGTGTTTTTTTTGGTTTCATACAAGTTTAACATTGACAAATTATTGGAAGGGGATGATTTTTGTTCAATGGATTTCATACCATTCAAGGAAGGAGCCACAACACTAGATAAATATTGGACTTTGTCACCCAACAACTTTCATAACTTTTTGAAAAGGTATCACATGCTTTTTAAAACTTGAAGAATTTAACTTATTATTGTCATATAACATATTCCATACTCCACATAACCTACCATACATATCAAGGGGCCATGAATAATAGTATGAAGGCCATTTTACATGTATAAAAGTTGTCACAACATATTTAGTGAGATCACAACATAGGCAAGGATACCGTACCACTAATACGATATTCATTTTTTTTGAATTATTATGTGATATAAAATAATTCATTATAGTTATATAGTTTGACTTCTAGCATGAGCTTGGTATGCATAACATATTTGAGTTTGATGATAATATTATTTTCATACTTGATAAGTAGGAGGTACTTTCTATAGTGTGTAAAGTTATGGCATTAATATTAGGATTCAATCACATAATTTTTTAGTCAAAATCATTGAACCATATTTTATGAGTAGAGGTTCACATAAATCCATATATCATGATAATGAATAACTTACTTAACACTCATTACATCTAGGTGATGCTCATAGGGGTGGATCAATGAATTTGAATTAAAAAATTTGCATCTGAATATTAATATTAATATCATAGTTTCGAACTTGCTATTCCTTTAATGATTATTGTCATTAAATAATAAGTATACATTTTAGAAGGTTTTTACAAAATTTATTGTGCATTTCCATAATCAATGATACATTAAATCTACATGGTTCTCTACTAGATTTAAAATAAACTTGCAATTATTTTGGAAGGCTTGTTTCCATAACTAGCATATCATTAGTTTCAAAATTTGTAATTTCTTGCATCATTGGCTATGTGGCTTGCCACTAACATGCATAAACAATTTAATATTTTAGTCATTGTATGCTCTCACACTGCCAATATTGGGACCTTGGCGATGAAAAAGTGCTAGATTTTATGCATTTATATTGGAAAATTATCTGATGATCAAAATGTCTAGATTGAAACATTAAACACAACTTGAGGCATAAGGTACCAACAATATTATAAAAAAAGATAGTTGTAAGAAAAAACAAAGACTTGACCTAGTGCCATGGAAGCTATTGAAAATATCTTTACTTCCCTTGTAGACATAGAGAAATCATAAAAGTTGTTTCACTTTTAGATACATGGATCAATGGGCAACCAATACATTTTTTTTTCAATGGGAGTCATAAGAATCTAATCTCTTCTATAGAAGTTTGGAGATTGAATTTTCTATTGAATTTTCACCCATGATGGATAAGTGTGGTGATGTAAACTAGTGTACACCATCAACCCTTTTTAGGATACAATCCTTTTTGTTGTCATCCCATTAGATGTACATGATTTTTTATGGGTTCAACCATATATTTATCATCAACATGCAATTTATGAAGAAAATTTAAGGACTATAGTAAAGACTCATGGATATTAGTGATTAAAGAAACTGCAGAGGCAATACCACAAATTTCACTCACTAGTGCTAAGTAGTTTAAGAGGACGGTAAGTTCTAAAAATAAT
The DNA here is from genome assembly GCA_007115665.2 of Sequoiadendron giganteum. Lineage (NCBI taxonomy): Eukaryota > Viridiplantae > Streptophyta > Pinopsida > Cupressales > Cupressaceae > Sequoiadendron > Sequoiadendron giganteum. Next base: position 656,043,565 of record CM021104.1, read on the forward strand.
TTTTGGCCTGTGATGGTGAGACTTGAACAAAAGAATACTCTTGTGGAAAAAAAACATACCACAACTTTTGTAATAATATTAATAGAGGCCATAGTGTTGGCTGTTAGAGTAGAAGGATTTATTTTGGCCACTAGTAGTGCCTACACACTTTAAAATATGACATACTATTTATTTGATACTTAGACTAATTTTACCTAATGCTTCTCTTTACAACATATTATTTGTAGAGAGTGACGAAAGAAAGTGATATATCCATGAAATTGTGGAGAAAGGACATATCAAATTAATCTCATCACCTTGTGATATCCCAATTATGATTGTGCATAAGAAAGATGTGACATGGAGGATATGCATTGATGAAATGGATTTGATTACACTAGGTAATTCAAGGACAAGAGGTATTTTTCCTCATTTGCTAATTTTTCAAATATAAAACCATATCCTAGGAATTGATGACAATATATTTAATAAGTATATTCACAAATAATAATAATAGTCATTTAATTTGCATATTTATTTCATATAAATGAAATAACAACCACCAATCCGTAAATTATAGCAAATAGATTAGAGTTTAAACACTCATAAATTATTCATTACTTGATCAAAATTAAAAATTCAATATGTTCAACAAGAAAGGTGGGTGAACCAAGAATAAAACCCACAAAATGTTTTGCAAGATTCTTAAACATATGTGAGTATTTTTCTGTATAATTCAGCTTATTAGTTTTCTATCTTGTACCAACAAATTGACAATAGAACAATCTCAATTCTAAATATTTAAAAAAACCTTTGAAAGAATGTTCTAATTAAGTCAATTAATTTTAATTTGACTTATAAATTTTCCTCAAATGGTAGTAACAAAAGTATGTATATCATTTATTCAAGAAATGTTAACTTCTCCAAATATGTGTTTCTTTCCCCTCTTTTCATGATCTTCCATATAATGCTTACATTATTTAATTTGTTTCAAAAAGAGTTTGAAATATAATTAGAAGTGTTTGAAGACCCTTTGTTGTTTAACTACTTCTCACTATTTTTTCTTTTAATTTTTCTTTAGAGCTAATCCCATTTTTTCCCCTTAATTTCTCAACATTTTGAAACTAAGGTTATAAACCAAGGACTATCTCATTTAAAGCAAGGCTTTGTTATAATGCATATAAGCCTTGAGCAGAAAGGAATTTGCAAGGAGAGCAATGAAAACATTGTAACAAGTTGACCTTATTGTTAAAGAAAATGCTAAATATGCTATTCTATTACTTTCAAATTTTCAATTAGCATACATTTAAAGTTTTCCCTATCTTGAAAACCTTAATAAGGCTTTATAGATGAAAGATATAATTTTCAGTGAATTTATTTTGTTTTTATGTTCAATATGTATGAATAGATCACTGTCCAACATATAACATACTAGAAATTTAAAAGTGAATTAATTATTTGTTAAAAACAATAAATAGTATCTAACATTGTAATAAGATTTGGGTATTTACTATGAACATAAGAAAACATGCATATCGACATGCTTTAAACATAGATTTGCATTGTCATGTGCACTTCCAAAATCTAAGAGACTGTCTTACTAGGGATTTTATCCAGACCCAGCAACCTATCTTCTTGGCTTGATACAACCCAAACAAAAATACAACATTTTAAACCAAAATCCCCCTAACCTAGCCCATGAGAATAGCCATAACCATGGCCACAAGTCAACCTATCCTCATGACAATATACATCTTTTCACATTATGCATTTTTTAAGAGAACCAACGAATTGCAGCCCATTCGTTGCAGACCAAAATTCTCAAAACTCAAATATATTGCAACCAAGTCTTTGCTCCTATAACAATATATTATAATCTTCATTACATTCATAAACGCAAGTCAGAAAGACTGAAAAATCCTTTAGAATGCAACTTATAACATGAGCATTTGACAATAAGATAGAGCAATACTAGTAAATCATTGCAAATCTTACATAAACTCATCCAGTCCTCACCTAGACCAAATGGCTCGATGCAAAAGCAATATCTAATATTGTTTAATTTAATATCAAAGATACACAACGCAACTAAAGATAAGCACAAAGCTGGAAAAAAAATATGCAAAGGGACTGCCCATTGCATCATGTAGTTTACGATAGTACTAACATAAAATAGAAACGAACTCTTAAAGAAATTAGTTCCAAGTAGGTTGTATTGTAGTAGGAATCATCTTTTCAGTTCATAAGATTTCGATAAGAATATTCTGGATTCAACTGTATCTATTTATTTGTATCAACGTTTCGAATCACATTCAGTGATGTATCTGCCCAAAACGAATGTGGAGTGCTTCCTGTGTGAGTTTGACTTACTTCACCAACCGAATACTTCACCATTACTTCATAATCGAATACTGGGTTTTATAAAAATTGTATTTTGGAATGCTATATCATTCAAAAACATCTTTCATGAGATTGAGAAAATAATTAGATGCAAATGTTAGCACAGTTATATGCACAAAACATCAAAACCGTTATTCTCCAAACATTTTGGAGAAAAGGCAGCAATATTCAAACACCTGCAATTCCTTCTAAATAATTCCTACAGATAGATAATATGCCTCTCAAGATATTATTTATATATAACCTCACTACGAAGAGTGCATACCCACATTGGTTTCAATTTGGGAAAAAGCAGAAACTAGTTATGAAGCTTGTTGCACAATAAAATGTCAGAAAGGAACGTGTTACCATACCAATCTAAGCAGCCACAGAGTCGAGCTACAGATGTGAATTGACTGAGAGAAGCTTCTCCTGGTGGGTGGAAGCATATGTGATCAACAACTTCAAGCCGACAATTTGCTGATAAAATGCCTGGGCAAGTTACCCACTTCAGTTTGTCCACAGAGAATGAAAAAGGATATGTTCCCCCTTCCCTGGCCGCGCCCCTTCCTCACCGCTCTCAATGTCTTGTTGAAAAGTTAGAAATTTTAAGTAAAATGCATTTGGCAAGCGTAAGGCCAGATTGCACATACTTCGCTAGCATCCTACACGATAGCTTTCCATGCAAATTATGAAAACATTGACAAGGCCAGTGGAGGAACTTTTTAAGTTTTTTTAATTTTATTTTGATTTTGGTTTTATTTCTTTTGTTCAGATAAACCTATTCAATGGAAAAGTTTGTGCCATGTAGACACTACACAAAGGATAGCATACAATTTTGCCATGTCAATATAGGCATAGCTCTCAATGCACCTACACAAACACTTATATCTATATATGTACATACAAAATGCAATTTTCTTTCCAAAAGAAAAAGGTGCAAATTAATTTCAGAGTATGGGTGCACATTTCATAAAACAAAGGGTGTGAATATGCCAAGGAATTTGAGTTGCTTTAAGTAGTATGTATATGTATAATGTAATTGGGACTTCCCATTGTATATGTGGTATAGGCAGTTTTGTGTATAGAAATTGACTGGAGGTGCGATCCCTCCCACCTATCAATTATAGTGTCTAGTCGAATTTATGGGGTGTTCGGTCAGATGAACATGTGTTTGGTATGAAGAACTTGTGGAAGGAATTAGAGGGGCTGCCTCTAAAGTGATCAACCAGACTCACTAATCTCAATAATATTCCCAAAGGGGGCCAGGTTGGTTCCCTACATCTATGTCTCGGGATTAACATTTTCATTCATATGTTGATTCCTATTTAGTTTGGGCTCATTTTGATGAAATGTCAAAGTACTACATATCAACCAGTAGCACACTATTGTGCCAAGTTTGGCTCATGACCTAATATTAACATGAGCTCTTTAGAATTTTTTATTAGCCTAGATTTATATAAAGATAATTTATTCTCAAGAAAATATATAAATAAGGAATATATATATTTATACACATTTCACAAGGTGTTGGTTAACAAATTTGTTTCTACATAAATTTTTATAAACTAACTTTGTATTGTCCTCTCAAATAACAATTGCACCAACAATTGGACAATTATAGCTTTTTTTTGCATAATTGCCCTCTAAATTTTAGAGGTGCAACTCCTCCTTATGATGAAGTTTTAATTTTAATGGATATTTTTTTAATGAGAAAGCAAGAAAGGTAGATTTAAAATGAAACAACTTAAAAGAAAATGACAATCCATAGATAGTTATTTTTTGAACACTAAGCACACAAGCATGAAGAATAAGATTTGGTTCAAAGTAATAATTAACACAAACCAATTTACTATTTTAAATGAACCTCACAGTTTGGAAAATGAATGATAATAATCAATAAAAGAATATTAAACATCCAAAATAGTCATCATTTACACATCAAATGACAACATAAAACCATAGCAATGCACAAACTTCCAAGTTTCTTTATTCTGGGCATTCAAAAATTGTAGAGTTCACAAACTTACAATTATCCCATATTAGGAAATTATCACCCACCAAAATTTCATCTCCACACACACATCAATGAAATTAATTGAAACTTTAAGTAATTGCCCAAGAGAATATAAACATACCCCATAAAATTAAAGAGACTTCTTAAAACATAACAAAGTCTTTTGAATAAATTAAACATTTTGTTGTGGTGGCACATCATCAACATTGGTGCTATCTTTGTCTTTTATCGGTGATTGGGGTGTTTTTGTAACGTTCTTGACCTTGTATTCACATAACACTTTGATGACACGTCTCAACTCGTTGTGATTTGGAATGTGTTGTACCCAAAATACAAGTTTTGCTTCAATAAGGCATTTTGGTAAAAATGGTCTAAATCTTGTAAAATTATCATCAAAAGTCAATTTTAGGTCAAACAAAGCATGGGATTTTGTGGGTTTATTGTCAGGAGGATACTGACAAATTTTGAAAATTAGGGTTTCAGACCCCTATTTTTAGGAAAAACCCTAAAAATAGGACCTTATTAAAAATGACTCAAAATGATTTTGATTGGCTTATTCCTCATCATGAAGACACTGGTCCAGTCAGAATCACAAAAAAATCAATTTTCTCTGGTGAGTCTATTTCACTTTTTCAAGAGAAAAGATAGGACCTCCAAGGTCAACAATGGCAGATGGCCAGTACTAGGTATCAAGACTTAAGCTTCAAACGTTGCACAAAAGAATCTATGGAGAAAGATGCTCAACAGTGGAGGGGAATTTCAAAAAGTTGAAAAATGCAAAAAATAAGCTATCTGGAATGTTGGAAGCTTCGCAAATCACACATGCGCAATGACGAAAACAATCAACACATCAGTAGCGGCGGTGAAACAGTTGACAAACACATGAACAAGTGGTGTTGGTGTTGCACGCGAACAACAAGCACAGTTAGCAGACGGTGATCGCGGTCAACATAGTCGATGACACGGTGAATGTGAAGCGCAAGAAGGATTAAAATCATAAAAAATGACTAACTCTGGAGCCAAAAGGCACCCCTGCTAGCTAGGGGCGCCCATGAATTCAAGGGATCAAATAGAATTGTTAAGATTTGCAAAACCTACCATCCTCTTTAGGATTCTACAAGCTTTCTGACAGATCACCAAAGCTACTTCAACAAAATCATCAAACACCAACGAACAAGGATCAAGCGAAAGAGGTTGAAAATGAGAAACATAAAAAAATGATAGTTTATCAAGGAAAATACACCCTTGTAGGCCAGGGGCACCCAAAAAAGAAACTATCCAAAATTCAAAATTTGGGTTAGCCATCTCCAGATGATCTTTCCAAATTCAACCCAACTTTGCAACAAATCCATTCATGAACTCAGAGGACCTATCAAACACAAGAGGTTGTTGATCAAGAAGACACGTAAAATGAAGGATAAAATGAAGTTCATCAGAGCAAAATGCACCCCTGTAGGCTAGGGGCGCCTAACATTTTGAGCAGTCAAATGTGATTTTTAGCAGTTATCTTCTTCAGGACATCTGCTCAAAATCCTTCCAACTTCGCGATGAATCTAGCTGCAAACTCACATGACCTATCAAACGCTCATAAACAAAGATCAAGCGTGAAACACTGAAAGTGAAGGAAAGTTGAAAAATGTGAAAAATTGGCTAAGTATAGAAGAAAATGCACCCTTCTAGCAAAAGGCACCCAACTTTTTGGAGCACCAAATGCAATTTTCATGCCTCGCAACTTCCAAGGAGACCTTCTTAGAGTTGATCAATCTTCGCGACGAGTCCATCAACAAATATATCGGTGCAGTCAAACTCCTAGCAACGAAGACTGAATTGGAGCATTTCATCAAGGGTTGCAAAGTGAAAATTGTGTCTCAGAAGCACAAAAGCACCCCTACAAGCCATGGACGCCTAGGAATTTGAACCCCGTACAACAAAATTTTGAGATTGCGAACCCAGTCATCTTTTCTGGAATGTTTCTAGCTTCACAATGGATTGAACATCCCAATCACACGACTCCTCAATCAACAAAAAATATAGATTGAAGCACGAAAGGTCAAATTGAAATTGAAAATCATCCAACAAATTGGTTGTCTGGCAAAAGAAAGCACCCTCCTAGCAAAAGGCACCCAAGAATTCAAGCCACCAGAAGTTATTTTGAGGGTTTGCAACCTCCATTAAGATCTCTTTAGAGTTTATCCAACTCTACAATGAATCTGTCAGCCAAGCCTCAGGATCAATCAAGCATCCGGAATTCAGGATCAAACAGAGGCAGTTCATCATAGAAAAAAGATGAATTTCTTCAAAAATATGCTAACACTGGTTAAACTTGGACACCTAAAGTCAAAGTGGGCCTACTTTGACTTGACTTGTCAATTTTGAAGGCTTCCTCATGCCCAAGCATCCCAAAATTTGGGGAAAACTTCTAGTTAACAGTTAATCACACAAGTTGACTCCTCAATCAAGGTTTTGAACGCCCTAACTGATGCTTCCACCTCCAAATTGATATTTATCAAGCATCTAGGCGTCTTTTCTTCATTATTCTTTGCAGGTTGAAGAGCAAACACATATTTTTCTTCACAACACCATTTGAAGGATCAAATGAAAGCCATTTTCAGTGTTCTTCATATTTCAAGGTTCAAGTTGCATAGAAGGACGTTTTTCCAGAGATCATATCTCCAGGCACCAACATTTAAAGACAACAACTCATAAACTTCATCTTCAAGCATTTTGGGTTCTCTTCTTTTTCAAGCTTCTCGAAGATTGAAAAGTTTTCCCACGATTTCTTCTACTTTTGTCTTAGGTTTTCTTGCATGTCCATGAAAAATCCATTTTTTCATAGATCTGACCTTCTAGGTTCTTTCGGCACAACATTGGCCACAAAACCCACATGCCAATTTTTTTTGAAAAATTGCCCACCTACCACCATTTTTTAGGGTTTCTACAAAAAGTCATCTTTTTTAGAAATTGACAAATTGGGTTTGCTTAGTGTAGAGGCACCTACAAAACCCATATGTTGAAATTTTCTAAGAAAAATAGGTTCAACAACTTCTAATTCTGATGGGTTGTTGCATGTCTAAGAAAGTGACCTTTTTGAAGATTTGACATTCTATGTTCGTTCAAAAAGATATTCTCAACAACACCCGCGTCTCAGAATTTTTTATAAAAATTACCCCTCGACGAAGCTATTTTATTAGCCTCCATGGAAATGTGTTCAAGTATAGGTGTGTTCCCAATCATTCTTTCAAATTTTCAATACACAATTCTCTCAAGTTGAATTCAAGAGCAAATCGATCTTGCTTCATGATTTCTTGAAGACAACCGACACCGATTTATTTCAAGCACACCCAGAAGTTGATTTAGACAAATTGACATGCGTAGACACTCGAAGTCCACAAATTCCATATGGTTTCATACCTCGTATATCTGATAGCCTTTCAAGGCCAATTTAGAGGGTTGAATACCATTCGAACTCTGGGTGTGCAGTGAGTTCATGGGCATTTCTCATAGCTAGAGTGTTCACAGTCAAACTTTGTGGTTTCATCATGCAACACTCTTCCATTGAGAAAAATCAAGAAAAACATCAAAAGCGTAAAACTGTAGAAGAAACAAAGGTCATCACTCAAGTTACAGAGCCGCCAAATTTACCAATCAGTGAACTACCAGTTGAAGTGTGCAGATATTTCCAGGATTGCTCAAGTTGTTGACAAATAGTAAACTGACAGTTAAGGCACGTGATGATCTCCAGATGATGAGTCAGTTAACAACTTCTTGGAGGAGTTGTTTGTTTGAGATGGCAACTAGTGAACTACCAGTTAGGACATCCCACCTTTTCCAAAGATAGCATTTGACACAACAGTTAACTTGACACCTTTTTGAAGTTAACTCGTTGTCCCACCTTTCATGCATGTCTATTTTTGGAGACACCTTTGTATAGTTGGAGTTAGTTTTACTTTTAGAATCAGTTAACTGAAGTAGTCTTTCAAGTTAACGATTAGTTACCTTTGTTTAGACATAGGAATAAATCTTGTAGATTGACAAGAAATGTTTGTTAACTAAAGGAGATTTTAGGGTTCCCTACTCCTTTGTGTGTCTATAAATAAGAGCAACCTTGCTCATTGTACTTTAACCATACTTGTGATAGCAAAACGCTGAGCTATTTTTTCTAGCTTTCTTGTTATTCATGTACTTGCGTTTAATCTTTTTCTAGTGTTATTTGGTTGATCGCTGATTGTAGGTTGTCCTCTTTCTACAATTTTCTATCCCAAATGTGTAACCATTGTTTGAGTTAGATAAAATAAAATCAAAAGTACATTGAGTATTTGATCCAAAATTCTGAAGGTCTTGCAATATTGTTGTTTCTGTAATCTTTGTTTCGATCTACACCTCGAAAGATCAATGAGCCTTTGAGGGAATTTTGAGGTTAAGCTTATCGTTTGATGTTTTGTTCTTGTAATCTATATTTCAGCCTACACCTTGAGAAAACAATGATTCTTCAAGGGAATCTTGATATTTAGCTTATCATTTGATGTTGTTTCTTATAATCTATATTTCAGCCTACACTTCGAAAGAGCAATGAGTCTTCAAGGGAATCCTAAGATCTAGCTTATCGTTTGATGTTTTACTTTCATAAACTATATTTTCAGTGTACATCTGAAAGAGCAATGAGTCTTCAAATGTGTTCTGAGAACTAGTTTGTCTAAGTTACCCAAATCATTCCCCGTTACCTCTAAATCCTCTTGCTCTGAATTTACTTGAGGAGATAAAGGCGTTATAAATTTAGGCTTATTTGTAGTTGAGATTACGAAACCAGAGAAAACCTCAAATACAACGCATAGAGTTTTATAAACCTTGTGCTCTCAACTGAGTTAAAAAAGGAATTTAGTTTACATTTCTTTTAACGCATAATCAACAAAAGAGGGAGTTTCCCCTCCTAATTTGAAGAGCAGTTTATTTGTGCATAGTTGTCTATTTCCAATACGCACTCTAGAGGTGCGAATTGAAATGCCAACAAAATGATGACGTTATTTGTTCTTAATCTCCACAATGTTTTTTGCCACCAATATATTCTAACTTGCTCAGGTAGGTTGTAAGATGATTCACACCTTGAGTCAATGATGAGATGATAACACTCAATTTTTCTATGTTTTCCATGCAAAAAGTTTTCATGCTAAACAACTCTTTGATTTGGCTTTAAAATTGCTAATATTAGCTTGGGCATCCGTGACCAACAGGTTTGTTTGATTGGTTAAGTCGATGGATTGGAGGTCGCTATAGAAATTTGCCTTGATTTGGCCACACTCCTTTAACAATTTTATATATTCTTGAACATTTTGTCGAAGAGCAACCACCTTCCACTCTATGCTCTTTTTTCATACAATACATCCAACATCATATGTATGTGTTTGAATTTGTTTCGAGACCAAATTTTCCATCCCTAGGTCTATCATTTCTTTCAATGTCTTATCTATGCTTAGCCAATTAGTTTCTTCTTGTTTAGAGCCTACAATGTCATCATCAATTTCCTTTTGCCTAAGCTCCAAACCATTACATATTTTCTTGATCTCTTCCATAAATCTAGATGCCTTGCTTATGACTTCACCTACCCAGTCTTCAATTGTTTGGCTATAGAACTTATATTTTTTTACTTTATCAATAATCTCCTTTGCACCATTTGAACTCGGATTTAAAAATGAATCAATTTTCCTTACAAGCTGAACTGAAGTATCAATGATAAATTTTAGACAAGATGAAGGCCTTTACCTATTGTTTGAGCTCATCTTTTGTTTTCTTGTCCTTTATATGTCTTTTCAACTATTTTGCAAGAAAACACCTGAAAATTGTGTACGTCACCATCTCGAGAAGAAGGGCCCAAATTAACCCTTGTAATAATGCAATCTTCAACTACCAACTCAAACACTCCTTTATGCATTGAGGGATGAGATATTTCTATAAAGATATTCCCTAAGGAGGTATTTGGCATTAGCCTAGAAATAGTTTTTGGTTTCTTTGGTTTGGGCGTTCTCTAAAAGTAATCCAAAAATTACATCCTTATCTAGGATTTCAAGCTCAACCAATTTCCTTTTCTTAGATAATGGTTTTTGCAACCATGAGGGGGGTGTACCTGGAGGAATGGTGGAAGGGTTCCCAATAACCAGAGGATAAAAATGCAAAGATCTATTGAGAGGTGGTGTAATAAAGGATGACACTTCAAGTGAATGAGGGGGTGATGGAATTGGTGAAGAATGAGAAGGAGAAGAATGGGTACTTATCGAAGAAGGGGAAAAAGGTATATATATTGTATCTTCTTCCCTAGTTTCCTCTTGGATGGCTCCTAGCTTTTCTTTCTCCTTCTCCTTTTTTCCTTTGCTTTTCTCTATACCTCTACAAGTTTGTTGTAGATTTTTCCCAGGCAGTTCCTCTCCTACATCCCCACCTTCTCCAACCATACTCTAAGGATTTATGAATGTGGATGCAAGTTGAGAAGAGGAGGGATTCACTTGACTTGTTTTCCCTTGCATGACATCTCCCCTCATTCTTGATGATCCAATGTTGTGTTGTTCACAACCCTTTTCAATATACATTCATTTGTTCTTTTTAAGAACCACTGTTGTCCTCCCTTCAATATTTACAATCTCTTGGGTGGTCCAATTAACTGGCAAAATTGGCAGCATTTGTATGTGGTTCAGGTATATGGGATCCACTAGATCAGACTCGTCATCTTCTAAACATTGGATATCCCAATTTAATCGAAAAGACAACTTTCCTTAGTGATAATCTCATCCAATCCATTGTTTCTTACCTCAAATCCATTGTCATAGTCAATCCAATAGTCCTCCAATTCAGGTACATGATGAATACCAGGTCGAAGCTACAAATTATTTTACACAAAACCTTTGTTGTCAAATGAAAAACGAAGTACAAAAATTGGAGACTGTATTTTACGACATCCCTCCCCATGTTCAATACATTGGAGGAAGCTATGTATTGGTAAAATAATGAACCAATAGGAAAACTAACTCCGATCTTTTTCCTTTCTCGACATCTTTTATTAAGATCACCAATTTGTCTACAAACTTCAATTAGGACAAATCTATCAATGACATACCTAAGCAATTTGTATGGGAAGCCATCATATCCCCCAATCCTGATGTATGTGAACTTTTGAGACTGAATGGGGAAGCTCCTGTAAGTGTTAATCAGCTAAGCAGCTTCTAGGGATATTCTTATGCTTATATCTCCTCGTAATTCTTTGACTTCCAACAATGCAAAGGCGTCATTGACCCTCTTGAACCTTTTATAATTGTCTTCCAGCTGGAGTTGAGAATAATAACCATAAATCTGGGTGTTTGCATCAAAATTTCCCACGAAACGCAATCCTGGCCACATTCTCATACTAGCAATGGCATAAAACAAGTATGAAGGCATACGAAATTGTTTATTTAACCAAAATCTGGTTATCTGGTGGCGAAGGCTATCACTGATAATGTTAGCCCAGTTTATGAATTGTTGCCCATGGCCTATAACCACAATGAAAAAGTACATCCATGATTCAAAATTGTACATGTCTTCGCTACCATTTAATCTATGCAACACTACTATGATGTCACCAATTTCATCTACGAAATGTGACTTGTGTAAATTTTGAGGCAATTGAGATTTTCCCTTCTTTGGGACCGCCAACCATTGTTTTGCCGTCGTATTTGGGTAATGACTCTTCTTTTATGTAAAGTGTTTATAGGAAGTGGAGACATCCAAGTTTGCAGACGCTTCTTTATGGGGCAATCTGAGCAGTGTGTGGAAAGAGGCTCTGTCCAATTTAGCAATGATCTTGTTATCGTTTGTTCTAACCTCCCTTCATTGAGGGTCGTAGTGATTTAAGCATTCCATTACCAACTCAAGACATTGTATGACTACAAGGAAACTAGTTGTCTACAACAATCCTCTTTCCACTATTTTTTGCATGATTAAGGGTTTCTCATCTTTGTTCATCTTTTTCCAGAAGCCATTCAAATCCAACATGCCTTAGTTTTGTATCACCAATTTATGGCAATTCGTTCTCCAAACCAAACAAGTGCTTGTATCCTACATATTTATACTTCATTATAACCCAAGTGAAATTGCAAAAATAGTGAATAAAACCTTCAGCAGACGAGTGAGTAAAAACTGGAGGATTTTCAATTTCTAGTATATGGTCACGAACTTCACAAATATTCATGAAATTGCCCTATTCGGCGTAAAAAATCCCCTACAGATCACATGATTATAAGAGAATATGCACCTTTTAAAATTTGGTTGATTGCTTTGTTCTGGAAATTCCCTCAAACTACTCTCTGGTTGTGCACTGTAATTCAACTCTCTACTCTTACCAATTCTCCAAAGATTGCTTGTGAAAATACTGAATTTTTGGAATTAAATTTCGCTTTATAGGTTGGCCAATAATGATTTGGGTTTCGTGAACAAACTCAATGGTGCATTAATGCTGGTGTGTGTGAATCTTCCTTTCGACTGACACTTACTCCCAAATTTGAATTTGTTCGTTAGAGATTTGAATGGTTCTAAAAACCTCATTGGGGCCCAACAACGTTTTGAAAACTTATCAACGAATCCCGCTAGCTCTTTTCTAATGATATTAATCGGTTCTCTTATCACCAAAGAAACAAAATCAGCAAAAAGATCGAAAACAACAACAGCTAGTTTGGCACGGCGGTTTCCCGGTTTCATCTCTTGGGTCCCATCTCTTGGGTCCCATAGACTGGCTGGTCTCGTGGACGTAATTAAAATCATTCATTCATGAATCAACTCTTTTGTTGCATAGTCATACACCTTATCGAAAATCGACTAGGTTACTTGAACTTCATCGCTCTCTTCCATAAGTTCTAGAACCACGAGCTTCCTCAAATACTTCATCGTTATGATCTTGAGCAAATGTGTTTTGTGTGTTTCAAAGTCGAACGGAATTTCAAAAACCTTGTCCGCTTTCAATGAGGTTTTGAAATCCTCTCACAAAGCCGAAACAAAGATTTGCAAATTGCATGAAAGCACATTTACTTTTCACATGGACTTGACAAAACACAAACATAAACTGAAATACCCTTCAGCTTTGAAGTTATGATAAAGACATTGGCTTCCAACATGGTTAGCATAACTTTGTCGGAAGCTGATAAGTTTATGAGAACCTCCCCAAATGATGACACGGGTTTTGGAAATAAAAGACTTTGCTAATGACACAACAATTAGAAAATTGGAGTGGGAGACTAAAATTAAGGCAACACAAGATAATGCAAATATTCAAAATGCAGGAATTCAAAATTTTTAATCTTAATCACACACATGCAATCTAAATACATTTGTCTAATTGAGTCTGTGTTGATTCCTTCATAACAACTGACTTCCAGCAGTTAGAGCTTTTCCTCAATGATACTCTCTCTCCAATCTAAGAGTGTCAAAAATTCTTTATCACGCTTGTATAGTTAGTTGTCAACATAACCATTCTTGTTTATTCTTCAAAAGATACTTAATGTAATCAAGTTGTTTGCTCAATTGTTTTCATTTAAACAATTAATACAATAATTTAGTAATTAAGCTATGTTAATTAAACAAGATTTGACAAATAGTTTGTTTGAAAGAAGGAACATTGAAAGCGTCAACATCTTGATGAACATTGCCCTTTATTTCTTTAGCACTATTACACTATGAAAATATATTAGACTTTTGGAGTTCAGTTGCCTGGCTTTTGGTAGTATAGTTTTCGTAAGTGCTCAAGAGGAATTTTCAAACATAATTTGGGTAATATGATCAAATGGGTAGTCACAAATCAAATTTGGTGGAATTCTGATGAAAAAATAGTGGGCTTTCAACTTGTTACGAGGTCTTTGTGGAGAAATACACGTAAACCAAATCTTTGCGAGACTTTAGATTGTTGTTGGTTGCAAGATTTTTGGCCCCAACAAAACCTTTTGCAGAAGTTTCCAAGTGAACCAAAACTTTGTTTTGATCAATTACTTGACGAGTTATGATAGATTTTCCCACATTACAGGAAAAGTGATGCCATCAAACCTTGCAGATATTTTAGGTGTATCTGAATGTTTGCGGGAGCTTTGGCACCATTTGTCTTTTGCTAAAGTCTCATGTTCGTCGGGATGTTTGCGGGTACTTTGTAGTCATCGGCATTTGCGAGTAATCCCTAATGAATTGAACCTAATGATGTAATGAGTGTTAATTTAATATTGTAGCTCGGATAGTTGTTTCTCCAATTCCAAGAATTAGTATTTAATTCTTGAGACTTCTAGATAGAAGTTAGTTAGGTCAAGATATTTAATAATTTAATTAAATAATTGATTCCTCTAGAGACTTCTAGAAACCAGTTAGTTAGCGTTTGTTAGAGTCTAATTAATCTTAGCCATTGATTGAGATTAAATCTTGGCCATTGGTTTTCCAATGAGAATAGTTTAAAAGGGGGTCATTGGGCATTTGGAAAACACAAACTGATAGACACAAGTTGTAAAAATATTTGCAGTGATAGCAAATAGTCTTGCAGTGATAGCAAGGGCGCAATGATAGCATTGGAGGCAGCAGCAGTGAAATTTCAGCAGGAGAAATTAAGAGAAGAATATCCGGTGAAGAATATTGCCAGAGCTTTGTTAGTGAGAGGCAAACAGTTTCTTTTGTATCTCTTGATTTGCTGAAGATTAATATAATTCCTCATCTGCAGTACTGGTTTTCCCTCCGGGGTTTTTCCAGGGACAATTTGTCCAAAAATATTGTGTTTATTAGTTTGCATGTTTTCTTCTCTATTCCTGTGAGTTTTATTTGTGAAGTTGCAGTTGTATTATTTTTCAGTATTTGCTGTGAATTAATTTTCGGTAGTCAAATAATCTTTATAGATAGGAGATTAATAATCAGTAACTGCAATAGATTTTTCACATGGTATCAAAGCAAATCTAAGGGCAGAAAGAGCTCAGCTTAGGCACATGAAGAAAAGGAAAATAGAGGGTTTATAAAACCCAGTTCTACCTCTTCAGTATTATTATTTTTGTTATTACTATTTTTTGTTTGAGATGGCCTTAGCAGATTTAAGAGATCAGGACAGATTGGATGAAGCCTCAAATTTTGGTGTCTGGAAAGCCAGAA
The DNA here is from genome assembly GCA_007115665.2 of Sequoiadendron giganteum. Lineage (NCBI taxonomy): Eukaryota > Viridiplantae > Streptophyta > Pinopsida > Cupressales > Cupressaceae > Sequoiadendron > Sequoiadendron giganteum. The sequence goes on from CM021104.1 coordinate 656,059,067, forward strand.
TTTCTTTACTGCTGGAAGAGAATGGTATCAAAGAATATGTTACCAGTGTTGTAGCTATACCTACAAATCCAGCACAGCTCTTAGCATATAAGAAGGAAGATGCCAAGGCAAGGAGGTTGATTCTTGATGGTGTTAAGGATCATATTGTTCCACATATCGCAGAGTTGGATACAACGAAGATGATGTGGGACGCCATTTTGAATCTGTACCAGAATGCTACCACTAATAAGAAGCTGATTCTCAGAGAAAAGTTGAGGAACACCAGGATGAACAAGGGAGAAGACGTTACAAGTTACCTCACCAGACTTAGACTTGTTAAAGATGAGTTGGCAGCTGTTGGAGATAAACCAGATGATGACGAGCTAGTACAGATAGCTCTAAATGGGTTTACTAAGCAGTGGGATGTCTTTGTTCAAGTTATTAATGGACGAGATACCTTATTGAGTTGGGATCGACTATGGAGTGACTTCACTCAGGAGGAGCTTAGACTAAGCCTTGTCAATGGTGCCAGCAGTAAGAGTCAGAAAAGTGAGGCAAAACAGGAAAACGTTGCCCTAGCAGGAAAAGGTAAAACAAAGAAGGGGTCTAGCAAAGGATCAAATCCCAAAGGCGAGAAGAAGAAGGACTTGTCTATAGTCAAGTGCTACGGCTGTCACGAGTTTGGCCACTATGTCAGCAATTGCCCACAAAAGAAGAAAGGCAAGAAGCAGACAGCAGCTTCAGCAAGTGCAGATGAGCTCTCTAGCAGAATGGAAGATGAGTTTGCACTCATAGCTTGTATGGTTAGCTCAACCTCACAGGGTGTTTGGTATATAGACAGTGGGGCGTCATTTCATATGATAGGAGTTAGAGAATACTTCTCCAGTTATAAGGAGGAGGATATCAGAATCCAGATTTCTATGGGGAACATGTCCAAACTAAATCCAGTTGGAAAAGGGACTGTTCTATTTCAGAAGGAGAATGGCAAGCCGATTCTCATTCATGATGTGTTGCATGTGCCAGGCTTGGGTATGAATCTTATTTCCGTATCTGTCCTTCAAGATAAAGGCTACAATGTACTCTTTAGAGGGGCAAATGTGTTAATCAAGCACAAGGATTGGAAATCACCCATAGCTATTGGAGTTAGAAGCGGCTGACTTTACAGGTTGCAATTTGATACTCATAAGGCACTGATGAGCAACAGAAATTCTAGAGATCAAGGAGAGCTATGGCATAGGAGGATGGGCCATATACATCATGGAGCACTTAAATTGCTTCGTGAAACAGTGACAGGTGTTCCAGAGGTGAGCATAGAGCATGATGATGCATGTAAGGGATGTGTGTTGGGGAAGTTTGTGAAAGCAGCTTTTCCAAGGAGTGACACTAGATCCAAGGGTGTTCTTGATCTAGTACATTCAGATATATGTGGACCAATGTCGACAAAGTCTATAAGAGGATACGAGTACTTTGTTACTTTTATTGATGATTTCTCTAGGAAGACCTGGATATACTTCTTGAAGACCAAGGATGAGGTTTTCAGTTGCTTCCAAGAGTTCAAAGCTCTTGTGGAGAATTCGACAAGCAGGAAGATAAAGGTTCTTCGATCAAACAATGGAGGCGAGTACAAAGGGAAAGAGTTCCAGGAGTTCTGTACCAAGGAAGGAATCAAGAGAGAGTGGACTATTCCTTACAACCCACAGCAGAATGGGGTTGCTGAAAGGAAGAATTGGTCTATATCAGAGGCGGCAAGGGCTATGTTGTATGACCAGGATATGCCACGTTACTTATGGGCAGAGGCATGCAGTACAATAGTATACATACAAAACAGGGTTCCACATAAGGTATTGGGCAAGATGACACCAGAGGAGGCATTCTCAGGGAAGAAGCCAGATGTCAGCCACTTCAATATATTTGGGAGTTTGGCATATTGTTACATTCCAGGTGCTACACGTTCCAAGTTAGATCAGACTGCAGAGAGAGGGTACTTTGTGGGGTACAATGAGACCTCAAAGGCATATCAGATATTTATTCCAGGGGCTAGGAGGATTATAGTCAGGCGTGATGTCAAGTTCATGGAGGACAAGGCATTTAGAAGGTCCAGAGATTTGTCAGCAGATGATCAAAGTGAGCAGCCAACAAAAGCTCCAAGGATTGAGCAATTAGATCAGGGACAACGAAGCTCGAGTACAGTGACTAGTACAAGCATAGGCTCAGGTGCTGAGAGTTCACAGAGTATGGAGCAACAGATGCAACAGATCTAAGAGATGCATCAAGAACACATGAGGGTTGATATTTCATCCTCTACAGTTGGTAGTAGTAACCAACAGGATACTTAGGAGTTTGTGGGAGCTCCTAGGACGAGTAGTAGGCAGCGGAGACAAGCAACCAGGTATAATGACTATATGGCTTTAGTTAGTCAGTTGGTAGATAGTGAGCCTTCCAGTTATCAGGAGGCCGCACAACAGCAAGTGTGGCGAAATGTAATGGTTGAGGAATATACCTCATTAGTGCAGAACGATGTGTGGGAGGTTGTGCCTAGACTGACAGATAGGGCAGTGGTTGGATCTCGCTAGATCTATAAGATCAAGCAAGATGCAGATGGTAGCATCGAGAAATACAAGGCAAGGTTTGTGGCCAAGGGTTTCTCTCAGAAGGAGGGAATAGACTATGAGGAGACATTCGCTCCAGTGGCCAGGTATACTTCTATACGAGCTGTGATTTCTCTTGCAGCACAGATGGGATGGCAGATCCATCAAATGGATGTCAAGATAGCGTTTCTTAATGGTGAATTGAAAGAGAAAGTATACATAGAACAACCAGAGGGCTTTGTAGCACACAGCAGTGAAACCCACGTGTGCAGATTGAAGAGAGATTTGTACGGACTCAAGCAGGCTCCCAGGGCGTGGTATGAGTGCATTGATGAATACTTGCAGGGATTGGGCTTTGTGAAGAGTGAGGCGGATGCTAATCTCTACTACTTGGTAGTTGGGGGTGAGATTCTCATTCTTGTTCTATATGTGGACGACTTGTTTTTAACAAGTTCACTGGGGCTCATAGAGGAGTGCAAGAGGGACCTTGCAGTAAAGTTCGAGATGAAGGATTTGGGGCTTATGCACTACTTTCTAGGCATGGAGGTATGGCAGATAGATGGTGAGATTTTCCTTGGTCAAGGGAAATACTGCATTGAAATCTTGAGGAGGTTCGAGATGGAGGATTGCAGAGCCATTTCTACTCCTATGATCACGAATTGGAAGAAGGTAGACTCATCCAGGGAGAAGGATGTAGACCCCACCTTATACAGACAGTTGATTGGGTCTCTCATGTATTTGGTCAACACCAGACCAGATATATCCTTTGCAGTAAATTCTCTTAGTCAGTTCATGGTTGAGCCAAAGAGAATGCATTGGATAGCAGCAAAGTATGTGTTGCGGTATTTGCATGGTACAATCGAGTATGGGATCAAATATACTCGAGGTGATGGTATCAAGTTGATAGGCTATACTGACGCAGATTGGGCAGGCAGTACAATGGACAGGAAAAGCACTTCAGGGTGTTGCTTTAGTTTGGGATCAGGAGTTGTCTCTTGGTACAGCAAGAAGTAGAAGTCCGTGGCCCTGAGTTCTGCAGAGGCAGAATACATAGCAGCTAGCATGGCGACATGTGAGGCGATATGGCTTCGAAAATTGCTAGTAGCCTTGTTAGGTCAGAGGGTTGAGACTACAGTGATACACTGTGACAATCAGAGTTGCATCAAGTTGTCTAAGAATCCGGTGTTTCATGATAGGTCTAAGCATATAGACATCAGGTATCATTTCATCAGGGATAGTGTACAACGGGGGATTATTCAGCTACAGTATATACCTACAGATCAGCAAGTAGCAGACATTATGACAAAAGCTTTGGGGAAGGCGAAATTCATCTTCTTCAGAGATATGTTGGGTGTTATGCAGAACACCTTCCTCGCTAAGAGGGAGTGTTAATTTAATATTGTAGCTTGGACAGTTGTTTCTCCAATTCCAAGAATTAGTATTTAATTCTTGAGACTTCTAGATAGAAGTTAGTTAGGTCCAGATATTTAATAATTTAATTAAATAATTGATTCCTCTAGAGACTTCTAGAAACCAGTTAGTTAGGGTTTGTTAGAGTCTAATTAATCTTAGCCATTGATTGAGATTAAATCTTGGCCATTGGTTTTCCAATGAGAATAGTTTAAAAGGGGGTCATTGGGCATTTGGAGAACACAGACTGATAGACACAAGTTGTAGAAATATTTGCAGTGATAGCAAGGGCGCAATGATAGCATTGGAGGCAGCAGCAGTGGAATTTCAGTAGGAGAAATTAAGAGAAGAATATCCGGTGAAGAATATTGCCGGAGCTTTGTCAGTGAGAGGCAAGCATTTTCTTTTGTATCTCTTGATTTGCTAAAGATTAATATAATTCCTCATCTGCAGTACTGGTTTTCCCTCCGAGGTTTTTCCAGGGACAATTTGTCCAAAAATATTGTGTTTATTAGTTTGCATGTTTTTTTCTCTATTCCTGTGAGTTTTATTTGTGAAGTTGCAGTTGTATTATTTTTCAGTATTTGTTGTGAATTAATTTTCGGCAGTCAAATAATCTTTATAGATAGGAGATTAATAATCAGTAACTGCAATAGATTTTTCACAATGAGTTGGTTCCAGTGAACAGTTATGCCTATTCATGACACCTTAATGACGTCTTGTACGGATTGCAAAAAAAATAACATCCAACTAAGCTCGAAGCAGAAATTTTTTTTTGAAGTTGTCAATTGTAGATTTTCTATTTGTTTCTACACTTGCGGGTTTTCAACTTGCTACTAAACGTTGTGGGAACTTTGAGTCCATCTAAACTTTGTAGACTTCCAATCTATATCTACACTTTAGTTTCCTTGTAACAAATTGATGGTTGTAAGGGCCAATTTGAATCCGATTCAATTTCCATGGCCATTGATGGATAAAATGAACAAAATGACATTCACTTGGGATCTTTTGGCGAATTGCGAAAGGTCGATTGTAAAGAACATAATTTTGATTGTACTTGTGTGATAGATTTTTGCTGCGAGACAATATTTTTTGTATTATTTTGTTATGTAAACAATTTCTTGTTGTTGAACAAAGAATTTGGTTGTGTGATTGGGCAATTTGATGTTCTTTGATCACAATTACATTAGGAGTTTAAAAGGGTAAGAGGATGAGGGGGATGAACTATATTGAGTGTATTAGGTCCAAGAAATTTCACTTTAAGATTCTTCAAATCAACACACATATCCTTAAACAAAAAAGTATAATTATTTTTCATAGTAGATAGAACTCCCTCAAGAAAAACAACACAGTTCATCATCATCAAATTGATGTTTTAATTTACCGCATAAGGATTGGAAGTAAATAAAAAAATTGCAAGCTCACTACATGAGCCTACTCAAATAAATGTAGTTAAATCATTCACAATTGTTTTCAAACCCATGTTTAGATAGAAGTGTTTCAAAGTAAGATGTGGCTAGTTCATCAAAAGCATGTATAGAACCCAGGCATCAAGAATAGAATTATTGAATAGCATAATCCTATAAGATTTGCGGGAACACTTTAACTACAACTTTATCATCATATCCAAAATCCAAATATATAGAAAAAAAAAAACTTGTATATGAACATTAGGATCTCCTTTTTCATAATACAGCTCAAATCTAGCAACTGCAAAAAATTGAGTAATCGATATGTAACAACCTCAAATGCAGGTGTTGAGTGATATGAAGTATTCTATGTAATAACATCTTTGATAATAGACTTGGTATTCACTTTCTTCTTAAATTGGTCAACTTCTTGAAATAGTGCATCCAAGGTAGAGGTGAGAATAGTAGTGGCATGGGGAGAGTGGGAAACAATGGATGGAGTGTACTAAAGATGTGTAATAAGAGGCAATGACATAGCCATTGAAGGAGGAACTATGTGATAAGATGGGTTAGTCATGGTTTAAGGAAAGATGGTATGAGAAGCATAAATGTAAGGGATGGTATTAGTATGTGTGAGTTTAAGGTTGAGAGGTGATGGGAATGTTAGTAAAAGGAAAATTGGTGGTGACATTAGAAGGAAGGATGGAAGATGCAGAGATCCCATTGGGTGCAACAAAAGAGTTAGAAGAAGGATCAAAAAAGAGTTAGGAAGGATCAAAAGAGGATGTGTTGGGTAAATGTACTAGGGGATACACGATTGGTAGAAGCTATAAAAATGCTCATGTTACTAAAAATATCCCTTCCAAAAAAGCATCTAATACTGCTTGATGTAAAATAGTGGCCATTTGGTGAGGAGACTTAACTTGGGCAAGTGCATTGATAAGTGGTTGTCCCATAAAAGAAAGATCTTGTTGAGCCCCTATTCATCATGATCACTTGCTTAACAGGTAAAAAGCTAACCATGTGTTCACGAGCATTCCATGCAGAATATTACAAAGCATAGTGGTAAATAAATACTAGGATCATCCAAGGGTCTAGTGATTACTTCCATCTCCAACAAAATCACTACTGTTTTTATTTATTTTTTCTCAAGATAAAATGCAAATAATTGGTATCAATTTCGAGGGCTTTTTACAACTAGTTTAAGAATGATTTCGGATCTAAGTATAAATAGATTGTACCAACTTCAAAAGAATAAACATTTTTAGTTTCTAGCTCAAAACTGATATTTTAAAGATATCCAAAAAATTCATTATGAGTGAGCCATATGAGAGTAACTTGGTTCAAAATTTCTCTCTATAATAAGGCTAAATTGTGGGTAATTGCCATTGTTGAGTTCTGAAAGTGTGTAACCCAACCAAACCTTTAAAGCAGCTCCATGTAATATAGGTAATTGTCATTGTTGTGTACTGAAAGTGTGTAACACAACCTATCGTTAAAATGTGCTTACATTGTCCTATACCCTATAAATAGTTATTGGACCAAAGACACTTTGTTTAATTGAACAACCAATTCTTAGTCACTGCATTTTATTTTTTTGATTAGCGATAAACAGGTTTTGATGGGACCATAAACCCATTACAAGAAGGTTTTGCAAGGTCCTAAAACCCTTTACAAGGCAAATAAGTTGCAAGGAGAATAATCATCAGACTAACCATAGCCCATTGGCAGCAACCAATCATAGATATTCAAATCAACTTAAGCTATGACAAACATGTATTGACAGGATCTTCAACCCTTTACAACCAGGTTTTTAACAAAGACCTTGAACCCAAACAAACACTCAAGTTTTTTCAAGGACCAAAAACCCAACAGTCTGCACCGCCAAACCACAACAAACCATCCATTCAATGCAAGCAACATTGAGCCAGAACAAAGAGGGCAACAAGAGCTCCCTTTCAAAACCAATATACCACCAAAGAATTTAGCAATCTTCCTTGCAGCTCCAACCAACTTGATCAACCATCCCAAACTCCACCTCAATAGGAGAGGGCTCCCCTCTATAGGAGAGGATGAAGATAAGGCCATCACCACCAAAGCCACCAATCGCTTGCATAAACAAACTTCACCTCAATAGGAACACGTAGAAGAAAAGTAAACTCTCCACTGAACCTACAACATGCAACTCCACCTCACTAGGAGAGGGCTCCACCTCAATAAGATTGTTTTTCACCTCAAAAGAAGAAATCAACTGTAGCATCCAACACAAAGCAATCACTCTAGTAGTACAAGCAATCAAAACATCCTTGGGCACCAAGAGGGAAGGACATACGAAAAGAGACTTAGAGATCACTTCAGCTAGTAACACCAGTAACCCACACACCAACAGTTGGGTCTTTAAGATAAACTTTAAAATCAACCCCACCAACAACAGTAAAAAGAAAAAAATACCGCACATATTATGCTGGACAACCAAATGTAACTTTAAAAATAGCCTAGCCAACAACAACAGATCAAGAATAGGGACAACATAAACAACCACCACCACCATAAGCAACTGGGATAAAAAAAATATACAACCTAGCGAAAGAGCATAAAACAACAAGCAACCATAACCACCAAACAATCAACAGAGAAAGCCCAAAGGGGCAATGAAAAAACAAAAAGGAAGGACGCAGAGAGCAAGCCAACACAAAGAGCACACCAACCACCCCAATACACCGATCATGACCAAAGATAAGCCCATCCACAACCCAACCCTCCTCAAAGGACCCAAAGCACACAACAAAGGAACTCACCAACTGACAAGACAACAACAGAGATAGCACACCAAGAAACAAGAAAGCAACAGAAGAAAACTGCCAGTCACAGGCCACACCCACACAATGGAAAGAGAAATCTCTTTGCCCAACCAAACCACATAAAGAAAAAGTCCTTCCACCAACCATCTGCAAAAGACAGAGACCAAAAAGTGGCAAACCACTAGAAGAGCAACCCACAACAACATTCGCCAACAACAATTCGTCCACCTTCAGCTAAGAAAACCCAAAGGGGAAAAAGGAAACCAAGGAGAAAGGGATCATAGAATAGGCCGACATAATGAACACATCGGCTGCCCCAATACAACGATCAGGGCCAGAGATAAGTCATTCCACAACCAAACCCTTCTCAAAGTACCTAAAGCACACAATAAAAGAGTTTGCCAACTGAAAAGACACGAGCAGAAACAAAACACCCAACAGAAGAGAAGAAAAAGAAGAAAAAACTGCTACCCACAAGCTGTGTTCACACCAAAAAATGCCCTCCCACCAACCAATAGCAAAAGATAGCAACGAACAACCAACTGAGCAAACGACCAAAGCATTCACCAACAACCTATCAACCATCCGCAACCCAAACACTTCCTTCATGCCATTAGGAAGCGCTAGCTGCAACCCATTCGCCTCATCATCAGCATCAACATCTCCCTCTCCCTCTACATCAGGAATTCAAACTCCTACCCCCGCTCCTGTTCCCGCCGCTCGCCTAAAATGTTAGTCACTACATATTTTATTTTTAATAGCTATTTTTTCAAAATGTATATGGTATTTAATGTCAAATACTAGAATAGATATCTTAAATAGATTTATCTAAAAGATACAGAGATATCTCTTGAAGTTTGATGTTTTCTAAATAAATCTATTATGATATCTTTTTATCTACAATTTAATTAAATTATTTACTCTATATCTTAATACATAACTATAACAATTGTCAATATTTAGTTTATTGAACAAAAGACACTTTGTTTTATTCAACAACCATTTCTTACTTATTGCATATTTTTTAGGTTTCAACATCAAGGAGGGTAATTTTTTTATTAAATCAAGGAAACATTACAAAGCAAGGGCATTAAATGACCCTATCAAGTTCAACCAGGTGATCCAATTGATGAGACAAATCCGGGGGTAATCATGAATATGCTCAAAAGCCCATTTAGCCAAGCAATCAGCAACCCCATTCCATTCTCAAGGAATATGAGTGAAAGAAATATACTCCAGAGAAGCACAAATACTGAGAATTTGTTCCACAATCAAAGCCAGTTGCCAACTCACATCATTCAAATACCGCCTTTTCAGTAAGTTCACAACCTACGAGTCAGACTCACATATCATCTTACGCCAACTCAGTTGACATCCCCGCTCCACAACCAATAAAATGGCCTGAGCCTCCATAAGATTATTAGTATGAAGACCCTTATACACAGAAAAAATAAACTGAACCTCTCCAGAGCTATCCCTACCAACACCCCCAATCCCAACATGATCCAGATTTCCGTGAGAAGAGCCATCAGAGTTGATTTTCAGGACTCCGTGAGGGGGAGGAGTCCATCTGCCTTCCCTATTCACCTTCGGAGTAGGATGTCTACATCTGTTGCGCATGAGCTGTCGTTGTGGAGGAAGATGCAGACGATTACAACAACCAACATCTTGAGGGTCCACCAGCACAGACAAATCACACTTAGCCGCAATAGTTTCCCCTAGAGTGTAGAATTTTCCACCATAGATGAGGGGCCCACAACAACGAGTCTTGAAAAATCCGCCTATTCCTCTCCAACCACAAGTTCCAGATAATAAATGATGGCCCAAGAGCCCAAACAACCTGAAGAAAGCTGGCAGAAATAGGGGCCCTGCCCCACCGTTCCCCAAACTCCACCAAAGAGGAAACATGCCAGCAGGCCATATTTTTTAGGTTTAGTTTATACTTTATTTTTTATATTTTTTTAAATATAAATGACATTTAATGTCAAATATTAACTAATACAATTAAATCTTATGATTTGTTTTCCCTTTCAATATGTTATATATGATTTTATGAATTTTTATAGGAAAAATATATAATGAGCTGTATAAAATATATTTTAATATGCACATTTCTATTATAACAAACTGTATAATCTTGTATTCCATTGTGCTGCCATCTTTAACACGTTTCAGATTGCTTCCCCCAAAAATAGTCTTTTTTTCCCTCCATTAAGCAGTCATCCATTCAGCTCTGTCCAGACATCTTGCAAGGTTCAATATTGCAGGACATCTAAAAACCTGTATACTTGTATAAACTATTGCTCATTAACAAAACTTGGGGACAGAAACAGAAAGCATTTTCCCACATATAAAGCATTGTCCCATATATTGTCACAAAAGTTTCCCAAACAAGTGACTTGCACACATTTCAAAGAAAGCAATAATATGTGCATATACAAATTCTTGGACAGACCAGATCCTGCCCACATGGTTGAAATGATTTTTGTGCAGTTGTAATCAAGAATGTGCATTGTGGAAGAACTGTTTTTAGATCATTTCCATCATATCTATTAGCTGACAAATATATGCCATGCTGAAATTCAACTGTCTATGTTATAAAAAATTGGATAGCAACCACAGCACTGCAATTCCTTTTAGACCCTCTCTCGTGCAAATATTGGGAAGGTTTTCCTTCTGCTTCAGAAAACATGCAATTACTGCAACCAACATAATCATGTATCAACAAATGTAGATTCCGCTAGATCGATTGCTCTTGCTAGGCCAGCTGCTTTGTTGATACATTCCCTATACTCATCATCAGGGTTACTACCTGCAACAATTCCTGCACCTGACTGAAGATGAACAACCCATTCCCGGCGCTGGCTGACATCCTTGTATGAATACATGGTATCATAACGTGTTCCAGTAGGAAATACCATTGTGCGAAGAGCAAGGGCAATATCCATGTCCCCGTTATAGGATACACCTCCGATACCACCACCATATGGACCTCTTCGAGTTGGTTCATATTGATCAATCAACTCCATAGCTTTGACCTGAGAATCATGAGCAAAAGATGTTAGATGTCAACAAAAATTTACATCTCAATAAAAAACAATTAGTCAGCAAACCATAAGAACACAGAAAGGAGAATCTTTGGGAAAATAAGTTAGGAGATGCAAGTTTAAAATATCAAAGGTATGAAATTTATTAGGCAAACCCCAAAAGCATATAGAATGCATCAGCAACGTCAGAAGAAACAACAGAAAAAACTAAGCTCCTAAATCAGAAAAATAAAACAATGAACAAACATTTTAATGCATGTCGAGAAGAATAAAACGACGAACAAACATTGACCACAAATTTTTTTAAATATGCGATTTTGTAGGAGGGAAATCACCAATAGTGACGTTTCACGATTTTTGGCCATTTCTGCTTCTATGGACATGGATAACTTGTGAGGGGCAACTGTGAATGATCTACAATAGGATCTATTGTCGAATCCAACACACCATCTCCTCTTGAAATATGTTGTATCTCATATATGATTTTTAGAAATTTCGTCGATTTTTAGTTTTGAAGTAATTGAAACTAGTGACTAGATATTACTTTACATAAAATTGTGAAGGAAATAAACTTTCTCTAAACTTAATCTAGGCTAACAAATAAGATGCAAACACATGAGCGTAAATTAACCTAGATTAATAAATGACAGCTGTGGGCATAGATTTCAAGAAATTGAAACATAAAATGCTAATTATGGAAAATCAAAAAGATGGTTAAGGTACTTAGCTCTAGGTACAAAGATGATGCAAGAGTCTACTGTAGATGTTGAAATCTGGATGTCTTGGAGCTGGAAAAGACAAATCTGATCTTTGGCCATGGATCTAACCTGGTACAATACACACACTTGTTACCTAGTTCACCTGATTCACTGCTGTCTACTCTGCCCCGAGGACTGGTGATATTTAAAAATACCTTTGGAGGGTTACTGAATTGCTAGGGTACACGTTATCCTAGCTCAACTTCCAAATGAGACCATCTTTACAATCATGTGAAAAATTGATATAGAGCAAGCTTCAAACATGCAGATGTTTCTAGGATGATAATGTGGATCTCAATTCATTTTAGGTGTTTCAATGCAAGTGTTCCTAGCATGCTCCTTTCATAAATGTGAATGATAATTGAATGATTTTTGATTAAATGAATGCAACTGAATGCCTTCACAAATGTGTGTTTGATCAGCTCATGGCAGGAAAAGAATGGGTAGTAGTCAGCCAGAATTTGTATTTAAATTTTGGAAAATCAAGGGTCAGATCCACAGGTACAGAGTTGATTTCACATGTAGGATCTCTCTGCCAAATTCTGAGAACCTACTAGTTCAGATTTCGTTGTTCTTCTTTGAATGCATATAAGAAGTTGTGATTTCAAGTTATCATCAAAACAGCAAACAGCTATCTATTAGCCATCAGAATCAACTAAGTGCATTTATTTCTGTTATTTTAGATTCCAAGATTTTGTTACATGGGGGATGCAATAAATTTAAAGCATATAGGAAAATGTATTGGAATGGATGGGATAAGGTCAACGCATGAAATGTATGTAAATAGGTATAGGTGAAAAATTAGAGAATGAGCTCAATTTCACACAAGATTGCCCCATTTGTTGATATGTAATTGTATTAAGTCATTCTCTCAAAATGGGCACAAAACCAAATGGGAATTGGCATGGGAAAGCAAATTTCACCATCACAAAAATATACAGTTAATTAACTTGCTTCGTAACATAGCATGTCAATACAATGATAGATATTGTTTTCTAAATGGAGATTTTGTAATGATAACTATTTCTTATTCTTTTAAATAGTTTGCATGCTTCTAATACTTATTTCCTTCAATAAGCATCAAGTTCTTTGGAGGTATTAAAAATAAATGTGTGTATTTATATTGCTTTACAACTTAGTTGCCAATTCCATACCTACCAAACGATAGGGCACTCCACTGCAAGCAACCTGACACATTTGCTGTGCCATTTTCCAAAGCTTTTCAAAAGTGCTTCTGAAATTTTGTATGTATACCTGTCCTTTTTCCTCTTGTTTTTACATTAGGTGTACAAATAATAGGGGAAGATTCCAAAGTTTTAGTTTAGGGTAAGGCAAGAACATTCTAAATTTTCTTTTTAAGTTTGACTTTGAATACTTTATTATTGAGTTAACATTTTAAATTCTCATAAGGGTTTTTCTTTCAATATATTCTCCAATGAACAGGGATACACAGGGATGTGTCTCCACCCCAACCCCTCATCCATTTACAAGATGCATTCCCAACCCTGCGTTCATTTAGACATTTTTCCCGCCATGTAAATGAAATGCCTCGATGGGAAAAATTATCAATCACAGAGCTAAGCAAATAGTAGCCACAAATGGTAAAACAAATGCCCACAAACTTCAAATAGTGGCCATTGAATTATTTCTAGGATTTCACTATATGACTCGTAAAATCACAATTCCTGGCAAACAATAATTGGTCCCACTGAAATCATGACCCTAACCTTCTCAAATTCAGGCCGCAGGCTACACAAGTTTGAGAAAGTTATGTTGCATAGGAAATATACATCAAAAATTGCTCAGACGGAGGATACCCATAGAAATTGGCATTTTCTTGATGACTTTGTTCAGCTTTTTGACTTTCTGTCTATTATTTCATCCTTTCCCCATATTTTAGTTTTGAAGTTTTCCAAAGTAATTGTTTTCTGAATTAAAATTAAATAGAATGAGGTCTGGACCAACTGGACAGGTTGTGTCTAGTGGAAGTGTTTGGTTTGCACTAAACCAGATAGGTTAGATTAGGTAGAGATCCTCAATCCAATGAAACTCTCATTGAAGTTCAGTCAAACCTGGTGACTATGATAAGCATAAATTCATATAAATATAACCTGTACATACAAATACATATGTTTGATTATATACATACTATCAGAGTTGCATGAATACCAATACAGTATCAGATACAAATACAGCTAATTTTCAAGGCTCCTGAATACAGATATGGAACTCATAAAAAAGTATGCATATATTTTCTTAACATAAACATAAGATGTAAAGAAGAGATTTTCCTTACTATATAATATAAATCATTGTTACTATATCTCAAAATGTTTACAAAAATATGTTATCATGAAAACAAATACAACTATAAAGTCGAATATTGTAAAAAATGTCTTATCATTGTTCTCCTAAAACTGGAGTTCCACATCTTTAAGCGAGAGGGTAACTATAGTGACAATATGGGAGCTGTAATGGAGTGAAAGTGTGCACAAAAACCCTTCTGTCACCAAGTACCAAAAAATTAAATATATAGTGGGTGGCTGATTAAGCTCAAAATTATTATTTTTTAAAATGTAAATATAAAGGCTAATTACTATTTTTTGAATTTTCTTTATATATAGCAGTGGGTATTCTATAGGGGCCACCACACATGAAATTATAGAATGCTTACAATATCCATAGATAACCAACTCAAAGCACCAATAGATTGCTGCTAAGAAAGCTGGCTCTTACAAGTTACAACAACCACTGACAAACTATGCCGGAAAACAGCCAAAAATAGTAGAATATAAAAACCAAATCCTAACAGCTAATACATTAACATCTCAAGAAGATACAAAAAAAAAGGGCACTAATCATTTGACCTCCGTTGGTACCTCAAACCATCCCCCATCACTCAAGGACACCAACAAAATGTGCCCCATATCCACCACTTCTTCCACCTAGCGCTCTACTGCATTCACAAACATCCCATTCCCAAAGCCAAACAACGATGGGAATCTTACACCATAGCAAATCTCCCATCATCTCCCGAATTGGTGCAAAGAAGGGCCACAAAGGTGTGGAATTGTATAGTCACTTCCCACTTCAAGCCTACCTCTGAAATGGTGGACATGCAAACCAGCTAAGACTTGACCAACATACCTGCAAAATGCACACAAGAAATGGACCTTATTTGTCAGCTCCACCAACTCTTCCTTTGAACCCGAATGAGGAGGGGGAGTAGACACCAAACCTTCACCCTCCATACTTAAAGTTTTCTGCTCCAAGCCTTCCTCCTTGCCTCATGAACAAACATGCCTGCAAACTGATCCATGAGGAACATGTTCAGCAGCCACAAATGCAACACCACATCCGGACTGCAATGAGCCATTTTTTTATTAAGTCTCCTCAAATTGCCTGCCTTAGAGTGACAACTTGCCATTAGCACCTATTCCCTCATAAAACCTTTAACAAATCCTAACATTGCTAGGTCATGTCAAAGAGAAGATGCATTGCAAGCACTTATTTTGGATACTTTCTTGAACTAGCATTACATCATCCCACCCTTCTTGTTGCCTCGTCGTGAGAACCAAATACATAGCTAGATACCCTACTTGCAACATAACGCTTCTAAAATCATAGGCATTATAACACCAACTCCTCTCTTTGCCACCTCCTTATGGAGATGCTTAAATGTGCCATACTTTTATCACCAATCATCCTTACAACACCCAAGTATGCCACCTGCCAATCTATATAACGAATGCAGCCCAACTACTTCTCATACCCCTCAACCTATAATCTAAGCAAAACACACATATCCATAACACTTTACTCGCAATTTTACTTAGGGAGGTTTAAATGCAAATTTTGATTCTCGATTGGGCCAAGAATTAGTTCTTTGGCTGTATATTATTGTAATCAATGCTCATTGCACCCCTTCATTTGCCAAATAGTCCGCAACAATGTTAAGTTTTCTTTTGCAATGTACAAACCTAATATATTTGAAGTTTCTCTCTATAACTTGGGCCTCTTGTACACCAATTCATCTTCAAGCTAAGACTCTTCTCCTTATTCATCGCATTATTCACAATCAAAGAATCTCCCTTCACTATAAATTGCTTTATATTTTGCAACTTTGCAGCTCATAACCCCATTAATAAAGCTTCCAATTCTGCCTCACTATTAGTACAAATACTCAAATATAATGAGCCTCCATATAACATGTCACCTTGCAAATTACATAAAACAAATCCATCACCCGTCATACGGGGATTACCTCATGATGTTAAATCAAAATCAACTTATAACATCTTGTTTGGGGAGGTGACCAAAAACCCTTGCTTTGACTTTCTTCTTTCAACCAAAAGCTATGTTACCCGAGGACACATATCCAACAAAATCAGGGGTGTCCTCGGCTGGAAACATTTTGGAGACGTGGGGACGCGTCGAAAACGTCCTCTAGCCGTCCCCAAAATCTGCAAAATTCAGGAAATGTTTCTGGTACTCCTAGCAAAAAAATGGAAACTTCAAGGGACGGCTAGCCGTCCCTTGTACAGACAAGGGACACCTAGACATCCCCCGACTGTACTGGGGATGCCTAGCCATCCCCTTCGATTTTTTAATTTATTTTAAAAAAAAACTTAGAATGAAATAAAATAAAGTTTAAACATTCAAACTTAAAAGTTTAAAGCCTTTTAACTTTTTTATTTTATGCATTACATTAGGCACAGCCGTGGGAATGAAAATTTTAAGTTGATTAAAATGCTACCGAATGAAAATATGATATATCAAATATGCGATAGGGTTTAATTCATTGTTCAATGTTTGAAGCTCACAGTTCATCGCCATCAATCTCCAGCAGAAAAAAACGACTGAGAGATAGGGTTTCCACTTCATTGCCCTCAGTCTCAAAGCAGAAAAAATGACTAAGTGAAAGAGGCGCTGCATTTTTCTTCCCACATGATGCAGATTTCAAAGGTTTTTAATAGAGGCGCTGCATTTTTCTTCCCACGCGATGCAGATTTCTGAAGGTTTTTAATTTTTAAAGTTTAAAACTTTGTCGACTCTCCCTTGTGACTCTCTACAGCAGCATAAATCTGCCGCACCATACAAGGCGTTCCTCTTGCCCTACATCAGCATTTGCAGTCATCTTCCAGCCTCCAGGTAATAAGTTTTTTTATTTTTGATTTTTTGTTTATTCTATAAATTGAAATTCTTTTGCTTTTCTTTTTGTTTTTTTTGGTTCAAATTTGAAATACAAAATACTTAGGAGGGTTTTTCATGTTTTGTCTTTGTATTTTGTGTTTGCATTTGCAGCTACTTTTTACATTGCAACAAAAAATAATGAAAAACAATGAGCACTAGCAACAGTGAGGGTAGTGAGGGTCAAGAAATTGGAATTGCACACACCATGGAAGTTCTTCAAGGAATGAGGCTGTTTCAGGGACACAAAGTACAGAAAATCATTTTCAATGCCCTTCTCACCTCTTGTCAACCTATGCAAAAGGCCCATTTAACCCCAAAAAACCTCTTTTACAATTTGCAACAGCCATAGATGCAAAGAAAAAAAATTCAGGGGGGAGTAGAGTATGGCTCTGTCATATTTGCAATGAGGACTATAGGGGCAACTACACAAGAGTTTACTCCCATCTTTTAGGAATAACTAGTCATGGGTAAAAACATGCAAAAAAATAACAATGGCTAAGAAGACAGAGGTGACTAGGTTGCACATGGAAGCTGAAGCCAAAAAATCAGGAAATCCAATGGAGTATTTGCAGCCTATTGGGTCAATGTCTAGTGCTACACCTATAGCTACTGAATTTGGGAGTGTTGTGCATGAGAATCAGAAAGGAAAGAAAAGGCCCACTAGTGTTGTTAGCATGTTTAACATGCAAAATCGAGATGTAGTTGATAGTTTTGTTGCCAAATTTTTCTATGCTAATGCTATACCATTTCATGTGGCATGATCTCCATTTTTTAAACAAATGTTCAAAGATGCACTTGCCGTTGGTCCTTTATATGTTCCCCATGGAGATCATAAGTTACGCACCTCACTCCTTGATAAGGAGTATTCCAAAGTGAGTATAACTAGCATATATATCTTAAAGTAATATATATAAATAATGCCGAGATATATCTTGTAATGTCCCCCTTTTCGGCGTGATCTTGTTTGATGGTGGTTAGCCTATTACTTAGACTCTCGTAGGCTAACAGGATCTGGTTAGAGGGTCAGTAGCCATTTTAGTGGGTATTGTCATTGCCCATTTCTTCACTCCAATATTGGTTTCAGTACAGACATTTATGGTTTAGTGCTCGCTAGCTTTTGACGGCACGAAGATATATGGAGTTTGGAGAGAGTTATGGATATTTAAGTGATTTAAGTTAATTATTTAATTTAACGCTTTATTATAAAGTCAAATTGACTTTATAAATATTATATCACTTAGATATTTCATAAAGTGATTAAAATTAAATCACTTAACGTACAAAAGTGCGCTCAACTTGGTAAAGCAATTATTTAATTGCCAAACTATGGAAAAGTGAATTAAATACATTTTAAAAGTAATTTTTATGAGCCAAGTCGTGCTTTCTTGAAATGCGTGCCTCTTGAGGATATAAGGCATTTTTGGCAAATAAAACTCATTCATGATTATTTGACTTTGCCATTTTGGTTTTCTCCTATGCTATTCTCTAAGACAAGGGTTTGAGCATTTCTTCCATTGGAGAGCGAGTTCTTCAGTGTTGAGCATTTTTGAGATTGTGAGAGACCAGTCAAATTAGTGCATCTGTGAGGGCTTCATTCAGAGGTTCTATTGAGCTTAATCAGAGTTTCTGTTGAGTTGTTTACCAGTTACAATAAGGAAGAGGGTTTCTACACCAGAGACGTCTTCTTCATCTATTCTGCAGCTTTCAGCATTTGTTCTTCAGCTTCTTTCCTTGGCCGTACCATTTGCCTTGGGAAATGTGTCACTTTGGAGGCGAGGCGTGTGAAGTAGCTTGCAAAAACGCATTCCTTTTGGCTTCAGACAGTGTTCCATTCTTGGCGTCCCTCCTTCACATCTGTTTGTATCCAGTTTCTGTTGGGGAGAAGTCAGATCTATAGCTCTGGCGTCCAATTTTGTCAGTTTCACCATTCTTGGCTAGCAATTGGAATTATTTTCTTATTTAAATAATCTGGAGCATTTCGGGTATGTCTGTAAATTGTATTTTTATTGTTTCAGTTATTAAATACCTTATGCACTTCCATTTTGCAAGTTTTAGCTCAAATTTGAGTTTTGTGAGCATTTATATGTTGTACGCCCCTTCTCTTCTGTCTAGAAATCTTCTCTAAAAAACTTTAAAACACAAAAGATTAACAAAAACAATAGGGGTTTGAGAGGGAGCCAGTTGGGCTCATCACACTGGTATTAGAGCTTTCTAATCCTGCTAGCCTGAGGGTTAATAGATTCTATGCGGCCACATCAGAACAGGTTTGACAGGCACTACTAACGCAGGGGTCCTGGAATTCAGAGAAGTACTTTTGACGAACAGGAGGAAGAATTAGACTTTGATAACATGGCTGACAAGGATGAGGAAGGTCCTTACAAGAATCGTCTTAATGACGAAGACAGAGAGGCCAGAGATGTACTGAGAGGCCTTGTTGCAGGTCAGGAACAGGTGGCGAACATCCTCCAGTAGCTAAGTACCAACGTCCAAAATTTGAGTATTCAGAGAAGGCCGAACTGGGATCCGGATCAGGAAGGTAGTGTACATGGAGATAGACAGAGGACAGTTACTCCAGCATGCACCTATGACATGCCTACTCGGCCAACATTTATTAGAAATGATCATGTTGAGGAGAACGTGGCTGAGGAAAGTGATGTGAATTTTGCAGATAACATCATGACACAACATGATGAGTGGGATGCCTTGCCCCAAAGAGTTGAGGATCACCTTAACTTCGACAGATTTCTGAGCCAAAAAAGAGAGCATGGCAAGAACAGGACAGGTAGGAGGCCTGACAACAGGTATAATGATCTAAGGCAGGCTACCAACAAACTTACCTTAACTAATTTTGATGGCAGTGGAAAAGTCACAGCTCGAGCCTGGGTGAGCAAACTAGACACCTTTTTAACACTACGTCCAATGGCAGAAGAGGATGCCATAAGATTTGCAGCACTTCACCTGGATGGCGTGGCACATGACTAGTGGCACCATGGCATGGTCACACTCCATCATGATAGGATCACTTCTTACCAGGAATTCACTGACAGATTGGTTGAAAGGTTTGACAGGCGTGATCCAAAACTTTACTTCAAAGACCTTGCTCAGTTGAAGCAGTTGGGTAGCTTGGAGTCTTATATTGGTGAGTTTCAAAAGCTCTCGGTCATGGTTACCGGAATCTCAGAGAGGAGACTTGTCATTCTATTTGTAGAAGGTCTCCATGAGCCAATGAAAGGTTGGATCAAGGCATTCAATCCACCTACCTTGCACGAGGCTATGAGAAAAGCTCGTAGCACGGAACTTACAACCTCACGTGGTAAGTTCACTTCAAATGTAGAAGCATCTTCATCCTATAGTGATAGCAAATCAGAATCTAAGAATTCAGAAAATGTTGATAATAAAAGGAAGTTTGCAGCTCCTTTGGATCAAGAGACAATCAATGATTTACATAGGAAGAAGCTTTGCTTTTATTGCAAGGGCCCGTATGATATTAATCATGACTGTCCCCTCAAGCCTAAAGGTCAAAATAGACAAATGGAGTGGTTTTATGAGGGTGATGACTTTGCTGATTTAACGGACCAGCAAGCTAGTATGGCAGACGGGAGCATGCATTCTATCTTTCTTGTCAGTGAGGAAAGTGAGAAGATAGAACAAGAAATTTTGGCGGAGGATTATGATTCTGCTTTTTTTTCCAGGGCGCCAGGGGTGTTTGATTGGGATCAAAACAGTTATGAGGCTCAGTTTGTAAACAATCCTCTTTTTGAGGCAGATGTTTCATTGTCCCGTGATAATCCGCTCTTTGATGTGGATGATGATTCTACTCTTGACCTTGATTTAGGGGTGAGCATTGATCGTAGTATTGAGAATTCCGTCAGTGCATCGGGATTTCAGACAGGGCTCGTTGAGGAGTTTCACAGTGTGTACATGGTTAGGAATATTCACGGTTTTACTTTCAATCTTCATGTACATTATCCGTTTCAGATGCACAGTTACGGTATGCACTTGTTAGACATGTTGGATGAAAGCATATCTCGTGCAGTTGTAGGGAGCAGGTGTTTCAACGGTTTGACTTGCTTTCTTGTGAGTTCCTCTCTCCTGTGACAGATGGTGTTGAGATTGACAGAGTACAACATGATGATCCAGTTGATCAGTTATGGGAGTTACAGGGGACAATTGATGACAGTGGGGACATTACACGACACTATCCTTGGGATCCTAGTAGAATGGTGTATTCGTTGTTGTTGAGATTGCTTGAGGACAAGCAATTTCAGGGAGGGCGGACTGTAATGTCCCCCTTTTCGGTGTGATCTTGTTTGATGGTGGTTAGCCTATTACTCAGACTCTTGTAGGCTAATAGGATCTGGTTAGAGGGTCAGTAGCCATTTTAGTGGTTATTGTCATTGCCCATTTCTTCACTCCAGTATTGGTTTCAGTACAGACATTTATGGTTCAGTGTTCGCCAGCTTCTGACGGCATGAAGATATATGGAGTTTGGAGAGAGTTATGGATATTTAAGTGATTTAAGTTAATTATTTAACTTAACGCTTTATTATAAAGTCAAATTGACTTTATAAATATTATATCACTTAGATATTTCATAAAGTGATTAAAATTAAATCACTTAAAGTACAAAAGTGCGCTCAACTTGGTAAAGCAATTATTTAATTGCCAAACTATGGAAAAGTGAATTAAATACATTTTAAATGTATTTTTTATGAGCCAAGTCACGCTTTCTTGAAATGCGTGCCTCTTGAGGATATAAGGCATTTTTGCCAAATAAAACTCAATCATGATTATTTGACTTTGGCATTTTGGTTTTCTCCTGTGCTATTCTCTGAGACAAGGGTTTAAGCATTTCTTCCATTGGAGAGTGAGTTCTTCTTTAGTGTTGAGCATTTTTGAGACTGTGAGAGACCAGTCGAATTAGTGCATCTGTGAGGGCTTCATTAAGAGGTTCTATTGAGCTTAATCAAAGTTTTTGTTGAGTTGTTTACCAGTTACAATAAGGAAGAGGGTTTCTACACCAAAGATGTCTTCTTCATCTATTATGCAACTTTCAGCATTTGTTCTTCAGCTTCTTTCCTTGGCCGTACCATTTGCCTTGGGAAATGTGTCACTCTGGAGGCTAGGCGTGTGAAGTAGGTAGAAAAAACGCCTTCCTTTTGGCTTCAGATAGTGTTCCATTCTTGGCGTCCCTCCTTCACATCTATTTGTATCCAGTTTCTGTTGGGGAAAAGTAAAATCTGTAGCTCTGGCGTCCAATTCTATCGGTTTCACCATTCTTGGCTAGCAATTGGAATTATTTTCTTATTTAAATAATCTGGAGCATTTCGGGTATGTCTGTAAATTGTATTTTCATTGTTTCAGTTATTAAATACCTTTTGCACTTCCATTTTGCAAGTTTTAGCTCAGATTTGAGTTTTGTGAGCATTTATATGCTCTACGCCCCTTCTCTTCTATCTAGAAATCTTCTCTAAACAACTTAAAAACACAAAAGATTAACAAAAACAACAAGGGTTTGAGAGGGAGCCAGTTGGGCTCATCACATATCTTTCTAAAGATACTTATTATTTATTAATTGTGACTTTGTTGTTAGCAAAAAATCATTCGCATACTTATCGAAGCAGTTGTTTAAATTCCGGAAATTTTGAAGTTGAATTGCACGTCCACATTTAGGAAACTCTAAATATGGAAACTGAATTCCACATCCAAACACCAAATCCACCAAGTTTAGGTAGACATCGTTGAAATAGAGAATTCAATATCAAAAGGTACATTCATTTTTCAAATGTCTTCCAATATTATTTTCAGACTTGCGGATAAGTTTTTTTTTATGTATGATAACTATCTAATCTAAATATGATCTTATTTTCCCTTATCAAGGATTTTGTTTTATGTATTAGAATTATCTAATGTAAGTAAGTTACATTTTTGTGTTGGGATTATAAATTAAATAATAAACTTGTACAATAGCTATGTGTTATTGTTTTGTATTTGATATCATTCATTTATGGTGATATTCACAATATATAGTTTCACTTAGTCTTGAATATACTATCCTTTCAATGACCAGAGGTATTATTTGGACGATTAAATGCTGAAGGATTTGGGGTGGTGTGAGAGAACCAAATGGGAAGAAGGGCTGTAGAAAAAATGGAGTGGTACATTAGTGACCTAGATCGGCGAGGTGATGTTTCTGGGGCTCTTTTGCAACAAAGGATTTATCACATCCATCCTGCAACACATTTGAATAATCTTTGAAAACCAGCGACCAATCTAAGTCACTTCCCCACAACAATGCTACTTTACCCTCTTTATCCTGCAAAACACTCAATTAACCCTTTTTATGAGACTTCAATGGCAAAAACTAAAAATCTTTGCCATTTCCAAACCCTAACTAAAAAGAAAAACTAAAAGAGCCCATATTATCTTCACAAAACGGCCAAATTGTCGAGAGAAACCATAAAAATGTAGAAGATGTTGTCGAAGCAGGGTCTAGTTATGGTGTGAAAAGGCCATGGTACCTCTGATGCAACCCGCACCATTGCCTCACTTATTCCTCTTTCACAAAAGATCACCACAAACGATGTTAAAAATGGGTTTCCAATTCAAAAAAACATAGAGCAGGAATTCACAGTGCAATTCTTAACTCATGGCTATAGACTAACCCTTCAGATTCAGATTCACTACATTATGGGTTGTTAACATAACAATTGAGAACTCTAATTGCTCTTCAAATTTATGAATTGACATTTTAAAGGAAGCTAATTTTCCTAGAAGCAAAACCCACATGAGAAATACCACTCAAAAATATTAAGAGTAAAGAAGAAAACACGGTTGAGAAATAACACAGCACTCAAAACAACGAATTTCCTTATATTGCCATTGCAATCAAACCTGCATATGGAAAAAATGCATAACCTAGAACTGTTTATGCAAGATTTTGAAAAGTAGCTAGGTCGGGCATATCCCATAATCAAGCAATCTTCTATGATGCAGAAAGTTACTTGTAAAGTTAAGTTAAAATAGCAATAGCATAGTTCTGGGAAGATGGGTATAGAAAACAGAACACATGAAGACAAAAGCTTGATATGATTATAATCAAATCGCTACTCAAACACAAAAAACAAATAACTCGACTTATAAAGTTTGATATGATTAATGTTACCATGGAGCGAAGCGACCAGAAAAAGCAACAAGATTTCAAGTCAAGATATAAGGCCTCCCGAACGAGATTAATTGAAATGTACACACAAGTATTACAAAAATATTGTGTTGTGATACCTTCTTATCCATTTCATTGCTTTGGGAGAAATACCAATAGGGTTTTGATTGGGTTGAAGCCTCTTTTGCAAATATTCATGTCCCCATGTCAGTTGATCAACAGTGACATCTCCCTACCACAAAATGCCCTTGACAATCTATCCTCAACATTAGGTGCCAACGTTATCCAATAAGCTGCACATTTTTCCCTTATCACTCTCGCCGCAACAGGACCACTTTCACTTCCACTTCCACTACCACTATCTCCAAAACCCCTCAAACTTTCAGAAACATTTTGCACTGAAAAAAGGCTATATTGCTCCAAGTGCTTGTGACGGCAACTTCGTCTTTGGCTAAGGGCCCCTGAACTACTCTCACCAGCATGAACTCCCCACTCGCCATGGACAACAACTCCTAGAATTCTCATTACAATTTCCTCCTTTCCATTATACTCAATCTTGTAGTCTTTTAAAGCATTGCTCTGTGTTGGATTTTCTCTAATGTCATCCATATGCACCTAGGGATAGAGAGAAACAGCAGAAGAGGGTCGATCGTGAGATTCACAAGGGCTACTTAGGTTTGGGTAGAGTGATTTGTGACCTATGGGATCTGAAAATACAAAGACCCGATCGATTCCAGTTGGATAATGTCTCTCTCCCTGTTTGGCCATTTAGCTTTGAAATTTCAGAGCAATCGCCTTGCTCGTATTAAAAAAAGCGTCGACTTGTCATGCTTATCCATGCATTCCAACTTTTCATACTTATCCATCCATGCCTTTATTACCTCGAGTAAATGGAGGCGGTTTGAAACTTTATTGACCATTAAACAAGTTTATGCTACGTTTTTATACACACGGAAAAAATACCATTATATGGAATGCCTTCTCGATGTAATGATGGAGGAGATGAGACAAGTTTGGATAAGGGATGGTTGCTCTATCTTTATGGATGGGTAGACTGATATTAGACATCGGCCACTCATCAATGTTATTGTCACATGTTCAACAGGGTCTTATTTTCTTAGAGCTATTGATTGTTCGGGGAAGAGGAAGGATGCAAGCTTCCAATTTCAGATTTTGAAGGATGCTATAAAAGAGGTTGGACCCTCTAATGTTGTACAAGTAGTGACTGATTCAACTCGTGTATCCAAGCTAGCTGGCTTAATGGTGGAAGGTGCTTATAAGCACATTTTTTGAACCCCTTGTTTTGTTCATGTGTTGAACAAAGACATTGTGAAAATAGATTAGGTGAAGGAAGTGGTGTCAAAAGCTAGAGGCATTCAAATGTTTATTTGCAATTATCACACATCACTTGCTTTGTTTAGGACTTTTTCGAGGAAGGAATTCCTCAAGCCTGTGGATACCAGATATGCTAGCTACTTTATTTTGTTGGAGAGGATGATCGAGGTGCAGGAGCCTCTTCAATTGATGATGGTTAATTCAAAGTGGGGTAGATGGCCAAAGGCAAACACAACTGAAGGAAAAAGTATCAAACAAAAAATCCTCAACAATGATTGGTGGTCCACAATGAGGTAAGAGATTATTGTTTTTTATTTTTTAATGAAATGTTGATTTTTAGGCTTCTAGTACTAAATTTCTGATTTTATTATTAACTAATACATTGCTGATTTTAAAATTAAATTTATAGTTTTCATTTAATCACTGATATCAAATTTATAAATTCAATTGGGATTGTTGGTTTTATGTTCATTCTTGAATCTTTGAAGATATATTTGCTCCATTATCTCACATGTTGTGCGGGTGATAAGATATACCGATACACTCTCCTAGCCTTGGAGAGATTTATGAGACATTTGATAGCATGCTTGGACAAATGAAGCAAGCAATTCATAGCAAGGACCCTAATTTGGGATTTTATGAGGAGCACATTAGGCCTATCATGACACGACGGTGGGACACTATGAACACCCCACTTCATATGGCTGCCTATGCTCTAAATCCCAAATGAAATCCCAAATGGTATGCAACAAGACCTGGGAGAGTGCCTCTATGTGATGATGAAGAGGTGAAAGATGGCTTCATGAGGGCCCTTGCAAAAATGTGTACTCAGGTGGAGTCCAACAAATTTAGAGCACAATGGCTAGCCTTTGTGAGTCTGTGTAGCCCAACATTCAATAGACCAGAGGTGAAGTTGGATAGAGCTACATTAGCTTAAGCTGACCCCATTGGATGGTGGAAATGGCATGGCAAGGATGCACCAGAGTTGAGGATGCTTGCTACTCGTCTCCTTTCACAGGTTGCTAGTTCCTCTGCTGCAGAGAGGAATTGATCTACATATAGCTTCATGCAGTTAGGCAAGAAGAATAAGCTTACCTCTAAACAATTAAAGAAGTTAGTAGTTGTGCATAGTGCCTTGCGACTTCACGATCGATAGACACCTCAGTATCGTCAGACTCCAGCTGTACGTTAGAATGTTGATCCCGAAGATGCTACACAGGTTGATGATCAGGAGGCAATGGCACATGATGCATTGCTTGGGGTTCCACTGGATCAGGATGTGATAGCCAACGACAGTGACTTAGACTCCGATTTTGATGCAATATTAGGGGATGCTGATTAGGGATAGCTACATACTTGATATTTCTATATTTTTGTCATTTTGATTTTCTAGTTGAAACTTGCAGCCTTTGGGCAGTTTGATGAAATTTTTATATAATATGGATGCAATTGCCACTTTATCAATGAATGCAATTAAACTTTGTTTAGGTTCAAATCTATGATGTATATGATGATTGCTTTCTATGAAATGAAAATATCAATTGAACTCTAATATTATGTGTTAAGGTTTTATGATGTATATGATGATTGCCTTATCATATGAATATTTGAAATTTTCTCTATTTTTTAATAGTCGTCCCCTACTGTCCCCTAAAAATTGGCCTCCATCCCACCCCCGTCCCCGATATGTGCCCCCTCGTCCCCGTCTCGAAAACTTGGGGTAACATAGACCAAAAGTTATTTCTTCAATTATAGGTACCACTAAACCCTTGAACGGGAGCATCTTTACAACTAATATTATTATCGATAGTTAACATATAATTATAGTACTTAAATATACATGTAAAGTAATTATATCTTTTACATCATGTAGTGCATAAAGTTTAATTATTTAATATAATTGAATAATTAATAACTAATAAATTGATTATAATTATTATCACATTATTTCTAAGTTACCAGTTTGGGTTCGATTCACGGGTTCGGGCAAAAAAATATTTGGGGTTGGGTTCATTTTGGGTTTGTTAATACAAAAACATATAAAAATCAGAAATATATACATATTTGCAGCAATAATTAAGTTCAAAATACACCACCATATTAATAGTCAAATAACATAGCAAAAATACACCACCACTTTCATAGTCAAATAATAAAATATTAGTGAAACTCGAATGTCATGATATAGATTAAAGTTCAAACGTAATAATGTCAAGTGTCAACAATCAGCCATCATTGATCATTGATCAAATATCATAATATCATATGGGTCATCAAAAATATCATCATCACCATCCATATTAGATGATGTATGTAGTGGTAAATTAGAAGATCATAAATAGCGCCAATGGCACTGGCACTGGCACTACCACTACCACTAACACTAGCACTCTCATGCTCACTAGCTAGCTCATAGTCATCATCAACATCAAGTGCAGCAAAGTGGCTTGTGGAAGCATCCAATTCAAGATGCTTTGGCTCGATATCCCACTTCCTTGTGTCTTCTTCTTTGTAGGCACTTTGTTTGTGTGTGAGGAGCCGCAAGATTGAATGCACATACACCAAGTCCTCTGCCTTTTTTGAATGTAGTTTATTGCGCTTTATTGAGTGTAGTTTATTGCGCTTTATTGAGTGGATGGAGTATGTGCTCCAATTCCTCTCAAATGAAGATGAACTAGCAACCTATTAAGACCAAATTAAATAGTTAAGAGTTACAAAATTTAACTAATTAAAATATAAAACTTAAATTTAAAAGATGAAAGATTTTGACTATAAAACTTACTTGGGAGAAAATTTTGATTGCAAAAGGTTGTAGGTACGTGTATGCTTAGCCATGGAAGTACCATCAACTATGAGCATCGACCATGTACTTGTCTTGAAGAGCAGCAAGACCACGACCATTGGAGCATGCAAAACCCATGAACTCAACCCTCACTACATCATGTCGGTCATGATCAGTGAAGATTCTACGAAGTTCTGCCTTGTACCCTTGAGCCACTTCAACATCTCTATATGGGGCAACTCTTGTTGTCACAAAAAGTAGTTGAGCACTATAGTATTTGGGACCCAATGCAAAAGCAAGAAGATGCAACAAAGTGATCATTTTATTCCATCTCTCTACAATGATTTTGTGTAGCTCTTTGAAGAACTTTTCTTTAGGATCTTGCTCTTTTGCATTGATGATGGATTTCATCTTCTCAATCATTGATTTGATGCCATCATATACTTCACCCAAACAAGGTCTATTCATGTTAGTATAATGGATCATGCTCAATATGGGCTCAGTGAAACTGAGGAAATACTCAACACAATCCCACCAAATGTCGTCTAGGATCATTTGCTTAACCCGAGTTGCCCTTGCAGTGCTAGATTGCCTCCATATGAACCAATTAGGGCTGATGACCATATTAGAGAGCGCCTTACAAACCTTCAAAAGTTGTCTCAACACAATTATGTTTGAGGCAAAATAGGTCTCAGCAACCTATTTGAAAATCAAAATAAAATAAAATTTAAATTTACAAAAGTTAAAATAAAATTAAAAATATTACTAAAGTCAATTGTGAAACATGTTTATTATTTAATTTACCTTCAACAACTCCAATTTCTAGAATGTTCTAAAATATGCCTTGTGACATATGGTGGTTGAAGATGAACATTTGAATGTCTTTGGCCTCAACATACACCTGTTTGATCCAATCAATTTTGTTGCCAATTTTTTGTAGCATTAGGTTGAGGAAGTGGATAGCACAAGGTGTAAAAAAAATGTGTGAATATCATTCCTCAACCAGTAACCCAACAACCCTACAATTTTTCGCATTGTTTGTTATAACTTGCACAACATTTCGAGGGCCCACTTCATCAATAGCTTGACAAAGAATGTTAGCAATAAATGCACCATCATTCACAATCCACTGCTCTCAAAAACATTTCCCCTTTAGGGGACACTGCAATAATATTGATCAATGGCGATTTTTTGCATCTTTCCATCCATCAGAAACGATGGTCACCCCTGTTTTGATCCACAAATCCCTTTTGGGCTTCAAGGAGTCCTCTACAAATTTCACCTCTTTATCTAATAAGGTGCTACACACCTTCTCAAAACTTGGGCCCTTGTACCCTTTTGAAGCCTCATTAATAGATTTCACCAGTTTTTGCCAATATGGTGAGTGAACAACATTGAAATAGACACATCTCGCTATGTCTTGTCGGCAATCTCTCTAGCCTCATTCTAAAATGAAATTTCTAACGGTCCCTTTGATCTCTTATGTGTAGAGGCCACAGTTTGCTCTTCAGGTATGGACATAACTGGATGGCTCTTTGTAGGTGGAAAATGAGAAGGCGATGTAGGGGGTTTCATCCATTGAGATCCTTTCTTTATCAAAGGATGACTAGATCTAAGGCCTGCTGCTTGGTCTACTTTTTCTTGCTCTTCAATATATGTCAATATTTGCATTTCTAGAATACCTTTATTATCTTCACCTAAGTTGCCAAATCGGGTATGGGTACGAGTACGTGGGTGCAATACACCGATACGGCAAAAAAAATTGGCGAGTGGGTATGTTTGGGTACATCCGTACAAAAAACATATAAAAATCATAGATATATACATATTTGCAGCCTAAAAAGTAAAAACAAGAATTAAATTTAGAATACCACATATCATGCATATGCTAAACAAAACTTAGAACTACCATAAATATAACAAATTTGAAATACAATTATACTAAATTAATTTGATATCAATTTTTCAATACTTGAATGTTACGATAGATATATTGAATTCATTGTTCATTGGTTCAACATTTACAATTAATAGTTGGTATCATATGGGTCATCAAGAAGATCAAGATCAACATCATCATTGACATTAGATGATGTAGGTAAATTAGTAGAACCACATGCAGCCCCACTGTCACTTGCACTAGAAGCACGTTGGGTATCTGACTCCATAGAAAGTAAAGATTGTGTGGCAGCTGAAAAATCCAAATCAGTTCGCTCTAGATCTACATCCCACAACTTCGTGCCTCCTTCCTTATACTCATTCTTTTTCTACGTAAGAAGGCGCATGTTGGAATGCACATAAACTAGCTCTTCCGCCTTACTTGCTGCCAATCAGTTGCGTTTCACTGAGTGGATAAAGGAGTATGTACTCCAATTTTCTCAGATGAAGAGAAACTAGCAACCTATTGAAACAAAGAGAGAGGAGCTTATAATTATAAAATTGTAAATCAAACTTTAAATTTGAAGTTAATCATTTTATTATTTTTAAAATAGTAAACAATATAAATTTAGAGAGTGCAATAAAAACATAAACTTACTTGCGATAAAACTTTGATCGCAAGAGTTTGGAGGTGTGGTGATGTATGGCCATTGAGGTGTCACCAAGAATGAGCATACATCCTATACTTGTCATAGAGAGCAACAAAACTTTGATTATCAAAGGCTACAAATTCAACAAACTCACCTCTAACTAAATCCTCTATTTCACGATCAGGGAAGAGTCTAGTAAGTGTTTTCCTACACCCATCATCGACTTTTGCATCTTTATAAGGTAGCACTCTTGATGGCAAATCAAGAATTTTATCACTATAAAATTTGGGAGTCAATGCAAATGCAAGATGTAGTGGGGTGGTGATTTTGTTCCACCGCTCAACACATTGTTTGCACCTCTTTGAAGAAAGTTTCTACAGGATCTTGCTCTTTTTCATTGATGATAACTTTTATTTTCTCAATCATTGAGTCAATGCCATCATATACCTCTCCCAAATATGACTTATCCATGTCAGTAAAACGGATCATACTCATGATGGGCTTAGTGAAACTTAGAAGTATTTTGCTTGTTCCCACCAAGTGTCATCTAGGATCATCTATTTTATATTTGTTGCCCTTTCAATATTGGATTGCCTCCATAAGGACCAAATTTGACTGATAATGTAATGTCCCTTTTTTTCTGTGTCCTCTATTTTGGCCAGTTGGAGATCTGACCCACTTACTATTTTTAGTAAATGGTCCTAGCAATTGTGCAGTGTAGAGTTTCCTATTTGGGCAGCATGTGGCAGTTGTCTAGTGAGCTTTAATGTTTTGTGCCAGTTTGATATTTGGGAGTACTTACTATTTTTAGCACTTGATATTTATAGTAAGTTTATTTTCGGTAACTAGTCCTAGCGGCAGTGCAATGCATAGTTTCCATTCTTGGCAAGGGGTGAGTTTTCTCCATAGTTAGAAATATTATTGTTTAATACGTCACTAAAGTATTAATGTTGTTTTTTAATTAAAAAAGGGAACATAAACTTGGGTTATAAAAAAGACCCCTTGGTCTAGTTGCATAGTGTTGTTTTAAAAGAGGGGCCATTGTACTTTTAGTGGACGTCTTATAATAGTTTTATTTAATAAAGTTGAGGCTTAATTTATGCCTCGAGAGGTGGACGCCTAGCTTGGGAGACATAAGGATTTTAATAAATAAAATAAAAAGGCCCATGAAGGGGGCGTGGAGTTTTGGAGGGAAAAGTGAATTCAAAATGATGTTGCCCTAATTTCTCCCCCTTTCTCTATTTATTCATTTGGAGCTCTCATTTGGAAGTACGGATATTTTGGCAACTTAAGGAGACTCTGCTGGAATGATTCTAGATTTTGATTGCAGCTGATTAACCCTCATTTCTAGTACTGGTTTCGGTGGTGAGAGATCCACCCTAGCTGGTGGAGTGGTTCTACTCTAGGGATCACCGTTGTGCTTATAGAGTTCTTGATTTCCTTCACTTTTGGGGATGAATAATGAAGATTTTCTTAGTGTTTTGATGTGGGTTCGAAGATTTTGGTGTGTTTGATTCTTGGCTTCGTTATTGGTGGTGTTTTGAGGAGATTTGAAGCCATTTTCAGAAGTCTGATTGCATTTCTAGAATTCTGGAAATTATCTTTTGCCAAGGTCTGAAAGTGAAAACTGTTCGTAGCTCTGTACACGTTTGAAGCATCATTTTGGGTATTCTTCCATTGGATTCCTCTCATCTTGGCACCCCATTTCAAGCACACATTTGTATTTTTCGGTGAAGATCTGATTTTTAAGGGCAGATCGCCCTACCTAGGGAGTAGTGCCCTTTTTGGATTTTTCTGGGTTAAGTGGCCTGCTGATGTATTGTAGCATGCCATTTGTTCAACGAAAGTAATTTCACTATATTTTAACCTCAAGTAAATAATCTATGTTCAAAACTCATAGCAATAAAAAAAATTCTTGTAATTCAACGACTAATTGCACATCTAAAATAACACATATTCCAAACTTTCCATTTGAATTTATAATTGAACACTACAATCTTTCCAAAGCAATGACATTTATAAAATCTCAAGATAACATCTCTTTCATTACAACTTCCATAGAAATGGATACAGAAAATATACATAGCTCCTTTGAGCTTCATTAGCACTAGTAACAAATGGTCCAGGAAATCCCCTGCAAATCTCAGTTGTCAACTGATGAGGAGAAGCATCACTAAAGCGCTTTTCCGCCAACCACGGACTCAACTGCAGTCCCCCGCACATCTGCCACATATGGCAAGATGGCCCTACCCTTCGACGAAGAGATTGGTTGGTAAAACCCCATAACAAATAGCCTTTCAAAGCTTAGTGTTGTGTCCTACAATCTAGAACCTAATCATACGGTAGCTACAACTACAAGTATGAAAATCCTGAACTAGAATTGTCTATACTAGAACACAATGTAAATAGTGGCTACTTACACTATTTTGGCCAAAGTTTCATATAAAAGTGTCATCTATTCACCCACTACCCTAGCTCAATTTGGTTAATGACCATTCATGTACTATGCATAGGCAATTCCCTCCATTGGGTAATTTTTAACCCTAGGAACAACCTATCTCTTTTATAATAAACTACGCATAGGCAATTCCCTCCATTAGGTAATCTTTAACCCCAAGAACAACCTATGACTATAACATTCCTACTAGTTAATTCAAGTAACTCCTACTTATCGAGTAACCAATTAACATAACGTCACATCATTGAACGACTCTAGTACCAAAGGTACGATCCCAACTATAAAAGTCCCCAATCAATGGTCTATCTCAACATTAAATGACTCCATTGAAAGGTACCAATAAATAACCTCAAATTAAAAATACAACCTTCAACAAGAAATGATTTCACTCATATTATAATCTTATCAATAAATGACCTCAATCAAAAGAATAATCATATCAATAAATGACTCATTCAAAAGTACAGTCTCAACAATAAAAGACTCTATTCAAGAGTGTATTCTCATCAATAAAAGACTTCCAAAAAATAGATTTTCATCAATAAAAAGACTTCATGTCAAGAGTGTAAAACATCCAATCAAGTAACAATTCCAACTTATTAGTATAATTCCACCTATGGCTCCAATCAAATAGTAATTCATAAGTTCAAGTGATCAACTTAATCACAAAGGTAAATTTCAACCTTAGTTTACCCTAATCCCTGGATAATATCATCAATCAATCAATAGTCCGATCATGTAGGTTAATCACAACCAATGTGCTATGGTATCAATCAATAATCAAGTAAATACCCCAACCCACTAGATTATTCTCGACTTAGGTTTTCAATCAATAATCAAGTAAAGCAACGATCAAGTGATCATTCAAGAATAATCAAGCTCTTATGGCTCAACTACATAAAATAACTTAAATAGCTTAGTAATAATTAACTAAACAAGCTCCTTCTTTTGTACTAGTAATACAACTACTCCTTAATATGGAGTACGTACAAACACCCATATAAAAGCCTTAACAACACAATATTTATTTTCCTTTCTTTTAACAAACTATCTTTTCTCAATATTTAATATTCAAGAAGAAGAGAATGGTAGAGCGGCAGCACAGGTAGGGTTTTCGACGACACCAGGGGCTGCAATATGATGGAGGAGAGCAACCCAGGTGGCCTTTCAACAACAAAAGGGGAAGAAATGCATAGAAATACAAAGGGAATGAACCCAATAGGGCATGGAAGGCTCCGGCAAATCGGGGTTTTAGGACCGATGCCACAGAAAATGATGGACGAAATGCCAGACAAAATGGGCAGAATGATCAACGATTCAGGTCGATGTATTTAAACGAAAGGGTGGAGTTTAAACAGCTGGAAGGAAAGTTTTGGCATCCAAAACAATAGATTGAGAAGGCGGGAACAAGCAAGGTAACGCCTAACTTTTCTTACACTACGGTGATTTCCTTACTGTTAGAAAATAGAGAATGGAGTGACTCTATTAGTTTTCTCAAAGCTCATGCCTTTTTCATGAAATGGGGAGGGAAATGGTCAGCTTACTCCAAGATTAGGGCTTGGTGCGATGAACACTGGGGCAAAAACTATGTTCTTAAAACCCTTGAAAATAGTTTTTATCTGGTAATTTGCCAAACGGCTTAGGATAAAGATTGGATCATCAATAGTGGCCCGTTCTTGATGGGAGGAAGGGGTTTTTATATAAAGGATTGGGCACCAAATTTTGATCCGAATACAGCAGACACTAAGGAAGTGCCTGTGTGGATCAGACTGAAGAATCTCCCTCAGGAGTATTGGGATCTAGAAACGCTCAAAAGTATTGGAAACAAACTAAGTGTTTTTGTGAAGGCCGATGAAGCCGTGGCAAAATCAGATTATAGCATGTTTCCTAGGGTTTGTATTTTATGGCAGGCAATCCACCCACTTCCAGAAATGATAGAGATTAAGACAGGGGAAGGGGTTTGGCGTCAAGTTGTGGAGATAGAGGATGCAATGGTTTCTTGTTCAAAATGCAAAGGGAAAGAACACATAGAAGGCAGTTGTCCAAATGAAAAGAAGGGGAAAGGGTTAGTCCAAAACTCCTTAGCCGAGGAGTTGATGTGTCTGACTGAATCCGTTGAATGTGAAGAGCAATGGAATTCGCAGGAATGGGGGATCATGTGAAAGCAGCAAAGAAGCTCTTCCTGTAGAGAAACAGGGACCCATTACTACTGGGATGGAGCTCAGAGAGAGGAAATAGACATCCTGTTTGAAAGTGGCTCAGAGTCGAAGTCTCAAGATTCGAATCACCAAGAGTCTAGTCAAAATGTGGGAACAATCATTGTCAAAAGTGTAGAGAAAGAGAAGACCTTGTTGGACTCAGATTGGTAGATGATAGATGTTGTTGCTCAAATAAACGGAAGTAGCAGGAAAGAAGGGCAGAATGACAATCCATGCAAAGGTGATGTGAATGTAACAAGTCAACTTTCCCACATAATGGGTGAACAAGTTGAAAAAGACCCAGGTTTGCAAGGAAACTCCCAATCGCCAAACAAAAAAGGAAGTGTTGACAAGCTCATGCATAGCCAAGCTGAGAAGCCCGGTGAAGAATGGGAAAAAGACTCTAGGGGCAATAATATGCATAACAGAGTTGCAGAGGATAAGTTTCTTGAAGAAGACAGAGTGATGGAGAATGAGGAAACCATTTCCAAGGACATTCCCATTTCCCCTATTTGTAATCTAGAGAGTGCTTTTGAAGGTGTTAGAGATAGTGGGGGCAATATGGAAGATTCAGATACATATTTTGCTACTGATGAGGAGTTTGAAGGTGAAGATGTTTTAGGCTTGCAAGCTAACTTAGGGTTTATTGAGAAAAGATCATTAGAGCAAACCTCAACTTCAATTAGTAAGGTTAAGGTTGGAGAGAAAAAGAAGCATGGACCTAAAATCAATAGGATGCGACTTGAAATGGCTAGCAATGCAGTTGGACAGAGTAAATTGAAATCAAGAAAAGGCTATGCCTTTTCCCAGCAGCCATGAAAATCCTATCGTGGAATGTTAGGGGCTGCAATGCCCCTGACAAAATTCGTTTGATCAAAAGATGTTTTGATCAAACAAGGCCTGATCTGGTTTTGCTACAAGAAACAAAAATCAAGGAGCCTAAATTTGAATCTTTTATTAGGTGTTTTAGTAGGTGGAAGTGCAATCTCACAAGGGTTGTGGAAGCTTCAGGTGGTCTTGGGGTCTTGTGGAACGACTCAATAGTTGGTGTTCAGGTAGTGCGGCGGGATAGATTTTGGCAATGGTTGAGAGAGGACTCTAAGCAACTCAAGGTAAACTTTTCAATAATCAATATATATGGTCCAAATAGCTCAGCCCAAAAAAAGTTGTTATGGCAGGAACTATCAACAATTTTAGGCTTTGAGGATGAAAGGATGTTTCTCTTGGGAGGTGACTTCAATGCTATTTTGAGACCTCCAAACAAAATGGGGGGTTTATGCTGGACTGGACAAAGCCAACAGGATTTCTATTACTTTATTACGAATAATGGTCTCATTGAGTTACCTTTCAAAAATGGTGGATTTACTTGGACAAATCGAAGAGGTGGTTTTCTGAATATAGCCGAAAAGTTGGATGGGTTTTTGTTAGCTGGTGATTGGGCTGTTCATCAATGGACATGTGAGGATGAGATTCTACCCATAACTGGTTTAGATCACTATCCCATAGGTCTAAGAATTCAAGAAGAAGCTACATCGGATCGTTGCCCTTTTAAGTTTGAAACAATGTGGTTCCGGGCTGAAGGGTTTAAGGATCTTGTGGCTGATTGGTGGAGAATTGCCCCAAAACGCTCAAGTAACAAAGCTTACATTTTTTTCAAAATTCTACAGTTCATTAAGGAGCAGCTCAAAAAGTGGAATAGGGAATCCTTTAAGAATATATTTTTTGAGAAGCTCAGATTGGAGGAGGATTTGAATAATCTACACACAAAAGCTATTGAGAATGCGATGAGTGAGGAGGATTATGCTTGTGAAAAGCTCTTGAATAAAGAATATTCAGAAACTCTAGCTTGGGAAGAGATTTTTTGGAGGCAAAAGTCTCGAGAAACCTGGTCAAAAAATGGACATAGAAACACTAAATTCTTTCATAATTCTATTAAGGTGCGAAGATCAAATAACAAGATTTTCTCAATAAAGGACTCAAATGGTAATGTTTTGAATGATGCAAATCAAATCAATAAGGAAGCCATAAGATTTTTTTCGGATATCTTTGTAGATAAATCTGATAATTTGATTACTGATTTAAACATTTTAGATGTGATTCCTACAAGTATTTCAGAGGCCCGGAATGCTATGCTTATGGAGGAAGTGTCCATAAAAGAAGTCAAAAAGGCATTATTTGATTTGGGTGGTGATAAGGCCCCTGGCCTAGATGGCTTTCCTACAATCTTCTTCCAGAAATTATGGGATATCTTTGCTCATGATTTATGGGAGGTGGTTGAGGAATCGAGGAGGGGTGGTTTCATTCTCAAAGATTTAAACAACACCTTCATTGCTTTAATCCCAAAAAAGTCGGTGATCAATTCTTTTGAGGACTTTAGACCGATTTCCTTGTGCAACACGGTCTACAAAATTATCTTGAAAATCATAGCAAATAGATTGAAAAGGGTTTTGGAGTCAGTGATTTCACTTGACCAGAGTGGTTTTTCGCTGAATAGATCCATTTTTGAAGGTGTTAGTGTTGCACATGAAACCATTCACTCCATCCGAATGGCAAAGACAGAGAAAATGATGGTCAAATTAGATATCAAAAGGGCCTATGATGAAGTTAACAGGGGTTTTTTATTGAAAGTTCTTGAGAAATTTGGTTTTTGCAAAGAATGGGTTGCTTGGGTTCAAAGTTGTATCAACACCCCTCGTTTTTCTGTGTTGGTGAATGGAAGTCCCCAAGGTTTCTTTGATTCAAATAAAGGGATCAGACAAGGTGATCCTATATCACCCTTTCTTTTTATTATATTGGTTGAGGTTTTAGGGAGGATTAATTTCCAAGAAACGAAGTAATGGTCATTGGAAAGGCATCAAAATTGCAGAAGGTATTTATCCTATTTCGCATTTACAATTTGTTGATGACACTTTTTTGATGGGGGAAGCAGCTTTCAGAGAAGCCCGAGTGATGAAAGAGACCTTAGATGTCTATGGTAAAGCATCTGGGCAATGTATAAATTGGAGGAAATCAGAAATCTTCTTTTTCAATACACCAATTCAAAAACAACTGGAGATATGTAGAATACTTGGCATGAGATCAGGATCCCTCCCTAATAAATATTTGGGTATACCCCTTTTTGGAGGTGCCAATAAGTCAAGTGTTTGGAAAGAATTGGTAGATAGTTGTTTAAGATGAATGGATGGATGGAAGAGCAAGTGGCTAACTGCTGCAGGTAGGATCTTAATGCTGAAGTCAGTAATCTCAGCGATCCCGGTTTATTCAATGATGTGTTTAAAGATCCCAAAGAAGGTGATTAGATTCATAAGACAGAGAATGAGAAAGTTCTTCTGGAATGGTGCTAGTGAATAGGACAAAATTTAGATACAGCATATGGCTCAACGGTTGCAAGAGAACACAAGAGACAAATTCTTGCATGGAAAGAACATCACCTCTTCAAGGTGGGAACCTATGAGAGGATTTTTGAGGAGTTTGTTGCATATAAACAAAGGGTTGTTGATGTGTTCAAGTTCGTAAGAGAGTTTGTTGCAGAGATACCTTGTTAGTATTGTCTTGATGATGGTTCCTACATTGGGCTTGATGTAGTCCAAGCAGAGTTTCAGAGTGTTGTTCGTGGTAGTGAGGGCAGTGTTGGAAGAATGTGTCAAATTTCCTGAGATCAATTGCAGATGGCGAGGAAATCTTAGAAAAGAGAAACTTTGCTATTGATAGTATTGACACTCCTAACAAAGATGCAGTTTCCCGCTTTTTGGCGGATGTGATCGAGATATGATGCAACTTTCATCTAGAAGCTTTCTTCCTAGCTTTCTTTCTATTCTCGTCTTAATTCTTATCCACTCTTTGGAGAAGAGAAAGAAAACAAATGTAATAGTTGGCATTTCATATTTTTCATGCTTTCTTAGGTGGTAGATGTCTATCTTCTTTTAGTTTTAGAAATAAAGCTTGCGAGTTGGCAAGCCTTAGTTGTAAAAGCAAGGAAATTTTAGGGTTCCCTACTCCTCTGCTTAGTTATAAATAAGAGCAGCCTTTGCTCATTTTTCTTTAACCATGCTAGTAATAACAAGACGCCGTGCCTCTTAGTGCCTTCTCATTGTTATTCAATGTTGTTCAAAACTTTGATTGTGATAGTGAAATTGATGAGCTTGTTTTTGGCCTTCAAGATTGCTATTTAGTTTTTGTTCGATCTTGTGCTAAGTGTAAATCTGGTTTTGATCGCATGTTGCATGCCTGTTTTGCTACAACTTGTTGTCCTAGAGGTGTAAATCTTGATAATTGAGAAGGAGGATCTTATGCCTGTCTTGCTTTGATTTAATGTCTCAGTTTTCAATGTTCGTTTATGTGTTGAAATCATTCCTCGTTCACTTCTAGGATTTAAACTCTATGTTTATTTAAATCTTTAGAAGCATCTTTAGCTTAAGTTAGTTGTAGTTGATAGTTTTTGTAAAAGAGAAAACCTCGGCTGCAACGTCAAGAGTTCTATAACCTTTGTGTTCTCGCATCTGAGACAAAAATATAGGCAAATTAGTTTTAATTTACTTTCTTTAGCATAATCAGCATATGAGGGAGCTTCCCCTCTGAATTTGAAGAGCAAGTTACTGCACATAGCTGTTTGTTTCCAAACTGCATACCAGAGGTGCAATTTGAAACGCCAACAAATTGCTATCGTTGTCCTTATTATGAGATGTTATTCAATATGGAAAGCAATATTTTATTCCAGTATTTCCTTCTTTATGCGATTTTCAATATGTATGCAATGAATCAATGAAAACATGTGAAAAACAAACATAATGGCAAACAACACAATCAGCATACAGAGTTCTCAAAAAAAAAAATCAGGGGTGTATATTACAAATAACTATGCTAGAAAGTGGCTATGGCACCTTCACAAGTCGCCTCAAGAAGATTGTGTTCAATGCAAATCTGGTTTCGACAACCTATTCCAGACATACTCGAGTTTAAAAAATAAATTAGTAATTACTAAAGTGAAATGTAAAATTTAAAAGTTAAAAGTGTTTCAATTACCTTCAACAACTCCCAAGTCTAAAAATGATCTAAAAACGGCATGTGACATTTGATGGTTTGTGATGAACATTTGGATCTCTTCACCCTCAGCATACATTTGTTTGATCCAATTTATTTTTGCACCCAACTTTTGTAGCATGAGGTTGAGAGAGTGAACAACACAAGGTGTCCAAAATATGTGCTCAAACTATGTCTCTATCAACATACCTACAGCTCTACAATTCTGCATTGTCCATTGTTACTTGGACAACATTTTGAGGACCCACATCTTGAATTCATTGTATAAGGATGTTAGCAATTAATTGTGAATCCTTCACCCGTCCCTCACAATCCACAACTTTCAAAAACATTGCCCCTTTAGGGCACACTGCAATCACATTGATTAATGGCCGATTTTTGGCATCCTTCCATCCATCAGAAACAATTGACACCCCTGTTTGTTTCCATGAATTTCTAATGGGAGTCAATGCATTGTCTATACTTTTTACCTCCTTTGCTAGTAAGGTGGTACGCACCTTCTCATAACTTGGCCCTGTGTACCCTTGTGGACACTCACTTGCCTTTCTCAACATATCCTGCCAACATGGTGATCGAACAGCATTAAATGCCAAACCATTTGCATATAGACATCTTCCAATGGCTTGATCTACAACCTCTCTAGTTTCATGCTTAAATGTTCTTTCTAATGGCCCCTTGCTTCTCTTCACACTAACAGGTTCTTCAATTCTACCCAAAAATGGATGGCTCTCTACTACAACATCCAGAAAGTCACTACGAGATGGAGGAGGAGGGGGCCTCTTTGATCCCTTTCCTCTCATCAAAGGATGGTTTGTGGCACGACCAAGTTTGCATCTGCTTCCTCTTGCTCTCCAATATATTCTACTGTTTTTCAATGTTGTAACCCCTTACCAGCATTTCCTGGACATACTTTGATTCCTTCATTGGGAATGACACATAAATGGACTTTCACACGACTATATGAGCTAGTATACCTCACTTCACAATAACTGCATATCCAAACAAATATTCCTCCCCCTTTAACTTGTTGTATCATTTGTACATGTTTCCATAAAGGTGAATTTGGGTTGGTTTTGAAGGTGGGTTGAGCAATAGAACTACTAGTGCTTGCCATTATGCTATCTACAACAAGTTAAAAAACAATTAATCATTTATCAAACAATAAATGTTAAATATTTAATTTATGATTAAAAATATTTTTTAAAAAATAGTGTAACTATAATTTAATAAATTTACAAATTATAAATATTAAATTAAAATTTAAAATATATTATAATTTTAAATTATTAATTATTGAACTATAAATTAGTATTAGTATTAAGCTTTAGTAACAATATTAATAGAATAAATTTATAATAATTAATATATATATTTAAGAATATAATAATTTGACATATTCATTGATTTCTAATTTTTTAACTTAATGTAATAATAAATATAACAATATTTAATAGCTTAATAAATTAATTATTAATACTTAAATTAAATATTAAAATTAGTTTATACTATATATTAATATTAATTATTATACATAGTAATTATTTAGTAAATATTAATTTTGAACGCATATTTAAAGTTTAATATATATGTATGTTTAAATTTAAAGTTTTAACTTTTAATTTTAAAAAAAAAATGGAAAACCTCCTACCTGACCCACGTCCTCCGGTCAACGACCTGCACCTCTATCAAGTTCTTGCTTTCACCTCACGCTTCTTCTTTCACCTGCATTTTTCACCTTCGAGTGTTGCATTTTCCTATAGCTGATAGCCACGGTTTTTTGCCTTTCACTTTGCAATAAGTGATGGAAATCGTTTAGAGTTTTTTGTTTTCACTCGAAAAAGCGAAAACAAAGTGTCAAAAATCGCGCCAACAAGTGGAGACACGGATCGGAATCACCACGTAAGCAGAAAATCGTCAAGATTCGTGGGTTTTAAAAAAAAATGTTTTTGCCTCCATTTAGCAGTACCCTGACCGATTCGCCATTGTAATACCTAAGGCAACAACTTCAATAAACAACACATACCATTTATTCAAAGTATTGAAACTAAATAACTTAATTCATTTTAAAAAATTAAACATGTGTTATAGATACCTAGAAGAATGAAAACAAAACAATAACTTCAAAACAAAACAAAAGAGTTCATTTGTAAAAAAAAATGTAGAAAAAAAACCAAAAGGAAATCAAAACACCTACCTCTTTTTGGCAACAAACGAACACTTGCAAATGCTTGGGAATAGCAAAACAACCAACTTCGAACGTTCAACGATCAATCTTCAACTCTATTCATGCAATGGCAAGCAAGAAAATAAGTTCAACAATAGAGGTAAAATGTTTTGTTTTTGCCTATT
Organism: Sequoiadendron giganteum; assembly: GCA_007115665.2. Lineage (NCBI taxonomy): Eukaryota > Viridiplantae > Streptophyta > Pinopsida > Cupressales > Cupressaceae > Sequoiadendron > Sequoiadendron giganteum. The sequence continues at coordinate 656,102,104 of CM021104.1, forward strand.
AGGTGTTTTAGGAGGCATAAATTAGGGTTGGAGGCTTTTTTTTAATGTTTAAAAGTAAAAAAAAAAGTCAAGGAATATTTAAAAACTCAAAAAAAAGGCAAAAAGCACACCTAGACGAATGAAGTGGCCAAATTCGCCCCGGGTTTGGCAGGACCGGACCCTGTCTGAACCCGGGCCAAACAAAACTAGGTCCCAGGCCTTGACCCCTTGAGGACCACTATCATATATAAATTAAAAATTATTATTTGAATAATTATAAACCAGCATAGATATTTTCAAGACTGATATCTAAAAGACAGAAAAATCTATCTTGAGGTGCCTAACTAACTTGTGTGATCAATTCAATGTAGGTGCCTCGATACTAATATCTCGCAATGTCTTTTAGATAGATGCATAGGTTAAAAACTCTGCAACTCCCTACTTACAAGTACTCGCAAGCCAAATGGGTTTGGTGAAACTGCTCACCTAAACATTTGCTATAAACTAGTAAGTGTAGTCAGTTAATAAATAAACATATATTAATTACTTTTTGCTGATTACAAATTTATTTATTTATTTACTAACTACAGTAAGTCCATGGATAAAACTCGTCAAATGGAAAAAAATAACTACCTATTAAAAAACTAAAATTTGGTCATTTTTCACATCATTTTCATTTCAGCTTTTGACCTTTCAAACTTTTGATCAAATTGCATTTGATTGTGATATTGTGTGATTCCAGGTGTGCATCAATTGATTTAAGTCGATTTTTTCAGCCAAATTTGACAAGTATGTAGGCAACTTTTTCTTCCTACTTTCATTCTAGCTGCTAGGGTTTACCTTTATTTTATTTTATTTTCTTCTAACTGGTAGGGTTTAGGTTTACATTTTCTCTTTTTATCAAGGGTTTGGTTTCAGTTTTAAGAACGAAAAACAACATCTGCAATGATGAAAAGTGGTAACAAGCCTAAAGAACTTGCATGGAAACATGGCACTACAAGTACAAAACTAAAAAATTGTGATATGCAACTATTGTAGTTTGGATATGAGAGGCATCAATCACCTCAAATTTCACTTTGCCAACAAATAACAAGGATCTCATAGTGTAGCTAGTTGTAGCTCACAATCACAATCTCAAACACAAACTTTTCATTCCCCACAACATTCTTGGTGCACAACTTTTATTGGAATGTACTGTCTGGAATCAAGTAAAACATGATGAAGCCAAGTTGGCATGTCCCAATTTTTGGTGCTTCAATAACCTATTGTTTAATGTTGCAAGGAACCCTTATTTGGAGAAATTGGTCAATGCACTAACCATAGTAGGAAAGGGGTTCACGCTCTTCTGAGTTGAGTGGGCCATTGTTAGAGGATGTTGTCAACAACATAGATGTTCTAGTTTGGAAAAACCAAAAAGGAAATTTGGCAACAAAAAGAGTAGTATTTTTATCTAACAAATGGATGGATAGTAAGAACCGCAAATTAATCAACTTCCTCATGGCCTCAAGTGGATGATTAGTGTCCCTGAAATCAATTGATGCATCCAATGAAGTTAAAAATGTTGAGGTATTATGCAACATGTTAAATGAAATAGAGATGGAGGTGGACAAGGACAATGTTGTGCAAGTAGTGACAAACAATGTGGCTACATATGTGGCATCTAGTAGACTTCTTGAGGTGAAGCACCTTACATTTGTTTAAAGCCCCTATGCCACCCATTGCATTGCCTTTCTCCTTGAAAATATTGACAAATTTGGAGGTTCAAAATTGTGGTGGAGACATGAGGAATGATACGACATACATCTACATCTACAACAATCTTGTGAGAGAGAAAATAGACAATAAATAGGTAATAACCCTCCCCTTCCCCCCTCCCCTGATATGGTTTTTTTAAGGTTTTGCTAGACAATACAAAAAAAAAAAAGATTTTTGCAAATAAACCAATTTCAAACCAATGCAAGAAATTAATAACTAGTTTTTATTAATGATTCAAGGAATACATATAATTCATACCCGAAAACAACAGCATAAATTGCAGATCTGAAAATGCTTGATCAGCAGCTGAGAATATAAACAATCTTCAACCCTGTATGATTCCACTCTGAATGTGCCTTCAAACTGATTAACAAACTGAACCCTGAAACTCTATAAACCCCTGAATGATGATCTCCAAGAAACTGATGAAAATCTGTAATAATCTTTGTATGAGATTATCTCTCATAATGCCCTTGGGTGATCTTCCACACCTGTAGACATTGTCCTATTCGAGGGTTTTCATCCTCATAGTAGCTTGGAACTCCATGCCTACAAACCTTGTTGCTCAGTTCTCTTTTCGCAAATAATAAACTGGATAATGAAAATAACCTTTTTCACTTTTATCCTTCTCCAAAACCTCACACCCTAACTTGGCATTTTACTTTTAAATAAAATATTAAATAATGCCTTCACAAAATTCAACGCCACTTTGGCCTTTTGCACATTTAAATAATATTTGCTTTATGAAAGATGTGCCTTTTTAATAAAAAACATAAAGTAACTTTAAAATATAATATTTTAAATAAGAGCTACTTTATCCCCTTATAATGCCAACTTATAAAGTACTTTATTAAAAGTTACTTTATAACATTAAATTATAAAGTCACTTGAATAATATAATATTATTAAAGTAATTTGACTTTAATAATTTAATTAAAGTGCCCACTCTCGACCCAAACTGACAATAACCCCCTGAGAATGCCTCCGACACAAATCCTCTCTGCAAGCATGAAACCACTGAAACTAGTATAAATAGCAAGTATGAATGATGAGCCCTGAACTGCCTCCGTAAGGCCTACCAACCAATATACTAGATCACTGAGCTGAATATGCCCTACTGAAGAGCCTAAATACCCTCCAAAGGGTCCCCTGAACATCACATTAGCCTACGGGGACCAGATAGTAGGCTAACCACTGCAAGGATACAGATCTTGGAAAAAAGGGAACATTACAGATAGCTTACATAGTCGAAAGTCATATGGTTTGTGACCAATTTTATCACATTGCAGAATATTGCAGTAGTATTACCATCTCTTGAGTGCATGTTCATGAGCACCGTGTGGTTGGACAATCATTATTTGGGGAAAGTCTAAGGGGAGAGAATTCTAAACACTATTTTTGATGATTTGTTTTCCCTACATATGGAGATCATCAACGTAAGTTAATTAAAATATTTCTGATTTTTTAAAAAAAATTATGATGTTACAGTTTGCTAATTTTTTATTTTCTGATATTTTAATTTGCTGATTTTTTTTTTTATAATTTTGATTGTATAATTTTCTGATTTGAATTTATATGATATTTTGTTTTAAGAGTCAAAACTGTTGGTTTAGAGTTCTACAATTACTAGATGGGGAGAAAAAAAAACACGGTTTATCTATGTGAGGCTATGCACAAAGCCAAGGAGGCCATCCAACATTTGTATGGATCAAACAAAAACAAAAATGAATCCATTTGGCACATCATTGATTAGAGAGGTGGAACCAAAAATTCGACAACACATTCACACCACCATCTACTACTTGAACCTAAAAAAATTCTTCTCCAGCTCATTCAAGGTAGATGAAAAGGTTATAAATGGTTTCAATGCATGTATGGTGAGGATGGTCCCTAGTGAAAACCTTAGAGACATCATTCATGACAAGTTACAAATTTATAAGATTACATGGGTAAGATTGTTTTCTTTACCTCTGCATTCAAAGGACAACAACTCTACACAAGTAAAAAAAATAACATATATTTTTCAACCAAGACTTAAATTTAATGTTTAATTTTAGTTTATCTTAAGTTTATTGAGTTACTTGCAAAATTATAAGCATTGTACTTGCAAAATTATAAACATTGTCCTTGCTGATTTGTGGTTGGAATATCTAGGTGCAACAACTGATCTTCAAAACTTGTTATCGATATTTTGTCCCAGCCACGTAGCACTTCTAGGTGTGAGTGCAATTAGAGTGCTTTGGTGGTCATTCACACAAAGAAGCACAACAAATTGACTCAAAAGCACTTGAATGACCTTATCTTTGCATGGTACAACCTTTAGCAACAAATGAGGAGGCAGAAAGTGAGTTGTCAATCAGGGCTTCATTGGATGCACATCATACACCAGAGGCTCCTATTGAGGATGATATTGTTCCTCACCTAGATGCATTACCACCCAATTCAAGGGCACCCATACAACCCACCTAGAACATCTAGTTAGAAGAAATTTGTAGATTATGAATACTTTGTAGTTTTTATTTATGTTAAAACTTGACATACCATATAATATTATGACACATGACACTATTAAGTAAAATGTGTATTGAACTCGTTTTGTGATATATAAATGAAGGAAAACCACTCAAGTTATCCAAGTTCACTTTTATGCAAGTTTTTGAAGATTATTTTACAAAATTGTGTTCTTTTGTGCAAAAAAATTGATAAGATTTTTTGTTGAGTCCCAAGCTTGGGTCAGTTTTAGGCATGTCGAGTACAAGCTTTTGAACTATGGATAGATGTATTTAAGATATCTATGCTAGTATAGATTCTCTCAAGAGCTAGGACAACTAGATTTGATTTAGTAACCAACCACACTCCTAGACCCACATGAAGACTAAGTTTCCGAATCAGCGTGTTTACCTGCTGATTCCGTGTACAGTATGTCCCAGAATCGGGTACGTATTGGAATCCCTGCGGAGTTGGACAAGGTTCGAACTTTTTATGCTTGACACGTTTCCAAAATAAATTCGTTGAATCCCAACATGGCAATTCCATGGTGATTCCAACATGATTCCATACACACAAGTTTCGAAAAGAAAAAAAAAATCACTTTTTCGAATGATAAAAAATGAAAAACCCTAACTCATTTACAAATCATTTTCTTTTCATTTTTATTTTCTTCTTACATTTGACAACACCACCTACTTGTAAAAACATCATTCTTTGCAATTTTAGTGCAGGTTGCAGACAAAGGAGATGCAGTTTTCTGGTAAAATAGCCGCAAGTTGCAGGAAAAGTCACAAGTGCAAGAAAAAATGCTAGTTTCAAAAAAAAAGAAAACGATGCCCTCACAGAAGCACACGGGTCTTTTGGTGCCATCGCTAGACCAAATCCACTTGCAATCAATTAATTTATTTTTTTCAATTTTCTTTCCAAAATGAAAAGTTTAAAATGTTAAAAAAAAATTAAAAAAATCGCAAACCCTATTTTTTTTTCTTGTAGTTTAAGTTTATAATTTATTTTAAATTTTAATATTATATAATTTTGAATTTATAAATTATGATTTATATTATATTGTAACTCGTTTATTAACATAATAATATAATTATTATTCTACATACAATTTAAATTATATTTGCTAACATTAAATAAATATAATCATTTTATAATTATTAATAATATACAATAAACAATATAATAGTTTAATTTATATTTATTATTTTATTATTTTGTAGTTTAATTAAATATTAAAATTAATTTATATATAAGAAAATTATAAATGTAAATGTTTAATAATAAATATTATATTAATATAATTATAAATGTTGTCAATGACCAAATAAGTTAATTAATTATTAATTCTATATTAATAATTTATTTTTAATATTGTATTATATTATATTATAAATTTATGTGTTACTAACTTACAACTAGTTTAATATTGTTTTTGTAATTGTCGTATCCACGTACCTGACAACTTAGCATGAAGATGAATTAGAGTATCTAAAGATATAGACAATAATCACATTAACATTTTAAATAGAGAATATCTAGTGATGTTTCATAGATGGTGAACGATAAATTAAAATTTTCATACAAATTAAAAGTTAAAATACCAATTTTATATCCAGTATAACTGTTATATGTTCAAATATTCAATGATAATCGATATTAGGTTTTTCTTCTATATTTAATATTTAAATGTTATAATATAAAATATAAAATATTATTTAATATAAAATTCTAACATTTAGAAGTTTAAAATTCTTCAAACTAATAATAATATTTTTTTAAATAGAAACTTTGTCCTAACTAAAAGTTAAAAACATAAACATCAATAAAAAAAAATGAAAAAGAAAAAAAAGCAATGATTTCACAGTAATAAAAAATAATTCATTCAGAGTAGATATCATTGCCCTTAATTTTATCTGATTCCCATGGATCATTTGTTAAGGATTTTCCAAAGGCCCTGCACTGGTTTGAGAAAAGATTCCTCGCAGCATCAATAATCACATTAAATCATCAGCAAAATAAAAGTCGCAACATAGAGGGAGAAGAAAGTTTGTGCAATTGTAATGGATTTTTAAAGCAGAAATTTAGTTCAGATATATTTTAAGAGAAGGTTCTGCTACAAGAAATGGAGCAAAGAGTTCACAGAACCCTTCATCTCTTTCTCGTTGCTGGAATACTCCACACCCACAGACCTGCTGCTGGGTGAAAAATCTACGCCCCCAACTGTTGCCACACAAAAACCCTTGTCTACTTGAAATAGCTCGATGCTGCTACTTGAATTTGTTTGCTGATGGTTTTGGGGGTTAATGGCTCTACAAACTTATTATTTTTTAGGGTTTCATATTTAAAAAGTCAACTTTTAAAAAAATAAAAAAATTAACAGTTGTAACATGGATACAGCACAAACAGCATGAATATCATATCTGGCTATATCCAGCATAACCAAATTTAGGGTTTGTTTTTGGATACAAACAGATATGGTATCAAGTCATATCTGCTTCCTATTGCATCTGTACCTGTACTTGGATGTTGATACATGTGCCCAGATTGAGGGGATTGCCGAATCCTGCAAAACTGATATATAAGGGGAGATATAGAAAGAGATGAGGGAGAGCACAAGAGACGTAGAGGACAAGAGTACATAGAAATGTATATCAACATACATATGTTGAAAAACATACAGGAGAGATGCAAAAAGAGAGGGAGAAAGAGAGAGGTAGGGAGAGAATGAGACAGCAAGAGAGAAGGGAGGAGGGATAGCAAGAGCAGGGGAGAGAGGGATAGAGAAGCAGAGGTGGAGAGTGGGGCTATAAGAGATCGAAAAGAGAGAGAGCGGGGATTGGGGGCACGGGGAGCAGGAAGGGGAAGGAGGACGGAGTGTTCTTAGTATGTGTGCCGCCTAGAATACACCCAAAGAAACATCTATTAATAAATAGATGCACATAAACTGAAAAATATACAATATGCTTTTGTTTAGGAAATCATATAGTTGTATATACACATAATATATAGAAATGTGCACACATACACACATATATATAAAGAAAATTGATGGGAAGTGCCAATTTCTTGAAATCAGACAAAATACTAGAAGGTGGGTGTTGATAATTAGTATATGATTTACTAGAATAGAAATGACTCAATTTGGGGACCATCTTGGAAAGGTATCCAACTCCAAAATGCTATCTAGAAATGAGTTTTCCACAAATCGGGACTATATTTGTTAATACCTATAGCCAAAACAAACCAAATCCAAGTGCAAAAGGATAGAGGATGAGTTTCATTAGCCAATTTAGCAAGCCAGTTTCCAGACTATGTACTTGAAGTTGAAATAGTAAATTTTAAAAACATTACAACCTTTGGAGCTCCACTAACAGTCCCAACAGGCAAAGCTGCACGAAGTGCATCCCAAGAAGTTAAATCTTCTTGCAACTCTCCAACTACCTGAAAAAAATTAACATTATGGACAGAATATTTGCAATAAATGTACTTGTAATACTAATAACAAACATATCGAGCAAATAATTTAACAAGAATTGGTTTTTACAAAATAATTTGTAAGCCATTTTCAATAAGAGTAAATGATCTTATAAGATAATAGAGACTCACTGTTGAACTAATGTGCATAACATGAGAATATCGCTCAACATTCATAAGTCTTTCCACCTTCACAGATCCAGGCTTTGAAATCTGTTTCCAAGACACAATGGAGATGAGGCTACATATTACAAAAGCATAATAATTCAACCATGCATTATTTCTATTATTATCATTTGAGTTTTTGAAGCCCTGCTTAAGAAATTGTATTTTTCTATCATTGTCTGCTGATCACTGAAAGCACCATTTTCAATGGCACCCTTCACAGAGAAATGACAACAGTGAAAACCAACAAGGCAAATATTTGTAATAGTTTGATCATAACTCGCTCGAAAAGGAACCATCCAAGATGCCCTTTCTATTGTAGAAGTTATTTGCATGTGTGTGCCTACCTTAACTATCACCAGATTATGGTTGCAGCTAAAAACGTTTTTTGGCAGTATTAATTTTTGCTTCCATGGAGTCCATCTACAATAGAGGCAACTTAAAGCATGTAACATATAACACCCAACTTCCATATCAACCTAGTAGGATCCTATTGGCAGAGAAATAAGCCTTTTATAATAAGAGACTTCTGGTGTCATGTGATATTGCCTTTCATGAGATGAAAATCAAAGGGATTTCATATGGTATATATGAGATAATCACAAAAGCTATAAACTAACATAAAGAACCAATAAGGTAGAAAGTGAAGACCAAATAATTTTTCATACATATGCATTGATATAAAGCATCATGAAACCGTTTTAGGGATGTCATATGTGGTGAAGTACCTATAGATATAGCAGTGTTACAAGACTTGGACTCGGCACTAAAACTCAATCAAGACTCAACAAAAACTCGGCAAATTGAAAAAACCATGAAATATAGAGATTTTTAAAGATTTAAAACTTTTATCATGCACCCTTCAATAGAATTCCTTTAAAGACACAATAAACTAATCAAATAGAAGCTAATTTGGCACAAGTATACATTGATCACATGAATATAAAAGAAGATTTTAACTAGAGGAAACAACATATTTAAATATATATATTGTCAAGTGTTTTAAGTGTACAAAACTTGTGGATTATGATATCCATGGCATCAAAAACAAAACCAAAATATGGAGTCATGAACTATGGTAGAAAGGAGCCTATATCCCTCAGCCCAACATTACTAGCTCTATGTGGAGTCATGCGCTTGTTTCTCAAACAAGTCCACAAATGTTGCTACAACCTTAGGAGCATTGCTTAGGATAGGGTTTGACTTGGCAAACTAGAAGTATAACTGTAAATTAATTATTGGGAATTTAATTGGGAAAAATTCAAAAGAATAAAAAAATGTTGCTCTTCCATCCAACATGGCCCAATAAGTTTCAATTTTGGGTTTTTAAATTAGAGCAAGGATTTGGGGATAGCACCCCCAGTGGGTTCAATTTTTTATGCTTTTTTTCCCCTAATTTTCATAGACTTGGCTCAATATACATATTCGTACTTGCCAAGTTTGCCAAGTTTGGCAAACTCAACGAGTTTGAATAAACTCGTCAAGTACCCAAGTCACAAGTCCGCAAGCCTCGATTTGGTCTACTCAGCTCGGAACTCACCAAGTCTCAACGAGTCTTGTAACTATGAGACATAGAGATGACTTATATACCTTGGAATAATATTTGAGGAACCCTAGAGAAAGATTATATTTTCTTCTAACTTAAGTCAATTTTCAATGTGATGAAATGAAGAAGCTAGTGATGCCTAGGATTCTGCAAATCTTGCAAGGATTTTGATATAAGAATTCTAACAACTGCCACTCTACTAAATACTCTAAGTGCCTAGGATTACATGTGCATAATCACAGTCGATGAACCAAATTAACTGCTAGATTTACACCATGATCTAACTTAGACAAGGCTAGATGAGAGATTATATTATCAAATATGTAACGTTTGATATTCTCAATTAGGATGGCCATCATGAGTCATTATCTTAATGACATCTAACATTTTATTTTATTTTTCCATCTCCTTTTATCTTATATGGTTTGTAGTTCAGCATGCATGTTTTTGTATATTACTTGCTCGAAAGCAAAAACCAAAAGATAAATGACTTTGGCTGTGAGATAACAACTAGGAAAGACAGGAAATATAAAGTGTGAAGCCACACCCCTATGACAAATGGTGAAAAACTCTTAGAAGATAGTTGTTTTGGTAGTCTTTGTATCATGTATTTAAATTATTTAATTCTATGAGCAACATATTAATTGCAGAAATATAAACAACTAAATAAACTATATATAAATACATGTGTGTATGCGCGTGTGTGTGTGATACTTACACAAAGGTGTATGTGTGTGTGTGCGCGCAAGTGGGTGGGTGTGTGTTTGTGTGTGTGCGTGCACGTGTGTGTGTGTGTGTGTGGTTGTGCATGTGTGTGTGTGTGTGTGTAGTTGTGCATGTGAAGCCACACCCCTATGACAAACGCTGAAAAGCTCTTAGAAGATTGTTGTTTTGGTAGTCTTTGTATCATGTATTTAATTCTATAAGCACCATAGTAATTGAAAAAATATAAACAATTAAATAAACTGTATATGTGTGTGTGTGTTTGTGTGTGTGTGTTTGTGTGTGTGTGGGTGTGCACCTGTGTGTGTGTGTGCATGTGTGTATGTGGGCATGCGTGTGTGTGTGGGTGGATGCGTGTGTGTCATGTGTGTGTGTGCGCAGGTGGGTGTGTGTGTGTGGGTGGGTGTGCATGTCTGCGTGTGTGTAGGGGTGCACGTGTGTGTGTGGGGTTACGTGTGGGTGTGTGTGTGTGCATGTGTGTGTGGTTATGTAAGCAATGCAAGTGTCTAGTCTTAGAATTTTTTTCAGTCAAAAAAGAAAAACTTTTTTGCCTTGTGTTGAAAGAGTGTCTCAGTCATTTACACTAGGCAAAAAATCCAAAATGATAGACATTTATAGTTTAATCAGTTTGAACATGAAATACAGACAAAAAAATTGTGTAGATTGTAAAATGCAAGTACATATGTTAATAGTAGGTTAATTTTTATTTTATAGATAGCTTTCACTTCTAATTCAAAGTGTAACTCTACCACACATGTATTCCATTTTTTTGGTGCACTAAAAGGTGCAAGTTAAAACACTAACTATTAGGAGCTATGAAAAATGATATAATCTACAACATATACTAGTCCATAGTTCTACTAGAGATCTAAAGTTAAGGTTATTAGTATCCTCTAAAGGAATCGAGCTAGTCAAGCAAAGAGCAACACAAATTCAACATTATCATGGGGACTTCTACGAAGTCCTACCACTCAAGAAGTATTTTATGAGAATTAAGATTATCTTGTATATTTAAATGCACCTAAATAATATTAAATTATTGTGTTGCCTCCATTTACTCGATAAGGAAAATAGTATGACACTTTGGTAACAAGTTTAATATATAGCATTATGAAGAAAGACTTCAAAATTTGTCATTTAACATTTGGATAAACCATTAGGGACAAATATTTACATGTATTTGAGTTTTTTCTACAAGCTAGTGTATCATTCCACTATCAAGATGTCACCCTTTGTAGTTGTTTATGGTCATAATAGTAATACTCCTATATCATGGTCAGATCCAATTCATTGGACATGGTATGAACTACGAATTTACAAGAAATGGATAATGATCCATTAGTACATTTGAAATCGATGATCAATTGTTTCTAAAGGTTAAACCTAAAAATAGTTCTTTGAAATTTGGAAAATATACTCAATTGGTTCCTTGTTATTGTGAACCATTTGATTTTTAGAAAAGAAAGAGCTATTTAATCAATTTGGGTACAAATTCGGGTGCAAGGGTTTAATTCGTGGAATTGGCAAAAAGAAAAAGAAAATTTGGGTTTGGATTCATTTTGGTTACAAAGGGTTAATCCATACAAAAGACGTATATATATGATACGTAAGTGTTGTCATGGGGGCAACTCCCATATATTATAAATGAAGAACAACAGTGCATCAGCTTGTAATAAGTGATTCCGGAATTACATCTTTTTGCCACCAAGAGTCAAAATCATGCGTGCAACAAAGCGCAAAGACCCTCAAACAATTCGAAGGGTCATTATTTCTATGAGGGGGACAACAATGAAGCGTGATGATTGATAAAGAACTTAAACACCTCCATATTTTTGCAGTGTTACCGGGGACGCATCCCAGGCCTAAAACCTTTGTCCATGTCCCGAGGACGTGGGAATGGCTAGGAGACGCCCCCTAAGCATCCCCAATTTGCCAAAAAAAGTAGGAAATGTCCCAAAAGCCCGAGGACTTCCCAGCCTGCAGCCGGGGGCGTTCGGCCATCCCAGGGACAGCAGGGGACGTCTGGGACATCCCCCAACCGTCCCGGGGATGGCTGATCGTCCCCTACGGCAGGCATAAATTAAAAAAAAAAACATTTTATTTATTGTTCAGTGGGCCACTACCTCCCAACTCGCTCAATGACACTGTCAACTGTCATGCTAAACTGTTGTTTGGCTGCCTTTACAGTGGCTTAGGGTTTCATGCCTATGAGTCTGTCCACCATTATTTGTAGCTTCACTTCTTGACAATATTGTGCTTCTTCATTGTGTGAAACCCTCTCTGCTTTCCTTTTGGTATTCACCTGTGATCTTGTGCCTCTTCATGGTAGATTATCACAGGGTACATGACACTGCTATTGAAACTTACACTGTCTTTACTTCAAATGGAACACTATTCACTATCTCTGTCCTCTACACCATGAAACATTATCATATTGCTCTGTACAGTAAACACTGTCCTAGTCACTTGTGCCTTTCATGAACCACTGTCCTTTGAAGTTTGTCGTTTGGACTGTCATCTAACTATGTAGACTGTCATGGTAGTGCTTACTGTAGAGTATATTGTGCCTTTGCTATCATGTCTCATGAAACTATACACCTTTCTTTCTCACTGAACTGTCTACTGCCTTGTGAGTTCCTGCCTTGGAATCTATAACCATATCAACTGGAGTAGATGAAATAGCATCAGATGGTAGAACAATGATGACTACCTTGGACAAACCTGGAAGAAGACAGATCTTTGTGCAGCATTAGCATATGTCACACCACTTTATGGCACACTAAACTGTGATGACAATAGGAGATGTTGGATTTAGGTTCACTGTTTTGAGTATATACTTGGAACAAATTCATTGAATTCATTCACCCATACAATACCTTTATCCTTCTATCACAAGAATCCATCTTATTAAGCAACCTCCCTTTCCATTATAAAACTTGTAACTGTCTTTCTCTCTACAAACTCTGTGGACTGTCATGGTACAGTCATTTTGTAGACTGTCTTGGACTGTCAAGTGATAAAAGTTGTATGTTATTTTTTAATATCACATGCATATTGACAATGAATTCTGAATTCTGAATGCATATTGAGTATTGACAATGAATTCTAAACACAAATGTTATATGTTAAGGTTCTATAATGTATATATGCATGCTTTATCCATGTTTTCATATGAATATTTAAAATTTCCCTATATATTTCAAATTTTCCCTATATTTTATATAGTCGTCCCCTTTGTCATCCCCTAGCCGTCCCCAAAATTGGCTTGAAAAATCAGGGACTTAGGGACGCATCCTGTCATCCCCTACCGTCCCTGTCCCAGAAACTCGAGGTAACACTGTATTTTTGCAATTTACTCCATCTTGAAACGGATGATATATATATATAGATATCTTATTCAATCTATATTCTCATTATATCCTCGAAGCAGCTATATTTAAATGGTTAACCCTAAAAGGCCTTTTGTTAATAAATAGATCCCTATAAGTATCACAAATAATTCCTTATCATCACTTTGAACCTTCACAATTTATTAAATGAAGAAAACATGGCATTGGGCTTTTATTATTGATTCTTATATTCTTGGGGGAAATAGACCAACAATGGATGATGATAGGATGATGTATCTTAGACTATTGTACGGTTGTCATGCTCAGCCATGGAAGGACTGCTACCATATGCAACAATGGAGATTAAATGAAGCTCATGGGCGAATGGAATAGAAGCCTCATTATCATCTTCAACAAATAATTTATGAAGTTTCAAACCCTAGTAGCCATCCTTACTCTCTCCAAATAGCCTAAATACCCTTCTAATGTTTTGTAGGGACCCTAGTAGCAAAAAGAAATTAAAAAAGTAACTTGATGTGGATTATCCAAAATTTGTCAAAATTCATCCCAAGTTTGTCCAAGATAACCCCACTGTGAAGAAAGCATTCCCTAGAAAAACCCCTACTAGACTAACCCAAATGTAAACTGGGTTTGAATCAGACCTAGATCCGGGGTGCCATGTCCCCATGTTGAGCAAAATTGATTTGTCAGCATTTAGCTCAGTTTTCGACTTTTCCCATAAGCTTCTTGGTGAGTTGGGGAGAACTCCAAACTTCTTGGAGTGCTCTGGGTTGGTTAGCAATGACTTTGGTTCTTGGAAATGAGCTCAGTAAGCAGTATGGATCAGTATGACACTTTTAGAAGTGAATTCTGACTTTTGGTGGCTTCTCCAAACTTCTTGGAAAGACTGTTTACTTTTAGTAAATTGTTTGGTTGGCTTCGATCATCATCCCTAGTCTTTAGAATCACATTGGTATGATCAGAGCTTAATTTTAAAGCAATTTCAATGACTTCCGCAACTTGGGTGAGTTATTGAGTTATTAATTAATATTTCTCTAATGCTGTCTAATGTTGAGAAATAATAAAAGGACAACTTGGTGTAATAACTCATTGGAAAGGTGATTAAGTGTTTTAAAAGTTGGACGCCTGCATAAGGGGGCCTTTGCACATGAAATATTATTATTATTTCAAAAAGGTCTTTGTGAGGGAAATAAAGTGAGTTGTCTTATTTTTAAAGTGTATAATTCCCTACAAAAAGCTATATTGGGGCTCATTTTGAGGATAGCTTTGTGAATGATATTGTTATGCTTTTGGAATGAACCTGAGTTCTTCCACAATCTTTTGAGGACGAAAACCCTCTCAAGATTTCTAGTTTCGGGTTTCAAAGATAATCCTTAACTAAACTAGAGTGATTTCATTACAGAGATCACCATTGTGCTCAAACAAAGTTTTCAGTTTTGGTTTTAATCATGGAGGTATTTGATGACTTCTAGTTGCAGATATTTTGGATATGACTGGTGAGCAATTGGAGAAGTTCTTTCCTGCTGGGGGCCATACCTTTTCATTGCCTGGCCATACCATCTTTGTTGCAGGTATAAAGGTGAAATGCATAATATATTTTATGTTGATTAATCTTAATGTTTGTTGTTCCTGCTAGTCGCAAGGTTGAAGAGTGCTAGGAAAATGATAAAAAGCTAGCCATACACCATAATAACAGGCCTTACCACGCTAGGCATGAGAATCGTAGAGCAAGGCATTGGGTTTTTGGTGCTTATTCCTTCCTGCTTGAGGTCGCCTAATCTCCATTTGAAGGTTACATACTTATTTGGAGTGGAGAAATGTTCATGTAAGGAGTTTAGATGAAAAACATGATTTCTGACCCTGTGTAGCAGTCATTAAATCCTTCCATTCAGACCTGCAATAAGTTAAATTCCATCTTTGTATGCTGTTCATTGTGTACAAGTGTGTTTTTTTAGTGATGTTGGTTGGTTTGGAGCAACTTTTCAGTTTTGTGTGATTGAATGGATGTGCTGGGCCTGAATGTGTGGGGTTTGGGAGTGCTTCATTGGTAGTTTCAGACCTGTAGCAAACCTGCAACCTTTTCTAGAATGGTAATCTTTGTTTAATAGTGCATTTTGAGGTATATTGGGTGGAGTTTGAAGGGAATTTCCAGTATTTAACGTGTGGGGATGTTTGAATGCATTGACACTGAGTTTCAAAAAGCCTTTTTAACAGTGATTTCAGTCTGATTTTTCATCAGTACAGCAACAAATGAGTGCGAACAGACCTGCACCAACGTATTTCATCATCATTCAAGGTATACAGGTTGTGTTATTCAATTTGGGTGGGCTTGTTATGATATTTGGCACTATTGTGGGGAGTTACAGCAGTTTATTTTGTATCAGCACTTTATAACAGCAGCTAACCCTCTTATTTGATGTTCACAATATGTATGGACTATGGACTATCATTGTAATGTTTCGGATGGTCATACCGCCAAAAGCAATCTCTTTCTTTCTTTTACATTGTAACATTAGATGGTAGTACTGCCAGTGAGTTGATTTGTTTATTGCTGACATTTACCCCACTAATCACTCACCACTAAAAAGTGGAATCATTGTTATTCCTGTTTGGTACCTGCTCCCCATTGGATAAGTGGAAGAAGCTTGAAGTTCCATTTCAATATCGTATAAGCTTGCCCACTGAGTAAGTGGATGTGCCCTTGTAATTCTCACTGGAAAGACGACGTCTACTTCTTTAGTACTGTTTATGCACTCGACTGGATAAGTGGTATTGGCTGGCTTGTCGCCTTGTGCCTTACTTTCAGTTGCTGATTTGGTTAATGTAATCTTAGACACCGTATGCTCTCACCTTGCCCTCTCCAAGATCTAGGTGAACAAAAACTAGAAAGGAAATTGTTATGCATCTCATTTGCAGTTGAAGCTAACATTTCAATAAAAAAATGAGGGTGGTTATTACATGGGGTTTGCAAGGCCTGAATTGGCTACTTTGGAAAACGGAGATTAGTGTATCAAATTTTCTTTACCTCTTGTTGGGACTATTGTCAAATAATCGAAAAATTAATTATTTTGTTTGTGCCCTTGACTATCTTCATGCCTACTTTCATTCCCTCAAAATGTCTTCTTGTCACAAATTTTATTCTCATATGTTCATGTATTGAGGGGGAAGGTTTTTTTTTAGTATCAACATGTTTGGCCAAAGTTATGTGTTCTATGGCCAGGTCTGAAATGCCCTAGAGGGCATTTGCATCGGCATTTTTATGTCTATCGAGCCTAGAGGTCAAGATCCAAATTCCCCCCATGGCTCCAACATGGATTTTAGTATTTGGCCATTGCAAGGTAAAAGGAAATGGATGTGTATTATTGTGTGGTGCATATACTTATGCTTGTCGGCATTTCGTTTGCAGTTGAGAACCTTTGTTTTGCTTGATATGCAATGGAATTGGCGATTTTTGGTGTATGTCGACAGTGTGAGGTGGTTCAGGAACAACCCCATGTGCCAACATACAAAAAGAGATTACAATTTTAATAAAGCAAAGGCTCACCGACAAAGAAAAAAAAGGAGCTCACTTAATGTTTGTTGACCTTTTTAGGGTGCTCGAGAAACTCCCTCAAACACTAACTTTGACATATGGAAAAAGACAAAGGCAATGTCTTGGAGCGAGGAGTGTAATGTGTGTTGGAACTTGGTGCTGGTTCTAGTACTACATTGAATTCCCCACAAGCAAGAAGTGCCGACAAATACCCAAGGTGACATATGTTTAATTGTCAGCAGTTTGAGGTGGTTCTAGAACCACCCCCAAGCCCTAACAAGGTTTTGTTTTTCATTGAAATCTCCAACAAGTGATAAGGGGGCAATTCATTTTGGTGGAGGTTCAGGGTGGTTCTAGAACCAACTAAGATTCCCAAAACAGGTTCGATCACCAACACCAAGTGTCAACATGCAAAGGTGGAGCCTACCCACAAAATCTGATGGAGTGTTGTGTTGTTGGCAGTTTGCAGTTTGCAGTGGTTCTGTAATCACCTCCGATGCCCAACATAGTTCTAAATCTTGCTCACAGTGCTGACAACCATTCAGAAGCTGATATGTTATAAGTTTGGTGAGTGTTTGAAAGGAAAATCCCTAAGGGAGGCATGGTAAAAACCGTTTTACAGGCCACATCTGTTCAAAAGGGATAGCAATATAATGAATCATGCAAAGTATTTCAAGAGGGAAGCTCGTTATTAATAAAGCATTTTAAATGGGTTTTGAGATCCAAATGCAATGGTGTTGTGTTTACTTGCCCATCTACCCGCCATTAATGTAGGGAAGCTCTCCCAGCTACCTTGCCTACCCTGCACAGTTGTCCCTCATCTAAGATGCCCATTTTAGGCAAGAATGCTAATAGATTATCGTTTTTTGGGGGCTACAATGCAGATTTTAGGGTAGGCACACAACTAGGTATAAGTCTTGATCATTTTCAAACAGGTTGGTGATTGGGTGGTCTCCAAATGTCAAAGAATTGCAAATATGATATATGGCAGCCATTGAATGTCAGTTCAGCTCATCAGGTGGAGTATAAGCTTATGGAATCAAAGGAGATTAGTATTGTAAAAGGTTTTTGTTACAGAGTGTCTCCATGATGGTATGTGTATATTCAAGAGGATTTTGTAGTCATAGATCAATGACTTCTCCTAATGAAGCCATAATCTGTTTTGTATTTCTTCTAGAGAAAAATTTAGTTTTGGTGGGTTTCCATTCAGAGATTGCAGCCATTTTCGTTCTTGAAAAGGTAGGTTGCCTTATAGTATGTTGGGCATTGTGGAGAATGAAATTCAGTAATTCTTCCTTGCATACTTCTTTTGACTCATTTGAGATGGCTGTTCTCAAATTAGGATTTGCACTTGTAGGGAGGCTGCCTTGTGATGAGGCCAATGCCTTCTCAGAGGGAGCAGAGATTGTGAAATTAAGTCCAAGAGTGATGGGGCAACAACTCCTGCAGCGCGGTGGAACAGATGAATCAGGTGGGGGGATGGTGGGTGCATGAATGGTAAAGGTGGGGAGTTTTTTGCATTGGAAGAAAAAATATTTTTAAAGAATGAATAAATTTAAGACTAGACAAGCTAATTCCTTTCTTGAACAAAGGAAAATAGTCTTGCATTTATGATTTGAGTTTTAGAGAGACAAAAACAAGGCATATCCACATGAAATCCTCAATTCAAGAAAAAACAAATAATAATACACCAACAAAAGGACCCTTCAACTCTTGATCTACAAAAGTTGCAGAAGACACAAGTAAAAATGTGACCCAATCAAAACATTTACAATGATTGGTTATGTATAATTCAAACAAGCTTCCAATTACCTTTCCAACATCATTTCGACCTAGATCAACCAGCATGATGTGTTCAGCACATTCCTTTTCATCATTTAACAATTCCTTTTCCAGCATCTCATCCTCAATCTCTGTCTTGCCTCTTCTTCTTGTACCAGCAAGAGGGCGATTGATTACTTTACCCTGCCAAAGAATGATAGTTACTTATAAGTAAAAGCCTACAAAGGTATCACATCTGCATTTATACTGATCATTTTACTGGAACTTATTCCTATATTTTTCCACTCCAACTGGAAAACCAGAACATTTTTTTAAGTTAATTATGAAGCTACTTTTCCTATTTGCAAAATATGCACAAAATGAAACATGAATATGTTTAAGCAGGAGTCCCTCAAAAAGTAGAATGAATGGTGAAAGATTTTAGTATAAACAAGACATTGTGTAGACCAACTGGATAACTGAAAGGGTGAATCTGCTTTATACACGACAATGAATTTCCACGCCAAAATTGTGCAACAAAGCAAGAAGTGCTTCCTTGTTCCACTGAAACACTATCAAAATACCCAAAAAACATACAGCATCAAATATATGTGAGGAAATTGAGTTCATACTTATAATACCACAAATAAGAGCACCTAAGAGATTTCAGGATTGGTAAAGAGAAAAATAAAGTAGTTTCCTATAAGAATGTAAATAAGAGTATCAGAGCTATTCTATAATCAGTATGACAAAAAACAAAGGAATTTCCAATAAGAGTGAATATTATTACAAAGATCCCTGAAACAAATGACTGATTCAGATATAAAATATAGGATAAATCATGAAAAGAGTTTTAGGAAGAGTTCCTCCACAAAAACAAACTTCCCACAAATACTATGCAGAGATAAATTGGAAAATGTTTGAGGACATAACATGCCAATCAAAATATGCTTTGCAGATAATTTACTTGGCAATTCTGAAAGAATGTTAATAATGTAAAATAAGTAGAACACAATGTCAAGTGACAATTAGAACATGTTATACACAAGCTTGATTAAGTTGAGTAGAATCATTATTGGGAAAAATGAGAAGATGTAGCTTTGGAAAAACATCTATTGAAGGTATCTGAGGCATTATTCAATGAAATAACTCCTCCAAGATATTTTGTGATTTGTTCTATTAATAAATTATAAAATCAATGAATTCATGGGACAAAACAATTACATCAGCTGGACAACAGTGTAATATGCAAAGTATATCCCTCAAAAATTTAGAAAAAGCTAACATCTAGTCTCGAACCCTAAGAAGCATATACTCAACATCTTTACACCAACACTTAAGATTAGCTTTGGCAAGAAGAGGTAGATCCATGTTCAAAAGCTTCAACTTCTTTTAGATTAGAAAGGAGGGTCCCTCGTGAAAAGACACCCTACACGTTGTGTTCCACAAAATCCACTTACAGTCAACCAAAATGTGTGCCATAACATTTTAAAGCGATCACTTATCATCATCAAGTGTCCACAAGGAGAAGGCATCTCCAAGGCAAGGGGGCATTGAGTAAATAATTATCCCTCTCAAAATGTAATGTCCCAAAAGTTCAAAACTAATATTTTTTTAATTTTTTGCAATTGAAAAACATGAAATGCTAACCCTTGCTTTTTCTGATCATCAAAATCCTGATGTGAGCAAGGTGAAAGCATACAGTGATTGGGACACTAACTTACTAGCATAAAGCGCAAAGTTCTACATGTATGCAATGCAAAAAATAGATAATGGCATAGTGGCATATCCATTCACACTTACAAATTCAAGATATATGACAGAGAACAACATATATGATTACAATTTTATTGATAAAGCTAAAATCAATGAAATAATCTTCTAATTCAAATATAGGAATTATGTCAAACAGTTGTCCAACAATTTAAAGATAGACATTTTGTCAAACAATTTGAATGTAAACTGAAAACGCATAAAATAAATACCAACAATTGATATTAACTTCAAAGATGATCACAACTATCCAACAATCCTGCAAAACTCCCCTTCATTCATCATATGTTCCAACTACCTAAATACATGAAACAACGCTGCAAACACCTCTAACTGGTATTGCAGAAATATGTCAATAATGTATTCCAAACACCATAAATATATTTGTTCAGAGCTGATATTAATATTTTACCATATGCTCCTTTCAAACCAACTGCAATTAAAAGACAAAATAATACCATGGATGGATGTAGCTAGGACAAATTTCCCAAATTATATTGATTTTCCTTTTTGAAGAGTAGTACGGCAGCTAGCATCACAATATAATATAACGAATATGGCTGCAACAAATAAAGCAAACTCTTAAAATGAATTGTGCTCCCTTTAATAATAGTATTGGCACTTATATGGCACCCTTGATTAATCAATTAAGCCTTAGACCATTCAATGCCTCTTTTCCAAACATTGTGATTCTCATTGAAGAGTGTACAAAGGTCTTTGGGATTGACTTAGAACTCTCTTTATTGACTGTACAACACTTTTTTAATAAATTATAATAATAACAGCTAACAGTATGATGGTATGGCCAGCTATGGAATGGCCTACAATATTAATACCAGATTTATCTCTTAAAAATGCAATGAAATACAATATTCTAGAAAAAACTCTGATTAAAATATTTATCAAAACAATTTCAGAATGCAATGCAAACCAAGATCCTGGTATTGATCAAGATAAACAAAAACCAAAGACCATATGCACCTCTATTACCTCTTTTATACGAGTGAGAATTTCAGGACTAGAAGCAACCAAAATGCATCCACGAGCCTGCAAATATATTTGTCATATTAATTTCAGTTCATAAGTAAAACAGCTACCAACGTGTATATGATTCCCTGTGGCAGCTGAATTGCATATTATTAATCTGAATCAATTCTATAATTCTAAAACACCTAAACAACAGCTCCTTCAAATCAACATGTTTGAAACTACAACCTTGTACATTAGAAATCCGTGATAATCTATATCTCTATAATCATAACTCATGGCAATCTGCATCTCTTAACTAGCAACTCTAACATGAAAGATTTATCAGTGGCAAGCAAACTTCAAACATATAAAATATATTCTATATAATCCATGTCTATCCCCAGTCTAAGGTTCAAATTTATCCAAAACCTGGAGGTATATCATATAAGGACTTGGATTCACAACTCGTAATGCCCTGTAAACTTCAAAGGGATCTGCAAATGTACGACGCTCAAAACGTTGACTGAGAACAATTTGGAAGATGTCTCCTGCAGCAATGTGTTCTTGTGCCTCCAAAACAGCTTTCTTGTATTCCACTTCTGTCATATTAGACTTTTTGGGAACAGCCCCAAAGAGTCCGGTTTGCAATTTGACAGAACCTGAGGAAAGTCTGGGACTGCCAGCATGAAGGAAAACAATAAAAAATATTACAACTAAGAAAGACCATATTTAAACTTATTACATTTCCTATATGCAGAAGAAGGCAGTTATAATAATTTCACATACGGATCTATGTCTTGCACTCGGGAAACCAGGATATCAAGCTGTCGCTGTCCATCCCAAAATGCCTCTTCTGCAGAAGAATATTGGTCCACCCGCACCCAGTGGATCACGTATGCTCTCTGAAGACCATTTATTGTGTGCATTAAATAACCATTTTTCTAGTAAGAAAAGTAAATAACCCATAACACATTTTACAACAAATGCCTTTGCAAAAACATAAATTTTTGAAAGACTCACAAGTCACAACTACAACATTTAAATATTTCCAATTCAGACAACACCATATAAAAGAATTGTATCAAAAAATCTTAAAGAATTGGGCTGTCTATCAGCCTGGCTTTAAACTAAAAACAAGCATCGGGAAGAATGTTTATAGAAGACTGTAAAACATTTTGGCAGATATATTTTTGAAAGGATTCTATCAAAGATATCAAGTTTCCACAATCCATAATGTTCTTTGCAATGATTTCTGGCTTTGATTGTGTGAGAATTTTTGCATAACATTTCGGATCACACTCCGTGATCTCTCTAATGGATCACGGAGTGTGATCTGAAACGTTATGCAAAAATTCTCACACAATCAAAGCCAGAAATCATTGCAAATTGGATTCTATCAATCCTCCATAAATAAAAATTATAACATTTATTAGAGAAATAAAAGATCTGGACAGATCATGGATAAGCAGATATGAATTTGAGCAAAGAGTGATCTGAAAATCAAATTCCACAGCTTCCACATTCTTGGCCAGCTTAAATTAGAAAGATTGTATTCAACAGGAAAATTTGCCAATGTCACCCAGAAATATCTTACTCCATGAAGATTCCTAAAGTACTAATTAAGATCCACAAATACAGAAAATATATAACTTAAAATCTATAAATATTTTCTTTTACTTTTTTGGAGGTAGGCAGGGAGAGGCATGGGGGTGGCAGATGGAAGTCAAGTATTTTATATAATGAAATATGAATTATTTAACAACATCATCCCAAGGAAGAAAAAGCAAGGGGGTGATAAATATCAAGAAAAACAGATCAGCATTTCAGTTTAAGGTAAAATAGCTTACCAACCAAGGACTAGTAGAAATATCCCTCAAGCTAACCATAGCAACTATCGTACAAGCCATAAACCATTAAAGTTTACATACATATAAATGACGATGAAAATAAAGACTGTAACCTATACTATTTTCCATGGACTGTATGGCAACCACTGGAAGTTTGTACGCTCTTCTAAACAGTATACAAAAAATATTATGCCAAAAAAGTGTTGAAGTTATTGCAGCTTCGGGTTCATTCTTCCAGCCTAATTGATGACATGAAATTGCATATAGCCTTTGGCTATTTATTTCATTGTGATAATTAAGTGAAGGGGCGCTTCACTTGGAAATTATAAAATCTCTTAATGGGCCAACCCTCCTTGAAGTTCGCACTATTTATTTGTAGATATATTTTCCTATTGGAGGCCGACCTCCCTTGATGTATTCCCACTTGTGTATATATACAAGGTCATTTCCCATTCATTAGATATCCGATTCATCCCAAGAAAAGTTCGCACCTATCAAGAGGAGTTCGCATATTTGCAGCAGATCATATTTTGTGTGATGAGCCCTGCTGGCTCCCAACTCAAACCCCTGTATTTTTGTTTATCTTTTTGTGTTTTTTTAGTTTTTTAGAGAAGATTTCTAGACAGAAGAGAAGGGGCGTACAGCATATAAATGCTCACAAAACTCAAATCTGAACTAAAACTCGCAAAATGGAAGTGCAGAAGGTCTTTAATAACTGAAACAATGAAAATACAAATTATAGACATACCCGAAATGCTCCAGATTATTTAAATAAGAAAATAATTCCAATTGCAAGCCAAGAATGGTGAAACTGACAGAATTGGACGCCAGAGCTACAGATCTGACTTCTCCCCAACAAAAACTGGATACAAACATATGTGAAGGAGGGATGCCAAGAATGGAACACTGTCTGAAGCCAAAAGGAAGGCGTTTTTGCAAGCTACTTCACATGCCTAGCCTCCAGAATGACACATTTCCCAAGGCAAATGGTACAACCAAGGAAAGAAGCTGAAGAACAAATGCTGAAAATTGCAGAATAGATGAAGAAGACGTCTCTGGTGTAGAAACCCTCTTCCTTATTGTAATTGGTAAACAACTCAACAGAAACTCTGATTAAGCTCAATAGAACCTCTTAATGAAGCTCTCACAGATGCACTAATTCGACTGGTCTCTCACAATCTCAAAAATGCTCAACACTGAAGAAGAACTCGCTCTCAAATGGAAGAAATGCTCAAACCCTTGTCTCAGAGAATAGCACAAGAGAAAACCAAAATGGCAAAGTCAAATAATCATGAATGAGTTTTATTTGCCAAAAATGCGTTATATCCCCAAAAGGCACGAGTTTCAAGAAAAGCACGACTTGGCTCATAAAAAATACATTTAAAATGTATTTAATTCACTTTTCCATAGTTTGGCAATTAAATAATTGCTTTACCAAGTTGAGCGCACTTTTGTACTTTAAGTGATTTGATTTTAATCACTTTATGAAATATTTAAGTGATATAATATTTATAAAGTCAATTTGACTTTATAATAAAGCGTTAAGTTAAATAATTAACTTAAATCACTTAAATATCCATAACTCTCTCCAAACTCCATATATCTTCGTGCCGTCAGAAGCTGGCGAACACTGAACCATAAATGCATGTATTGAAACCAATACTGGAGTGAAGAAATGGGCAATGACAATACCCACTAAAATGGCTAATGGCCCTCTAACCAGATCCTGTTAGCCTACGAGAGTCTGAGTAATAGGCTAACCACCATCAAACAAGATCACGCTGAAAAGGGGGACATTACATTTTGCTTGAGGCAGATCGACTTCAAGGAGAGGTGATTTATTTGTGCTTGCATCTAAGAGAGGTGCGATTCTTTGTTGCATAAATTCGACCTCTTGTGTAGCAGATCTTCATCTGGAGCAGCAGATCTTTATTTTGGTGCAGCAAGTCGAATTCAAGAAGAAGCTTATTCAGGCTATATCTTCGCATCTAGGAGAGGTGCTATTATTCTTTGTATCAAATTCAGCCTAGTGTTGGGCCTGACTTGTAAAGCAAATCTCTGCTCTTATTTATTGAATATATATGAGATATATTCTTGTTGGGTTTTTCTCCCTTGAGTAGGAGGGTTTTCCCAGGGTATCTTGTGGTGTTCATTGTCTTATGTGTTGCATTCTCTGATTGCTTTCATTTCTGATCCTAAAACTAACATGGTATCAAAGCGGGTCTAGAAAAGATCTATTCAGATTTGTTAAGCATTCTGAAGCTGAGTATGAGATAAGGCAGTGTGTACAAGGAGATACTCATCGAGATTTAGAAGAGCCCCTATATCGGGCATATCTTTTAATTCCTATTTATGCAATCTGGCGATTTTCAGTCCTTTCTGAAAACTGTGTTGCTTATGGTCATTCTGTGTGAGGAGATTATGAGCCTTCTAGAGAACACTTCATTTACATCTGGCTGCGTTTTGTTTTGGGACTCTGAGTGAAGTCTGGGGATGTGTGGAGAGTCGTCTTTGCATAATGAGGCTGAAGTTCCTGTTCTTTACCAACGCTATGCAATTAAAATTCAGTCTCTTTTCTTTATACCTTTTTGGGGTAAAATTCAGTCTACTAAGTTGTGCAGATCTGACATCGGTTATTTGAATCATATGTGTTTAGTAAAGATCACTGGGATAAGATAAGTTATTTGAATCATATTTTGTGTTGTCTTGTCATCGAGTTTATGCAGATTAGATGATGATCCTACACAATGTTCCAATCCCATGAAGATTTCAACTCCAATTTTGTGTGATCAGGCAAGTTGAGCAGGCATAGTGCCCATTTCAACGGATTGCATTACAGTTGAACATCTTGACAGAGAAGTCGCCATCAATACTTAAGAGCAGAAGTATAGATACATATGTATGGTGAGGACTTAGTGAAGGATGCTTAAGACGATGAAGATCTTCCTTTGGTATTCAATCGCAATCAAAGTCAAGAGTTTGCACTAAGAGCAACAGCGATCGACGCCACTAAAAAGGGCGGAGAGAGCAAATAGTGTGATCGTTGTTTGAGGATATCAATCCCTCATTTTCTGCATTCGAGATTATGATTTCAATGAGATAAGTATTTCATGGCTGAATAATGTTCATGAATTTTTATGTAGTCATTAATTCATGATATAACATAGAGATAGTGAATCATCTATGCTTCTAGCATTGGTATTTCTCTTCGGGATAATTGAGTTCTATGAACTTTTAGTAATCTCTCCTTAATGCTTTAAGGACGGACCAAGAAGCATAAGAGATTGCTTTCTAGAGAAGAAGAGCTTGACACAGCTTGCAGCCATGGGACTGAGTTGGTGGCTGAAGATTTCTCTTGAAGAGGAAGAACCTATTCAGGTTATCATTGTGTTCAGTTTCTTCGAAGAGGAGGAATTAACCTTCAAAGGGAGTCTGAAGCAACCTTGGACGAGGAGGTCAGGAGGTTGATGTAAGTACTTTGAGATTCAGAGGGAGGCTACTGATCCTAAAGAAGATGATGATCAGTTGAACCTTTGGAACCTACTGATGGGCCTACAAACATTGTGATTGGTCGTAAGAGAACTCTTTGGGCTAGGCAAACAATGCAAGAGGCAACAAGATTTGCAGCCCCCAGAGGAACTTTCAGAGAAAGCAAGAGGCCTCATAAGTTTTCAAGCTATGTTGCTTTGATGAGTCAAATCATCGAGTCAGAACCTTCTAGTATTGAGGAGTATCAATCCATCCTCATGAATGATGTTTGGGACATCGTACCTAGACCTGAATGCAAATTAGTTATATCTTCTAAGTGGCTCTTCAAGATCAAGCATGCGGCTGATGGGAGCATTGAGAAGTACAAGGCTAGATTTGTGGCTAGAGGATTCTCTCAGAAAGAGGGAGTAGACTATGAAGAAACCTTTGCTCCAGTTGCTCGTTATACATCCGTCAGGACCATCAATGCTATTGCAACATCAAGAGGATGGAAGATACACCAGATGGACGTGAAGACAGCATTTCTAAATGGTGTGATCGAGGAAGAGGTATACATTGAGCAACCTAAGGGTTTTGAGGTTCATGGGAAGCAGTCTCATGTTTGCAAACTGAAGAAGGCTTTATATGGTCTAAAGCAAGCTCCACGTGCTTGGTATGAGAGAATTGATCGATACTTGATGGGCTTGGGCTTCTCCAAGAATGATGTTGATTCAAACCTGTACTTCAAGGTAGTTGATGGTGAAGCATTAATCTTGGTTCTATATGTTGATGATCTAATTCTTACTGGAGAAGATCACCTCATTATCAAATGTAAGAAGGAGCTAACTTCTGAATTTGAAATGAAGGATCTTGGTCTCATGCACTACTTCCTTGGTTTAGAAGCTTGGCAGAAGCCGGATGGGATTATTCTGAGTGAAGGGAAGTATACTATTGACATCTTGAAGAGATTTGGTATGATGGATTGCAAATCCATGTCTACACCTATGGAAACCAATTTTCAGAAGCTTAAGGAGGCTGCAACTAGTTCTAATCTAGTGGATCCTACTATGTACAGGCAGTCGATTGGATCTTTGATGTATCTAGTCAATACTAGACCAGATATTTGCTATGCAGTGAGTGCACTTAGTCATTTAATGTGTGAACCAAGGCAAATACATCTAGTTGCAGCAAAGCATATCCTAAGACACTTGCATGGCACAGTTGGATATGGCTTGAGATATTCTTCTGGTGTAGACTTGAAGTTGCATGGATATACTGATTCTGATTGGGAAGGGTGTGTCACTAATTGAAAAGAGCACCTCTGGTTGTTGTTTCAGTTTGGGGTCTGCGATGATCTCCTAGTGTAGCAGGAAGCAGTCTTCAGTGGCACTGAGCACCACAGAGGCCGAGTATATTGAGGCTTGTGTGGCAGCTAGAGAAGCAATGTGGCTTCAGAAGCTCCTTCTAGGATTGTTTGGACCATAGTTGGCTCACTCGCCAAAAACTCGCGAGTTTTTCTCACAAACGAGTTTTTACGAGTTTTACTCGCAGAAAGTACAGGCCGTACTTTTTTGAAAAACTCGGCGAGTTTTTTAAAAAAAACCGCACGACCTGTGTGTTAAGCCCGTGGCTGGCAAAATGATCATTTCATTTTGTGTGTTCACTTGTTTTCACTCTTAGCAAAGCAAAAACCTTGTCCAAAGCATTTTGCATCATTTATCTGTGATTTTGCATCGAGGAGACGAGATTTGAAGGGGATTTTCATCAGATTCCGAAGGCAAATTGGATTTCCAAGTAGGTTTTCTAATTTTTCTTGTTCTTTCTTTTTGTTCTCATTTTTTCTTCTTTTTTGTTGATTGTATGTTTAAAAACCATTATGAATGAACTATAAAACAAATTCAAATACATTTATATGTTTAAAAGAAGATTTAGATTCATCAAAACAAGAATTTGTGACACTTTTTTCTTATTTTTTTAAATATTTTGCTGATTTTTTCATTTTTTTCAAATTTTCTTCAAACCCTAGTTTTTTTTTTTAATTTTGATTCTTCTTGTTTGTTGAAAACATGTTTAAATTTATATATTAGCTTAATTTGTTACTAATTTAAAGTAGTTTTCCGATTTTTACATTTTTTTCACATTTTTTTGTAACCCTAGTTTATTATTTTCTTTTTTTAATCCATTTTTTTTTATGAAAATTTGAAAATGTTTAGAGTTTAGAGTTTATAATCTTAAATTAGTTTACTGTTTAGAATCTTAGATTAGTTTAGAATCTATTTTGAAATTTTCAATTTTGATTTAATCTAATTTAGCTTGTTTTTAAAATTTCTATCAAAAAACTAACAAGTTGTGTTTTCACTTTGTGTGTGTACTGTGTAGGTAACAGGTTAATTGGTCATGGCTTCTGAATCCGCTTCTACCCCTACCTCAGCCCCATCTATACCTGGGAGTGGGGAATATGTAGGCACTCGTCCAAAAGGAGCTAGAGATCCCGCTTGGAGATATGCATATGAAGGACCAGAACCTGGATCAGTGTATTGCATTAGATGTAAAGAAATTTACCGTGGAGGCATCAATCGCCTCAAATACCACCTTGCAGGCATCCCTAGACGTGATGCTAAGGCTTGCATAAACGCCAATGAGGAAATCAAAAGACAAATGAATGCAATACTTTCCGCTGCAGAAGAAAAAAAGATGCAAAAAGCGAAGGCAAAGGCAGCAATGCAAGCTGCCATAGCTTCTTCTCAAGGTGTTGCAAGTGCAGTCAACCTTGACTCACTGTCAGATGATGATGATGTAGTAGCCGACATAGTGGGCTCTCTTTGTGGTCCGCGTGTGCGAAGGCAACCCACCACCACCGCCATGCCTGCATCTTCCTCTACTAGAGTACCAAGGGCAGGATCAACACAAACACCTAGAGCCACAGGTTCACACATTGGTGATTTTTTTGTGCCTAGAAACACACCTGGTGCACAACCTTCTTTAGAGGCAACTGGATGGAATAAGGAGGTGCGTGAGCATGCAGATGTTGCTTGTGCCGATTTTTGGTACTTCAACAACATCCCTTTCAATGTGGCAAGCTCACCTTATTGGGACAATTTGGTGACTGCATTGACAGTTGCAGGGAAAAGCTACAAGGCGCCTTCGCGCAAAGAATTGAGTGGAAGGTTAGAAATTAGTTTATGTTCTTTAATTTAATTTTATGTTTCTTAAGTTTAATTTATGCTTAATTTAAGTTATTTTTTTGTTTACAAATTAAAATTATGTACTTAATTTCACTTTGTACTTGTAGTTTGCTTTCTAATGCTACTGAAAGGGCAAAGGCAGTGATACAAGAATAAAAAGAAGAATGGCAACAATATGGCTGCACTATTCTTTCTGATGGGTGGACGGATGGAAAAACCCGTACCATCATAAATTTTTTGGTTTCTTGCAAAAATGAGGTGGTGTTCTTGAAATCCGTAGATGCCTCCAGCATAGTAAAAAATGCAGAAAATTTGGCTAGAATGTTGGAGCAAGTGTGCATGGAGGTTGGGCTTGAAAATGTCGTGCAAATCGTAACTGACAATGCAGCGGCATATGTGGCAATAGGAAGAATCCTCCAAGATAGACACCACACAATGTTTTGGACACCATGTGCTGCCCATGTCCTTGACCTTCTTTTGGAGGACATTGGAAAATTAGATTGGGTCACACCGATTGTAGAGGATGGAAGAAGGATCACTAAATACATCTACAATCACCCTTGGGTTCTTAGCTTGATGAGGGAGCACACCAACGGGAGAGACTTAGTGAGACCTGGTGTGACAAGGTTTGCAACGGTTTTCTTAACGTTGCAAAGCATTCTTGGCGCATTGACGGCTTTGAAACAAATGTTTGTGAGTTAAGCATGGATAGACTCACCTTATTCAAAGAAGCCGGAAGGAGAAAGAGTTGCAAGCATTGTCTTCGAGCCCCTCTTTGCACAAAGAGCAACAAAGATTGTGAAGGTAACTTCAAAACTTTGAGTTTGAATCTAAATTCAAATTGAACATTTTTCTTGAAGTTAATGTCTTTCATTGTAAATTTGTAAATTACTAAATTGTAACTCTAATATTTTTTTGCATTTTTAAATTTATATTGTAGGTGTCAGAGCCCTTGGTTAGAGTGCTCCGTTTGGTGGATGGGGATCAAACCCCAATGGGTTATCTTTATGAGGCCATGGATAGGGCCAAGGAGGCTATTAGAAATTATTATAAGGGGGACAGCCTCAAGTTTGATCCCATTTGGGAGATTATTGACAGGAGGTGGAACAATCAACTCCACCAACCTATCCATGCAACAAGGTACTTCTTGAACCCTCATTTCATCCATTCAGGCACCTATACAGATCCTACTAGAGAGGTTATGGAGGGCCTCACTACTTGCATTCAGCAGATGGCATCCACGCCTGATGAGGCAGACTGCATTGTTAATGAATTGCAAAGTTACAGGGAAAAAAGGGGTGTACTCTTCTCTTCAGGCTTGGCAAAGAGAGCAGTATCTAGGCTGCCACCAGGTATAAAATTTGAAATTTACAAGTTACAAAAATGAAAAATTGATAATTACAAGTTACAAGTTACAATTTTCTAACTCTTTCTTCTTTTTTTTGTAGATGTTTGGTGGACACATTGGGGTGGAAAAACCCCACATCTTCAAAAATTTGCCCTCCATGTTTTGAGCCAGCCTTGTAGTTCGTCCAATTGTGAGCGCAATTGGAGTTTGTTTGAGGCCATCCACACAAAGAAGAGGAACAAACTCGCTCAAAAACGCCTCAATGACCTTGTCTATGTGCAATATAATCTTCGATTGCGCATAAAAAAGGTAGAGGAGATATCATATGATGATCCAATTGATTTGGAGGAGATAGATCCATACAGTGATTGGACAGGGCGAGGGGAGCAACCTCCATTGTTTACCGAGGATGAGATTTATGATTTAGAGCGACAGGCAATGGAGGAGGGTGGATTTACATTCTCATTGGATGACCTTGAGGATGATCCTGAGGAGGAGTCATTGCCAGTGCCACCACCAGCAACTGCAAGAGGATCTACATCTAGGATGGAGGTTGAGGAGCCACAGGCACAGCAGGAGCGGAGTCCTATGATTACACCCTCTTCCGGTCCCCTACTGAGATCTAGACATGGGAAGAGGAAGATGTGATTCATGTGAATTTGTAAAAACTGAAATATATTAATGTTTATGACATATGTAGTACTTACTTTCAGTTTTACAAAAACAATTTGCTATTTTCATTTTGTTTCAGACTATTATCATATCAGCACATTGAGCATTCCACATAAGGATGCCATTTTGTATCCAA
The DNA here is from genome assembly GCA_007115665.2 of Sequoiadendron giganteum. Lineage (NCBI taxonomy): Eukaryota > Viridiplantae > Streptophyta > Pinopsida > Cupressales > Cupressaceae > Sequoiadendron > Sequoiadendron giganteum. Next base: position 656,134,283 of record CM021104.1, read on the forward strand.
TTTCTTTCAAATCAATCAAATACAACTTGTTTCTTATATTTACTCATTTATTGACTCATTGGATGCATCTTATCTTTGAATTTTGCAAAAAAAATGTGTTTTAAGTGAAGTTTAAGCAATTTTTTAAGTTCCCGAGTTTTTTGCCGAGCCGAGATTTTCGGGCTTGCTGAGTACTTTCAAATGCCGAGTTTTCCAACTATGGTTTGGACAATCAATGGAGCGGACTGTCATTCATTGTGATAATCAAAGTTGTGTGAAGCCTTCTATTAATCCAGCGTTTCATGACAGAACCAAACATGTTGAGATCAAATACCACTATATCAGAGATATGGTATTGAGGAAATAAATCCAGTTGAAGTATATCAGCACTGATGAGCAGATGGCAGACATTCTCACCAAGCCTCTTGCTAGAGTAAAGTTTGTGTACTTTCAAGACAAGCTTGGTATTGTGGAGAATGAAGCCCTAGCTGAGAAGGAGTCTCAGCATCAGTGAACTTCAGATTTCCTTTAATGCATTTCTCTCTGTTAGAGAGATTTGAGGTTCAAGCCCTTGTTAATGCATTTCTCTCTATGAGAGAATTTCAAGGTGAAAGCCCTTGTTTCCACCCTCTGGGAGAGCCATGGTGGATGTCATGTGTGTGACGCCATGACAACATCATGTGAGAGAGTTTGTGATGATTTTCTTGTACGTGTGCTTTTCACCCTCTGGGAGTAGCCATGGTGAATGTCACGAAGAGGTGACGATATCACAATTGAGTGATGGGCACTTATGTACATTTGGCATACATGGGAGAGCCATGATGGTTAATATCACAATGAGGTGATATGATACTTTTCCACATATGGGAGTTGCCATAGTGGTTGACATCACGATGAGGTGATGTGTCTTGTACTGTCGGAAGTATTCCTCCCTAGCTGAGAGGGAGTGTTGAAGTTATTGCAGCTTCGGGTTCATTCTTCCAGCCTAATCGATGACATGAAATTGCATATAGCCTTTGGCTATTTATTTCATTGTGATAATTAAGTGAAGGGGCGCTTCACTTGGAAATTATAATATCTCTTAATGGGCCGACCTTCCTTGAAGTTCACACTATTTATTTGTAAATATATTTTCCTATTGGAGGCCGACCTCCCTCGATGTATTCCCACTTTGTGTATATATACAAGGTCATTTCTCATTCATTAGATATCCGATTCATCCCAAGAAAAGTTCGCACCTACCAAGAGGAGTTCGCATATTTGCAGCAGATCATTTTTGCTTGAGGCAGATCGACTTCAAGGAGAGGTGATTTATTTGTGCTTGCATCTAAGAGAGGTGCGATTCTTTGTTGCATAAATTCGGCCTCTTGTGTAGCAGATCTTCATCTGGAACAGCAGATCTTTATTTTGGTGCAGCAGGTCGAATTCAAGGAGAAGCTTATTCATGCTGTATCTTCACATCTAGGAGAGGTGCTATTATTCTTTGTATCAAATTCAACCTAGTGTTGGGCCTGACTTGTAAAGCAGATCTCTGCTCTTATTTATTGAATATATATGAGATATATTCTTGCTGGGTTTTTCTCCCTCGAGTAGGAGGGTTTTCCATTTATGTGTTGCATTCTCTGATTGCTTTCATTTCTGATCCTAAAACTAACAAAAAGGAGTATCTTGTTGTGATATTAACAGCTCATTCCTGAATAAATAAGTTGAGAAGTGTTAACTGTCATTACAAAACAGAAAATCATAGAGAACCTCTAACGCCACCTTCAAACCTAGGATCAGCTTTGTCACCCCTGTGAGGATGTCAAAAAAGTTAGTGGGGTCTGTCTGGCCTAAGGATGGTGAGCAGGAAAGCCATGATCTCATCCAGTATGTCCTTCAGCTCCATTACCTTCACCTTGGAAGATCTACCATTTTGGGTTGGGCTGATAGACTCATGCTGAAACCTCTCTTCTCAATTTTGCGTCTGGCAAGGTCTCCAGGTAACAGATTCTCAATAGAATCAATTCTTTTCATTTTGTTTTGTTCCTGGAATAAGTTCACCAGGTATAACAATACATTTGTGCATGTCAGGTATTACCATGTCAAGAACAGAATTCTGGCTTCCATGAGGACTTATATTCTCACTAAAAAGTTTAAAAATTTTGAACTCCTATTCGATGGATCAGCTACATGCCCTGGCCTTTAACTATTTCCAACTGAGGTACAGAAGGGTTATGTACAGGCCAATAGACAGGAATTGTGTTGACTGGGGTTCCCATGATTCTGATGCATATGCAAAAAAATTATACTTTTAACTGGAAGGTCTGCCATTTCAGATGAGTGACAGTCTGCAGGGGTAGTAGGCAGATTAGGGTGCACTTGGAGTTAATTCTCCCATCTCTCCAAAGGAAATTTGACCCTGGTATGGTCCTTGAGATAAGGAAGTTGGCAACCGGCACTATACCGACAGAATGTATCATCACCTCCTTCATCACTAAAATTCATTGACGGAAAACCTCTTATTTGATAAGGACCAGAATACGGTACCTGACTGTTCTGTTGGAGGGCTCTAGCTGAGAGGACCGTCCTATCATCATCTTCAATAGTGATTCACTGCTTATCCTTCTATATTTGTTGAGCCATTTTTTCCACTTTCATTGAGTGGCTTAGAACATGAGATTGAATTTTGACCCATTTCTTGGTCAAAATTTTCTGATTCTTTCCCAAGGATAAGCAGATACATTGCTTTGCATTGTATTACCCTTTTATAGCCAATTGAAGAAGATGTGGGCTAATGCAAACATTCAATGTCCTTGAAAATTTTAGTACAAGGGGTTGATTGCCCAATATATTGTGAGGTGATTCAAAAGGACCTTTGCCTCTTGCATGCACATCTGGGATATCAGTGGCTATTTTGCCGACCGATTAGGATTGAACTTGACAAACCATGCAAAAAATGTGGAAAAATGTAGTAGAGATGTGGTTTTTTGCCTTCAAAAACCATATTCAGCCATATTGAACACTCCAAAAACATTGTCTTTTTTGGCTTTATAAGCATTTTTTTTCCTTCTAAAAAATTATGAAAATGGTGTGCACCATGAAGATCTGTGTGCTGTGTGCTTTTGAAGGTCTTTATTTAGGCACTACCCTCAAACCCCATGAGGGGCGCTACCCCCAAACCCCCACCAAAACTCACTTGATACATTTTTTAATTGTATTTTGCATAAAATTGTGTTTTTAAAAAAAAATAATGTTTTTAAGGAAGCCGAATTTTCTCGAGTTTTTACCAAGCTTTTGCCAAAGTTAGAAATTTTTGGCTTGCTGAGTTTTGCCTAATCTAAGTCTACGAAGTATGGTTCTAAATATGCCTCGTGGGATACAATGATTGGTGATGAACATTTGGATATCTTCAGTCTCCACATAAACCTATTTGATCTAATCAATTTTGGTGTCAATTTTTTGTAGCATAAGGTTGAGGGAGTGGACAACACAGTGTCGAAAAAATGTGTAAATAACGCTCTTCAACCAATAAACCAATTATTCTAAATTTTTTGGCATTGTCAGTTATGACTTGAACACTCTTTCGAGGCCTCACTTTCTCAATGGTTGTCATGAGAATATTAACAATAAATCCACCATCTTTAAGCTTCCCCCCACAAACCATTGCCTTCAAAAACATTTCCCCTTTATGGGACACTACAATAACATTGATCAATGGGCGATTTCTTGCATCCTTCCATCCATCAAAAACAATTGACACCCTTATGGGCTTTAATGAATATTATACGAATGGGCTTCATTAATCAATTTTCAACTCTACTCATGAAATAGCAAGCAAGAATGAATGAATTTTGTGTTTTGCATGCACAATTAGGTAAACTACTTTGTTTTTGTGTTTCAAATGCCTTGGAATGAACTTTTTAGGGTTAGTGATATGTTCTATAGTTTTCTTCACGATCACCCATTTTATTCTTTCCTCTATTTTTAGGGTTAGTGAACTTTTTTGGGTTGTCTTTTGTGTTTCAATTCATTCTCTTGTTCTACCTCACGATAACCCATTTTATTCTTTCCTCTATTTTTCATTTGGTTGTTAGTTGCCTCTAGTCTTTTCCTTTCCCTTTCCAAAGCCCATTGATCTCGTTGGTTCAACTGCATAAACTCATTTTTAAACCCATAGGCTGGCAGGATCAAAGTTCTGATACCAATTGTAATGTCCTGTTCTATAATTTTCCTTAATTTTGCAGAGAAAAAAGACAACCCAACAAAGACTTGCAGCAAAGATTAAGTTGACTCTCCCCACTTTTGATGGTTCAGGGAAGGTCACTCCACGAGCATGGATCCAAAAACTAGATACCTATCTTTCTCTTAGCCCAATGATAGAAAACGAAGCCATTAAATTTGTCATTCTTCACTTAGAAGGAATGGCACATAAATAGTGCCATCATGGGCTAGTCACACAAGGGCATCAACAAAATGTAACATACGTCGACTTCACACAAAGGCTTATAGAAAGGTTTCATAGAAAAGACCCAGAGATACATTTTAAGGAGTTAACACAATTAAGGCAACAAGGTACAATAGAAGAATATGTAGCAGAATTTCAAAGGATCTCAGTCATGGTACCAGATATCACTGAGAAAAGACTTAACTTTCTATTTATTGAAGAGCTTTCAGAATCACTTAGGGGATTGGTCCGAGATTTTGAACCATCATCTCTACAAGATGTTATTTGAAGGGCTTTAAAATAAGAAGACACCGCATGTAAAAACTAGACCTTCCCAAGAATATACCATTAGGGTCGCATTAACAACCCTTTCACAAGGATATTTCGCAACCAAAGGCATTACCTCCTCAATCCAACAAAATGGAAGATTCCAAGAACGAGTTTCTAAGGAAAAAAATGTGCTTTACTTGTAGAGAGCCATGGGAACCAAGCCATAGATACTCGAGCAAAGGACAAGGTCGATACATAGAGGTGGTAACAAAGGAGAGTTCAGAAGAGGAAGAATCAAAACCTAAGGGTATTTTGGAGGTGGTTAAGAATAAGGATTAGGAAGTAGAGAAGCCTTCTAGAGGTACACTCGCCACACTTTCAAGAGCACCTAGATTTCACCCCTTCCGAGTGCAAGGAGTACTTCAAGGACATAAGGTAACAATTTTGATTGATAGTATTGATGAGGGGTTAGTGACTAGGTTAAAATTGAAGACGGATAACTTTGAATGATTCAATGTGGTTATGGCCAATAGATTTACTCTTCCATGCATACAAATGATACAACTTGACATCAGTTTGGGTGGGCACAAGGTTCATGATGATTTTTATGTGGTAAGCGTTGGCGAGATTGATGTTTTGGGGGTACAATGGTTACACTCACATGGGGAATTCACGCAAAGTTATCAAACTATGGAACTTAATTTCAAAATTGGGGGTAAATAAGTGGTTCCTCAAGGTTTGTCTAATGGAGCTCCAAGGGTTGTTATTGCAAAGATAATGGAGAGAGATTTTTGTAGGGGACAAGTAGATTGGGCAGCACAATGTTTAATTATGAATGAAACTTCAACCACAAATGGACAAACCATCCATGTAGATATTTAACCTGTTATGGATAAGCATAACATGGTATTTGGTGATATTCCACCAAGACTACCACCTGATTAGGGGTTTCGACATGTCATTGAATTAGAGGAAGGTTCCAAACCAGTCATCATGTCATATCGTCATCTAAAAAGTTATAAGGAAGAAATTGAGAAAACAATTAAAGAACTACTCGATATGGGACATGTACAACCAAGCTCTAGTCCTTTTGCTTCTTTCGTAGTATTGGTAAAAGAGAAGGATGGTCCTATGAGGATGTGTGTCAATTATAGAGCACTCAATAAAAAGACTATCAAAATCCGCTATCCTATACCCATAATTGATGAATTGATTGATGAACTCCACGAAGCAGTATATTTCACTAAGACTAATTCGAGTTTCAAGTACCATCAAATAAGAATGAGAAAGGAAGATGTTCACAAGACAACATTCAAATGTTGCTTTGGGCATTTTGAATTCCTAGTCATGCCATTTGGACTGACTAATGCTCCGACTACATTCTAATCTTGTATGAACCAAGTATTTAGTAAGCAGTTAAGGAAATTGCTTTTGGTTTTCTTTGATGATATATTGATTTATAGTAAAAAATGGGAGGACCACTTCAAACATATAGATGAAGTATTAGGAATACTTGAGTAGCAACCACTATTTGCCAAGGCATCTAAAGGTGAGTTTGGAATGATGGAGATTTTGTATTTAGGGCATAAGATTAGTGACCAAGGCATCAAAGTAGATGAGGAGAAGATTAAGGTGATAGTAGATTGGCCTCAACCTAAGGATTTATCACATTTAAGAGGATTTGTGGGACTCTGTAGTTATTACAGGAGATTTGGAAAAGGGCTCTCACAATTGTCTACTCCACTAATGGACTTAACTAAGAAAGAAGCAATTTCATGGAGTGAGGAGGCATAAAGATCTTTTGAAAAACTCAAAGTGGTAATACGTTCTTGTCCCATATTAGCCATCCCCGATTTCTCACTCCCATTTGAATTAGAATGTGATGCTTCAAGAAAAGGTATTGGAATAGTATTAATGCAAAATAAACACCCAATAGCATTTGAGAGTTGTAAGCTTAAAGAATTTGAGAAGAACTACTCTATTTATGACAAAGAAATGCTTACCATCATGCATGCATTAGCAAAGTTCAAGCAATACTTGGTTTGTGGGAAATCTGTGGTAAAGACAGACCATAACAATCTAAGGTTCTACTTCTTTCTAAATCAAAAAGATTTGAATGACAGGAAGAAGAAATGGGTGAGCAAGATACATGCTTATGATTTCGATATCAAATATGTGAAATAAAATAATAATATTGTCGCTGGTGCCTTGTCTCAAAGGCCTCATTTTTTCTCTATGACAAATATTTATGTTGATTTGAAAAATTCTATATTAGCGGAATAGGCCAAAGATACCTTGGCTAATGACATATTGAGAGGCAAGTTGCATGATGATAGGTACAAAATGGTTGAGGAACTCATCCTTAATAAAGATTGAATATATCTAGTCCTGGGATCGAGGCTGAAAGAAAAGATTCAAGAGCATATCATGATTCCCCTTTACTTGGACATAAAGGATACTCTAAAACATATAAACAAGTGAGAGAACGATCTTCTTGGAAGGGCCACAAGGGGGATGTCTTAAAGCATGTCAAAGCGGTAGAACAAACATTTCCAGCTGGTCTGTTACAACCCCTACCAATTCCAAAACAAAAATGGGAAAGTATTTAAATGGATTTCATCACAAGTTTGTCAAAAGTACAAGGGAAGGATTGTATCTTTGTGGTTGTAGATCGACTCACCAAATATGCTCATTTCAATGCCATATCTTCTTAATACAGAGCTCCACAAGTGACTGATCTATTCTTAAGAGAAATATTTAAACTACATGGACTGCCTAAAAATATTGTTAGTGACAGAGACAGTAAATTTATTAGTTTATTTTAGCAAGAACTCCTTCAATTGAATGAAACAAAATTAACCCCAAGCACTAGCTACCACCCACAAACGGATGGGCAAACAGAAATTATGAATAAATGGCTTGAAAGGTATTTAAGGAATTATGTTACAGGACAACAAACAACATGGGTCAAATAGCTTTATCTTGGAGAATATTGTTACAATTCCACTCACCATATGTCAATTGGAATGACCCCCTTCAAAGCACTATATGGTTACGAAGCATTATTATTTGTGGATTTGATTCCTATAGATAGTAGAGTCCCTGGAACTAAGGACTTGATGCAGCAAAGTATGTGTAAATGTAATCAAATCTTATCAAATTGAATCCTAAAAGACGTATGGAAATTCTAAGTCTGAAATTTTGTGCAAGAATTCTAAGTCAGATTTAATTTCTTGTATTTCAAATGTGTTGATTGCAGAACATTTATCAATTTCGATGTTTGCAAGATAGAAGATGATTTCCCATTTATATCATAGGAGAAGACACGCTCTAAGGAGACGCGTCTCATGAGAGGACGTGTCTCCACAAAGTGGAGACACGTCCGCTCATGGGACGTGTCCCTTGAGCGTGCGGGCTCCCCTTGGTAAATTCGGTGGTTATTACTTTACCAATAATCATGCTTTAACAAGCAGCAATCAATGATATAAGGTTTGATTTATTCATTCATGAATTTCTATCATCATCTGAAATTCGAATAACTTATTTGTAGATATTTATATTTTAAGAGCAGTTCGATTAAATATAAATGATGATGATGCATAAATGCAATCATCATTTATATCTGACCGATGCTATCTTAAATCAACAGTATGGATACTTTAAACCATAGTTGAAAAACTCGCCAATTTCAAAAACTCGCCAAGCCCGAAAAATAAGGTACGAAAAAAACTTGGCAAAAATTTGGAAAAAACTCGGCAACTTAAAAAATTGCTTAAGCTTCATTAAAAACACATTTTTTTTGCAAAATTCAATGATAAGATGCATCCAATGAGTCAATAAAATGAGTACATAGAAGAAACAAGTTGAGTCTAGTTATATTTGATTGATTTGAAAGAAAATTAGATACAAAATCGCATCCCCATGTGGAATGCTCAATACGATGATACTAATAGTCTGAAACAAAATGAAAATAGCAAATTGTTTTTGTAAAACTGAAAGTAAATACAACATTAATATATTTCAGGCTTCAGCTTTTACAAATTCACATCTTCCTCTTCCCATGTCTAGTACTTCTCAGTACTACGGGAGAGGGTGTAGTCGTGGCCCGACTCGTAGGCATCTGTTGTGGCTGCTCAACCTCCATCCTAGATGTAGATCCTACTACTAGTGGCTCTGGTACTGCCAATGACTCCTCCTCAAGATCATCCTCAATGTCATCCAATGAGAATGCAAATCCACCCCCCCTCCCCCCTCCATTGCCTGTCGCTCAAAGTCATAGATCTCATTCTCGGAAAACAATGGAGGTTGCTCATCTCGCCCTATCCAATCATTGCATGGATCTATCTCATCCAAATCAATTGGATCATCTGATATTTCCTTAACCTGCTTTTTGCGCAGCTGAAGATTATATTGCACGTATACAAGGCCATTCATGCGTTTTTGAGCTAGTTTGTTCCATTTCTTTGTGTGGATGGCCTCAAACAAGCTCCAATTGCGCTCACAATTGGACGAACTACAAGGCTGCGATAAGACACGAAGGGCAAATTGTTGGAGATGTGGGGTATTTCCACCCCAATTTGACCACCAAACATCTACAAAAAACAAATTAAGAGTTAGAAAAGAACTTAGAAACTTAGAAAGGAAAGTCAAAACTCAAAAGTCGAAAACATATTTTATCAAATTATCAATATTTGTAACTTGTAAATTTCAACTTTTATACCTGGTGGTTGACTGTGTATTGTCTTCTTTGCTAGCTCTAAAGAGAAGAGTGCACCCCTTTTTTCTCTATAACTTTGGATTTCATTAACAACGAGTTCTCCCTCCTCAAGGGTGGGTGACATCCTCTGAATGCACTTCATGAGGCCCTCCATAACCTCTCCAGTAGGATCTGAGTAGGTGCTTGAATGGAAGAAATGAGGGTTCAAGAAGTACCCTGCTGCATGGAGGGGTTGGTGGAGTTGATGGTTCCACCTCCTGTCAATAATCTCCCAAATGGGATAAAATTTGAGGCTGTCTCCCTTTATAATAATTTTTTATAGCCTCCTTGGCCCTATCCATGGCCTCATAAAGATATCCCATTGGGATTTTATCCCCATCCACCAAGCGGAGCACTCTAACCAAGGGCTCTGACACCTACAAATTACAATAAAAAAATGCAAAAGGATTAGAGTTTCAAATTTACAATGAAAGACATTAAAAAATTTATTCAATTTGAATTCAAATTCAAAGTTTTGAAATTGAAGTTACCTTCACAATCTTTGTTGCCCTTTGTGCAAATTCGGCATCAAACACAATTTTTGACACCTTTTCTCCTTCCGGCTTCTTCGAATAGGTTGAGTCCATCCATGGTTGACTCACAAACATTTGTTTTAAAGTCGTCAAAGAACTAAGAATGCTTTGCAAAGTTAAGAAAATCGTTGCAAACCTTGTGACACTTGACCTCACCAATTCTTTCCCTTTGGTGTGCTCCCTCATCAAGCGAAGAACCCAAGGGTGATTGTAGATGTATTTAGTGATCCTCCTCGCGTCCTCTACAATTGGTGTGACTCAATCTAGTTTTCCTATGTCCTCCAAAAGAAGGTCAAGGACATGGGCTGCACATGGTGTCCAACAAATTGAGGGATGTCTATCTTGGAGGAGTCTTCCTGCTGCCACATATGCTGTTGCATTATCACTTATGATTTGCACAATATTTGCAATCCCCACCTCCATGCAAACTTCCTCCAACATCTTAGCCAAATTTTTTGCAGTTTTTACAATGTGGGAGGCATCAACTGATTTTAAGAACACCACCTCTTCTTTGCATGCAAGCAAAAAATTAATGATGGTACGGTTTTTTCCATCCGTCCACCCATCAGAAAGAATAGAGCAGCCATATTTTATCCATATTTTTTGTTTGCTCCTCTACTGCTGCCTTTGCCCTTTCAGTTGCATTAGTAAGCAACCTACAAATACAAAGTGAAATTAAGTACACAATTTTAATTTGTAAACAAAAAAATAGCTTAAATTCATCAAAAATTAAACTTAAAAAACATAAATTAAAGAACATAAACTAACCTCCCACTCAAGTCCGTGCGAGAAGGCGCCTTGTAGCCTTTTCCTGCAACTGTCAATCCGGTGACCAAATTGTGCCAGTAAGGAGAACTCGCCACATTGAAAGGGATATTATTAAAATACCAAAAATCTGCACAAGTAATGTCTGCTTGCTCATGCACCTCCCTATTCCATCCAGACGCCTCTAAGGAAGGTTGTGCACCAGGTGTGTTTCTAGGCACGAAATAATTATCCAACCGTGTAGGTCCTGCAGCTGCCCCTGCCCCTGGTGCTCTACTAGTGGTAGATGAAGCCGAGATGGAGGTGTTAATGGGTTGCCTTGATTTTCGCATACGTGGGCCATGAAGAGAGCCCACTATCTCCTCAGTAAAATCATAATCATCATCCGACTCAATTGGAGCACCTTGAGAAGAGGCAATGGTTGCTTGCATTGCTAGTCTTGCCTTCTCTCTTTGCACTTTTTTTTCTTCTACAGCTAAAAGTATGGCATTCATATGTCTTTTTATTTCTTCTGTAGTTTCAAGACATTCCTTAGCATCATGTTGAGGGATGCCTGCAAGGTGGTACTTGAGGCAATTGATGCCTCCACGATATACTTTTTTACATTGAATGCAATATACCGTGCCAGGTATGGGTCCTAGATAAGCATATTTCCAGGCAGGATCTCTAGCTCCTGGAGGACAAGTGCCTACAAACCCCGCAGGCACGGATGGGATAGAGATTGAGGCGGAAGCAGGTTCAGTAGCCATTATCAATTAATTATTAACCTACACAAAGTGAAAGTCAAAGCACAACTTGTTAGTTTTTTATAAAAAATTTAAAAACAAGCTAAATTAGATTAAATCAAAAGAGATTACTTTAAGTTTAAATTACTAAAAATCTATCACTAGATTCTAAACATTTTCATAACAAAAAAATTGGATTTTAAAAAAAAACAATAGCTCGGGTTTCAAAAAAAAGTGAAAAAAATCTGAAAAATATAAAAATTACTTCAAACTAGTAAAAAATTAAGCTAATCTAAGATTGTAAACATTTTATTCAACAAAAAAGAGGATTCAAAACAAAAAAAAAATAACTAGGGTTTAAAAAAAATGAAAAAATCAGCAAAATATGTAAAAAAAAATCAGAAAAATTCATAAAAAAATCTTGTTTTGATGAATCTAAATCTTGTTTTGATGAATATAAATGCATTTAAATCATTTTCAGACTACATTCAGATGATTTGTTAACATAGAACCAACAAGAATGAAGAATTTTTTTTAAAAAATGAAAGAATAAGAAAATAAGAAAACCTACCTGGAAATCCAATTTGCCTTCTACATTCGATGTAGATTCCCTTCAAATCTTGTCTTTTCAATGAAAAATCGCCGCAAATGAATGCACAATGCCTTGGAGAGGTATTTTGCTGAGTGAGAAGAGAAATGAATGAAAAAAACCAAGTTAAAATTGCTTTTTAGCAGCTGCTTGGGCGTGTGGACAGTCGCGCGGGTTTTTCCAAAAAACTCACCATACATTCTAGAAAAACTCGCCAAAAGTACGACGAGTTTTTCCAAAATGTACGGCGAGTTTTCTTGGTGTACAATTGGGTGGAAAACTCGCGAGTTTTTCGAAACTCGTCGAGTTTTTGGCGAGTGTTACATCTATGCTTTAAACCATAGTTTACATACTCGGACTCGGAGAGTACTCGGCAAGCACAAAAAATTTGACTCGACAAATACTCGGCAACTTAAAAAGTAGTAAATTTTTTTATAAAAGAACTTTTTTTTTTTGCAAAATTAAATTACAACATACCTATACACATTGCATTGTGCACACATACATATATATACACATACACAGGATGCCAAGTTTGCATGCATATACACACATAGACATATCTATACACACTCAATCACACAGTTTCTTGTTTCACTTATCAATGTATCATGATATCATATTATCATTAATCATGTATGCACATCAGTATTAAGTTTAACTGTTTAACTATTAAGTATGTGTATCAATAATATAGTAATACCATTAAAATATGTGTATAACTATATACAAACTTAAACCATTCATTATGATAATGTTCGTTAAACTGTTTAATGTTTAAAAATTTACACATTATCAATATACACAAACTTATCGACTGTGTATGATAATGTGTAATATCAGTCGACAGGTTTGTGTATATTGATAATGTGTAACCAGTAACACTACAGTATAAACAGTAAAACCAATCCAAATCATGCCAAAAAACCAATCCAAATTGCGTCAAAGGATGCAATGTCCGTAAGGCCCACTAAGCAAGGGTTTTATAAGCACCAAATTGTGTTATGCACGCATCCAAAACGTGTCGAAATCGTGCAAAAACAAGCTCATTAAAAGCATGTTTCATCTATTCCAAGGATATTCGCAAGTACTCTAAGGGTTTTCCACGAGTTTTCTAAAGAAAAAAAGGCGATTCTTTTTGCATCCTGAGCCACGAGTAAAAGCAGGAAGCACTCACCCAAGCAAAAAATGGGAGAGTACTTGGTCACTCGGCAATTAATCGCAGAGTATGGAATCTATGCTTTAAACACTCTCAAAGAAAACTTGCAACAAGCTCAATATCAGCAAAAGATATATGTTGATCGTCACAAGTTCAAAAGAACATTTAACATTGGAGACTTGGTTTTCCTAAGGTTACAGCCTTATAAGCAATCTTCTCTCAAGAGAAGTGGTGCAGAGAAGCTCAAGCCATGATTCTATAGACCCTATAATATTACACGAAGAATTAAAGAGGTAGATTATAAATTGGAGCTACCAACAAACAATAGAGTTCATAATGTCTTTCATGTATCTTGCCTCATGAAGGTACTAGGATAACATATCACGCCCTATCCTGAGTTTACCCCCACTTGATGATGAGGGTAAATTGATTTTGGAACCAGAAGAAATCCTTGACATGAGAGAGAAGTTAAAACACAAGATTAACTAAAAGTCAAAGGGCAGCATATGAAGAGTTATGAAAGGCAATTCAGCAAAGATAATTATTTATTTTTCCTTCATGGAATATGAATCAATGATTCAGCAATCTTAAGGAAGACATCCCTCATAGATCAGATATTCAAGGATGAAAAACCTTAATTTCTTCATCAAGTTAGTGGATGAAAACCCCTAACTTTCGCAAGAATATGTCAAGACATCCTTAAAAATAGCTGCAAATTTCAAAAAGATTACAACAGATATTCAAAAACAAGTTTATATTTTCAAAATTATATTATTAAATTTTATATCTGAAATTTATATCAAAATTATAATAATACATGTAAGCCCTATTGTGGATGTGGGATATTTATTTTAAGCAAAATCAAGGAAAATTCTAGGACAAGACATTACAAACTAAGATCTTCAATCATTCATCATGGTGAACAAGGGTAGGTTGTGGGTAAAGAAATTTTCTGAAGTCTAGAAATCAAATGCACACCTGATGGAAAGAAAAAATTTCAAAAGAAAAGTAGTTGAGAAGTATGAGCTTGAGAAAGAGCAATTAAAAAATCAAAGAATTGGCAAAGTGTAGAACCAAAGAATTGGCAAAGTGTAGAACCAAAGAATGCACCTATACAAGGGATTCAATTTTCGAAAAAGGTTGAACGATAGTGCATATGGACACACCTAGAAACAAGAAATCAAAAAAATCTAAGTCTAATAAATAGATGTGTGCCTATTAACCAAGTATGTGTCTCATAAAGGAAGAAGAGTTGTTTTCGAAATGCATTAACAATCCAATGCACAAGGGTGCACCTAGAGGAAAGCCTGCACATGTCACAAGGCAATTCACAAATGAAACAATTTTGGGCTAGAAATTGCTTGAATTAACAAAAGAAGGTAGATTACAATTTATAGAGGTAGAGCACTGTAGACATTTAAGATGTCTAACTACCTCAACTACTGACTACTGTAGCACTAATTGACCATTATACAATAGAGAATTTAATATTCTAACACCCTCCCTTAATGATCAATCTACTAACTAGCCTACAAAACACAATCTGCAGGTCGATTGGTCACAAATTCTTCAGAACACTCTGCTGCTACAGAGACCCTCCCTGGATCTGCAGAATGTGAATGACCAAAAGTACTAAAAACCATCCAGAAAAAACAGAGAAGGCTGCCCCCTTCTTTAGAATGCTCTGCAACAAGAGACAAGAGCCTGCCACTGACTCTGCCACCAAGATGAGTTTGCCACCAACCCTCCGAGAAACTACAAATCTGTTGACTAGAAGTCATCACAAAATGTCCAACCTGATGTTGGATAACAGAGTTGTTCCTCCCTGAAACCAAAGACAAACCGAGAACAATGGACACGATTTTGAGGAACAATCGGCAAACCGTCGAAACTTTGCAGATGAGCATGACGCCCGAGAACTGATTGCAAGAAGCTAGTTGTGCAGATGTTCGCCTCAGCAACGCCAAGTGCGACCAAAACAGACTGCAACAAACCACGATTTTAAGGAAAAAATCGCCAAACCCAAGATTACAAATCAACGTTTTTTTGGAAAAAAAGGGTAAAAACCAGATACCAAGAGCCCTCCCGAACAATAGAAACCCTGACTAGGGTATACAGGAAAAACTCGTAATTTTTGAGGAGAAAATTATAAACCCTCCCAGATTACAGATTTTTTAAGGGAAAAAATTTTAAAACCCTCCCAGATGACAGCTTTTTTAAAGGAAAAAACTTTAAAACCCATACAAATTACGTTGTCGTTGAATCGCAGACTACCGTCCAACATAATGTTGTTCAAACTAGCAGACTGCCGTCCAACATAATGTTGTTCAAACTGGCTATCTTCACGCTTTTCGAGGCACGAAAAACAAGGTACTAAGAAGAGGCTAATGCACAAAACTTGAGGCACGAGTTACAATACACTGAGACAAGTTCAAGCACAAAAAACAATGCAAATCCGCGGGCACAAAATTCGAGACATGGAAAACGATGCACCCAAAAAAATTTGAGACCAACCCAGTTGAGCTTTCGAAAAACCCACAAGGAATCTGCAGTCGAAAAAAATTTCCGCCTTGAAATAGAGGGTCAAAACCCTAGACGAACTTTCTGGAAACCTTGGCCGCCATTAGAGCTTCAGAAAATTGCAGAAAATTTGCAGAAACTCCATGAACTCGTAGCACAAATAGGGCAAAAAACCTTAGGCGACGTGGGTAGAAGCAGAAACGTCAATAAAGACGTGGATTTTTGCAGAAACCACGTCCAAACAAGGACGAAAAACCACGCCTAAAAAACACGGGCAGAAATAAAGACAAATCTGTGAGCAAGAACTGTCAAAAACGCAGCCAGAGATGGGAAAGACGTGCGCCCATAAAGCAATCCAGCAAAGGTCGCGTGGGTAAGGCAAAACGCGAGCCAAGAAGAGCCGCCCAGAAACCACGCGGGTTGTAGAAAACGCGCCCAAGAAAGACGACGCAGAAGACACGTCGCGCGGCCAGGAACTGCTAAAACACACACCCACTAAATAAAACGCAACCACCAGAGAATGCGAGGTCACGCGCAGGAGGAAGGACGACCAAACAAGGTCGCGCAAGGGCCAAAACAAAAACACGAACAGGTAAAGATCGTGCGCCAAAAGAAGAGAAACACAGCCCAGAAAACGCAAAAAATCACCTTCAAACAAACGCGACCTTCAAAAGGTTTGAATCGTGGCCAACGAGGAAGAAAATCCGCGCCAGAAGCACACGAATTTTACAAAAAAATCAGATAGAAATCCGATTTTGGTGACCCACGAAATTCAAAACTGTAAACCCTCGATTTTCTTCAAAAAATGCCCTCACGAAATTGGAGTAGGGTTTTGATTTTCAATGAGAAAAAACTCACAAAAAATCAAAAAACAAAAACCCTCGAATTTTTTATTTTTTTTAAGACCTAGCAGCCACGAATTTCAAAGCCCTCCCAGAATCCTGAGCCCTCCCATGAGGGAGACAGGCTCAGAATTGCTCTGATACCATGAAACAATTTTGGGCTAGAAATTGTTTGAATTAACAAATAAAGGTAGATTACAATTTATAGAGGAGGTAGAGCACTGTAGACATTTAAGATGTCTAACTACCTCAACTACTGACTATTGTAGCACTAATTGACCATTATACAATAGAGAATTTAATATTCTAACAACAAAATGAGTTGAAAGTTCTAATTTCTATATTCGATGTGCACCTAGTAAGGGGAAAATTCTAAGTTACTAGTTCAAGCTCTGGGCCTACCGATTCAAGTCCAGTATAGCCCAGATATAGGTCTGAATCTGAGCCAACCCAAAGGTCATTTAGGGTCCCATCTTAGACCTACGGATCCATCTGGAACAAACTTGGTTCAACCAATAGCGAATTTGGTAGGTAACGACGCCCAAGTGGCGAATTTTTTTTTTTAAATATTATTTTTTAACTTCTAACTTTGACTAAAAAGCCAAAAACACCTCCCAAAACTCTAAAATTCTAATACATGTTAAAGACAAAAACAAAGTCTTTTCTCAAATTGCAATTGCAAAACAAAAATATTATTCATCCTTACTGAACTTTCATTCTTGCTTGCCATTGCATGAATACAATTGAAGATTGATCAATGAACGTTCCAAACTGGTTGGTATGCTTCTCCTACGCATTTGCAAGAGTTCATTTGTTGCCAAGGAGATCGTAGAGAGAGATTTCTACAAAAAAAGTAAATTTTTTCAAGTTTTTAATTTTTTTGTGTTCCTACAAATTTTTTTACAAATGAACTCTTTTGTTTTGTTTTGAATTTTTTCTTTTGTTTTCATTCTTCTATGAATCTATAACACATGCTTCATTTTTTAGAATGAGTTAAGTTGTATGTATATATTTGTTTTCATTTCTTTCAATTCTTTGAGCATCTTGTTTATTGAACTTGTTGTCGTAGGTATAACAATGGCAACCGGTTCTAGCTCCATGCATCGACCCCACTTCAAAATAAACCCAAACTCTCCCCCTTGAAAATATGTTGATATGTTATCACAACTTTCAAGTGGTGGGGGTTATGTTTGGATTTGTAGTAGGTGTAATGTTAGGTATTCAAATTTATACAATTGGGTGAAAGACCATTTGTGCCACATCCCTAGACTAGGCATCAAAGCTTGCCAAGGAAAAAATTGGTGTACCCATTCTAGAAGCACAAGTCATGGCATATATTAATGAGCAAGAAAAAGTAGATCACAATAGGCCACAAATCAAATCATCCTCTATTAAAGAAAGGATTTTGAGGAGTGAAGGGCCCTCCACTGCCTTCTAATCTTAAACAACCACAATATTAAATAGGGACAACCCCCTTCCTGGTGCCACCCCAAGTTGGAGATAATTAAATTAAAAAAATAAATTAATTTTATTTTTTTGGGGCTCCCAAAGAGGGACGACCCCCTTGCGAGGGGTGCCCATCCTTGGGCAAAGAAATAAAACAAATAAAAATTATTTATGCTGGCAGACCCCCTTGAAAGGGTCACCTCCCTTGGGTGAAGAGGTGTTTGGACAAGTATAAATAGAGGGATGACAGAGAGGGAAAACCAATCAATTTTCAAGGAATAATATTCATATGAAGAGCAAAAATAAAAAGATATTTGGGCAGATTTACAAGAGATATGTGAGCAGATTTATAAGAGATCTTTTAATATCAATTTTGTGAGAAGAAAAGAGAAATAAAAGGGAGATCATTGCAGATTTATGAGCAGAAATTGTTGAAGATCATAAGCAGTTTTATGAAGGTGTATTAAAGCCAATCCAAAAATGAAATCAAAATTAATTATCATATTGTTATTTTGAAGGTCGGTGCCTCTCATTGAAAGAGATTGGCGTCTCTTGTTGGGTTGGTGCTCAGTGGTGGGGATTGGAGTCTCTAGTGGGTTGGAGCCTACAAAATTTGTAAGAAGGTTTATACAAGCAATATTTTGCCATGGTTTTTTCCCGTAAGGGTTTCCACGTAAAATCGTGTGCTCTTCCTATGTTCGTAATTGCTAGATCTTGCATGTATGCTGTTGCTATGGATGATTAAGTTCTGAAGTAATACTGCTATGACTGATTAAGTTGTGGAAAAGAAAAGCTTGACCTATAATGATCACCCCTCCTCCCCCACTTCTCAGTATAAGTGTGTTTTACAAAATGCTAATAAAGGAAAGGGATTGCCGATATAAGTACTGACGTAAAATAGAACTGTTGAAACACCCCAAATAGTGCCAATTAACATGAATAAACCCACCCAGCTTGAAACAAAAGCAAAATACCTTAAGGAATGATGAAATATATGCTGGTAGAGGTCTGATGTTACTCTGTAGACATGCTGCAATAGGCCTGGGCAGCAAGGAAGACACCCAAAAATCTCACCAACACACTTCAAACACACACCCAAGCTGCAACTTCACTTGAAACACTCCTAAATCACTCCAAAACATGTCCAAACATGAGATAAGGAAAGGTATATCAATCTGATATAAATTTGAGACATACAAAAGTCTGAAACAAAATCTTTCTATTGCTGATACGGCAGTTACAGCAACAATAAATAGCAGCAAATTCCTCACCCTTTCTCCACCAAAATAATGCATCGAAACTGGTATTTAGGTTGAAGCGCCTCAACACCAAGTGAAATGTCTCATAGAACCGAGGCACTTCCACCAATACCTCCAACACCCTTCCTAGGATGTATGGCTCAGCATGGTCAAGTGTACGGCCAGCTTGATAAAGCTACAACATCCTCCAACAGTACAGCCTACAAAGGGTTTGTATGGTGCCAACAAACTGCAAATAATGTTCAATCGAAGCATTTATACCTGCTACAAATTGTATGGCCAGGTTTGAAAGGTATGGCCAACCAAATCTCCTCTTCAAATCGCCTCAAACACACAAATAAAAACTCTAAAAAATGAAAGCATTTGCACCATAAATCTGCAATTCAAACCTCTGCAAAAATATTCATCTCCACTACCCAAAATTTAAAACTTCAATTTGAAGCACAATGGCGATCATTGTATGAAATCACTCGACTAGCTAGGGAGGGTTTCATCCCCAAATCCAGCACATCCAAGAGGGTTTTCTCCTTGAAAAACTTTAGTACTCAAGTTAATTCCAACAGCATAACAATATCATTCATCAAGTCTACTTTTCAAATGAGCCCTCAACCTCCTTTTATAACTTTTTCAAAGGGAAATAACCAAATTTTAAAATATAATAATTTATTTTTCTTCCCTCACAATGACCTTTTTGGAGAATTAATATTATTTTCACGTGCAAAGTCCCCTAAGCCTAGGTGTCCAATCTTAAAACACATCTTAACACCTTTAAAACAAGCTATTATACTAAGTTGTCGTTTTTTAATACTTCAACTTTTCACAACTTAAGTGAATAATTAATTAATTACTCAATAATTTACCCGAATTGTGGAAAGCACTGAAACTACATCAGAATCAAACTCTAATCATTACAACACAATTTTGAAGACTTGAGACGATGATCCAAGCCAACCGGGTGACTTATTAAAACTAGACTGCTTCTCCGAGAAGTTTGAAGAGCACACAAAAGGTCGAAAATCACTTACGAAAGTGACATGATGATCCACACTGGCAACTGAGCTCATTGTCATGAAAAAAAACCTTGCAACACCAAACCTGCACACTCCAAGAACTTTGGAGTTCTCCTAAGCACACCAATTAGCCACCAAAAGAGCTTGGAAACTAAACTAATTGTGCACTAATCACTTTTGCTAAAAATGGGGACATCGCATTCTCCTTAATTCACTTAGCCCATATTGAATATGATCCATTATACCAACATGGATAGGCCTTGTTTGAGACAGTATATGATGGCCTCAACTCAATGATTGAGAAGATGAAAGCCATCATAAAAGCAAAAAATCAAAATCCTAAAGAAACTTTCTTCAAACAACTACACAAAATGACCACTCTGCTACATCTTCTTGCCTTTGCATTGAGTCCCAAATGTTATAGTGCTAAGCTCCTTTTTGTGTCTACATGAATTGCCCCATATAGAGATGTTGAAGTCAATCAAAGGTACAAAGCAGCACTTCGCAAACTCTTCATTGATCTTGACATGCAGGATGCAATGAGGATTTAGTTCATGAATTTTGTATGCTCCAGCAACTTTAGTATTGATGATCTTCGTGACAAGTATAAGGTCAATGCCCACAGTTGGTGGTACTTCCATGGCATTTCATTCACACACCCACAACCTCTTGCAATCAAAATTCTATCAAAAGTTTTATAAAAAAAACATTTTTATCTTTTAAGTTTCATTTATATTTTATAGTTTAAATTTCTTAATTTTATAACTCTTAACTCTCTAATTTTGTCTTAATAGGTTGCTAGTTCATCTATATCGAAGTCCACATAGCTCCATACTCCATCCATTCAGTAAAGAGCATTCGACTACACTCGAAAAAGGCAGAAAACTTGGTGTATGTGCATTCAAATTTGCTGCTCCTTTCACACAAACAAAATGGGTACAAGGCAAGGGACACAAGGAAGTGAGGTATCAAGCTAGAGGCATATTGACTTGGACGCTTCCACTTCCCACCTTGCTACACTTGAAGTTGAAGATGAGCCAACTAGCGAGCATGAGAGTGCTCGTCCCACATTTCCCCCTTAATGTTTGGAATCCCCAAATCATTCTCCTTAAAAACATCAAATTGTACAAATTTTTCAAGGCAACTTAATTATCAATCAATGTTGATTGTCTTTTGTGCTTTCACAAAAAACATCTCTTGTAATGAGAAATTTCTTGTTTTTCTCATCAAATGGTCTATAGGCCTTTGAGGATTCTAAATATCCAAAAAGGATGATTTTTTTACTTTTGTAGTCCAACTTGTTCCTTTACTCCTTGGGATTCCATGCACAGTAGGTGGATCAAATAACTTGAAGATGCCACACTAATGGAAGATGACCACACCAAATTTCATAGTGACTCTTCATTCGAAGAGCTACCGCAGATGACCGGTTGCAAAGATAGACTTTTGTTTGAGTTGCTTCTACGTTAAAATGCAAGTTTACTCCTTTGAAATACAAAATAAGGTCAATGCTCCAGCAACTTTAGTATTGATGATCTTCGTGACAAGTATAAGGTCAATGCCCATAGTTGGTGGTACTTCCATGGCATTTCATTCACACACCCACAACCTCTTGCAATCAAAATTCTATCAAAAGTTTTATAAAAAAAACATTTTTATCTTTTAAGTTTCATTTATATTTTATAGTTTAAATTTCTTAATTTTATAACTCTTAACTCTCTACATTAGGTGGGATGAATGACATTGCCCAAACTATATTCATCACAATTTTGTTCATTATTTCAACTACTCCATTTTTGTTGAAGAGTGTGAGGAACTATGAGATGATGTGGGATGATGTTTGATCCCCTTTTCTTGAGATAGTCTTCAAACACCTTTGATATGAACTCATCACCATTATCAATCCTCAATGTGCCAATATGGGATTGTGCATAGAAGTTTCAAAAGCTTCTGATTATATTTTAGTCATCAACAAACAACATTAAGTATTTATCACCACCAATAGAGAGAATTAGAAGTGGACCACACAAATCAAAGTAGATCAACTAGAATTTACTTTCAGCTCTTCAACTTGATTTTTGAAATACTTCTTTTTGCTGTTTAGCCAAGATGCATGATTCACATTTTTCAATTGTTTTGGGCAAAGTTGGTAAACACAAATGTTGTAATGGTATGTAAAAATCTTGCATGCCACAAAAGACTTGCTAACATTCTTCCTTCAAAGAGGTGAGCAAAGTTCCTTGAAATTGAAAGCTCGCCTTTGAGTTTCAGCAACTCTCCTTCATTAAATACAATCAAGATAGTTATACTATCACATTTTCTTTTCATTATTACCTCTGCATCATCTAGCAAAACCGAGTGGCCTTGTTGCCAAATGAACACTAGGGCAGCAAGTTCCATTTTAGTTGACGAAGGTGTACAACACTGTGGAGAATGAAATCTGGAAGCTCTAGTGACTAGAGCCGAATTCTCCCTTTTCCTTCAAGTTGCAAACTTGTTATGTCTCCCAAATATACAAGATCACATCTTCTCAATGAAACTCCTCAAAAAAGTCCCTTTGAAAAGTCATGTGTTATGTGACACCGCTATATAGGACCCAAGCATCATCCCTTGTTGAATCCATTAGGACACAATTAGCATCTTTTGATATGGAAGCACACATTCACTTCCAAACTAAGCCAAATCTAATTCCGAGATTTTCTTTCCATTATGTGCTTCCTTTTGTTTTTTATAGACTCCAATATTATTCCATGATGTTTTACATTTATGAGTCTCATGACTCCCTTTTCTACTACATCACTTGCAAAACAATTTTTGTCTATCATTTTGTTTCTCATGGTGTTGACCATTGTTTTTACTAGTTTTGCCTCCTCATACTCTATTCCCTCCTCTCACTTCTATCATTTCTTTCATTTTTCGAAGATGAAACTTTATTAGAAGCATTGCCTTTTTTATGAGCATAGAAAATATTCTTTTCTATGGTTTTAGTCTTTCTTCCAAAAGCTTTTTCTTTTTTCAGGCATATTTTTAATCAACTGATCAAAGGTGAGCGACTTAAGTTGATCACTTGCTTGCAATGACACCAAATAGGTTGAATATGTGGGAAAAAATAGCTTCTATGAAATATATCAATTTAAGCACTAGTAACTTCAACATCATGCTTGATTACTTGGATTTTTGAAGCTAGACTCATTACATCACCATCTTCAACTTAAGTTTGAACAACTTCAACTATAGACTATAGTTGTATGAATTCCAATTTTGAATAAGAATCGTACAAATCCTTCAACGTGTTCAATGTCTCCCCTGTGGTTTGTTGCACACTTGAATGTGACATAAGATTTCTCCATCAATTGAGGCCCTTAGCAAGGACAATGCCCTAGACTTTTTATGTTTCCATTTTATTTTTTTCTAAATTTGCTATCGGTTCAACTAGTTGTGTGTTTCCACCATAAACGCCAAACCACAAATCATTGAAGACGAGAGTATTCTCAACCTACCTTGACCATTTTAAACCTATGTTCTCCGTGGACACATCCCCAACACTTTTTGACACACATTTTGAGGACACCTCAAAAACATCCCCCTATCATCCCCGCTCAAAAAAAATTGGCCTTGACATCTCAAGAATGGCCCAAATAATTAGGCATCCCAGCAAAATACACTCATGTATAGGACAAGAAAACCACAACAACCATCCTCGGGATGGCTAGGGACATCAATGACATATCTCGATTGTCCCGAGGACAAGCACTCATCAACTCAATTTTTTTTACAAAGACCCGAAATGAATTAAAAATATTTTATTGTTCCTTTTTGGGACCCACACCACTCTCAGCCCTAACTGAGAGACTTCAATCTACAAAACATCAAATTCTCAAGCTCCTTTATAGTTTATGACAATCACATGTTGTTAGGGTTCACTTGCAAGATTTGAAAGTTGCTTTCAGCCATTTCAGTTGGTCAACTAGCAAGGTTTTCAAGATAAAATTAAGCAAAACAATACCTAGGATTTCAAGCTCTTTTTGTACCTCTCAAGTGGTCTTTCAATCCCAAGATGGTTGTTTTCTATTATTGGAAATGACAATTTTTAGTTGTTTTTGCAATCACAAAATTATAAGTTTGCAACATATAATGGCAAATTTTTCAATCTTATTGAGGTAGCCTCCTTTCTTATCTCAATACAGAGTCAAGAACTTGTTGTCGCTTGTGTCAACCACTACAATCCTGAGACAAGGGAGATAGGTCCATTTATTGCACAAGTTCTTTGTAAGCTTAGGCATAGCCGCATATTTTCTATGTTTTTATCATTTTATAGTTGGAACTTGCAACCTTCGAGAATTTTGTTGTAAATGTTATGTATTAAGAATCTATAATGTATATGATGAATGCCTTACGAATGTTATCATATGAATATTTGAAATTGATGAATGCCTTATGAATGTTATCATATGAATATTTTAAAATTTCCCTATATTTTTAATTTTCCCCTTTTTTTAATAGCCATCCCCTTTGCCAAAATGGCCTCCAAAAAATATATCTGTTGAAATGTGTCCCCCAGAAAGTATATTTGGTAGCCTCCTTTCTTATCTCAATACGTAGTCAAGAACTTGTTGTCGCTTGTGTCAACCACTACAATCCTGAGACAAGGGAGATAGGTTCATTGATTGCACAAGTTCTTTGCAAGCTTACACATACCCGCATATTTTCTATGTTTTTTATCATTTTGTAGTTGGAACTTGCAACCTTTGGGAATTTTGTTGTAAATGTTATGTATTAAGAATCTATAATATATATGACGAGTGCCTTACGAATGTTATCATATGAATATTTGAAATTGATGATGCCTTATGAATGTTATCATATGAATATTTTGAAATTTCCCTATATTTTTTAAATTTCCCTTTTTTTCAATAGTCATCCCCTTTGCCAAAATGGCCTCCAAAAAATATATCTATTGAAATGTGTCCCCCCCAAAAATATATCTAGTAGCCTCCTTTCTTATCCCAATACATATTCAAGAACTTGTCGTCGCTTGTGTCAACCACTACAATCCTGAGACAAGGGAGATAGGTTTATTGATTGCACAAGTTATTTGCAAGCTTAGGCATAGCCACATATTTTCTATGTTTTCATCATTTTGTAGTTGGAGCTTGCAACCTTTGGGAATTTTGTTGTGAATGTTATGCAGTAAGAATTTATAATGTGTATGATGAATGCCTTACCAATGTTATCATATGAATATTTGAAATTGTTAAATGAAATAGCTACAGTCAGATATAAATCGCTAATACCAAGTATATTTACTTGATGAATATTAAATGAATATAAATGGTATATATATTCAATTGCATATATATAGGTCTAAACGTCCTTAATAATTCTTAAATAAATCGATTAACATTTCGGTTGTCTTAGTTAAGACGAAGAGACTCTATGACAAAAGACACGTCCCACTCATAGGACGTGTCTCCCTATCTATATACATATGGTGAATTCGATAAGAAAAGACATCGAAATCATAAATGTTCTACTCTTGCTGATTAGAATTAATAGAGAGAGAAATCTGAAGAAATGTAATCGTCTTCAACATGGTATCAAAGCGAGGTTCTTCAAATTTTATTTGGCATCGTCAGGTATTTGATAAAGGGCAGATCTTCGAATTCCTTAAAGAAGGACTGCATCCAGCATGAAGCATCAACGCAGGCAAATTGGAGGAGACATCATGGTTTGTGGCCGCGCCTTTGGCTCTAGCCACGAGCCTACGTTACCCGCACATGATATGGCGCACAAACAAGCACACGGAAATTCGCGAGAGAGAGACCCTACCAGTGCCTAGAGATACTTCGCCGGAACAAGAACCTTGGCACGCATTCAATTAGTCGAGGTTGTCTGAAGCTACAAATTGATCGAAATCCTTCAGGGAGTCGAGTAACAAGTCAAGGCAATCATCTGTAGAGGCGACAACACTCTCGGGATTCTATCCTGGCATATCTTAGTTGAAAATGACACACTTCTCCACTGCCGAACATTGCAGACTGACGGCATCTATTGTTTAGGCATTATAGCGCTGCCTCAATGTCGTGGGAATGCAATGCGATGTTGAGGGTGGTGCGGGTGGCGAGAGCCGAAGGCTACGTAGCCGCCAGCAAAGAGATTTGCCCCCGGGTCGTGAGTGTCTCCTTCAATGATCAAGCTTCCCAAACTCTTAACATAAATCAATCTAATTGATGATCACCTTCCTATGTATGATCTGTGAGCAAGAGCATGGGAATGGCGGAGTAGTGATTGAGTGATTCGAGTGAAGAATCGAAGACAAGTGATTGATTAGCTTTGGGCGCCAAACACACATAAATTTAATTGCTATTTTTAATAATTTAAATTTATTATTAAATATTTAATAAATTCTTATTATTTATTTTAAAATTGTTTTAAATGCAGACTTGGTGTTTAAAACACAGTTATCATTTTTCTTCCAAAATACTCAAGTAATTTCGGGGACATTACACAAGACAATCGGAGCAGAAGCCTGGAACATTCTTAGAACCGTCGACGGAGTCTCTACTAAATTCTTGTGAGAATATTTTTTGTTCTGTTCGGAAGGAAGAAATAAAGCATCGGCTACACTTATATGATCGGACTCTATAGTGTCTGGATCAAAATGAGCAATATAGCTCCGCCCATAAGTGGCTCCGCTATGGCATGGGTGTTGATTATCTGCTAATTCCCTATCAGTTCGTGGGCTTCCAATGCGCTCAAACTTAGACGGGAGAGGCCTCTGTGTTACTCACTTTCTTTGGATCTAATCCTGGCTGGAGAAGCTACGTGGTAATATCTATGATCGACATAAATCCAATGCACACAAAATAAATGAAACTCTCAACTTAAAATCACAGGAGAAGTGCTGGAGTGATCACCTAGTATGCAACCCGATGATGGAAATCCTCATGAGCGTTGGCCAGAGCCATTGGCTCTGCCTAGACGACGGAGGCAATCTTGGTCTCGATTGGTTGAAACATGCCTATCCTCAAAAAAATTTCATACTCTGAGATTTGAAGGTTTCACCTAAATATATCATATTGGAATTTTGTGTTTGGCATAACCGATATTTGGTATAATCCAAAATTCACCCTTCGATTATTTGCTTCAGTGCTGACTGTGCGTAAAAGAAGCCTTTAATACATCAAAATGAAAGTTATGGAGATTGAAATCTGACTGGCATCCTTGATTAAAGAGATAAGTATTTCATGTCCTTTATAATGCCCATCAATTTTTGTAGTCATTAATTCATCATATAACATTGGATAAATGAATCTTGTATGCTTCTAGCATTTGTATTTCTCTTCAAAATAGTTGACTCATATGAACTATTAAGGAATCTCTTCTTAATGTGCATTAGGATGGACTAAGAGATTGCTCTCAAAAGGAAGAAGAGAATGGAGACACTACTTGCAGCCATGAGACTGAATAAATGGCTGAAGACATCTCTTCAAAGAGGAAGAATTAACCTTGAGAGGGAGCTCTATGATTCTGTAAGGGTTGCAGTGTTGATGCTAAATCCTTGAAGTACCTCTTCAGCAGTTGAGATCAGAATTACTCAAGTCAGTCAACCTGGATTTAACATTGGTAGCTCCGCAAAACTATTTATAATAGAGGGATCTGGGATGAGGTTGAAAAGGACAACCCTGAATCTCTACAGAGATGTGCGTTGGAATCAATTTCTCTAAAGCAAGCGTTGCAGGCATTCTTGGACGATAAAGTCAGGAGGTTGATGCAAGTGCTTGAAGATTCAGAGGGAGCCTACTGAACCTAAAGAAGATGATCGAAAGAGTACCTCTGAATGTTGTTTCAGGTTGAGCTCTGCAATGATATCCTAATGTAGTAGGAAGCAATCTTCTATGGCACTGAGTACAACAGAAGCCGAATATATTTTTGCCTCTATTGGAGCAAGAGAAGCAGTATGGTTCCGTAAATCGCTTGTGGGATTATTTGATCAAAGGCATATAGAGATTCCTTACCACTATGTGTGAGACATAGTAGAAAGGAATGTGATCCAGTTGGACTATATTAGTACAAGCGATCAAACAACCGACATTCACCAAAACTCTCTCAAGAGTCAAAATTGAACACTCTAGAAGAAACTTGGTATGGTTGAAATGTAAGTTATTTTTGAGATTGAGACTCAAATTGTTTATTTTGTACTAATGTGGTTAAAAGATGTTTAATGTGTAAACTCTTTTGTCATGTGAGTGACTCCATGACTGCATGGGCTCACCCCCTTTGTGTACATTATTGAAAGGTGACGATCTTTCAATAATGAACACTTTGACATTGTAAGGTGACGACTTTACAATGATTAGTTTTCACTATCATGATGGATATCGTATGACTTGATATCCGTGGACATGTCATGATAGTAGCTCTTGGACATTTTGATAGATGTCATGAGACCTGATATAAATTTGAAGATCATTATGATCTTTATTCATGGTGGATATGTATATATATCCGTGGATATGCCATGATTTATTATGGTAGACATCATGTGACTTGATGTCAGTGCACATACCATAATGAAGATGTGTTATGAAGAATGTCATGTGACTTGACACTTTCAGAAGCATACCATATCTTTTGATATCACGAGTAAGGTGATATCACTTTATACTTGATTGAAGTTATCTTCCCTAGCTAAGAGGGAGTGTTGAATAATGAAGATGTATTATGAAGAATGTCACGTGACTTGACACTTTCAGAAGCATACCATATCTTTTGATATCACGAGTAAGGTGATATCACTTTATACTTGGTTGAAGTTATCTTCCCTAGCTAAGAGGGAGTGTTAAATGAAATAGCTACAGTCAGATATAAATCGCTAATACCAAGTATATTTACTTGATGAATATTAAATGAATATAAATGGTATATATATTCAATTGCATATATATAGGTCTAAACGTCCTTAATAATTCTTAAATAAATCGATTAACATTTCGATTGTCTTAGTTAAGACGAAGAGACTCTATGACAAAAGACACGTCCCACTCATGTGACGTGTCTCCCTATCTATATACATATGGTGAATTCGATTCTCAAGAAAAGACATTGAAATCATAAATGTTTTGCTCTTGTTGATTAGAATTAATAGAGAGAGAAATCTGAAGAAATGTAATCGTCTTCAACAGAAATTGATGAATGCCTTATGAATGTTATCATATGAATATTTTGAAATTTTCCTATATTTTTTAAATTTCCCTTTTTTTCAATAGTCATCCCCTTTGCCAAAATGGCCTCCAAAAAATATCTCTCTTGAATTGCATCCCCCCATCCCCTGACATCCCTGTTAGTTTTTAATGATCAGATATATATGAACTGAAAACAATCAGATTATGCAGCACATAAGACAATAGACACAGCAAGATACCCTGGGAAAACCCTCCAACCTGAGGGAGAAAAACCCAGCCAATATATCTCTTATATATTGATAGAATAAGAGCAGAGATCTGCTTTCAACTCAGGCATAACACAATGCCGATTCAATACAATGAAAAATAGGCACCTCTCTTAGATGCAAATACAAGTGAATATGTTTCTCCTTGA
This sequence comes from Sequoiadendron giganteum, assembly GCA_007115665.2. Classification (NCBI taxonomy): domain Eukaryota; kingdom Viridiplantae; phylum Streptophyta; class Pinopsida; order Cupressales; family Cupressaceae; genus Sequoiadendron; species Sequoiadendron giganteum. The sequence goes on from CM021104.1 coordinate 656,164,162, forward strand.
AATCGATCTGCTGCTACAGAAATGATGACCTGCTGCAAGGTGCGAACTTCTTTTGAGAAAATGCGAATTGATGAAATGAACTTGATAATCAAATGAATGATCACCGACTTGTATAAATACACAAAGGGAGAAGATTCGCGTCTCTTCATGGAAGGAAGTCCGCCCAAGAGATGTGTCTCAATATTATCAATTCGGCCTTCAAACAAAACAAGTGACTTTTAGAAAATGGCGCCTCACTAAAGTCGGCCCCAGATTAATAATTAAATATTAATTATTAAATAATATAAATCGAATCTTCCTTTTATAAATCGACTTTAAGATAAATTGAATAGCCAAAGGCTATATTAAATTTATCTCCTCAATATTGAGCCTAGAAGTAGTCATCCAAACGCTGATCTGCATCAACACTCCCTCTCAACTAGGGAGGAATACTTCCAACTGTACAAGTCATATCACCTCATCGTGATGACGAACACCATGGCTACACCCATGTGTGAAAAGAGCATATCACCTCATCGTGATATCGAACACCATGGCTACACCCATGTGTGGAAAGGATCTTATCACCTCATCGTGATAGCATATCACCTCATCATGATATCAACCATTATGGCTATTCCCATGAATGGTATATGTGCACAAGTCCCCATCAATCAACGTGATGTCGTCACCACATCGTGACGTTCACCATAGATACTCCCAGAGGGTGAACAAGTACAAGTACAAGAAAATCATCACGAACTCTCTCACGTGATGTTGTCATGGAGTCACACACATGACATCCACCTTGGCTACTCCTAGAGGGTGGAAACAAGGGCTTGCACCTCAAATCTCTCTTATAGAGAGAAATGCATTAGAGCAAATCATAGAAGATCACTGAAGCTGAGACTCCCTCTCAGCTAGGGCTTCATTCTCCACAATACCAGGCTTGTCTCGGAAGTACACAAACTTTACTCTGGAGAGGGGCTTGGTGAGAATGTTTGTCGTCTGCTCATCAGTGCTAATGTATTTCAACTGAATTGTTTTCCTCAATACCATATCTTTGATATAGTGGTATTTTGATCTCAAAATGCTTGGTCCTATCATGAAACACTGGGTTCACAGAAAGCTTCACACAACTTTGATTATCACAGTGAATGATAGTAGGCTCCAATGATTGTCCAAACAATCCTGCAAGGAGCTTTTGAAGCCACACTGCTTCTCGAGATGCCATACATGCTGCAATATACTCTACCTCTGCGGTACTCAGTACAACTGAAGACTGCTTCCTGCTACACCAGGAGATCATAGCAAACCCCAAACTAAAACAACATCCAGAGGTGCTCTTTCGATCAATGACACACCCTGCCCAATCGGAATCAGTATAACCATGCAGCTTCAAGTCCACACCAGAAGAATATCTCAAGCCATATCCAACTGTGCCACGCAAGTATCTCAAGATATGCTTTGCTGCAACTAGATGTATTTGCCTTGGTTCACACATGAACTGACTAAGTGCACTCACTGCATAGCAAATATCTAGTCTAGTATTGACTAGATACATCAACGATCCAATCAACTGCCTGTACATAGTAGGATCCATCAGATCTGAACTAACTGCAGCTTCCCTTAGCTTCTGAAAGTTTGTTTCCATAGGTGTAGACATGGATTTACAATCCATCATACCAAATCTCTTCAAGATGTCAATAGTATACTTCCCTTGACATAGAATGATCTCATTTGGTTTCTGCCATGCTTCTAGGCCAAGGAAGCAATGCATAAGACCAAGATCCTTCATTTCAAATTCAGAAGCAAGATCCTTCATTTCAAATTCAGAAGCTAGCTCCTTCTTGCATTTGAAAATGAGGTGTTCTTCTCTAGTAAGAATTAGATCATCAACATATAGAACTAAGATCAATGCTTCGAGTTCAATTACCTTGAAGTAAAGGTTTGAATCAACGTCATTCTTAGAGAAACCCAAACTCATCAGGTATTGATCAATTCTTTCATACCAAGCACGAGGAGCCTACTTAAGGCCATACAATGCCTTCTTCAGCCTGCAAACATGAGACTCCTTCCCATGAAGCTCAAAGCCATCAGGTTGCCCAATATATACCTCTTCCTCAATTACACCATTTAGAAATGTTGTCTTCACGTCCATCTGGTGTATCTTCCATCCCTTAGATGCTGCAAGAGCAATGATGGTCCTAACGGATGTATAACGAGCAACTGGAGCAAAAGTTTCCTCATAATCTATCCCCTCTTTCTAAGAGAATCCTCTAGCCACAAATCTAGCCTTGTACTTCTCAATGCTCCCATCTGTTGCATGCTTGATCTTGAAGAGCCATTTAGAAGATACCACAGATTTGCCTTCAAGTCTAGGTACGATGTCCCAAACATCATTCTTGAGGATAGAGTGATATTCCTCAGACATGGCATCTTTCCATACTTGCTGACCTGTAGCTTCCTCAACACTGGAAGGTTAAGACTCAATCATTTGACTCGTCAAGGCAACATAGTTTGAAAACTTCTGAGGTCTTTTGCTTTCTCTGAAAGTTCCTCTAGGAGCTGCAAAGTTTTCTGCCTCCTACATTGTTCGCCTAGCCCATAGAGGTCTCTTTCTACCAATAACAATGTCAGTAGGCCCATCAGTAGGTTCCAAAGGCTCAACTAGTTCATCATCTTCTTTTGGATCAGTAGCCTCCCTCTGAATCTCAAGATTATGGTCAACTTCAATATCTTGAGAAGACTCTTGATCTTCGTTGTCTATCTCCATGTGAGTGCCCTTGGATCTCTTGAATGCAACATCCTCTTCGAATGTAACATCCCTGCTAATCTCAATCAACTTCTAACCTGGAATGTAGATCCTGTAGGCTTTAGAAGTCTCACTGTAGCCCACAAATATTCCCTTCTTGCCAGATGGTTCCAATTTAGTTCTTTTATCTTTAGGTACATGAATATACACAAGACAGCCAAATATTCTCAAATGACTGACTTCAGGCTTTGCGCCTATGAAGGCTTCTTCAGGAGTTATGTCCTCCAAGATGTGATGAGGGCTTCTATTCAGAACATACACAACTAACCTGGAAGCTTCGGCCCAAAGGAAGGTGGGTAGATCCTGATCATGAATCATGGCCTTTGTTGCTTCTACAATAGATCTGTTCTTCCATTCTGCTACACCGTTTTGTTGAGGATTGTAGGGAACACAAAACTCCCTCTTAATTCCTGCTTCAACACAAAAAAATTGAAAAACTTCCAGAGATGTATTCTCCTCCGTTGTCAGATCTCAAAACTTTGATCCTTTTCCCAGACAAGTTTTCTACTTGAGCTTTGAATTCTTTGAATCTCTCAAGTACTTCCTCAAATTCTTTAGTCTTTAAGAAATAAATCCAAGTCTTTCTAGAGTAGTCATCAATAAAGATTACATAATACAAGACACCACTCAAAGAAGTAACAGACATTGGACCACACAAATCAGAATGTACAAGATCTAGAATGCATTTAGATCTACTTTCACTACTATGTAAAGGTCTTTTAGTGTTCTTACCCAATGCGCATCCTAGACAAGTACCTTCATGCTCCTGGCTCAGTTTAGGAATGCCGGTGACCATCTTCTCCAAGGTTGGAAGAGCACGGAAGTGAATGTGAGAAAATCTTCTATGCCAAAGCTCACATGAACTTGAAGCATCATGCAACAAGGCTTGTAGAGGACGAGTGGAGAGCCTGTAGAGATATTCTTGTCGAACACCAATCACACTGGCTGTCTTGATGTTAGAGTTCTTTGGCCATGCAAAAACTTTTCCTTTAGAGAATGCTACTTGATACCCCTTGTCTTCTAAGGCTGAAATTGAGACAAGGTTCCTCTTGATGCCAGGTACAATTAGTACATCACTCAACTGCAAGGTGATTCCTGAACCTAAGTGAATAGTGGAGGTCCCAACGCCTTTCACAGAGTAGCATGCATCATCTCCAATTATAACTTGAACACTTGAATCTCTCATCACCAAATCTGAGAGGTGTTCTCTAAACCCAATGATGTGACAAGAGGCACCACTATCAATCAACCAAGTGTTGCTATCTGTTGAAACATTGCTTGATAAGGCAAAGTAGAAAAGGAATTCCCTTGAATCCTTTTGAGGAGAGATCTCATCCACATCCGCAAATGAAGCATGTTGCTTAGGCCTTGTTGGGCAATCCTTTGCATAGTGACCAAACTTGTCACATCTAAAACATTGAACACGAGATAGATCCCTCTTCTTCTTGAATGCAGGGGCACCATCTAACCCTTTATCTCTATTCCTCTTGAAGTATCCTTTCTTTCCTCTTTTTCCTTTCTTCTTCGAGGATTGAGCAGAAAGAACATGAATGTCTTCATTTGTAGAGCTTTGACCAATGCCTCTTGCAGCCAACCTTGATTCTTCTTGAATACAATCTGCCCTCAACCGATCAAACTTAGGAAGTTTTCATCTCGCACTGATTCCTTGAATGTATGACTCCCAAGATGGAGGAAGGCCATTAAGGGCCAACATAGTCAAATCCTTGTTGTCAACAATATGCCCAATGGTAGAGAGTTGATCTCTCAACTCAGTGATCTTCATGAAGTATGAGATGACGGAATCTCCTTTCACCATCTTGATGTGATGAAGTTGTTGCTTTAATGCAAGAGCCAACTCGTGTTGTTGATTTCATACATATCCTCCAAGGTCTTGAACATATCTCTTGCAGTTTGCAACTTAGAGATGATTGGCACAATGTGATCTTTCACGGAATCAACCAACATCTTTTTCGCCTTAGTGTTATTTTTCTTCCATTGAGGCTTCTCACTCTCTTCGGTTGGTTCAGGAACTTCATTCTCCACGAACTCAGCTAACTCATTTTCCTCCAAAGCGAGCATCACTCTAAACTTCCAGGATGCGAAGTTTGATGCACCCTCAAGTTTGTCTTCAACCTTGAGCCCGTTCACCATTTTGATATGGAGATAGATGCAATCAAAGATGAGAACAATAATGGAGGATAACGCTCTGCTTATATAAATCTGATCTAATCTTTCCTTAGACCCACTCTGATACCATGTTAGTTTTTAATGATCAAATATATATGAACTGAAAACAATCAGATTATGCACCACATAAGACAATAGACACAGCAAGATACCCTAGAAAAACCCTCCAACCTGAGGGAGAAAAACCCAGTCAATATATCTCTTATATATTGATAGATTAAGAGCAGAGATCTGCTTACAACTCAGGCATAACACAATGCCGATTTGATACAATGAATAATAGGCACCTCTCTTAGATGCAAATAAAAGTGAATATGTTTCTCCTTGAAATCGATCTGCTGCTACAGAAATGATGACCTGCTGAAAGGTGCGAACTTCTTCTGAGAAAATGCGAATTGATGAAATGAACTTGATAATCAAATGAATGATCATCGACTTGTATAAATACACAAAGGGAGAAGATTCGCGTCTCTTCATGGAAGGAAGTCGGCCCAAGAGATGTGTCTCTCAATATTATCAAGTCGGCCTTCAAACAAAAGACGCGACTTTTAGAAAATCGCGCCTCACTAAAAGCCCCAGATTAATAATTAAAAATTAATTATTAAATAATATAAATTGAATCTTCCTTTTATTAATCGACTTTAAGATAAATTGAATAGCCAAAGGCTATATTAAATTTATCTCCTCAATATCAAGCCTGGAAGTAGTCATCTAGACGCTGATCTGCATCAACAGTCCCGATCTTAGAAACTTGGTGGAACATAGTTCTAAACAAGTGTCCTTCCTAATTAGTGTTTGTACGAACAATTGGTATAATTGAATGCATTTTGCTATCAAATGGAGATGGATTCCTTCCTTAACACTCCAAAAGGTCCTTTCCTATATACTAGTAAGCCAACATACCAAACCTCTCAATATGCTTGTTGTACCCAAACCAATTTTTTTGCTTCATTAAGGAATTTTGCTTAAAGAGTCTATAATTTGTTAAAATGATGTCAAAATACAAGTTTTTGGGCGGGTCAAGTATGGACTTTGGTCAGTGTCATGTCAGTCATCAGCGACAACTAGTAAGTACCTGGAAGTTAGAACCTGAACCTGGGATCCAAAGCAGAACATGGATGATGGAGAAGTATTTCACGACGGAATTATACTCCTACAAGGTCATTTCGGTGACGAGAGCAGTGTTTTTCAAAGCAAAGACTAATGAATTTTCAAGCAGAAAACAGATCTGCGCCCTTGTAGCTCAGGGGTGCCCTTCTTTTTGGAGGCTCAGATCTTGTTGCATGTGTTTGCAAATAGGTTCAATCTCTTCAGAATTAGCCCAGCTTTCCGTCGAGCTATCAAGCGAAGATGTACGCAGTGTAGAACTCCGGTTATCAAGGTCAGAAGTTGGAGGTACAAAGAGAGTACATGCCACAGAGATTGTCATATTCATGATTTTTGCGCCCTTGTAGCTCAAGGGCGCCCTTGAATTTGGTCTCCCAAATGGATGGATTTGCAAATGGGGTCTTCTTGAGATCGTTTTTTATCTAGTCTGGCTTTGCAACGCATCAGTTCGCAAGGTGATCCGACATTCCAAGTGACCGTGACAAAGGTTCTACCAAGCACGTAAATCAGAGGATGGAGAAACGTGGCAATACACAGCTGCACATCTATAAGCCAGGGACGCCCAACCTTTAGGCCTGCCAGATGAGGTTTTTAGCCTTTGTAGTCTTCACGAGACTTGTGCTCAATTTCTCCATCTATCCAACGAGTTCAACCATCAGCCTCCGAGATTTGGCAAACGCTCGTACATGCGAGGTCAGTGTGAGAATGCTGAAAGTGAAAGCAACTGAAAAATGGCTAAGTATGGGAAGTACACATCTCCTTGAAAGAGGCGCCCTTCTCTTTGAGGTCTTAAAAGCAGTTTTCTCACTTTGTCACCTCCAGAGACATCTCTTGTAAGTTGATCTAGCTACGCAGAGAGACAGACGGTGCACGAATCGGAGCACTCCAGCTCTTGGTGTCAGGGGTCGAAGTATGGCATCCAAATGAAAGTTACACTTTTGTCAAAATGATGTGTGCGCCTTCACAAGCCAAGGGTGCCCTTCTTTTTGGGGTTCTTAATGCAGCTTTCAGGTACCTTACATACAGTCATTAGATGCAGAATACTTTCAGTCACGTAATGAACCTATCATCCAGTCAGCAAGGTTCATCATTCACCGGTAATGGCAGTTTGAAGCGTCAGATGGAAAAACAGAGAAATGGCTAACTCTGGAATCATTGCATCAATTTAATCAAAGGCGCCTAATTGTTTGTGTAAATGTAATCAAATCTCTTCTCAGATGGGATCCTAAGAAATACTAAGATTTAGACTAAGGTCAGAATTTCTGTATAAAATTTCTAAGACAAATAATATTTATCCTCTATGTTCAGATTTTAGATTTCCAGATTTTGATTTCCAAATATGAATTGCTTATTAAATGTGTTGATTGCAGAAAATTGTCCAATTTCTATGTTTGCATATCGAATGAGGAACCACCATAAATAAGGGAAGGGCCCGCCCCTAAGAGGCACGCCTCATGAGAGGACGTGTCTCCATGAGTGGAGACACGTCCACTCATGGGACGCGTCCTTTAGGGTGCGGCTTGTTAACAGACTTGTTTACCATTTGTTATGTATACATTAACACGTATACACCCTTCTACATGATGGCGGATGTCATAAGAGGATTCCGATTTCAAGTAAATGCAGAATATATTATCACATGTAAGATCGTATTTTATATGTATGCTCATAAATTCGATCTGAATGTTTCTTAGATTTATTTGAAATAGAAGAGATGCTCTTTGATCACTTATGAATGACGATGATGCTTTACAGCAATCGTCATTCATATCTGACCGAAGCTATCATCTTTAACAGTTTGAGGTGTCAAATGTTGATTTTAGCAGTTGCAGTTCCCAACAGACATTTCATCCTCGCTATGCAGGCTTTGCAATGGATATCTCTGATCAGTCATAGGTTCACTCAGTCATCCGAAAATCAGAGCTGAACATGGCCAACTGTAACTTTGCAATCAGCTATAAAATAGGAGATAGTCAAAAATCCAATAACTCTTGCAAATGGACACCTAGAAGGTCAAATTTGGACTTTCTGGAATCAATGAAGTTTGCCGAACACATCTAGATGCTGTATATTTTTGGCTAAATGACTAAAATAATATTTTAATATTTGTTTTGCATGGAAAGTGTTAAATGGCGATTTTCTTCAATAATTTATTATTGGCGCCTCTTTAATGCTAAGTCTTAAGTTCGCATGCTAAAACAATATTATTTTAATTCTCGAGACTCAGAGTCAGTGGCAGTTTAGCTGGTGGAGGGCCAATCAAATTCTTTCCCTCGGAGTTAGGGTTTCAGAGCTTGCAGTCTTGCTTTTGTGGAACGATTTTGCTCTATTTATGCAAGCATGGCATCCATTTCTCACTCATCTAGCTTAGCAAATTCGAATTTCTTCAGAGTTGGGCAAATTTTCATCAGACAATCAAGTTCGAAAGCATCAAAGACATTCTTTTGCAGGTACAAGTCCAGATTCAACAGCAGAATTCAAGGCAGAGTGGTGATTTTGATAGAAGAAAACAAAAATAATAAAAAACTAAGAAAAACATCTTTCTTCTTATCTAAAATTCTTCCATTTTCTCATCTAAAATTCTCACATGTTCGAAGAATTGGTAAATTTTGGCAAAACAAAACAGCTGGATTGATTCACAATGACTTCCTTAGACAAACCCATGTGCTAGAATTTTCAGGAAAATTTGTTCCAAAGCATCAATTCTTGAGGCTTTGATTTTCTTAACTGAAATTCCTTTGCATGGCTGAGTAGAAGTCGAATTTTTGCATTTCTGATGTTCTAGGCTATCTTAGAATCATTTTTTGAGCAAAACCCATATCTCAAAATTTTCCATGAAAATTTACCTCTAAACAAGCTATTTTTAGCCTCAGCAGGCTATTTTTAGCCTCAGCAGGCTATTTTTAGCTTTCCAAAAAAGTTGTCAGAATATAGCCGTGTTCACAATCAACAAGCGAGTTTCAATGTCAGATCACTGGTGGAGAAGACATGCTACATAGGCATGGGATACTTCATCGGAGCTTCAGTTCCCCAGAAGGTAACACAGTCAACAACCTCGTAGATGGGTTGATTGCTCGAGATCAGGGCCAGTAGACTTCAGTTCCAGCCTTTCAGGATAGACTTCATGCACAGCAGTTAACTTGACGCTTCTTTCCAAGTTAACTCGCTGTCTCACATCTCACACATGTCTATCTTGGAAGTATCTACATTCACTTGGAGTTTCATCTAGGTTTTTACGTTAACTGATGGTAGTATTCCAGTTAACTTGCTTTCAATAAGGACGTGCATGCTTGCACATTGTCCATTTAGATTAGATGTTTTGGTTAACTGATGGTAGCTTGCCAGTTAACTGTATAGTTTGTTTTATTAGGGTTTAGCAATAAAATCTTGCATGCATTGCAGGACTGTAGTTGACTCAAGGTGATTTTAGGGTTGCCTACACCTTTGATGTCTATAAATAAGAGCTTTCAACTCATTTGTAATTAACTTTTGCTTGATAGCTTACATGTTGCGCCCACCTTGCCTGTAGTATTGTTATTATTGTATCTATTCAAGAACTTTTGCACGAGAGAGTAATATATGTTGTGCCTACCTTGACTATAATATTGCTTATTTTGTATCTGTTCACAAGTATTTATTATGATAATGAATTGTTATGCCACTTGGGTTTCATGCAATTATTATGGTGAATGCTTACCTTAGTTAAATATAGTGGCTAGTTTGATCGTAGATTGTACGCATGTCTCGCCTATGCAATTTACTGTCCTAGTTGGCTATCCTTTATGTTTTGTTATCAATAAGCCTATTCAAATTGAGCAAATTGTTGTGCCACCTTGCCTTCATGTTGAGAGTTTGTACCTAAAGCTTATCGTGTGATGTGTGTGATAATAAACCTATTCAGCCAAGCAAATTGTTGTGCCACCTTGCCTCCACGTTGTGAGTCTGTACCCGATTTATCGTATAAAACCATTCCTGCTCCTTTTCCTCATGCTTTGTTTTCTTGAGGAAATTGGATAGATTAAAGTATTTAATTTTAGTTGTAGTTAAGACCTGCGAAACCAAAGAAAACCCTTAGCTGCAACGTCCTTGGTTTCCTTAACCTTGTGCCTCTTCCAACTGAGTCGAAAAAGATAGGTTTAGATTACTTTACTTTCAGAACGCATACCAACAAAAGAGGGAGCTTCCCCTCCTAATTTGAAGAGCACTCATTACGTAGTGTGCATAGTTGTCCGTACAAACTTACACTCCAGAGGTGTTAGTTATTACGCCAACAATGCTCACCTTTCCAATATACCCATCAATACATGAAATAAGTTTGTCCTTTTGATACAATCAGTACATGTAAGGGATGTTAAAGCATGTGGGATGTTAAAGCACGTGAGAGTAGAGTGGTGTGTGACACTTAGGTAACACATGAAATGATTCACCATATCAATGACACTTGCTTAGAAAGAAATATCCTACTCAAAATTTCTTAATATCGAGATTTACATCTACCAATAGCATCAAATGGGTAACAAACGGAAATGGAGAATTAAAAAAAATTGCCCTTATTTCTCCCCAGCAAATTATAAGGTCTAAGTCATGAACATCATTGTTGTAGCTATGTTAGGTATTAGATGCAGTAGTTCAATCGTAACAGCTTGACTAAAAAATTAAACTAAAGGTATCATGTATAACAAGCGTTGTGATTTGTTTTAGATTTACAAAGTTTATTTTTATTTTTTGGAATTATTTATTCTATGAAAATGACACTTAAATTTTGTGAAATAAGTCATTGAAAATCTTCAAATTAAAATATTTGTAAATATCCTCTACAAATTAAAAGAATGCTTTTTCTTTTCCCTAAAAAGGATTATTCTCCAAAAGAAATTACTTTATGCAATGAAATATTTTTCCAACATTTCAAAAAATAAAACTCATCAATTCTTCGCTATAACATGCATCTTTGATTTGAAATTTGAAGAGACTCTTGGCTGATTTGAAAGATTTAAGGCTCAATTTCTGCAGGCCAAAAATATATGCTAAGGCATGGAATTATCAGATAGCATGTGGTTATTACAAGCGATACATATATTTTCTAGAGCATCCAGAATTTTGCAAGTGCATGGGTAATGCAAGTTAAGGCACACGAGTAATCGCAGATAGGATGTAGATTCATGAAATATCGAATACAGTTTTTGCAGGTCATAAAAACAAGGAATAGACTGCGCATGAACAATGCAGAATAAACTGAATGTATAGAGCACACAGATTTTTGCATGTAAACACATGGAGGTGCAAGAAATACCAAATACTTAAACTAGAACAATCTTTTATAAAAATTTGGATGCCAAGAAAAATGTGTGAGCTTCTTTGTAGAATAAAAATGAATGAAAAAATTTATTTGAAGCCCTAGACAAATGGAGGATCATTTTATTGCAAGATGGAGGATGAATAGATGAAACTTGTGCTCTAATACCAACGTCAAGCCAGGAATGGATTGAAAATACAAACACAAATGAAAAAATAATCTTCAAACTCAAAAATTGTATTCATTTCCAAATGTGTTTGAGAAGTACATATTCAACAACAAAACATGACAACTCAGTTCATCTCTAAGATGATCTTTTTGTTCATCTCTAGGATGACTATTCAAATTCTACAAAAGAAATATATTTGCAATGATAATATAAAATTATTATTACATTTATTAACTATACCCTAGGATTATATAGATACTATTACATGAATTTTGATGTCCAATTGTCTTGTTTTAAGTACGATCTCATAATTCATGATAAAATTTGTATTGCAATTATTGTCAAAAGAACTCTTGTAACTTTGTGTGCAATCCTTCCATGCTTAATGTTTGTGTTTTCAATGCAATCCTGTTTCACTTATGCTTTTCAGTTTCTTTGTTTAATTGAAAATTGTAAGTGTCATCTAGTTAAATTAAATTATTTTCTACAATAGGTAGTTTTTATATACAAAATTTTCTTGTCTAATGCAGAAGTCTTGAATCATCTGGTGCACTAGACTAAGAAACAAAAGAGAAGGTATTAATTTTGATTTGTATATATTGTATACTTGAAATCCTTAGATTATAGGTCAAAGGGAGGTTTCCCTTTTAATTTGAAAAAAAAAATTACTGTACACGTTGTTTCATTTTCTGTCACATCAAAAGGAGTGAATTAAAATACTAACAATATTGAACCCCCTTCTTTTTTAGTCTTACAAAATTTCACCAATGAAACTAAATATGTTTGAACTTACAATGCACCCCTTTCCATGGGAAATCTCTTTGTTTGATGACAAAATACTCTACCACCTTTGTGGGAAAGTGTGATCATATAAATCAGAATGGCTTGGCTTCCAGCAAAAGCGATCTATCCAATTGTCCATCACCATAGTTTGATTTTCATGTTGCTCATTGTTGTTTTCAATAGCTTTTCAGTAGCTTTTAGATGAAGCAGAAATCCGAAATGCTTTATTAGGGACTTGCCTCCTTAAATTTCAGAATGATGAGGATTTCCCATGCTGGAATATAAATAAACAAAATATTTGTCTTGATTCAATTTATTGGTCCCCTCTAGCCAACTGGTAATAGGAAAAGAGTGTGCAAGTGTTAAAGACGGGAGTGTCGTCTGCAAAGTGGAAGTTGATGTCCTTTGTCCCTCTTCCAAAAATCAAGAGGCCATATTATTTTCCTATGCTTTGCTTCTTCCAGAGATTTGCATAGAGTTTCCCCCATGATTATGAACAAGTATGGACTTAGCAGGTCTCCCTAGCATAGGCCTTTATTTGATGCAGAACAACTCCCTGTCGCACAATTAATTGAGATTATGAAATTGGTTATCTTTATGCATTTAGTAATGCACGGAATAATAGGGCAGCTACAAATTATTGAGCCCAATATGCAAATATGGATTACACCTCCAATTGCTCTATTCTAAAGCAATCAATGGTTCCTTATGAATTTGGTGTCCATATTTTGAACTTGGGCGTGTAGGGGTACTTGGGCACATGGCTTCATCATGTGTTAACTTCCAAGAAAATATTACCTTTGATTGATAATCATGGTCAAAGTTAATCCCCCATGGGACACCCTTCATTAATCATTGACTTTGTTGCTCAATGGATAACATGTTGGCTTGGCATTCCACTTCAGCAATCAATTTCCATGCATCATCAAGTGCTCAAATGGACTTATTGTCATGGTATAATGGTCAAGTGTATCTAGTGAAATTTCATTTCTGTACTTTAAGTCATTGAAAGAGTCCAGTTCTAAGTTATATTCACATTTGCACATAATAAGACTAATTTAATTATTTCTAACAATTAAATAAATTATTATAATGTGCAAACATATTTATTGACCAAGGACATACAAAATGTATCTTAGTTTGTGAATCGCTGAAAAAGGTGCAATATTCTTGTGCAAGTGATTTCACCATGCAATGTAATAAATAGGCTGGATAAAGATGTAATAGAGGATCCAGGCCTTTAGAAATTAAAAGAAGATTTCATTTAAATTTGTTTTAATATTCATATTAATGTTAACAAAATACAGTTTCTAACATGATGGAATCCAGTTTCTACTAGCTGCCCCCTTCAAAGGCAAAGTTTATTCTCCAATTCATCCATGGAGAAAGACACTTTCGGGGAGGAGTGGGGTGGCAGGGATTTTCATCCCTAGGTAGAATTGATTTTCTTTGTAGGTAAATGTGGAATAGATATGGTTCTGCAGAAAGGATACAAGGAAAATGTTGTGGCTCTTGTTTGCATTTTTCTGGAGTTTCATTTGAAATTGCAAATCTCAAATTTTTGGCCTGGAATTTGTGGAAGAGAACTCTTAGAAGAGGCCATGTCCCTTCTAGGAGAAGATCCTTGAAGCTGATCAATCTTGGGTTGTGTGCCGGAAGTCCTTGCTTGTTTTGGAGTTCAGTTTTGTCTTGGTTCAAGGATAAGAGGAGCCTGGAGAATAAAAAATATAATAATTGTTTAATTCAGGAATTCAAAATTGAAAGTTGATATGTACTTAAAATGATTAATTTTAATTCCCAGTTGTTAACCAACAAATATATCATTCAAAAACATTTATATTATTTCTTATTTTTTTATTTTTTTATTATATTATATTAAGGTAAACTTTCTGACTCTGTTATGTTGATCATTCCATGGTTGTAACTATGGCAAGCCTATCAATTTCAATATGATAAAGAAACAGAAGGATGTAATTATACAAACTAGGATAGGACTTGTTCATTGCCTCATATGTATTTCATTTCCATCTATATAAGCTGGATTGGAAGCATTCTTCTGAATCATAAATTCAAGGATATTCCTTAATTGGCTCAGCAACAAATTACAGGTTTCTGGAGCACTAGATAGTGAACTGATCATGAGTCGGCCAAAGGTTTATCCAAGGACAAAAGTAAGTCTTACACAATTCTGAAGAAAGCATAATCAACCAAATGCATCATCTTTTTAAGGCAGGAACACAAGGCTTTCTAAATGAATGACCAAATACAGCAACCAATTCCATCCTATCATATGCTCTAGGAGGATTATCTAAGTTGAATTTAGATACCAGAGAAAAGCAGAGATCAAGAAAGGCACAGAGCAAATGCATACCTTTTCGACATGATCAAACACTACAACATCATTGTAAAGGCTCAAGTGTATATCAGGTAGCCCTCTGTCATCCTTAGGAGCTTCTGAAAATGGTAATTTTCTCTTTTCCACATATCTCACAGAATCATATGAAAAATATCCAACCCATCCACCTAAATAGATTAAAAAAATTAAAAGTGAGACAAGAATTGGGGTTCAAAAATAATTAATAGTAAATAGTCAGTGAGAAGAACATCTAGCGCCCACTTATCAATTTGTGTGTTAGTGTTTAGACCAGAAAAAATATATACAACATGCAAGCTATAAAGTCAACAATAAATATTACATTCAAGCATTGTATAGCGATAGACATGCAATTCTATCGTCCAAAATAAACCTGACACATCTTAAGGAACTTGAAATGACAATTCATGTGTAAGGGCACCAGAAAGCTTGTCTAAAGTAATTTATCACCATTCTAAAATTCAACTCCTTTTGTCCATTTACTGCTGCTGCTAGTTTTTCAAAGTGCATACACAGCTTCATTATCCAGATTAATATTTGCAATAAATCAGATTGCCATAATTCATTTTTATGAATTTAAGCAGCTCTTTTTTCCTTTATGTCTGATAGAAAAAAATAATTATGTAGTCCAAAGCAGACTTCAACATAATCTTGGACAAGAATAGTCCAAAGCAGACTTCAACATAATCTTGGACAAGAATTACGAAAGCAATACTTCTCTAATAAGGGTTGATTTTTCACAGGTGGAATTGAAATGAACCAATGAGATGAAGTTATGTCTACATCCACAAATGTGTTCTGGAATGTCTATCTAAAGGGGCTATGGAAGTAGGGTTTCACATGTGAGGTTAAAGACAGTTGTTGAGCATTGAGTTGGTGTCAAAATAATGTTCACAAGGAACAAAGCAAACATGGACAACTAGGTTCATAACCACCCACTTTTAGACGCAGGTTCCCTTTGAAGTCCTCAAAGGAAAATAGAGGGTTGGAGGATCAAGAATGATTGTTGCCGAGGTTCAAACACAATATGGATAAAGTAAGTCAAACATGAAGAGTGGGTAAGAAGGATTGAGCAGGCATTCAACAGATCTTAAGAGTGGATATCCAACAGATCTGAAGCTATGCAACTAATAACAACTTTAGAGGTAATGATGTTATTAATCAACCTCATCAGGTGATCCATCCCAAGCCCAGGAGTGTGCAGAAAGGACAATTTACAAATCAATTAGTAGGGAGATCTATCAAATTAATTTGCAGATTATATCAAACATGCAATGGAATTGTGCAAACAAATACCATGATACCCTCATGTATTCAAAGAGAATGTAATATAGGAAATAAAACTCTTACATCCATCGTGTAAGAGATACTATACAAATCTGTGTAAATTACTGTATTAGAAATCAATTTGTGTAATCCTGTGAGCCAAATCCAGAGATGGACTAAATGCCATTGAGAATGCGTTCCAAAATATTGAGTTTGTATATTATCCAACCATGACCCACTCATCATCCCCAATTGGAATTGAGAGGATGAGTTATAGATTCTCCAAATTACTTACAAGATGGTTCAGTTCCAAGAACCATCAATGTGACAATCGTTTAAATTACCCAAGCCATTTGTTGATTCGGAAGCTTGAGTGTCACATGGCCAACTACTAAGATGCATGCTCTTCAAAGCCCCACCTTTGGCTTCTTGTACACATGGAATCCAACATAATGTGATATTTTAAGTGTTACTCCCAAGCATTGCAAAGTGGTAATGTTAATATAATGTAAACCTTGTATACATTGCAAGGGGCCTACTTAATGTTGCACACCCAGCCTAGTTGTACTCAGAGTTTTTACCCCTTCTTGAAAACTAATGGTCCCCTTTGTGTAGGTACCTAATTGCAGGAAATAGACTTGGAGCTGCTAAAAAGAATGCCATTGTGGTTTTCCTGCATGCTACTCCATAGTCACAACTTGAAACAACTGATAAATACCATGGGTAGGGTGAATAGAGGTGGCATTGATGAAATTATCTTTCTTTGTTAAGACTCAAGAGTGTAGGATCTGAATTCAATGGTTGTTGAATGGCAGAAGACATGACTAGAGGTGGCATGTATGGTTTGAGAGGCTCAATGTTGCAAACAAAATGCACACCCAAGTATGGAGGAAGATTTAGAATGAATGTGCTCTCACTAGTAGTGAAAACTATGGTAAGGATCATATCACATTGGGTTGATCATGTAGTAGGGACCTTGGAATCATTATTTCTATGAATGCAATCACACTTTGTCCACAATACAAAAAGTATGTGATTTCAGATGCAATTCATGGCATTCCTTGTACGTTTGGTGTCAAAATCTATTGGACCTAGTGATATGCTTCCTAGACATTTTGGAGGAATTTATTTATTTTGTCCAATTCCTTGGCCTTCATACTACATGCTAGAAATGTAGGGATATAGATGCAAGCTGGAACAAAAAAATGTTTCGAATGGAATCATGGACTATGACCTATAGAACTATGACTAGCTCTATCATAGGCATGCTAAATGTACACCAAGGTTTGCATCCCAAGTCCAAGGATGATGAGAATTGCACATTTGTAGCAGTTGAACTAGAGTATGATTGTAAGCTTCAGTTTGTCCATATATCTAAGCGTGGAATATTATTGATCTATCCAGCTAAGAATCTAGAACAGATCTACCCGCTCCCGTAACAAGTGAATCATATTGAATAAATTCCCCCTAACAACAATGGCGAAGATTACATATTGGGTATCATTTGGCCTTACATATTGGATTCCTTCATTGGTTCGAATGAATATACCTTTGACGCTAAAGGAGATCGTTCGGTGGGTCTGGCAGGGTACAACAAATGATAATATCACCCGGAATGCACTATGAGGATGCCTCAACGCTATTCGTTGGGATAAGGAGATGATGGAATCTCCAATTCGTGAATGGTCTCCGTTCAACAATGAAGAAGTCTAATGATATCCCATCTCAATTCTTCGTCACTTTCCTTGGTTGCCCGTTTGGTGACGTCTCTCGTATTCTGTCGTCGTTGGATTAAGGACTTCAATTCACCTGCGATGATGATGATCGCACCTTCCTCTGACCAGCACCCATCGATCAGAAGTGGGGACATGACAAACCACTACAAAGATATAGATCCCGGAAAAAGAGGACATTACACAACATTTTGTAACAGCAGTCTATTTAGTATCAACACCTTTATCAGCAGTTAATCAATGATAATATTGCATATGGACTAACATTGTAATGCTTCGGATGGTCATACCGACGAAAACTATTATTCTCATACATTTTAAATTATAACATTGGATGGTAGTACCGCCAATGAGATTTTTCTGGTTTAATGTTAAAACTTACCCCACTAAACAAGTGGTAATATTGTAATTGCTCCCACTAAATAAGTGATAGAAGCGTGTTTTTCATCTTCCAATATTGTATAAGTTTTCCCACTAAATAAGTGGATGTGACCTTGTAATTCCAGCTGAAAAGTGGATGTAAACTTATTTTAGTATTGTTTATGCACTTATTGAATAAGCAGTATTGGCTAGCTTGCTGCCTAGTGCCTTACTTTCAGTTGTTGACTTGGTTTAACTGTAATCCGAAACACCATATGCTCAACTTGCCCATACTAGAATCTAGGTGATCAGAAAGTGGAACAGATATTGCATTGTAATCTCATTTCCAATTGCATTATTTTCGAAAAAAAACTAGGATGGTTATTAGTTATTACAGTGGTATCGAATTTGGTGTTCCTGCCAACAACCTATGCTCCTAATTCTATCATACAGCTACAGATTTCTCTATGATGGATAGAGAACTCTGATATTATATTAGAGAGCAAAAAAGACAGCTAATTCAGAGACCTCAAACCCCAATGAAGAAACTTTTTCAGAAGTTCTAAGAGTTAGACAATATCCTCCGAGTGACACTGACAATTCATTAAAAAAAATGGCAAAAAGAGATAAAGGAACAGCCCCATCGGACAATCTGAATTCCAAAGCAGATAGAAAGTTTTATACTATGCTTGACATGATGACAAAAATGTTAGCCAAAATATATCAAAATATGCCACAAGTTACTCAACTCAAAATGGGGTAAGTTCTTCCAACACCTGTAATCAGCCAAATGGTAATGGACAAATTGTTGGAGCAGCTTTTGCGTCTATTCCTAGACCTCTACAACCTACATTTCCACATAGGGAGGAGGCTCAAGTTGTTCCGGAAGCCCAAATTCCGATGGTGGATGAAGTAAGGGCTAGCTATACAGAAAATGTCACTCTTCCGTTGGAAATCTATGATATTTTGACTCTTGAAATTCATCAACTAGAAGAAGAGAGTTGGTGGAAGATTTTATAATAGAGGTCCTATGATGCAGAGGGACTATTAGCAAGTTTTTGGGAAGGTGACTTTAGCACACTTTGATGGGAGTGATAAGCGCACAACTCATTCTTGGGTCCAATAACTATATAATTTTTTGTCCCTAAGACCAATGTCAGAGGAAGAGGCAATCAAATTTGCAACTTTGCATTTAGATGGAGCAGCCCACAAATGGTGGTATCATGGCTTGGTGAAACAAGGCCATAACCTTATTACCATTTATTATGAGTTTACAAACAAGCTCATTGAGAGGTTTGGCAAAAAGGATCGTGAATTGCAATTCAAAGAGCTAGCATAGTTAAGACAACATGGGACGGTGAATGCTTATGTTGTTGATTTCCAAAAACTCTCAGTTATGGTGCCTAACATATCAAAAAGAAGCCTTGTATTCCTCTTCAGTGAAGGGCTAACAAAGCCACATGGAGGGTGGGTAAAGGCTTTTGACCCACCTACTCTTTAGGAAGCTATCAAGAAGGCATGGAGCATGGATCTTGCCACTCCAAGAAACAAATTTCCACCTAAGACCTTTCAACATGAAAAGGAAAAGAAGCCTGTTAACAAGGAGTCAAATAAGTCCAAAGATCTCTCTTCAAAGAAGATGGATGAAGACGTCCAAAATGAGCTAAGGAAGAAGAAACTATGTTTTACATGCAAGGAGCGTCCAAAATGAGCTAAGGAAGAAGAAACTATGTTTTACATGCAAGGAGCCATGGGTTGCAAGCCATAAATGTTTTGAGAAAGGAAAAAATCATCAATTGGAGACATATTCAGCTGATAATTCTGAATCAGAAAATTCAGACCAGCATGTTGAATCGGAGAAAGTGAAGAGGAAGAAGCACCAGAAGAGTCTAAAGAGGAAAAAAAAGTGTAAGTACCCTCACTCAGCTCTCAAGTCTACAAAAGAATCATCCTTTCAAGGTTTGAGGAGTGTTGGATGGGCAACAAAATGTTGCTCTTATTGATACAAGTGTCACACACAATTTCATTGATGAAGAAGTTGTAGCATGAAGAGGGATCAAGACTGAAAATTTTGGAGTTGTTGTGACCTTTTCACACATCACCCCATTCAAAATGGGGACCCCCTAATTTTTGCTCCATTCTAGTCTTTTGGCTTTGGTTTTGCGGTTTTCTCTCTTTGTTCCTTCTGTCCTTCCGGGGATGTACCTATCTTTGGGCCTAAGTTGAAATTTTGGCTAAGTCTATGAAATTAGGGTTTTCATTCATCAGGCTAGTTTGAGGTTAAACTGATTAAGCAAATTTAAATTTTGAGTTTGGCGCTGCAATTAGGAGGCTTCAGGCAAGCTGCCATTAAAATTTCACTGAATTCGGACAACTTTCTATTTTTAGCAGTTCTGGCTTCGGAAGCAATTCTTAGGGTTGGCATGTATGATTTTTCAATGCATGTCAGGATAGTCTTTCTGGGTTTTTCAAGAGCTTCGGGATAATATAACATGCAAGTCAAATTGAGGACTTTATATTTTTAGAAAGTACCCGCATGCAAACCAGTTTTTTGGGTTTTTTGAGATCTCTCGGGCAATATGACATGCAACCAGGTATGGCAATCAGTTGATCACTTTTCCAGGCACTTACTATTTTTAGCAGGTTCACTCCACCAGTCCCAGATCTTCAGTTTTAGGAGCAGAGCAATTTAGAACAGAAACGGAGTTGAACGGAGGTCAATAGAGGCACATGCAAATGAAATTAGGGTTTCCAATTTTGGTGCCTAAAATGAAGGGCAAAATTCGAGAAAAATGAAAAACGGATGTATCCCATTGCGATCAGCATCTTTCAAGGAATCTACTCGTAAAATTTGAGCGTAATCTGCATACTTACTATTTATAGTAAGTCTTCCAGAACGGGGCTAAAAATAGCAGGTGAGCACGAAAGGCAAGTGTGAATAGGTCAGATAGGTCATGAGGATCGCGTTGGGAAAATATCAAGACAGAAGGAGTTGCAGAAGTTTGAGAATCAAGAAGTTACTAAAAATAGAAAGTGAGGGCGAGCAGGTTGAAATTTGAAAATAAGCTAAGTGTTCAAATATGCCAAGATGGGAGACAAGAAAGCACAAATTTATCTAAGGCATGAGTTTTCAGAGCTCTGGAGTGGAAATGCGCCCTAGGAGAGTCAAGGTGGTATGAAAATTCCCTAAGGCATAGAAAATCAAAGTAACACCCCCCAAAATGCACCCAAGTTGAGAAGAGATGCAAGAAATATCTAAGGCATGCAAAATGGAAGTAGACCCCTCCATGTGCGCCCAAGGTAGCAGGGTGGCTGAAAAAAATTCTAAGGCATTGGAAATCAAACATCAAGGGGTCATATGCGCCCAAGGTATGAGTAAGGTGGCAAAAAAGGTTTCTAAGGCATTAAAATGGAAGTACCACCTAGTAAATGCGCCCTCAAGTAGAAGTTGTTTGAAAGAATTTTCTAAGGCACAAAAAATGGCAGTAGATCCCTCCAAATGCACCCTCGAGAAAAAGAAGTTGGATAAAAGTTTCTAAGGCTGGAAATTTGAAGAACATGGATCTAAATGCGCCTAAGGAGAAGAATGTGTGGGATAGAAAATTTGCCTAAGGCCAAAATGAAACTACAACCTCTTAAATGCGCCCTCATCACAAGATCCATTGAATGCGCCCAAGAAGACTTGAGATAAGAAGTTTTTCCTAAGGCACTAAACTCAAAGCTCAAGGGGTAAAATGCGCCCAAGATGAGTAGGTGGCAAGAAATTTTTCTAAGTCATGAAAATGGAAGTAGACCCCTCCAAATGTGCTCAAGGAAGAATATGTTGGCTAAGAAATTGTTTGAGGCAAGAAATCAAATACACAAGGTAGTAAATACGCCCTTAAGGAGATTGAAAATTTTCTAAGGCGTAAAGCCTAAGTAAGATAGCTAAATGCGCCCCAAGGAGGAATGTCAGTAACATGAAAACCTTCTAAGGCGTGGAAATTCTCCAAGCCCCCTCAAATGCGCCCATGATGAAAAGTTATGAGGGAGGCAAAGTTTGCTAGAGAAAAATGATAAACTCTATCGGATCCAGAGACCAATCAGACCTTGGAAATCAGAACATGGAAATTAGGTTAGTGAAGTGAATTTATATTATAAGTATTTTGATGCTCTTCTTTTTGTTTGTTTTGCAGGGTGAACACCGAGACCAAAGCATGATGACTTGGAGTGAGGGAACAAGTACTCTGAGACAACATTACAACCTTAGAAGGAGAAAAGTTACATGTTTGAAACTCCTCCATGATGTCTCATTTGCGCCCAAACCATGAAGGGAGATGTTGGAAGAAACGGCTAAGTGTTGAAATTTCTCCACAGACCTAATATGCATACTTCGTACAACCCAAGATGCAATGGTAGCAAGGAGGAAAATCATCATCAAACAGGAGAAAGAGGTCGCAATCTTGGAGTTTTAGATTGAGAACATGCCTACCATATCAGTTCAAGAAGTAGAATCTATGATGATCAAATTGATTGAGTTTGCAGTCAAAGAGAAGGACAATGGGAACGCGTTTCTGGATGAGAATCTTCTAGAAGATAGTGGGCATTAAATGCTCATAGTGGTCAAAGGGAGAGAGTGGGCATTTTGTGCTCATTTATTACCCCACTCCTCCACTTTTTGGCAGTTTTTAGGGCAAAATCTTGACTAGGGCTTATGTGGCTAAATCTGAGCCCTTCATTGTATTTGAATTTGAGCCATCTGTTGGACTGGGCCAACTATAAAAGGGGACATCCCCCCTCATTTGTAATATATAGAATAGAATAGAATAGACAGTAAGGATTAGAAGATAAGAATAGAGAGAGATTGATAGCATAGCTTAGATTGACGAGGAAGGAAAGTTTTTCAAATTGAATGCTTTGTAAGAGATTGTTGTGAACACTCCTATAATAAAAAGAGTTATCATTGCTTGTGGTTTCATCTTTTATTGTGGGTAGCTAGCAAGATTTCTTCATCCTTCCAATTTGTTTAGACTCTTAGAGTAGAACTTAAAATAAAAGAGATTTTATTTCATGCACATAGATAGTTGTGGAATGTGGTGATTGAATTAAGCAAGCTTCATTAGTCCATACCACTAGCAGCTCACTGATGGTGAGTTTGCCTTGCGTGGTCAACTGGAATATTACGTACTAAATTTCGATTATAACTTATATGTTGGTATGTGTCGTTGTGATGGTATCTTCATGTTAAGTTTTGATCTGAATACCTCAAGTTCCTCCTTTGAAGATTGCACCGGTTCTGTGGAGGCTGTCCAAAGTGAGGCAAAGCAAAGCTTGGTTTAAGTTTGCGAGAGTTGATCTCCACATCCCGCGTTTAGAGTAGACCATAGTATTTATAATCCTTGCATCCATTTAAATTCAGTAATTTCCGATTAGTTTAGGCAACTTGAGCTTCATTGATAAATCTCCCAAACCTTGAAAATCCTTTTCTCCTGAGCGAACAATTGTGTAAGTCCCCTTAAAATACCAGCAAATCACATCAAGCCAACTGAGTCTACGTCCACTACATGAAGGAACCTTGGAGTTGAATGCATGATCTTTCGCAATCTTAGCATGCAGGATATTTTGATCAAAAGAGGATAGAGTGACCGTTGGAAACTTTATTCTGTGTTGGTGTTGTCATAAAACACCCATCAACAGGAGTCTTTACAGTCATAGTTGCTAATAGATTCACTATGTTGTGCTCAAGGAGGATTCCACAGCTGAGCCTACTATTTGGCACCTACAAAGCCAATGA
This sequence comes from Sequoiadendron giganteum, assembly GCA_007115665.2. Lineage (NCBI taxonomy): Eukaryota > Viridiplantae > Streptophyta > Pinopsida > Cupressales > Cupressaceae > Sequoiadendron > Sequoiadendron giganteum. The sequence goes on from CM021104.1 coordinate 656,188,001, forward strand.
TGATTTCTATGTGGTGAGCATCGCAGACACCAATGTTGCTCTTGGTGTCCAAAGCTTTGTTCTTTAGGTGAAATCACCTTGAATTTGAAATCAATGGAGCTGAAATTCCAAGATGATGGAAGAAATATTGTGTTAAGAGGAATGTACAAAGGAGGATCTCATGTTGTCACATGCAAGATGATGGAGAGAATGTTCCGTCATAGGCAAGGAACAGAGTCAAGACAAGAGGAAGAATGGCACAAACAAAGGGTTCAAAATAACTTTAAATCTTTCAATAATCCTCTCTTTGACTTGGATGTAGAGCTATCATTTTATAATCCTCTTTTTGTGATGCATATTGACAGTAATTGGGAAGAACATCAAGGATTCAAGAGTATAAATCCACAGGATTAGAAGAACAACTTCCTCATGATGGTTTGAATCATCATGGCATGGTGATAGATTTAGTGGGATCACCACAAGAAGAGGAGCACTATTATGATTTAGAGATTGGTTGTGTTGAGAGCATTAGTGTTAAAAATTTATGCATTACCAAAAGCTCTCTAGATGGAGTCCACATGAAGATTAGAGTGGCACAGCATCTGTCATGTGCCTGAGATTTTAGCACTAAGATAAAGCATCGAAATGCAAATAAATAAATAAAATAAATAACAAAATACATATTACAAATATAAATATGAATATTAGCAATTTCATTATAATTACCATTTAACTATTATTATCATAATCATGATTATCATAGGCAGTATTATACTAATATAAATAACATAAATAAAACAACAGATATTATTATTGGTAATTACTATAATAACAATACAAGAATAAAGAAACAAATAAAATAAATATCAATTGCAAATCTGAATATTATTATAAATATTATTATATATCTGATCATAGATAAATAAAACATTTCACAAAATGGTTACCTATAGGCATCGAATCCCCAAACAAACAAACATCAGCGATTGCTAATGCAAACAAACAAAAGCAGTATTGGTCATATTATTAAATAACATTAAATAATCATATTATCAGTGATTAGTTAAGATCTTCAAACAAGAATCAATATTAAAGAGATTAGTATTAATTAAAAACAAATCATCTTAAGGCAGCGGTCATGTTGAGGGGGTGCGATTAGTTAAGGGAAAGAGACACAAGTGAAAAGACACCATCTCTCACATTAAAGCTGTATAAAAGGAATTAAAACTCAGCCTAGAGGATCATCGAATAATTCCAAAAAAAAGACTTCATTCTAATTTCTGCAGCAGTGATATCTTGTTATTTATATTCACAAGAATCAACGAATAGGGAGAAGGAAGAAGAAAAATAAAAACAACGATTAAGAGACATATACCTCTTTTAATAAGCAGATCTTGCAGATCTTAAATGCTCCTAAGGAATCTAGGGACATTAAGTCGGGCTGCATGAATAACCAAAGGGCTGCATGAATAACCAGTAGACTTTGAGGAGATATAATTAATGGAAAGTATATGTGTATCCTGCATGAGCAGATTTATGAGAAAAGATGTAAGTTGCAGCATCTAAAATCAGAATTTATATGAGAGCAATTAAATGAATATTTTCTGAGTTTAAGGAGCAGATGTAGAAGAGATAGAAGAGGCAGAAAAGAATTTAGAGATAAGACAGGGTAATATTTAGGGTTTTCCAAAAAGGGGACATTACAGCATCAGCATGGGGGAGCTATTTATTTCATGAATAAGTATGTAAAAGATCATCAACATGGTTTATTGGAAATTAATGATGATGGGAGAAATGTAACATGGGAAGTTAAGGATCAAAATTTCAGAATTTATGCTGTTGTTTTCTTTTCAAACAGCCATTTGTATATTTACAGTGGATTGGAAAGAAATTTTAAGCAGACTTGGAGCTCTGCTCAATTGGTGACTTTGGGAAAAGTATTTTCAACAGATAAATTGATTAGATTTCTTATTGTTGCTAGAAGTTTTCTATTTTGCAGCAGTTGTTCCTTTTTCAGGGTGCTGATTATAGTAACTTGTTGATTTCAGACTTGAATAGCTGCAAGTTCATGCATTTTCAGACCATTCAATCAATGGAAAAAGTTATTTTATGGTTTCCGATCAAGGCGACGAGTATTTCAACTAACCAAATTCTATATTGGATGGGAATTCAGGCACCAAACAGTTGTCATTTCTTGTTTTCAGCTTGCATTTGTGGTTTGGACAAAAGACCACCGTACAGTTATAACTTTTATGCTAGAGTTCAAGAAATTAAAACTGAGAAGGTTAGCATTAACTTTCTACAAATTATCCGAATGGTGCAATGGAATCATGATATAAGAAGGCAATTTTCAAAGGAGCTTGCTAAAATATTGCCAAGAATTGTTGCTCTTTTGGAAGGAAGAATGATGATGGAATTACAGCCAAGAACATCAAACAAAAGGATTTACAAACCTCCAAGATTGATTTGGGATCCTGGAGCTACACTGATAATTCAAAATTGAACAGTTGGTTGAGACTGCAATTGCTTGAGGGCAAGCAATTCTAGGGTGAGAGGACTGTGATGTCCCCATTTTGAGCAAAATTGATTTGTGAGCATTTAGCTCAATTTCCAAGTTTTCCCATAAGCTTCTTGGTGAGTTGGGGAGAACTCCAAACTTCTTGGGTGCTTTGGGTTGGTTAGCAATGACTTTGGTTCTTGGAAATGAGCTCGATAGGCAATAAGGATCATTATGCCACTTTCAAAAGTGATTTCCGACTTTTGGTGGCTTCTTCAAAATTCTTGGAGAAGTAATCTATCTTTAGTAAGTCACCCGGTTGGCTCTGATCATCATCCTACATCTTCAATATCATCTCAATGTGATTAGAGTTTAATTCCAATGATTTAAGTGCTTTCTGCAACTCGGGTAAAATAATTTAAATGATCACTTAACTTGCTAATGTTATATTATTAAATTGATGACTTAAGTGTAATATCTTTTTAAAAAGGTAATTATGTGCCTCAAAAGTGGACACCCAGGGGAAATAAGGGGGCCTTTACACATGAAACATGTTACTAATATTTCTAAAGGTCATTTTGAGTGGAGAATAAATTATTCTAATTTTAAATTGTAAATTCCCTCCAAAAAAGCTATATAAGGAGGTGTTGAACTCATTTGAAAGGGAGACTTGAGAATATGATATTGTTGTGTTGTAAGAATGAACCTAAGTTCTTCCAAAGCTTCTTGAGGACAAAAATCCTCTAGGAGTAACTGGTTTTGAGGATGAAAACCACCCTAGCTGATCTTGATAATTCCATCCGGGGATTATAGTTGCGCTTTTGTTCACTACAATACCACCATGAACTGCATTACACTAGTGCTTTTGTTCACTACGATATTTTTTCATTAGGAGGAAGTACATCACATGAACTGGAAACAGAATCATATGCCTACACATACCTTTAGGTCTGCATACTGCTATCTAGATCTTGTTGCACATGATCACCTACATACGAGAACTTGTCCCGCTTTCACTTCTAGTGAACTTATCACCAGCCAACCACACTTCCACGAAGTTTAGCAATCAGAGGATCTCTATAGCCAGCTGCTCTCCTATAAACTGTTTACAACATCAAAGATGTCTGTATTCTCCTCCTTTCAAACTTAATAGGGAATGTTTACAATGTTCTCAATTGTAGCCACTGTTGTTGATCGTTGCCACTTGATCTCTAACAACATAGAAAACTGCCACTGCCACTGGAAGTTACCCTTGACTTTAGCTGATTTGGTTCAAGTATTTTTGTCACTAAAACAATTTTGCAACCCCATTGCTAGTGACTGATGAGAGGTCGTTGAATGTCCTCCAACCTCCAGTGCCTCTGTCCTCCAGTTACTTTGCTACTTAGCAATTTTTTCTTTTGAGGCTCATTTCATCAGTTATGAGGAAAGAATATATCCTCCCCCCCTTGATGTGAACTTCTTACAAGGAGTGTCAGGTACCACCAATTTTGCACTCCAAAAATATTATTTTACATCATAATTTATTTTAAAATATATATATATATATATATATATATATAAATTCTCATATATTAATTATATAAAACCAATAAATAATACTACGCTTTTCCTTTTTAATACATATATCTAGAAACTACCATTAATCTTTAAACAAATAAGAAAGAATCTACCTCATCTTGTTGCTTTGCAATATATCTCTCTCTACCTTCTTTCCATTCATCTATAACTCCTTCTAGAGGAGCAATTAACATTGTTGCCTTGTTATCTTGGGGAGTCTTCACATTTTGAAATGTCACAGTAGCACCTCCTTCAATAAAATTTCTACACTCCTTGTGTTCATGGCCAGCTATATAATGAAGGGCGGTATTTTTGTTCTTATCAAGGGCATTAACAGTTGCTCCAACTTCAAGAACTACTTTGATGCATCTCACCTCACCATACCTACAGGAAAAGTGCAAGGCAGTCTAACCTTCTATTGTGCATTGTAACACAGACTCAACATGCTCTTGTATGAAATTCAAATAATCAGACAATAATGGAATGGATATATAGTCACATACTTCACATTTATATAATAACTTGATGGACTTAGCGGAAACAATGAACTCTACTTCAATGCTACGTCAACCTTGCTAGAAGATACATGATAGAGACTTTCCCCTCAATATATAAGAATAGAGCTGGGGTTTTTTGTTACTCCAATTACTTATTCAGCAACGTCACCATCGCCACCTACGAGATGTCCTTTTGCAAGCGAATTTCTCACTGGCAGAACTTCTAATTTCCACAAACAAGCAGCAAATCGCATCAAAATTCACAGTCACTATTTTCTGCTTCAAACTGCACTCGAACCATTGCGACTTTCTTCAAACCATTTCTGGGTTTCATTCTCCTCTTCACCAGCTTTCCAGAACATTTTGAATTTTTGAATTCTGTTGAGAAATGATAAACTTATTGCAGTTTTACTAAGACTGCTTTTGACTGGTTTTTCTAACGCCATTTTAATTTCAACACAGCTCTTCTTTCATAGATTTGACTTTGCAACTGCAAAAGAGAACATCAAATCACAGCGCCAAAATCCATAAATGCTCTGATACCATATTAAGAATTTCAAAATTCAATCCACAGAGTTCTTGAGCACAAAGTTTTTAATCAAATAATATATTGTACTATATCTATTCAGTAATGCATATTACATATTTATAGGATTCACATATCCTGTTTTATAGGAAACTTCCTATAACAACTCCTTAATATATTGAGTTGTTTCAACAACTCAAACGTACAAACAAACAAACACTCCTTAAATAATTATTTTCTCATCTATAATAGTTTTGCCAGTTATTACTACAACTCACTTCACTTTATTCATTCTAACACAATAGCATTCTAACCCAAGTGAACACTAATCTCTAACATCCATGTGAATACTAACAATAGTTTTCCCAACAGTGCTTCAAATCAAAGTTTCTGTTTTGGGTGTTGCAGAGATGGAGATTTTTGACGTATTTTGATGTTGCAGATTATTGAATATTGTTTGTAAAGTTGTTGGTGTGTTTTCAAGGGCAATCAAAAGAGTTCATTGTCTTGGGTGCTGCAGAGATGGAGATTTTTGACGTATTTTGATGTTGCAGATTATTGAATATTGTTTGTAAAGTTGTTGGTGTGCTTTCAAGGGCAATCAAAAGAGTTCATTGTTGTTGGGCCCTACCATTCCAAGCATGAGCCGTACTATTCCTGCTGGCTGCTATTACACGGTATAAATTTCTAAGTTTTTGGTTAATGTTGCTATTGGAAAATTGCCATTGCTATTACTTGCAGGCCATACAAGTTTATGGAGCAGATTTAATGCTTTTTTTGAGGCTGTACTCCCACCATTGCTAGACGTACAGTAGACCTGGAGATAGACATGGGAAATCTAGGCTGAAGCACCTAGTTTTTGGAACACTTATCATCCCCAGTGATGGCACCTAGTGTCTGCAAACCATTAACGATCATCATATGTGTACTTTGGGGTTTGTGATGAGTTATGATCATTTCAAGGGGGATTGTAATTGTTGTACCAGTGCATTTCAGACCTACACATAACTGTATGTAGTTTCCAGACTTATGTATGCTCCTTTCAAGGTGTTTGGGTGAAGTTTATGATGTTTGGAGTTGATGATTAAAGCCTATGATTCATTATTGGCAAGCTGGGTGTGAGTTGTTCATGATTTTTGAGTGATTTCTTGCTGCCCAGACCTATTGCAACACCTTTTCCAGGGTATTACAGACCTGCACCAGCATAATACCCATCAATCATCAAGGTATATTGTTGTTGTTACAAGATGGGTGGATTATCTTTGATGTTTGGCATCATTTGGTGGTATTCAACAATACTTTCCTTTATCAGCATTCTGTAACAGCAGCCTATTTTGTATCAACACCTTTATCAGTAGTTAATCAGTGATAATATTGCATATGAACTATTAGTGTAATGCTTCAGATGGTTATACCGCCGAAAGCTATTATTCTCATACATTTTAAATTGTTACATTGGATGGTAGTACTGCCAGTGAGATTGTTTGAGTTTAACGTTGAAACTTACCCTACTGAACAAGTGGTAATATTGTAATTGCTCCCACTAGAAAAGTGGTAGAAGCTTGCTTTTCATCTTCCAGTATTGTATAAGCTTTCCAACTGAATAAGTAGATGTGCCCTTGCAATTCCCATTGAAAAGTGGATGTTTACTTCTTTAAGTACTGTTTATGCACTCCACTGAATAAGTGGTATTGGTTGGCTTGCCGCCTAGTGACTTACTTTCAGTTGCTAACTCAGTTTAATTGTAATTCGGAACACTGTATGCTCTCACCTTGCCCATACAAGAATCTGGGTGATCAAAAAGTGGAACAGATATTACATTGTTCCAGTTGCATTGTTTTTGAAAAAAAAATCTATAGTGGTTATTACAAAATCTACTTTCGTACTCATTTCATTGATGTATACTTGTGTATGTGATCAAAGTAGCTTCTATTTGACTAGTTTATTAGAATTTTAAATTGATTTAGTGAAGAGTGCATAATAAAAACTTTATATCCTAACAAAATCTCTATATTTAATGGTTTTTTCAATTTTTCAAGTCTAAGTGCCAAGTCCAAGTCCAAGCACAAATCAGCCAAATGATTATGTGTCAAGTCTGAATCTTGTAACCATGGTTCATAGATCTTAGCCCTCCCCTCTATCCTTGTACATTTTAATTGTGATTTAATAGAGTTATATGTCTAAGGAAATTTAATTTTGATTTAACAGAGTTATGTTTCTGAAGAAACTTTCCTACTTACTTTTGATGGTTATATAATTATATTTACAGTTGACAGTATCTAAATCCTCAAACCAACATCATTATTTCCAATAAAATACTTTTTTGAAACATTAGTGGCCATTCATCTTTGTAATTTCAAATTTAATGCAGAATTTGATACTTAGAGTTTCTGACAGAATTCTCTTTCAAAAATCAATAAGAAGAATGCATCTAACAATACACATTCAACATTCAATCTACTTCAAAAGGCAAGGACGCTGCGCTGTAAATCTTAATATAAGATACAACGTACCACAAAAAGCAGCTGGAAGCTCATCTGTCAGTACTGGTTTCCAATCTGACATTATAGAAGGAGGTAAGGTCATAGGATCTTCAATAATTTCTTCCTTCCTAGTTCCTTTCTCATGGTCCATTATTGTGACTGAATTTTCTTTAGCAACAATTTCCATTGAAGGCTGTGCTCCAACAATACTAAAACGGCCCTAACCACCAAAATCCAGTAAATTAAGTGTTACCATATAAAAGTAAAATAGTAAAATATTGGTGAAATAATAACATAATGTTATTACAAAATGTGATAAACAAGAAATTAAAGCCAAAACTGACAGTGAAAAGAATTACCACATTGGTGCCTTTGTGACCTTGCTCAACAGATTCAAACAAGAAACTAGGGGCTTCCCTATCATCTTCATTCACCAAGCACCGATAAGCAAGTACTGGCGTCAAGTGATCCGAGAAAATGCTGCGATAAAGTGGTATCAAGTTTCCCTTCTTTGAAACCTCCACAAAATTCAGAAGATCTGTTCAAATATACCGCAGCTCATTATCCACTTGCCTATGGCTCGAATTTAGAAATTATGTGTACACCAAAACATAATTTCTTTTTTACAGATTTGAGTTAAGAAAAAGCAAAAGGCAATGCAAGAAGTCAAGAGTTCAAATCTTGTCAGGTGCACCTATAAATGCTAGAAAAATTCACAATCAACATTCCCATGAGCTAATCAGAAATAACTTGGAAATATATGTACCTACTGGAGGATGATCCGCAGTTACAAGTGTAGTCTTGGCATTTGTGACAGGATGAGTAGTTGCAAAAGACTTAAAACATAGGCTCAGTCTTCGATTAGTCTTTGATTTCCTGAATATAGAGGAAGCATAGAGTGGCCGAAGAGTGTTGGATCCACTGATGTTTTTCTTGTAGTAACATGCAGATTCCTTGGACGGGATGAGATAGTAACGACCAGCTAAGGAGGATGCCAAATGGCATTCCATGTCAAAAGATACCTGTTAAAATGAAAACTGTCAGAAGAACAACAGCTTTCAAAGTAGTCCTAGAAGTAAGAAAAATGGAGCAACTTATTAGAAGCATGTAAAATAAGAAAAAAGCTAAAAGCACATTGCCAACAACATAAGGTTTTGAGATTCAACAGAACCAAGTGGATTTCCCCACCCTAAAAATATGAAAAAAGTTTGAGAAGCGCTTGCTGTCACACTATTCTCAACATGTAATAATAAGATGAAGGAACATATAGTCAACTATTAGTAAAAACTCAATCAAATCCAGCTGATCAACTGCCAACATTGCAGTTTGAACTTTAGCCCCCTTTCCAACATTGCAATTGTAGATATGTCATGCCCCAAAATATTATCAATTATTTAATAAAATATTACTATATAATATATATTGGGACATGAGCTTGTTACTGCCTCATATTCAAGACAAGCAATGGTGATTATAGTGATATTATCACTATTGTAACAATTAAGAATTCACTGCAAGCAATTGTTGGAGGATCATTTTGACTAGGTCAAGTCATTATTATCAATCGACCACATTAGTAAGTGATTGGTACTAATAGCACTATGGGTATTATTCTAAGTTACCGGATTCGTACCCGGAGGCCTCGAACCCGGTTCGGGTGTGAACCCGGTACGGGTTCGCCTACGGGTATGTCCTGTGCGTGCCCAGGCTTGTGGGTTCTCTCGGGTTCGTGCAACCCACAGGCCTGGGCACGCACCCTGTGCGTACCCAGGGCGCACCCGGCTATTTGGTGCGTGGACCCGAAGGTACCAAGCCCGAACCCAGGCGTACCTCCAAGAACCCACGGCCCAGCTTTAATAAAGCTCGCCCAAACATAGATAAAAAGCATTTTTTTTAATTTTATTTTGTTTCCTAACCCTAATCTGGCCCAATATGAAGCTTTTCAACACTAAAACATTTCATTTCTACTTCTCATTTTGCTCTCACCATATTTTCTCTACATCTTGGCATTTTGAAAGGAGGTGATTGTATTCGAAGGAGATCAATTGTGGAGTGCCAAATAGCTTCTACAAAGGAGATTTAAGTGTTTAAGGTATGCATTTAAACCCTATTCTTTGATCTTTTGAACTATTTTTTCAAGTTTCTTAGTTTTTGATGAATTTTTTCAAGTTTGTGAAGAATTTTTTCAAATTTTTTTTTTTTTTTTCATTTTTTTTATAGATTGCAACAATGGCCAGTAGTCAAAGTTCAGTGGGTGGGGAGGGAAGTCAAAAGTTCAAAATTGAGAAAGGATCTCCTTTATGGGCACATACCACAAGAATTTCACAAATTCCTGGAGGTGGGGGTTTTGTTTGGAAGTGTAATTTATGCAATGTACAATATAATAGCTCCTATTACCGAGTGAAACTTCATTTTATGGGCCCTAGTGGCAAAGGGATTAATATGTGTGTGGGCCCAAATAAGAAAGGGTTGTCTTTTGTACAAATAGCAAAATTTATAAAAGAACAAGAAAATGCTGACAAATCAATTGCAAAAGGAAAAGAAAGTAGTTATTCTTCCGGAAAGAAAAAAACACCAACATTACCCTCTCAAGCAGTTAGGGCCTCCAAACATCCCTTCTTGCCTATGCCCTCTACGGAAGAGGAAGATGAAGATGAACAACAAATCACCACCCGCAAGAGAGGTCCATTGGAGAGGGCATTTAAAATGGAGGCAAGAGATATTGCTGAAGAAAAAATTGCACGTTGCCTCTATGCCAATGGTCTTCCATTCAACTTGGTGAGATCACCATATTGGCGGGACATGGTGTCAGCAATAAATAGTGCACCTCCTGGTTTCACAAGTCCTGGGTTTGAAAAGGTGCGTACCACCTTATTGCAAAGAGAGAAAAAATCTTTAGAGGCCCAACTAAAACCAATTAGAGATTCTTGGATTGAAATAGGTGTATCTATTGTTTCCGATGGATGGAAAGATTGCAAAAACCGTCCATTGATAAATGTTATTGCAGTGTCCCCCAAGGGGGCAATGTTTTTGAAGGCAGTTGACTGTGAAGGGGAAGTGAAAGATGCAGAGTTCATTTCCAGGATTCTCATTGACTCCATAGAGATGGTGGGTGATGAAAATGTTGTCCAAGTAATTACGGACAATGCAAAAGTTTGCAGGGCTGCAGGTGCTTTGGTAGAGGCTAGATATGAGCACATCTTTTGGACACCTTGCACCGTACACTCCCTCAATTTGGTGATGCAAGCAATTGGAAACCAAATAGAGTGGGTGAAAGAAATATACCAGGAGGCCGAGGAGATCCAGATGTTTGTGACAAACCACCATATGTCACAAGCAATTTTCAGAATTTTTTCAAGATTGGAATTGTTGAAGGTAAATTTAATTTATTATTTATTTAGTTTCATTTATGTCATGTTTTACATAATTGAATAATTTTTTTTTTTAACTTATTTAATTATTTACATGTTCTTAGGTTGCTGAGACCCGATTTGCATCTCACACAATTGTTCTGAGACAACTTGTGAAGGTGAAAGGGGCATTGAGTCAAATGGTTATTAGCAAACAATGGGGTATATGGAAGCAATCAAATTCAGAGAGGGCCCAAAAGGTCAAGGCATTGATCTTGGATGACAATTGGTGGGATCGTGTGAATTATGTATTGGAGATAACCGAACCTATCATGTCTATGCTTCGGTTTGCTGATACAAATGAACCATGCTTGGGGGATGTCTATGATAGCATGGACACAATGTTGGAGAAAATAAAAATTGAAATACAAAAGAGAGAATGATCTTGAAGACACCCTTTACAAAAGGGTGGAAGCAATCGTTCTTCATCATTGGAACAAGATGACAACACCATTGCACCTCCTTGCATATGCCCTATCTCCAAGGTACTATACTAGAGAAGTACTTTCTATCCCAGGGAGAATACCACCATATAGAGATCTTGAAGTTGCTAGAGGGTATAAGAGTGCATTTAAGAGACTCTTCAGTGATCCACAAATGGAGACAAGTGTTATGAAAGAATTTGGAATGTTTATCATAGGAAAAAATCTTAGCCCTTCTGTTGCCAAAGACCAATACAAAATGGATGCTATTACATGGTGGTACCTCCATGGTCAAGTTTATATGTACCTCCAACCTCTTGCAATCAAGATCCTCTCACAAGTAAGTTTTTTTTTTTGCCACTTGTATTGTAGAATTTAACACTTAACATTCTTGAATTTATCTTGCATTTTTTATTTTTTATTTTGTTGGTTTTCTCTCTAGGTTGCAAGCTCTTCTGCTGCTGAACGGAATTGGAGTACATACTCCTTTATCCACTCAGTGAAGCGTAACCGGTTGGCTGCAAAAAGAGCTGAAGACTTGGTGTATATTCATTCCAATTTGCGTCTTCTGTCACGTAAGGAACCTCAATACAAGGAGGGGGCAGCAAAGCTTTGGGATGTAGCACCCGAGTCTGCTGACTTGGATGCAACCATTCAGGATCTTGCTAGAGCCACTATGGATGATGTGGATGATAATGATGATCATGACATGCATGGTGCTGGAAGTGGAAGCGGAACCGCTTTGGGTTCAAATGATGATGATCTTGAAGTTGAAGCCACTGAAAATCCAAATCAAGATGACTTTTTTGATAATCCTTTTGATGATTGATGAACATTGAAATTGAATCATGTTTCAACTTTCATGAACTACATTTTGTAATTCAGTAATACTGTAATTGTGATGATTTCCATAATTGATATCATTGATATGGCGTATTTGAATATTTTTCAACTATCAATTGACATTTAATATTTATCTTTGGCATTTGGCATTGATCAATGATCAAGTATCATACTATGAAATGATTTAGTTTTACAATTTTGTATATTTCTCTTTTTTTTTTGTATATATAATACATACATATATATATATATATATATATACACACGTACCCATACGTACCCAAACCCCTAAAAAAAATTTTCACGTACCCACGTACCGGGTTCTCATACCTGAACCCGTCCCCGAACCCGAACCGGTAACTTAGGTATTATTATTCAAATAGTCATTATAATTGTAAATGTGATTTAGATGTTGTTGGTTCAAAAACATTAGTAAGATTTAAAATTATTAAGTTGTAGTTATACTAAATTATTGTTCCAATTAATAATAATTATTGTTAATTTAAGTTAGCAATAATAATTGTTTTATTAAATGTTATTTAAATTATTATTTCTTAACATGCAATAAAAATTGCATGACCAAGGATTTGAAAGGAGCAATTTAAGCTAAGATCAAATGCTCAACTCCTCCTTGAAGGCTGCATGCACCAATCAAAACAAGTTGATTGTTTGCATGAATAAATTGACAAGCTCAGTGCAAAGGTGGTGAATAGTGAATGCAAATGTAATTGGTAACCAAAAGAAAAAGTTTCAAGTGCAAGGAGGGGACTTTGTTAGAATAAGACAATCATTATCGGAAGGAGTTATTCTACTACAACTAGTCATTTTTTAATTGCAATTATTCATTCCACCAGAAGCATGATTTTTCCATCACAACTATTATGGAGAGAAGATGGATTTTTTGGAGGAGGTTGTGCACAAGATGGAAAATTGATAGTTTTGCAGGTGCTTCAAGAAGCGAGCAGACAAGTCCTAGTGAGGCTGTGAGCATAGAAGGGAGGGAAACCATGAGTTTGAGCTGCAAGGGATGTTGCAGTTAGAGCAATCGAGAAAGATAGAGCTTTTCAAGTGCCAATAAAGGTAAGAAAGCTTTCTCATTTGTTTATGCAAACACGTGATTCTTCCTTCTCTTCTTAAGTTTGATAAACAAAATTAGTAGTGGAATGAAAACTAATCTCAGCGCAATCTCACACATCAACTCTATACAAGCACTATAATGCATCTCATGTGCCATTCCCTTGCTCCCTCACATGGAACCATAATGTCTCACACATAGATGATCATTTAATAATTCCATGCAACTCAGTTGAATGCACCTCGCACCTATGTTGCTCAATCTCATAGCCACACCATCACTCGATAATAATGACTTGACCTATGTTTGTGCATAAGCTTCAACAACTTCACCATCACTTCCTCAAACATCATGTTTCCCATATGATTTATACTTCTTAAGCTCTTAGCATTGTATGCTACTGGACATACCATGCACATACTCTACCTTTGAATCTTTGCATTAGGCCATACACATGCTAATTCGACACATAGAATGACATCATCCACATGTTATGCTTCTATATGAACATGACACCTGGAAAGCCCTATGCCATAGAATTTGGCTCCATACAAGTCTAACATCTAGCACCATGCGAGTTTGATATCTATTGTCATTCCCATTGTATATTCATGTGTAACTACTTGTGTCGTACAGAATGGAAAGCAAGCAGAAACTATCAAAAGCATAGGACAGTCCATCCAAAATCTCTTGGCAAATCAGATGCATGTGCTTTCCCCTACAACATTACGAGAATCTGCATTCCCAACCTTATTCTCTATCATTCTTTGTTACCTATTCCATTTATGAATAGGACATCATCTTTGTGACATATTTGTCATGTCTTTGTGATGCTTCCATATCTTTGGGAGCACTACTTAGAGTTACCCTATTTTCCACTAGTGCAAATCTACAATCCTATGCTTTACTGACTAATGTGTAGAGTTGTACTCCTATTCCAACCATGAATAAAATAAATGGTATCAAACCCAAGTTTGATCCTACATCACATGTCACTAGTCCCTCACTAGGTCAAAGTTTCAGTATTTTGGTGCCCTTAATTTTCTGTGAGCCAGTCATGGAGAAAGAAACTACAAAGCCAATAGTCTTAAGGATAAAAATTTCTCATTGTCCTCTGGATGAAAATAATCAATTGTGCAAGGAGATCCATCATGTCCAACACTAGAATCAACAACTGCAAGATGCTCTTGAGTCAAGGAAGGCAAGCTTTGGCTTCGTCTTGGAGCGACTCAAATCTTATGGCCCATAGCCTTCAGCTCACTAAACCTATCCTTAAAGGCTTTTCTCTCGTCGAGGATAGAAACTGTTGCACCATACATAGCTACAACAGTCCATCTTCTAAAGAAACAAAATTTGAGCAACTCCAAGCCGAGTCCCTATGATTCCCTGTGCTCCCTCCAACAATTATCAAACCACAAACAACAATCACAACTTGCAACACAAACAATAACAAGGCTACTCCAATATCCTAGCAATTTTATTCCATTCTTGATGGCCTACTGAAAAGGAAAAACTAGAAAGAAGGGTTCAAATGATGTATAAGATGACATTTATTCAGACAATGCACTTATATTTATTAGTACTTCTTTCTCTCTAATACTAGCAATATATCTAAAGCTATTCGTGGCAGAAAAGGCAATAGCAGTCCCTGACAAAGCCTGAACATCTACCAAGACTGAAAATATGGGTGGAGAATATAAATATGACCATTCAAAAATAAATATGCAGATACAAACAAATGTATAAGTAGGAAAAAAAATTAAGCCAGATAAAATCCAGCAAAGTATAATCCTTGACTGCAAGGATATGAGTTCGATTTGTTTACCTCGTACGCCGGATTTATTAACTCTATTGCTGAGCAAAGGTAAAAGGGGATTTTTCAGCAGCTAACTAACTCCAGAGGAATTCCAAATGAAATGAGTGCGCCATTACTGAGTCAAGCAGCCAAATCTTTTCTTCTGTAACTTTCAATGCATTTGTCCAAGATTTATTTGCTTATTTTGCATGGGATTGTCAGAATTGTTGGTCATGCCGTCCTGGTAAACATTTTCAAAAACCTCGAAAGAGATTTACAAATGGTAACTATTCGAATTGTTTCTACTATAAAAAACTATCGGATATGGATTTGAAAACAGGACAATATTTCTATGGAAAATGAAAGATCTAGGTATGCAACACGTTTGTACGATAATTCTGAACATATTAATTATAAAATTTTATAGTTCTTAAATTTTTAAATATTATATTTGATGATGAGAAAAGAGTACTTTCTTTAATTTATTATCATATAATCATTATTATTATTATTAATAATAGTATATTAAAGAGCTGACAATTTTAATATTTTTATTGTTCCATGTTTTAGTAAATAACATGCAGCAACAAAATCTTAATGGAAGAAATTTATATGGTCATTCCAAAGACTGTTACAAAATTTATATTCAAAAAAGTAATGGCATATTTTCCTATATAAGATTCTAATTTATCCTTGAAAAAATATTCCTCATAAGATCCCTTCTATAAAATAATTTTTGAAATAGATTTTCTAATTATTTTTTCATAAGATTTCTTCTTTTATAAAAGTTTTTGAAATAGATCTATCAAATTACTTCTTTTAAAATAAAGAAATTTTGGAACAACTTTTTACTTATTATTTTGGACATGTATATTTATCAAAGCATTTATTTATAGAAAAAAAATGTTTTTCATTAATGTTTTTAGATTTAATTATGTGAGAATTTATTATCAAATTTTCATACAATTAAACTCAAAAATAATAATGAACAATATTATGAAATGTGAAAATCTTATGCTTTAATTGAAAAAAGTTTTTAATATCTTATTATGAAATATAGTAATTTTTGTGATATTTTATTAAATGTCTAATGTTTTGATGATTTTGTATTTTAGAGAAAATATTCTTGCAATCCATGTAAATTAAAGTAATGTTTGTGGTAGAAAATTGTGTAGAATTTCTTCATTATATTTTAGATCATACATTTTCACAATATTTATAATAAAAAATTGTATAAAGTATTTCTGTCAATATATAATGGTATTAGAAATAAGAGAAAAAAATACAGAAATTTTATATGAACATCATAAAATGAAAGTGTCATCAAATGAAAAAGAAATCATCAGAAATGCACAATAAATAATAATAATAATAATAATCTGATTACAATATCAAAGTCAATACAAAACTTTACAATTAATTCTATATTTATTTAAACTTTCCTAAATCTTAAATTCATTATTTTTTCTCACATCACACATTTCAACTATTATAATTTTTCGGTTTATTTCTCTCCAATATTTTTTTATATTATAAAAAAATGCAATTTATAATAGAAACTGTTAAATCAGACCATCTAATCCAGAAATTCTAGCATTAAATAGAAACTGTACCAAATAGACATCAGATTAATAGAAACTGTACCAAATAGACATCAGATTAATGCTGTCAGTGAACTAACAGTAATAACTAATTAAAATTTAATGAAAAACAACGTACAAAAACTGTGGTCCTTGTCCTTGTCTTTAATTTTATTTTTTCATTCCCTCCAATGAGAAGTCAATGACAGTCACATCAATTTTTTCGGGGGTTAACTATTAAGACGGCTAACTTAATATTTTATATTTATAAAAATATTTAATTTTATATTGATTAATAATAAATATTATTTTACAGTCGTCTAGGGTTTAAGGTGATTGGTTTTTATATTCGTGAGATGTTTTTGCATTTATAAAATTTTAATTAAAAGTTCTTAATTTAGATTATTAAGTTATATTTTTAATGTAATATGTATAAAAGATTAGATATGAGATTATTAAAGTTCATTATTTTAGTTTGATGATTGTATTGCTAACAATTTGTGTGATAGTTTATGCTGATATTATTGTTAAATTGTTAATATATCAAGTTTTTAGTCGTGTTTGGTGTGACAATTCATATCATCTATTTTTAATTAATTTTGTTGTATTTTGATCAATTTTTATTTGTAAATTTAATCCATCAATTAAGATTGATCTTGATGCATTTAAGATCAAGACTTCAATTTTCAAATCTAAAATCTAAGATTTCACCCTATCCTAGAGTCACTTTCTATACATTGAGGCACCACTATGTGTTTGTACTTAATGGCATTCACTTGTGCAATTAATTCATATTGTTGATCAAAAAGAAATTGACGCATTTTAATTTTCTAAGCAACAAAATAACCCTATCTACATATAGGCCACTTGCATTTTGTTGAATGTTGTCTTTGAATCTTTGCTTCAACTCATATTTGATTCAATAAGGGGTCTTACTAAAGATAACTTGACCCTAACAATCAATGATACAAATATATATATTTGTGTGTGTGAAAGTAATGTTAAAAAAAATAGTTTACTAGGTAGTTATAATTATGCTAAATAATGTGTAAAAATAATGTTAAAAAAATAGTTTTACGGGGTAGTTATAATTATGCTAAAATAAATGTGTAAAAATAATGTTTAAAAAAAAAATAGTTTTACGGGTAGTGTAGAGTTCAAATTATCATGATTGGTGTCGTGCACTCAAATTCACTAGCATCATTTCTTCCTAAATCACTTCTTTACCAACCAATTAATTGAATAATCCTTATTTAATTAACCAATTAATTGAATAATCCTTATTTAATTAATTCATCAAGTTTCCTCTTTTGATTAGATAAATAAATTTTATTTGATTAAATCATCATTTTCTTTTAATTAAATAAATTATTTTATTTAATTAATCCTAATATTAGACTTTGATTAAATAAATCAATTTTATTTAATTATATTCTAACATTCTTCTTTTTAACTAAATAATGTTATTTAATAAAGTCGTCTTCTTTAAATTGAATAAATAAATCTTTATTTGATTTAAATTCTAATGTCATCTCTTTTAATTGAATAAATCAAACTTTATTTAATTAAATCTAATATCTCAAATTCCTCTCATTTTGATTTAAATAAATCTAAATATCTAAATCAAATGTAAAATCAAACTAACTTCCATCTAAGTTAATTAAATTTGGATTAACTCCTAACACTGATCCTCTTTTCTCTAGTTTTTGTAACTTGCACATATAAATCAATTTATTTGGTTTATTAATTCTTCTATTTTCATTCAAATATGGCATCTTTTTGGAATTTTCCTTCAATTTGAGATCTCCCTCCCAAAAGGATTTGTCCTCCAACATGGCATTTATGGCTCTTACATGTCCTTTTTCTTGAGCCAAGTGGCATTAACTCATCTTTCAACTCTTCCTCCACAAGCCATCTTTTGAATTTCAAACTCCACCTATATGCATTCATTTGCACATTGACCAAAATGTGCTCCACCTCTGTTCAATAACATGTTGACAAGTGGCACAATGCCATTGGGTCAAGTTTAATCTCACATTCTCCCTATTTCTCATTTCTCCATCCTTCTTCTTTATAAATGGAGAGCTCCTCTATTGATTTTGGATCCACAATTTTATGCAAAATTACTATCAACAGATTTGAGCAAGTTCATCCAAGTTTTCATAATTTTCATCAATCTTAGTTGGGTTACTGACAGATTTCATCAAGGAGCACATAATCATCATCAAGTTCATCAAAGTTTTGTAAGGAATTGGGAAAGGGCTTCTTTCTACATCAAAGAAGCACCAATTCACCCATGGGATGCTACTTTGAATGTTTTGAACAAGATTTAATAGCTTACATTTGATTTTCTATCTTGTTTTCTTGTTCATTGTATTTGAATGAATTGCATGGGGAATATTTGTTATAGATTTGTTTATTGACTAACATCGGTTTGTTTGATCATGTTGGAGCAGGTCTAGACCAAGCATTCACATTTTGGCGCTAAAAGGAGGGCACAAATCTCAAAATTAACACATTTTTTGGCCATTTCCATTGTTTTTCTCTTTTTTTTCTCTTTCCAGGACACAGAGCGACATTGGGCCAAATAGCGGTGCCATCGTCGTCTCTATTTTTACATAGAGTGACATTTTTTCGCAGAGCAATGCTCAAATCCTCAAATAGCAACGTTGAAGTCTCAAATAGCGATGTTGATCATGTTCAAATGGTGACGCTATTATTTTTTTGCTTTTATAGTCAATCTTAAAATGGCCATATCTTGGTCATACAAAAGTCTTTTTCGAAGCTTTTTTTAAATCAGATAGAATTTCATAAGCTATCTAATGGCTATGTGTTTTTCAACTTTGATAGAGTTAAAATTTCCAATTTTTCATCTAATGTCAAATCATAATGAAACCTGGTCTAATTTTTAGGATTTTTATGCTTAATCATTTATCTAACCCTCATATCTTCTTGTTTCTTGATTTCATCTAACATTTGGAGCTTGGATTGCAGGTTTTAAAGGATCATGGAGCATGGAAGTGAAAGAAAAATTATTTTATACTCATTATAGTGTTTTTAAACACTCATGGGAAAATAACCTATCATATATTTTTCTTTCATGCTTTAGGACCAACTATAATTATTTTGGACATAAAATTAACCTACAACTCAATATTTGTCAAGATGGTTAAAATTGAACTTTAGAAACTCACTAGAATTTTGATTTGGGACAAAAATTGAACAATCAACTTCACACTCAAGTTTGGTGCTTTAAAAAGAACTCACTATTACTTTTGAGGTCTAAAATGAACATGTGCTTATCTTGTTTTGTAATATTTTTTACAAACTAATACCATTGAAATACGTATGCACTTCTCTTGCGCTTCATGACGATCTTGAAGATCAAAAGCATTTTTGTGATATTAGGTTGTCTAAAAGATTGCCTCCACATTTCAAATTTGGGCTCTTATAATTGAACAAATCTTGCTAGTGTGAGAAAGGTCTCGCGTGTGTTCTCTCCTTGTTCATGCAAACAAGGATTGATCAAACTACGAATGTACTTGCTCGCTTTTGTGTACCTTTAAAGAGTCTGCCTTGCTGGGAAAAAGTACTCACCCTAAGGGAATGACTCAAACTGGTAAGGAGTTAAATGCCAAGCTACTCCCAACCGGTATATAAATTTGAATGTTAAGGAAATCTTAACATTACAGGAGCTCCTACGGACAAGCAGGTGATACTCTTTATATGGGTCGATCTTTCCTCTCGTGTGGCCTTCTGAATGGGTGCCTTGATTACGAACCAATTTGTGTAGAAGACAAAATCCCTATCTATTTGTTGGTGTCAAGAGGTTGGACCTTCGAAGTCGTCCCATGTACTTGTGATTCAAAGTAGAGATTAAGAGTTTGTCATGGGAGATTCATGAGAACTCGAAGCTTAGTTGACTCGAGAAGTGTGTGTCAAGAAAGGGGGAGCCAGTGTGGTCAAGCTTCTAATCATCTGTTTTAAATAAGCACAGCTAGAGAAATCCAAGTGGGAATCCAACAAATATTGTATTTTCTATCCTAGGGTTGTGCATTGTTTCAGAATCAAAACACTTTTCTTGAAATCTCAAAACGTGGAAACAAAAATTCAACAAGGTCACCAAATTTCAAACCCTTTGGAAAGAGAAAATACCTTTAAAAATTCCACATATTACTGCTAGTCCTTAGGGATTTATTCTTAGAGGGTTCTAAATATTTGGGCCTATATCTCAATTTGCTCTCTCTAAAGTTAACATTAGGGAAATATTGTCTTGATCCTTTGATTTCCACATAATGGACGTTGCAAGATGAAAATAAATTGAGACATAGACATTTAGTTTGAATAGCTAAGAAAGAAAGTGTGGATGTGGTAAAATCAATTCATTAATCAAGCTAAAATTAATTGAACCCCACACATGTCATTATTATCTTTTTTTCATATAGTTTTCCATGCAAACATTGGTCTTTTTCTTTGAAATTCTCTGAGGGAAAAGCATGTTCTTCACTACCTTGGTCCTGTAAACAAAGTCCTCTTAGGTTCATCTAGGATCAAATCAAACACTTCACCCATCCCAAAACATCAATCAAATCCCATTTCACAAACAACCTTTGGAACTTTGGAAAAATCATTCATACTAGACTTTTGGTAAATCTCTCAATCAAAATCAAAATCTCCTTTGTGTGGCTAAGTGTGTATGGATGAATCCTTCCCCGCACATTTAGTTAAATTGTCATCCTTTTGGACAATTTTATCCCAAGGTAACATCCAACATCTTGGTATTTACAAGTCCATCATCCAAATCAAATCAAACCAAATCAAAATCAAAATCCAAAAATCCCAAAGTCTAACATTGACCCAAAGTTCTAAAAAATTTCAAACACACATATCATTCACCCTTTCATCCTTCATTTCATCATTGGTCCTAAACACCTTAGAGGGTCACTTTTGCAACAAAGTCAAAACACAAGAAGAACATGGAATATAAATTCTTCATACATCATGAGTGATCTAAGTCAACCAAACTATCAAAAACTTACAACACCAATTGATTATCAAAACTCACATTTATACAATCTATACATGGGTTCATTATCTTCTACAAACCTAAATGATACAACAAATGTGAGTTTTCTCAATCTAAATTTTGGAACACAAAACCTCAATGATACAACAAATGTGAGTTTTCCCAATATAAATTTTGGACCACCTTTCCCTATGGTAGAGTTAAGTCAAAGTCAAAATCTACAAATCTATCAACCAAACAATCAATACATGAGTCTTCAACAAAACAACATTATCCCATCCAATCCATACATGCCTAATGTGAGTATACCAAGTGCAAGCTTACCAAACATGAACATATCAAATCCACACTTGGTGAACTATGGTATGGATATGTTTGTGAATCACACCAATGTTGTTCAAATTCCAAACAATATGTTAGCAACTCCATTTATTGATCCAAATCAAAGTTACCCAAATCAAATCAATGTGTTTCCCAACCACAACAATGTTCCATGTCAACCTATAATGCAAAATCTAAACATCATACCAGATCAAAACATTGTTCAAAATCAATTTTTCCACGATCCCATACAAACACCACAAGTGTACATTCAAAATATTCTTGAACAAAAACCAAATCAACTATATCAAGGGTGTCAAAATCAAAATCAAGATCAAATTTTGTGACATCAAATTGCTTCACTTGCCAAAATAGTTGATTCATTGTGCCAAGAGACATCTCCACCCCAAAATTAATACACTCTTCCATTGGTTAAACCATGTCAACAAATCATTGGGTTATGTCCACAACCACATCAAGAACAATATCTCCAATGTCATGAGGTTGGATATCAAGATCAACAATATCAACAACAAACCCAATCACCCCATCTTGAAGATCAGTCATCACATCTCCAAGATCAATCACAACTATCCATCAATGAGCACCTTGAAGATGTTTCCACCTCATCCAATGATCAAATCAACATATATCAGGAGTCACTTTTCAATCATGATCAAAATCCACCAACAATAGCCAACAATGATCCTATTCAAGAAATGTTAACATCATTTGATCTTATGGTTGAAAACATTGACAATCTCTCCACCACAATTGTTGAAAACAATGATCAAGATCTATCCATCAATGAGCACCTTGAAGATATTTCTACCTCATCCAACAATCAAATCAACATACATCAAGAGTCACTTTTTAGTCATGATCATAACCCCTCAAACAGTAATCTATTTCAAGACGTGTTAACATTATTTGACCCTATTGACATAATCCAAGATCCATCCACCAATGATTATGTTGACAATGTCTCTACATTGCCTAATGAGTTAGAGGACATATCTCAAGAACGTATTCCAAAACATGATCAACATCTTCCACCAAGGTCTAGCAATGGTCCTTCCTAAGACATATTGACATCCTTCAACCTCATGGTTGCAGATAGTGAAGGAATCCTCAACTCAACACTTGATCGAAATCCACCCAAAGATCAAAAGGATACTAAGCCACCTCCCATGCCTAATGACGATCTCCAACAACCATTTGTAAGCAATCCATCTTGTGAAATTGACCCATGTCAAGAACTTGATCCAAAGAATGTTGAAAACAATTCTGAAATCATTCAACATCAAGAATTCGTATCTCCGAGATACTATAATGATCTAATGGACACTCTCCTATCTATACAAGATATCGAAAATGATGATCATATCCATATAGCACATACTCCTCCACCCACACATAAGATGTTTTCTTTGGATGGACATGTAGATGATCTTCATTCAAAACAAGAGTTTCATACTCTTAATATCATTACCAAGGAACAAGAGTCTCCTACTCTTAACATTTGTACACATGATCAAGATATAGAAAAATCTAGAGACATATCATAAATGGGTCATGAAGAAGGCTCCTACAGAAGTGGTGAATTAGAAAAATCCTGTGAAGGCATACAAAAAATGAATCGTGAGGAAGACTTCTACGTGGACAATGGATCATCCATCCCTCTTCAAGAAGCATTAAAATCAGATATTTCACAAGATCAAGCCAAAGATATCAATCGAGAAGTCATCCCATATATGGAGGAGCCTATCAGTTATAAACTTGGATCACTTACCTTTTTTAGAGGAATCTCTTATCAATAAAGAATCTATCACCTTTAAAGATCCATGACAAAGTAAAGAAGGATTAACACCTTGTTTCCAAGGTAAATCATATCCTATTGCAAATAATTTTTTTCAACAAATGAATTATCAAGGCAGAGGATTAGGCCTACATGAATAGGGTATCCTAGAACCAGTGCAAATTATAGACAATCCTAAATATCATAGTCTTGATTATGTGACAATTAAGGGATCTAAACATATCAGTGATACCTCTATAAAATTGGGGGCAACTTTGTCTCAAGCAAATGTCAACATAGGGAGCACGAAGAGTCCTTATGATGAAACCAATGGCAATACTACAACCAACCATATCACGAATCCTCGTCCACTCATCACCCCATCCATGAATTGGGACCAACACCAAAAGAAAGACTTGAATCAAAATAGGAAGAAAGTTATCAAAACAAAAGAATTTGTAAAACATGAAGGACAAATCAAATACAAGTGGATACCAAAGAATACAAATAATGATTATCCCTATCAAACTCCATTAGTCAAAGAAACTATGGAGCAAAATCAAAAAGGGAAAAGTATCCATCAAAGATGTCCACAAAGGAAAGAGCAAACTTCTCAAGCAATGTACAAAGTATATCAAGCAATTGGCCCTAATTACATGCACACTTCTGTATACACCCATTATTGCTCATCTTCCCAAGTTTGGAGAGTCGAAGATTCCAAATTGTCAACCAATCCATCTTTTATTCCTAAACATACAACACCATCCCCGCCTCCACGCATGATATCCAATTCTCACATTAACCATGTATTGGCAACAACCCTTCATCATAAGGATCCAGAAGGCCTTTTATCACGAAGTGTGCATAGAGACAAAGTTAACCTTAGTATCAACAAAGTAGAACATAATTCTCAAAAGTTGCATCCAAGTGCACGTATTTTAGTGAAACAACTTCTTCAAGCAGGATATTGATGGCACCTTATGACAGAAGCATCAACGTCAACAATACCAGGTGGTTCAGCATGAGCTTGAAATCTTTCAGAAAAAAATCATGAAAATAGTAAAGTTAAAAATTGTCCTTCAGTGAAAACCACTATGATGGCGCTTTGGACAGGTACCATGATAAAATCCTAGCAAACAGGCGTCATGTGTAGAATTAAGCATCTACGTGTGCCACTTCAGAGAAAGCATCTTATCACATCCATAATAAAGCCAACATTTCATCCATATTTTATATAATAAATCCATTCATCCATGAACCATTTATCCAACCCATTACCATCCACCTATATTTTCTTGATGTTGACAAAATTTTGGGGTACACATTACACTTGCTTATGGTAAACATTTTGACATGGGTCATTTTCATTGATCTTATTCTACCCAGCATTATTTGAGTCATGAAGTACTATCCAAATGAGCATCCTATTTTTTAACACCTTATCTTATCACAAGATAATCCTTACCATATCCATTCATCCATCCATCTATCCAAGAATCCACCCATGGCCTTTCAAACATTACTAGACACTAGGGGCAGATATTTACATCTTGCTTCGGGAATAAATCTTGATCTATATCCTCCAACTTATATGGTGATCCGAACATTGGCAAACAAAAAATCAAATTGGTCAAGCATCTGTGAGCCAAAATCCAAATCACAAACCCATGGCATATTTTGACAAGAAGATGTTCCTTATCAAGGTTTATCTTTCATTGAACATCAATCCAAACAATCAAATATTAGTTTATCTAATTTACACTTCAGTGTCACATCAAATCATTCAAACACTTTTGTTCCAAACCAAGCTTCAAAATCTTGATCAATCAAATCCAATCAATCCATCATCATCTCGGGATATCCTTCCCAATCCTCGCGTTGCTTAACACTATCCTTGCATTGTTGTGTATCCTCAACAATGTTATCATCATCAATCCATTAGTCTGGTCGATCAACCCTAGCTTGGTTTTCAACAAGATCCCAAACAAATCACTAATATCATATCCATATCCAAATCGTCAAAATCATGCGAAAATCCAAAAACATCCAAATCATATCAAAAAATCCAAAAACAAATCAAAAAAGTTAGAAAAAGTAAAAAATGGTATCCGAACTACATCGTCTCTGAGCTTAAACATAGGCAAGTCTAATTCTTGATCGTCCCCTGAGACACAAAATCCAAAAATATTTATAAAATCTCATAAAACAAAAAAAACATTGGAAATTTTGAAAATCAAAACATTTGTAAAACATCTTGAAAAAACCCAAAAACAACCTCATAACATTTCAAAAACATCAAAACATCAAAATATTTAAAAAAAATCATCTGTCTCATTTTGCTTCACCCACAATAATCAATCATCCATAATAAAACAATTGACACCCTCACCCTTTGGCAAAACAAACAGAAACAACTGCAACAATCATCAAAAGAAAACTTCAAACACAAAATCAAAATTGAAACAACAAAATTTTAAATGCAAAATCAAACTCTTGATCATTCGCAAACATGTCAATCAACCTTATATCAACAACCTTTCAAACAACCTATCAACTTGCCACCATCCACTAACATGTCCTAGGATGCATCCTTCCTACAATGGGTATTATCTTTGGCAAATCACTTTGGATACTTATCGTAAACAAAACACATCCCTTTGGCTAGAGGTATGAAAAACATTGGCTTGTTTGTTCACTTGATATTTTCTTTGATTTATCTTATTACGCTCATTCCAATGACCTCTCGATGATGTCTAATCAAAACTATTTAGAGAGAAAGGAATGGGGCATTGATCATTATCTTTCGTTTGTTTTGCTTGTTGGACGTTCTTGTAATATAACCTTCGCGAATACTTGCTTTGTTAGGTATGTATGGAGGGTGTTTTGAATAGCTTGTTGACTATTACATTGGAAGGTTATGCCTTTCTGTGTTTTGGTCCGAGATGTTTGAAAAATTTGAAGTACATCTTAGTGAGGTTTTTGTATGTCAAGTGCGAACAAGAATACTCCTTTTTTTTTTGTTGAATCAAAGTCCATCGCACTAGATAATCCCCCGACATCTCGGTTATCTATACTTTGATGCATCGTATCTATGTGTTTTATCAAACATAAGAAAAGTTGTCCCTTTCATGTCCCAATCCCTAATAAACAAATCATCATCATTCATCATCATATCTAATAAAGTTTTAATGCTTCATAGACTTGTTGGACTCCTACATCTTTTAGGAATCAAGGGTTAATCCATCCATCTTATTCTTCTTATTCTTCTATCTTTACTACCATTTCTATCCAAATTTTTGTGACATCTCAAAATATACATGAGGCTACCCATGGTCGATAACTGTCTATACATCATCAAAATTGTCTACATCAAATATCTGATCTTTCTAAAGAATTATCTTTCATCCTCTAATAAGTAGAACCACTCCTCTCACATTTTATCATGATCTCGATCAAAAAATTAACATTTCCGCTCGATCTCTCGAGGGAGCAATGTACCAGCATAATTCTTATCACTGGGACAACAATGGGGCATCCAAAAAAAGTTAGGTTTTTTTGAATTTTGATCTCGGTAAAGTTATTCTTTGAACCAACGCAACAAGTACATTGCTTCAAGGAGGGGCAAAATGTGGACGTTCAAATTATCCTAATTGATATCGTGCACTTGATCCTGATTCACTAACATCATTTCTTCCTAAATCACTTCTTTACTAACCAATTAATTGAATAATCCTTATTTAATTGATTCATCAAGTTTCCTCTTTTGATTAGATAAATCAACTTTACTTGATTAAATCATCTTATTTTAATTAAATAAATTATTTTATTTAATTAATCCTAATATTCTTCTTTGATTAAATAAAACAATTTTATTTAATTAAATCCTAACGTTCTTCTTTTTAAACAAATCATTTTATTTAATAAAGTCATCTCCTTTAAATTAAATAAATTAAGTTTTATTTGATTTAAATTCTAATGTCATCTCTTTTAATTGAATAAATCAAACTTTATTTAATTAAATCTAATATCTCAAATTCCTCTCATTTTGATTTAAATAAATTTAAATATCTAAATCAAATGTAAAATCAAACTAACTTCCATCTAAGTTAATTAAATCTAGATTAACTCCTGACACTAATCTTTTTTTCTCTAGCTTTTGCAACTTGCACAAATAAATCAATTTATTTGGTTTATTAATTCTTCTATTTCCATTCAAATATGGCATCTCTTTGGAATATTCTCTCTATTTGAAATCACCCTCCCAAAAGGACTTGTCCTCCAACACATGTAGCATCTATGGCTCTTACATGTCCTTTTTCTTGAGCCAAGTGGCATTAACTCATTTTTCAACTCTTCCTCCACAAGCCATCTTTTGAATTTCAAACTCCATCTATATGTATTAATTTGCACATTGACCAAAATGTGTTCCACCTCTCTTCAATAACATGTTGACAAGCGACACAATGCCATTGGGTCAAGTTTAATCCCACATTCTCCCTATTTCTCATTTCTCCATCCTTCTTCTCTATAAATGGAGAGCTCCTCTATTGATTTTGGATCCACAACTTTATGCAAAATTACTATCTCCAGAGTTGAGCAAGTTCATCCACCATTTTCATCCAAGTTTTCATAGTTTTCATAGATTTGTTTATTGACTAACATTGGTTTGTTTGATCATGTTGGAGCAGGTCTAGACCAAGCATTCATGGGTAGTTATAATTATGCTAAAATAATGTAAAATAATGTAATAAATATTATCAATATTCCAATAATAACGGTAAGAATGACAAAAGTTATTATGATATAAATATTTATATTAATAGAACAAAAATAAAATAAATAAAATAAAAATAATGATAGACTTAAAACAAAGAAAGGGGGAAGTGTTTAATAATTTATAAATGGTAGTTAATATTACTATTTTCATGGTGGTTTGTAATGATATTAGTATGGAGATAAAAAATTTAATATCAATAATAATTATATATATATATATGAGTGTGTGTGTTTATATTTCTTCTTATCATTTTCTTAATGTGATGCTTATGTAATTTTTGCCTTGCTAAATTAGATTATTACTTGTATTTTTTAAAATCTCTACCTTAATATTTAATGCAAATGAGTAGATTTTATTGAAATATTAATTGTAGATAGATAAATTTTACTCTGATATTTATTATAGATAGATAAATTTTACTCTGATATTTAATACACTCTAATAAACAAATATAAAATATGTATTGAGTGTACTCATATTTATTTAATAGGCTTTAAAATCTTATCAATTATTACATGATATATGGAAAATACTACCTTTAAGTCAACAATGTAATTTTATTATGATGTATGAACAGTGTTCATGTCATTCAAGTCATTAATAGGTTTGAAATTTGATTCAATGAATTGAATGTATTGCATTGCACATAATTTAGAAAAAAAAACTTGATTTTTGCATTGAGTGTTCACAACATGAACCAATAAAAAGAAAGATAAAGCATATTTTAACAATTTGAAAAATAGACAATTAAATATAGACTATATAGAATTGTTGGTCAAGTTTTTAATTTTAGATGTTCATTGGTTGGACTCTCACTATCAGTTAAAAAAATTGCATGCAATGGATGCATTAGTATTTTGCCTTCACAGAACTAAAAATTAGGTTGAAGAATTCCCAATAATATACATTCTGTTAGTTCATATCCACACCTCAAATTTTAAATATGTGGAATCAAGATCAAATATATAACGTATGTGATTGAAATGTAGGGTATTTTGTGCTTGTTTGGAATCTTAAACAAATAGCATACTAAAGTTATTAATTTTATGGACGTAATGAATCAATTTATAGCATCATCAATAGTCATTCCCTATCATTGGTTTTATAACTAAGCCCTCTATCCTCTCATTTTATTCTTGACTATTTATTGCAAGTTTATCAACCCACCCACATTTACTAGTGTACTCATTTCCCTTAGATAGAATCATTGGCATCATCTTGTCTGACAAATTCAAATTTATTTTGTACTTACTCCAAGTTGATCTTATTCAAATAAATGATTATTTTTCAAAGTCAACTTCAATGCTACAATGTATAAAATGAAGCCTTACCTCCTATATTTAACAATGATGCTTAAGTCACTTTTTTAATTCAAGAATTTACAAGTTTTCAAATGCCACTAATGTGATCATAGAAAAGGACAAGATCACAATCTCATAACACTATCTATAAATTAATAATCATCCAATAATGTGGTCTTTACATTTTCACTAAAAATGCCCTTTGCTCTCTCCCTTTTGTAACATGCCAACCCTTCACTGAAGTAAATATTTCCTAAGTTTCCACTATGTGTAAATAAACTATGTAACAAGCCATTGCAATAATTCTTTTCTTTTATTTATTGAGAATAAATGAAAAAAGATGCCATAACAATATACAATAAGGATTCCATTTCATTTCAATAATTTCACAATTACAATATTCCAAGAATGTACATAATTACATACATGGCTCAACCGAGCTACAGATTAATAGATATAGATGGTACAACAATCTGCCTTTCAAAACCTTGGTCTTCTTGTTGCCTACTTAGGAGGAGAAGCATCACTCAAGTACTTTTTCACCAACAACGGACTGACATGCGGTCCCCTGCACATCTACCAAAGATAGATGGCCCTAACCTTCAACGAAGAGCTTGGTTGGGTAACCCTGTACGACAAACCACACTAACCTTAGTGTTGTGTCCTACATGACTAGATTTTATAACCCTACACTCAGTAACTAGAATTTACTACATGGACACAATGAACTAACTGTGGAGTGAAATATACTCTCTCAATTTTTTTCTTTATTTTTAGTGAACATTTACAAAGTAACCAAGCACCCGTTAAGGTTAGCATAACCCAAAACATGCATGAAATAACTCTAACCAAGAATGCACCCTAAAACCACTGAAGGAGGAGGGGTGGGCATATGGTCAAAGGATCCCTAGTATCTACTGAAACACTAATATAAAGATTACACTGAATGAGAGAGATTAAACTCGACACCAAGAATGTGCACTCAAGATCCTTTGACAAGCGAGGTGCTAACATATGGCGGAGTACTAAAGCTGAATTGAAATGTAAAAAAAGCGGATAACCAGCCAAAGAGACTTTCCACGCTACCACCAAACAGTGGGGGGAAAAGATTACAATTTAAATACTTCTTCTGTTGCGTCAGGCATCCACTGAAGAGTGGGAATTCACCACTTGAAAGTGGGTATGCAAGAGAGTTACAATTCAATTTATCCTCACTGGCGGTATACCATCCAGGGGTGCTTAGTGTGAAACTAATTAAATAATGCAACAATATTAAAACTAAAACAATATTACTGTTAACAGTTTGTACAAAAGAGAAGGCTGCAAATTACAATGTTTTTTCACCAATTTTCAAGCACCAAGTTATACATTGTTTCCATGTCAGAATATAATGAGAAAAGAAGAAGAAAGATGGAAACAACAAATGATTTAATTATGTTTCAGCAAACTGTAATTCTAGAAATGTCAAATCAGCAACTACAAAAATTTATCAAATGCTCATAACTCAATCGAATTACCTCTGAATTGCATGATTCCAAGTGCAATGATCAACTAGAAGATAGGCGCCCCTACTGAGATGAAGAAACAACCTCAAAACACCTTTATTTATTTATGGCACAAATCCCAATGCAAGTTGAAATGTACGACCTTCTTGAGGGGTAATTTTCTACTTAAAAATCAGAAACAACAAACTAAAATCTGCAAACTTCAAGGTGGGGTCACCTCAAGCATAGAATCATGATGAACAAATACCCATAATCAAATTAGAATTACCCTCAAAGCTGTTAATATTTTTCACCTATAGCCATGACTGAATCAACAACAATAAAATCTGGAAATAACATCTGAATCTTCACATTGAGGCTCAATGTGCACTTTTGAATGAAGCACACTCTCAATCCATCATCTAGAGAACCATAGTTTCAGGCTCGAAGAGTGGAATAGAATTGTTAAGCTTTCCCTTAGCCGGATTCTGGATTTCAAACTAGCAGCATAACTTTGCTTTCCAAAACATAACATAATCAGCCCTCTACAATGCAGCAATATATAAGTTTCAATGGCAAATGAAACACTTCGAATTCCAAGAAGTTGAATCACTTCAACTTCCCAAGGGACGCCCTTCAACCATTCACTTTATTGTGAAATAATAAAACATTATTTCCCTTCCCTTTAGGCGTCCATTTCTATTTGCAACAATAAAGCATCTTAATAAATTATTAAATGCTCAACATGAGCCCTTAATGTCCCCTCTTTAGAACAACATGAAGTTATCACTCCTAGGCATGGGGTACAACTTAAAAACATAAAATTAACTAAGTATAACACTTAGTCCACGGAGATAACCAAAACCAATGCCAATACTGAAACTAAAGGATTACCACAAATAGCATGATGACCTGAGCTGAACTGTAGATGATGATACTGTCAAAATTAGACTTACTAAAAATAGCCACTGCCAAAAATAGTAAATTCACTTCAACTCAATAGAAAGCCAAACTAACCAGCCACACTGAATTGCAAAAGATCGAGTTGCTGCTAGAGTGATACTGCTATAAATATACTTACCAAAAATAGCATATTGCTATAAATAGTAAGTTTGCCAAAACCCCATCTGTATGCCAATTGAGCAATAACATGACTTACTATAAATAGTAAGTGTTCTCATTCTTCTTAGCCTACGAGTTTCTGGAAATAGGCTAAATCCAATTGTAGAGCGTAGGGCTAAATCGGGGACATTACCTGGAGCCAAAAGAAATCACACTACTTTGGCCAAAGTTTTCTCACTCAAAATTTCAAGTGAAGGTCAACTATTCACCTACATATTAAAAGTTTGTTTTGACTTAAGGCCATTATATCTATCCATAGGTAATAACTCTTATGGATAATATTAAACCCCAGGATTAACCCATCACTTTTAAACAAAATCTAGGGTACCTCTACTCATTAAGCAAAAGTGCAAGTTCCCTCCCCTAAAGGACAACAATCCCAAGAGTAACCTACTAGCTATCTACCATAATCAAATAACTAGCTATGAGTAACCTTAAGCTACCTTTGTCTAATCATATCTAGTATATACATACCTATGACAAACAATACCTCCTTATTATGGAGTAAATACAAGCACTTCACAAATAGTATAAACAACTTCTTCTTTCTTTCAAAGAAAATACTATCTTTCCCTAAATGCAAGTAATCCAATTGACTAACTAGAGCAACCTAAAAATAATATTTCCAAAAGCTAAGACAATAAAATAAGAAATATCCCCATGCCTATTTTTGCTTATCCAATTTGAATGACTACAAATCAGTTTTTCCAAACAACAACTAGCTTAAGCTTGATTCCTTCAGCTATGCCACAATAACCCCCTTCTCTCAAGTTGAAAATGTGTTTCACTCAAAATGCTAATACTCTCACAATACACACAATTCTCTCTCTCTCTCTCTCAAATAGAATAGAATAATGCAAATAATAATTTCAGAGCAAAAAGTGTATACTAATGTTAAGCTCAATGTGTATGGAATGCGTCCTCAACTAGTGAGTTGCTCTACTATTTATACAGCAACAAAGTGACTTATCATCCTATAGAATAGGCATGAGTGTTGACAACAATTACCATGCACAGCCACTAACTCAACTTAGCTAAAAGGTGGCACAAATATGAGAACATACTCAGCAATTCCATGTTACAAATCAACCTTGTTGATTAACAACAATAAGAGACTAATTCAAATCAGCACATGACTAAAAAGGTGTAATTCGAATTGTCCATGCAATGAACATTTATAACAACCATATTTCAAAGGTGGTGCCAAGGTAAATGGATTTCCCAATAGTTGGTGGGTTTTGCATTTTATTTGAATCAGTCAATATCAAATATTCAACACATATTTCCCATCGACTAAGTCCTGGCATGAGTCAACTCTCTCATTTAAACAGTTTGACTCCTTCATCGACTTGTTGTTAATTACATTGTAAGCATTTAATAGCTATTGATAATTACATAATGAAATGGCAATAAAAGGTTTACTAAGTCAAAGACAATTTCCAAATAAGGCATCGACCAAGACTTCCATTTGTATTGACATTATAACTACTATTAAACTTGCAGATTTCCTTGCTCTTAATGCATGAACATCATGAGTATTAGCCGCCCTTTATAATATAGTCATAAGTAATATAAAATTAGACTCTAATTTAGTTTGATAAAGCAGTCTCTATCATTGTTTAATGATAATCAATTCCCAAGCAATAGATACTATTTAAATATATATTATTATATATGTATAATCACATATACATGTATATATATATCAACATATATGTATGTATGTATGTATATGTTTATATATGTTAATATATATTTATATATATATATATATATATATCACATGCCAACAAAGTATGAATACATTTGATATACAAATAATATCAGCAAGATAGTAGTCACATACTAGTAATAATAATATATCGATTGTATATATGTATATGCCTCTATGTACATGTATACGTATGTATACATATCTCGATATACTAGTATGGCATGTCCATTTTCCATCATACGCATATGTTGATACATATATATATATATATATATATGTATATATTATACATATATATATACACACATTTGATTCTAACAAAAACCATACACAATCACTATTGTATCAATAAGCACCTACATGTGATATATCTATATGTATACATATACATGTTGTTAGATCCATTGGATAGTTTCATGCATGTAAGCAACTCGTCCATAAGTGTGCATAGGTGCATCTACCTATGTATACTCATGTGTGTGTTCCTCTGTGTGTATGATATATCATCGACACACATGTGTGTACATATACATATTTCTTCTATGTCCTCATTGATACAAGCATAGTAATAAAGAAGAAATCACAAGCTCAAACAAATAAACATCATCCAATAATGCACTCAAAAGTAACAAGACCCTTACTAATGTAGACACATCAAACTAAGAATGACTTACCAACTTCACATGTAAATAACTTGACTCAATTATTCTACTGTGGTGTGTGTAAGCTCAGATAGGTTATGTTACTGGTTACCAGGCCAAGACCTTCTCCTGAGTGATACTTCCTCTCCACTTGGAGGAATTGAACATATAACTACATCCACTAACATATGCCCACGACAATCAGTTGTTCATAAAATATGCATTACACATGATATGTCTCAATAGTTAATTCAATAACCATTCATTTCATATATATATGCATTTATACTCTTAACATTTAAATGAAGCAGCATTCATTCATAATGCATTGATAACAAAGTGCAAGCACATTTTCTTCATCCTCAAGATACAATCACATTCACATATGCCCTACATAGTAATAGTAAATAGTAATTACACAATTGGGGTGTAACATACTCCCCCCCTTGTGAATCATCATCCTCGATGATTTTATGTAGCAACATAAAACAAAACAAACAATCAACATATTGTTTTTAAGCATTCTAAAAAACATCTAAAACATGAGAAAACTTTTGTTGAATCTCAGCATAGTCCTCCCAAGTAGCCGAGTCTTCCACATACTACTCCCATTATACTTTTCATTGCAAGACTTAATTGTTACGTAAGTGAAGCTTACATTTTCTGAGCACCTTTATGGGCTCAAGTCTTACCACTCTGCGGTCCTATACCTATAAAGCAGTCCAATCAATCATATGGTTATCCCCAGGTATATACTTTTTGAGGTAGGACATATGGAAGACATTATGCATTCTAGCAAGAGTTGGTGGGAATGCAATTCGATAAGCTACTAGATTCGTTTCCTCAAGAATCTCGAAGGGTCCTACATATCACGGGGCTAACTTGAAATAATTTCCAAATTTAATAGAGCTCTTGTGAGGTTTCACTCTCAACAACACTTTGTCACCTATGGAAAAATTTTGAGGCACTCTATTAGCATCAACATAGCTTTTTTGTTGAACATTAGCTTCAACCAACCTTTTCTTAACAATTTTCACTTTTTATTCCATTTCTTCCAACATCTTTGGCCCAAGACTTACTCTATCTTCAGGTCCATCTGATAGAGAGGTTGGAGGAATCAATCACTGATTCCTGCTCTAGGTCTTACCTTGGAAGATCTCTATGGTGTCTCACTCCACCACCTTAACCTATAGGACCTTTTTCTTGTTTAGGATCCCCTACTTCTCCTTGCCAACCCAACTACCATCCAACTCTATTTACCAAGTCAACCTTGGTGCAAGTTTTGCAATTCTTCCCTTAGCCCTTAATCCACCCTAAAGGCTAACATCCTCCAAAATCTTGAACTTATCTTTGCAAGGGTGTGGAGGTGTTTCTAATAGTTTCAATCCATCCCACTATGGTTCTTGAGGGTCCACCCAACTCCATTTTTTGATCGCTTCCACCAAAACCCTCATTTAGGGTTTTAAGGTTACTAGCCCTATGAACCCAATTAGGCCTCCTTCTCCGAGAGGTCAAGGTTTTTCCCAAGGTTCTTCCAAGTAACCCCCAATATTTTCTTGGGGTTCCTGGTTCTTATGCTCTTCACACAAAGGTTTTAGGGGTCTTAACCCTAAACTATCTGTACATAGGCTTAACCTTCAATTTGGCAAATTAGGCCTTTTGTTTAAGTTTTCCTGACCTCCCTGCAATTGTTAGAGGTTCCTTACACCAGATGGATTGATGGAGCTCCCTCCTCCATTCTATGCCTTGGCAGGACTCATACCTGCCCTCTCCACACTGTGATTTGACAGGAAATGGACACCCCTGCAAATCAAGTGCTATGCACTTCTTGTCTTCCCTAGCCGGACACTTCCTGGCTCGCCTAGAAGAAGACTCCCATGGTGCCTCCGATGCTATCAAAGACTCCTAACTCTATTGTATGCACAAACATGGAGTCTAGTCACAATTCCCAAAGGGGCCGTACAATATGTACAGTGGGAATGTGATCTAACCCTCCATTTTCCTCGAACAGTCTGTCAGATCAGCAATTGAAAGAAAGCAAAATATCTACAAACAGTGCTAGAAAATGAACTAAGAAGCTAATTACTACCACACAATGCTTGAATAACACTCACACTACATCCTACACAAGCTACTGAGACACTTTCAATCCATTAAAGCTCTACTTCTAAGCAAAAATCAGAAACTCTCACATTATCACAACTGTTCTCAATTGAATTTCAAAATTTCAAATAATCCAAATGCTTCCAACCTTGCTCTCATCTCGAGAGCACCCTTAAATAGGGTTTCTAAATCAGTTACCTCTCCTTAGGTCACTCCTAGGCCGCTTGTAGCTTTCCTTAAGCTTTATTTCCAAAATTTAGAAAAGAAACACCTAAAAGGTCTAGAAAATCCTAAACCTTACTTGAGCAAAAACCCTTAAGCCTAAGCAATGGTCAACATGACCTTCATCAAATCAATACCTGATCACAAATGCCACTAAGGAAAAAACATAAAGGAACATGAAGAGATTGCTAAGTTAGTCCTAAACAAATTGCCAAGTCATGACTTTCTAGGCAACCTAAGGTAACTTATGGGTGCTCCTGCACCATTCTCCCCCTCTGCACAAACACTAAGGAATGTGGGGAGAGATCAGTGATAAATCAATACCATGCTTCTTGAACTGAGCGTCATCCACCCATGTAGCCTCCGAGTCTGGTTGGCCTTTCCATTGGATGAGATGTTCCATGTATTCCTTATGTCGGGTAGACTTCTTCACCCTTGATTCCAAGATCCTCTCTTCTTGCAGCTTGTCTTTAGGAGGTAAGGCTATGTTACTCACATCCTTCAAGACATCCACACTTGTCTGATCCATGTTAGTGACTGGTCCTTTATACTTGATCAAATCAACCACATTGAACACTGGTAAAATGCCCAAATCTGCAGGTAGCTCCACTTTGTAAGCATTCTTGCCATATTTAGCTAACACCTTACATGGTCCCACTCTCTTCATCTGAAACTTGGTTGATGTTCCCTTCAACAACCTAGATTTGTTGAGATGGACCATGACATAGTCCCCTGCTGCAAATTATAGATCCTTCCTAGACATATCCACCTTAGCTTTCAGCTTGTGAGTAGCCTCTGTAATTGTCTTTTTCACCTGCTCCTGAATCTCCTTCATGGTTTGAGAGAAATCCTCAGCCTGGCCACTCCTATACTCCATAGCTCCTAAATCTCTAAGTTCACACACACCTCTTGAGTGAATCCCATACACTATTTCAAAAGGCTTCTACCTATGGTCCGGTTCACACTGTCATTATAGGCATATTCAGCTTGTGAGATGACCATGTCCCATGTCTGTCCATTCTCCTTGGTTAGACATCTTAGAAGGTTACCTAACACCCTATTGACCACCTCAATTTTCCCATCGGTCTGAGGAAGGTAGGCTGATCCAAAAGACAAATTAGTACCCAATCTGCTCCATAATGTCTTCCAAAAATGACTCATGAACTTCACATCCCTGTCTGAGACAATGCTTAATGGAAATCCATGGATCCTCACAATCTCTTTGAAGAAAAGATGAGCAATATAGCTAGCATCATGGGTGGTCTTGCAAGGAACAAAGTGACTCATCTTACTGAATCTATCTACCACCACATAGACACTATCAAACCCTGTCTTAGTCTTAGAATGTCCTACCACAAAGTCCATGCTAATACATTCCCATGGTCTGTTAGGAATGGGTAGAGGTTGATACAAACCTGCATTGCTAGCTCCCCCTTTGGCTTTCATACACACTACACACTTCTCCACATACCTTCTGATATCCCTTGGCAACTTAGGCCAATAGTAGAACCTCTGCACTAGTTCCATTGTCTTGTTGATACCAAAATGACCACTAATACTACCATTGTGCTTCTCCTGGATGAGATTCTCCCTCATTGAACCTTTTGGAACGCATAACTGATTCCCCTTGAACAATAGTCCACTCTGCAATGTATACTCTGAGTATTGACTATGAAAGTGATTCTCAAAGTCAGAACATACCCTTTATGCCTTCGAAAATTCTTCATATTCCCCATAGAGATCCTTGAAACTCTTTATCCCAATGCTCTTTATTTGTATCTCTTGCACTATCAGCAATCGCCTACTCAGTGCATCTGCCACCTTGTTCAACTATCCCTTCTTGTGCTTGATGGTAAAAGTGAAGGCTTGGATGTATTCCATCCATTTCAAATGCCTATTGCTCAACTTCTCTTGAGTGTTGATGTAGTTAAGTGCCTAATTATCAGTAAACACAACAAAATCTTTAGGTAGGAGATAATGTCTCCACTTCCTAAGTGACTGTACTAGAGCATATAGTTCTAGGTCATAGGTAGAATACTTCTTGTTAGCTTCATTGAGCTTTTCACTAAAGAAAGCTATAGGCCTACCTTCTTGGCTTAGAACTCCCCCTACTGCAATTCCACTGGCATCACATTCCACAATGAATAACTTATCAAAACTAGGTAACAAAAGGATGGGTTGAGTTGCCACTTCTTGTTTCAATTTCTCAAAACCCTTCTCAGCTTCTAGTGTCCACTTGAACTTAGTCTTTAGGCCACCTTCGATAGTATCAAGTATTGGTGCACATATGCCACTAAAGTTCCTTATAAATTTCCTATAAAACTGAGCTAATCCATGAAAACTTCTTACCTCTGTCCTAGTGGTTGGTGTAGGCCAATTTAGGATAGCTTCCACCTTGCTTGGGTCCATCTTCAATGAACCTTGGGATACTACGAACCCCAAATACACAAGCTCTTGTTTGAAGAACTCACACTTCTCTAGGTTGATGGCTAACCTCTCTTTGTGCAATCTTTTAAGAACCAACTCCACATGCTTTAGATGTTCTTCTGTTGTCTTGCTAAAGATGAGTATATCATCTAGATATACCACCACAAATATCCCTGTAAAGTCTTTGAGCACTTCATTCATGAGCCTCATGAATGTGCTAGGGGCATTAGAGAGGCCAAATGGCATAACTCTCCACTCATACAACCCATCAGTTGTCTCAAAGGTTGTCTTCCACTCACCCCCATCTTAATTCTGATCTGATGGTATCCACTTTTGAGATCCAACTTGGTGAAATATTGAGCTCCTCCAAGACAATCCATCAAGTCCTCAATACTAGGAATAGGGAACCTATACCTGATTGTGATTTTGTTTATAGCTCTAGAGTTAATGCATAGTC
This sequence comes from Sequoiadendron giganteum, assembly GCA_007115665.2. NCBI lineage: Eukaryota > Viridiplantae > Streptophyta > Pinopsida > Cupressales > Cupressaceae > Sequoiadendron > Sequoiadendron giganteum. Next base: position 656,228,061 of record CM021104.1, read on the forward strand.
TCCACTTACCACCTTTCTTGGTTGCTAAGACCACTGGTACTGCACACAGACTAATGCTCTTCCTAATTAATCCTTGATCTAACAACTCCTGCACTTGCTTAGCTACTTCTAGGTTCTGATCTAGTGTAAGCTTGTAAGCTGCTTTGTTTGGCAATGAAGCCCCTGGTATGAAGTCAATCTGATGACTGATGGCTCTCTTTGGAGGTAAGGTTGCTGGTTTTCCATCACTAACTATGTCCTTGAACTGTTCTAACAACTTCTGGATTGCTTCTGGTATGATTGTTTTCTTGGTCTTATCTTCTTCCTTGGGTTGCACCATGACCACATATCCTTCACCTCCTTGTTGTAGAGTGTTGATAAACTCCTTGCCACTACTTAACAAGACACTAAGGGTCTTTGACTGTCCTTCTTCCTCATCTGACAGTGACTATAGTTTGAATGTCTTTCCATCCTTCTTGAAAGAGATAGTGTTCTCCTTACCATCATAGATGGCTTCTTTGTCATACTGCCATGGTCTACCCAATAGAAGATGGCATGCATCCATGGGCAACACATCACATAACAACCTATCTTTGTACCCTCCAATGGAGAACTCCATCGTTGTCTGCTCATTGACAAGAACACTCTGCCCTTTGTTCAACTAGGTCACCTTGTAGGGATTAGTGTGTGGTACTTTCACCAACTTCAACTTCCTCACTGCCTCCTCAGAGATTATGTTATCAGTAGACCCTGAATCCACTATAACCTTGCACACCTTTCCAAGTATTTTGCACCTTACCCTGAATAAGGCTTTGCTTTGCTTTGGCTCCTCCTTGATTGGTTGTCTAATTAGAACTCTTCTAAACATCAGATTCTCCCCCATTTCTAATTCAATGTGACTAACCTCTGGTGATTTAATACTCATGGTGTCCTCTTGAGCATATTCCATTGTCTTTTTAGTATTTGATGAAGATGCTTTCTCTGGGCACCTATAAGCTGGATGTCCTATTTGACCATAGTTATAACACTTCATACTAGAAAAGTATGAGTTGCTTATGCCTGCTCCTCTTCCTCTATTTGCTCCTCCTTGAGGTCCTCTACCTCTTCCATATCCACCTCTAGAAGTTGTTTCACTTCCATGCTCTATGAGCTTAGAATCTCCCTGATTTCTTTTTTCAGTCCCTCTACCTTGGTATCCACCTCTATGTCCTCTTTGATCTCTGCCTTTGCCTCTACTCTTAAAAACCTGGTCTTGTTTCCTCTTGCTCCTCTCTTCAATATTTATAGCCAATTGGTAACATTGGTGTACTATCTTGGGACTTAGAAGAGTCATCTCCTCTTGAATGTTCCACTTCAAGTCGTTAAGGTACCTAGCCACCTTAAGACTTTCATCCTCTAAAACATTAGACCTCATACAAAGTTTTTGAAACTCCTCAGTATAGGTATTCACATCTTGGTCTCTTTGTCTCAAGCTCTGTCTCTTCTTATGCAACTGAATCTCATAATCATCTGGCATGTATGCTTCTCTCACTTTGGAAACCATTCCCTTCCAAGTAGAAATAGGCTTCTTGCCTTCCTTTTCCCTCTTTGTCTGAATGAATTTCCACCATGTCAAGGCAGAACCTCTCAATCTTGACTTTTCCACCTTCACCTTTTGTGCTTCAGTGACTCCATCACACTCAAAATGGTTTTCCATCCCCTCTATCCAATCCATAACTAGATCAACTTCCAATTTTCCACTAAAAAATGGTATGCCTTCAAGTGCTTTCCCACTCATGGCTTTCAATGCCTTCAAGAAAGGATCTTCTTGTAGAATAGGGTCAAGTTCAGGGATCTTGTCTTCCTCTACAACCTCTTCACTCTTTGGTACCCTGCCTTCCAACCTATCACTGACCTCATCGGTCTTGGTTTGCACATTATTCATTGCTTGCTCAAGTTAAGCTATTCTTTCCCTCAATCTTCTATTGTCTTCCTCTTGATCTTCGACCTTCTTGGCCAACTCAATATTAGTCACCATGGTTGTAGAACCACTAGACTCAACCTCTGACATACAACAATCAATCCCAAATCTTTTGTCGCTCTGATACCAATCTGATAGGGAGGTTGGAGGAATCAATCACTGATTCCTGCTCTAGGTCTTACCCTGGAAGATCTCTATGGTGTCTCACTCCACCACCTTAACCTATAGGACCTTTTTCTTGTTTAGGATCCCCTGCTTCTCCTTGCCAACCCAACTACCATCCCAACTCTATTTACCAATTCAACCTTGGTGCAAGTTTTGCAATTCTTCCCTTAGCCCTTAATCCACCCTAAAGGCTAACATCCTCCAAAATATTGAACTTATCTTTGCAGGGGTGTGGAGGTGTTTCTAATAGTTTCAATCCATCCCACTATGGTTCTTGAGGGTCCACCCAACTCCATTTTCTGATCGCTTCCACCAAAACCCTCATTTAGGGTTTTAAGGTTACTAGCCCTATGAACCCAATTAGGCCTCCTTCTTCAAGAGGTCAAGGTTTTTCCCAAGGTTCTTCCAAGTAACCCCCAATATTTTCTTTGGGTTCCTAGTTCTTATGCTCTCCACACAAAGGTTTTAGGGGTCTTAACCCTCAACTGTCCGTACACAGGCTTAACCTTCAATTTGGCAAATTAGGCCTTTTGTTTAAGTTTTCCTGACCTTCTTGCAACTGTTAGAGGTTCCTTACACCAGATGGATTGATGGAGCTCCCTCCTCCATTCTATGCCTTGGCAGGACTCATACTTGCCCTCTCCACACTATGATTTGACAGGAAATGGACACCCCTGCAAATCAAGTGCTATGCACTTCTTGTCTTCCCTAGCCGGACACTTCCTAGCTCGCCTAGAAGAAGACTCCCATGGTGCCTCCGATGCTATCAAAGACTCCTAACTCTACTGTATGCACAAACATGGAGTCTAGTCACAATTCCCAAAGGGGTCGTACAATATGTACAGTGGGAATGTGATTTAACCCTCCATTTTCCTCAAACAGTTTGTCAGATCAGCAATTGAAAGAAAGCAAACTATCTACAAATAGTGCTAGAAAATGAACTAAGAAGCTAATTACTACCACACAATGCTTTAATAACACTCACACTACATCCTACACAAGCTATCGAGACACTTTCAATCCATTAAAGCTCTACTTCTAAGCAAAATCAGAAACTCTCACATTATCACAACTGTTCTTAATTGAATTTTAAAATTTCAAATAATCCAAATGCTTCCAACCTTGCTCTCATCTCGAGAGCACCCTTAAATAGGGTCTCTAAATCAATTACCTCTCCTTAGGTCACTCCTAGGCCGCTTGTAGCTTTCCTTAAGCTTTATTTCCAAAATTTAGAAAAGAAACACCTAAAAGGTCTAGAAAATCCTAAACCTTACTTGAGCAAAAACCCTTAAGCCTAAGCAATGGTCAACATGACCTTCATCAAATCAATACCTGATCACAAATGCCACTAAGGAAAAAACATAAAGGAACATGAAGAGATTGCTAAGTTAGTCCTAAACAAATTGCCAAGTCATGACCTTCTAGGCAACCTAAGGTAACTTATGGGTGCTCCTGCACCAAATAGGTTCAAGAAGGAAGCTAAAGAAAGATCCTCAACCAAGAGAGGAAACAAAATACCACAAGCCTTCATAATGGGAATTTGGAATATCACCACCAAAATATCCTCAAACCAACCATACTTGAAGGCACCAAAGAATGAAATAGGGGTTATCAAGGCAGAGAAGAGCCCCCTTCACCATTTTCAAAAGCAACCAACCTCCGACAGGGAATCAACAACACCCTTGGAAGCCTTGAAACACAACTTCAACATGCATATATTGAAGAGACCCAACACTAGAGGTTCTAAATCCCCACCACAACCATAATTGAGGGCCAACGAAAGAACAAAACTGTTAGAGCTAAAGATCACCATGTTTAACAGAAACTTGCAAAACAGGTTCAAAACCTCCTCACATACAGTGATTCCAAAAACTTTAGCAAGACCTCTCCAACAAAGACCATTCAGACCATCTTCCAAGGCAATGTCAATAGCCACCAAACATGAGCCCAACTCAAAATAGGCTCCAACAACCAACACTAGAACCAAACTAGGGACAAAAACCAGGTCCAAAACAACATCACCCATGTCCATAAGAAGAACAAACCAAATGGGAATTCGTACATAAATGAAGGTAGGGATAGAGTCACAATACAACTTTCCATAACATAAGAAGATTCATCACCTCATCAGTACGTAACCACTCGAGACACCCAGAAGGGGAAAGAATGTGGTTGTGGCACTAAAGAGAATGCATCAACAAATAGCCAATAGCCTCCCACTCTCTCATATTCAAAAAATTAGTGAGAGGCAAAGAGAAAATGTCCAAATACCACTCTAAAGAGTCTTTCAGGGACATCAAAACAAAAACCTCCAATAATATCTCCAATGAAACAATGTTGCATGCAGAAGAAAGCAAGGATAGAGCTGAGACTTTGGAGTAGACTAGCAAGAAGCGTGACCCATTAAGGGACAAACACATCACAACAAGACTATAGAAGCTGAAAAGCTCACTAGGAGCAGAGAGATGGAACAGGCGCTCGAAGGGGCCACAAACACCAAAGACAACACTTCCTTAGCAAGAGAGGAGACCACCTCTGCATAACCAACCCAGATAGGGAGGAACCAAAGGGCCCACAACCACCAAACAACACGAAACAAGATAGGGTCATCAGAACTGGCATCGAAGCCATAACCACAAGAGCACCTCCCAAGGAAGACCAAGCAATAATGAAGCTCAACCATTGAACCACACACATAGAATAATAATAGGAGACCATCTCCCCAGCCGACCCACCTTCAAAAACCTCTGAAACGTCCCCCACAGGCAAAAACAACAAATCCTAACAGGGGCGAAAAAGATTGAAACACCCCGCACAACAACAAAAAAACATCAGGTGTCGAGCATGGGAGAAGCCAAAAGGACCTCCCCCAATCATCCAATAGGTAGAAGCACAACCTATGCTCATCATCGTCCTCTGAATCTTCTCCACAATCGTCCTCTCCTTCATAAAAATTCAAAAATCCAGACGCGCGCCCATTCCTGCTCGCCATGACCAAGGATTTATTATACATGTGTTACCTACCACACCATTTTGATTTTCTTCTTAGTGTATCAACCTGGAGTTAATTTCTCTAACACAAATAATTCACACCTCAAGCCTATATTTTATCATCAATATTTGGTTCCATTGTTGAGACTCTAGTTTATGGTGTCTAAGAAAAATACAAAAATATAAAGAAAAGAGTTCTTGGTAAAGAATAATACTAAGAAAAGGAGTATTAATAAAAATTGTAGTAGAATTGAGATGTGTGGTAGCATACACCAAGTGTTAACCCTTTAGTGAGGGTTTAGGCGCCAAGGGGATGAGAAATGGAGAGAGGGTCCTAAAAGGGATCCTAATATTATTGATTTGTCTTTGGTTTCTTCTCCATGTAATACCTCGATCTATAATGAGGATATTATACTACAAACTATAATAATGATTATTCTCAAGGATATAGTAGAGGAGGCTACTACAACAATAAAGGTGGCTACAAAAGAGGAAGAAGTTAGAGACCAACCTCTTACAAGTAACATAAAATAGGAAATTAAATATAAATTAGTGTAGGAGTAGGAAGAAATAAGAGTCAAGTTGTGGGTTTTGTAGTGATGCTACACATAATACTTTCTATTGTGCCAAATTCACATTATTTTGCAAGACTAGATTGGCATAAAGAATAAAAAGTGAAGAATTTTTAAGTCCTAATGTACTAGGCAACACTAAGGTGTTACTAAAAATACCAATTAAATAGGAAAAACTATTAGAAGATGTAAGAAAAGTGATATATATTCCAATTAGAAGATAATAGAGCCTTTTATCATAGAAGAAGAATTGTTGAAAACGGAATACAGAGAAAGGAACAACTCAAGAAAGAAACTATCAAGAAACTTAGGAATAAATAGCATAGAGTTGTAGTGGTTTCTTATGGAGGATTAGCTACAAAATCATAAGAAGTAAATATTAGAGGAAATAGACAAAAGTGGGGAAGAGGAAAATTATCCTAATAAGAGAAAATATGACTTAGTAGTTAGAAAATCTAAAGAGTTAATTAAGAAAAATATAAAAACAAGAACATAATAACAAGGATTTTTTTTTTTAAAAGGAGGCCCAAAAATTAAACATATGGTTGAATTAACAAAACAACATCATCTACTAGAAAATCTTAAGCAACTTTTGAAAAATTGAAACAAGAAGAGTCGAAGAAGACATCAAATTAGATCCTTGGTAAAAACTTTAAAAAGTAGAAAAAAGAAACTAATGTTGGTATATGTAAAATTAAACAGAAAAATGATTAGAAAAATATTATTAGACTTGGGATCAGACATAAACAACGTTCCTAAAGAATTATGGGAAGCATTTGAAAAACCACAATTATATGAAACACAATGTGGCATTGCTTTAGTATATGGAAGCCCAATAAAAAAAAAAAAAAATGTACAAGTCTATTTCATGGGCATAAAAATGTTAATTTTGAAGTCATAGATATGTGCAAATGATCTCATGAAGTTTTCAACATTATATTAGATATTGAGTGGTGTGTGGATAGTAACAAAATATTCAATGCAAATAATGAGAGATTAATATTTCAAGAGAATGTAAACATAATACATAAAACATTTAATGAAGGAATGAGATGAGAATATGTAGAAGAAACATACATTAAAGATGAATATGAGAGAGATAAAAAAAATTACACACAACTAGGAAAATACAGAGGAAGGAATGGGATGGAGAATCGAATTCAAAAGGTTAAATATTTATAGATAATGGCAACTCTTTAACTAACATAGATGATGCAATCAAAGCTTGGTCATGAGAAGAGTTAAAAAATAATAAATAAGATATAAGGACTTATAAAAGTCTTTATAGTTAGGAAAGTAACCAAAACTATAAAAATTAATACCATAGAGAAAAATATTGAACTGCATACAATGAGGAAATTCACATGTAAAATTACAACAATAGTAAGGAGTAGGGGACTTATTTGGTTATATTCAATCTACGGAAATAAAATTTACAAATGAATAATTTAGAGTGAAATATTTAGATGATACTTTGAAAATGAGTGTTGCAAGATGGTGGAATTCCCATAAACCGAATACACCCACCTAAAAATATTTGACAATTCTAATAATAAAAAAATGCTTAGAAGAAGGAGATACTAAGAAAATAGTAAAATGTGATGGAATGGAAGATATACATTACCATATAGATACCTATGAATGTATCTTGAATAAATTAGGAGAAACAAATAAATATTGAGAATACAACTATTTTTACTAGACCTTAACTAGTGAAAGCATGGTATATACACCAAGAGTTAACAACAAAAACTAGATACTAGGATATAACCAAAAACGATTTATGTGGAAATTTCAATTTTTGGCACCCAAACCTAAAAATAAATATGGTATTAAATATAACTAAATAAATAATAATATTACTATAAGATAGGATAATAAGATAATTTGAGAATAAAAATATATATGCAACACCTCAAGAGGATGACAACATATATAAAAGAATTGTATTGAAACCTTAGACCATCGTGATGTCACAAAGATATTTTATTCTACCAAAATAAGAGGTAATAAACCTATGACTAAAGAATAATATCCAAATAACTTGGATGTGTCAGTGGGAGTGATGAAAAAGAAGCAATGGATAAAGCCAAAGAATTCAATATTTATACTAGTCATTAAAAATAAAGGAGTAGAATGTAGAAAAAGAGGGATAACCTAATCTCATTGAAATTATAGATTATTGGGGAGGAGTATTCAAAATTATAGAGATGCTCAAATAATATGGGGATATATTCCCAAGAACATTTATAGAGCTAAAAAGGATAAAAGAAGTTATAGTGATAAATATCCAACTAAAAGAAAATGTGAAACCGTAGAAAAAAAGACTCTACCAACATAATCCTAATCTCAAAGACTAGAATAGATAGGATGTTAGCCAAGGGAATAATAAAAAAAGTAAAAAATATAAAATGAATCAATCCTATGATCATACAAAACAAAAGGGTTAGTGATATAGACATGTGTATATTTCATAGAGCTAAAGAAGGCCTATGTTCACGAGCCATTCCACACTTCTTTGACAAAAGAGATACTAGAAACCTTTCTCAAAAATAAGTATACTCATTCATAGATGGGTTTTTAGGATGCTATTAAGTGAATATATTAGAATAAGATTAACCTAAGACCAAATTTTCAATAAAATGGGGATCATATATGTACATAGTAGTGCAATTTAGCTTGAAGAGTGTACTTACATTATTTACTAGGATTATAGCTAGATGACTAGATAGCCTATGAGATGCTAAAATATCATATTCAAACACTAAGACAAATATTTGAGCGATGTAGTCTTAGGATTATTGAAGAAATACATCTTTGCTACACCAATTGGCAACTTATTTTGGCATACTATTTGTAAGGAAGGTGTAATCATACATCCTCTCAAAATAAGCATAATTAAAAATCTACTTCCTCCATGAGTATAATAGAAACTATAATTTACCTAGGATAAATTGGCTAGTGCCACAAGTTCATCAAAAACTATGTAGCTAACTCTATCCCTATTGAAGAATTGTTGAAAAAGAATAATATCAAGAAATTTGAATGGATTGATGAATACCAAAAAATATTTGACATAATGAAGAACATAATAGTAGAAGCACCAATTTTATATTCCTAGATTAGAAATTCCCTTTTCATGTCCATGTTCATGCATTTAGAATTGTGATTGATGTGGTATTAGAACAACCAAGGGGTAGAAATTACCAAAATGTTGTATTTTCCAATAGATATCTTATGATGGAAGAGGGGAATTATACTACAACAAAGAGAGAATATTTAGCCATTTAATTTTTTCCTAGGAAAATTTAGACATTATCTTTTAGAAACACCATTCATTTTCTATACCGATCACAAACCATTAAACCACTTGATGAATAAACTAGTAACTCATGGCCACATATGCTAGCGGTTAATGTTATTTCAAGAATTTGATTTCAAGATCATGGTTAAACCAAGAAAAGCTAATCATGGACCAATATGTCTATCCAATATATAAAATAGAGAAGGAGGTTCAATAATAGATCTTTGAGGTAGCCATCTATTTTGAATAATCATAGTACTTTAGGAACAACAAGATATTTCTAAATTGCTATTTATTGGTAACTTCCTTAGACAACTATACAAAAGAAAACAAGACAAAAATTATCATGAGAGTTCTCCCATACACTATAATCAATAGATAATTTTACATTTTGGGAAAAGGTGAAGTCTTGCAAAGAGTGGTGAGGAATCATGAAAGGAAATATAATCTTGGAAGAAGCACAAAGGTATTTTTGGAGGATACAATGTTACATTTCTCAAATAAATAGTATACCAATTGCAAGGGTTCATTTGCCTTTAAATATGACACATCTTATGACACCATTCATTAAATGGGCCATTGATTTTATAAGATCAATAAACCACATGGTACAAGAATGAGCAATTGGTATGAGAAATAGGTGTTGTCATTGATGTCAACAAGCTTGTGTTAGAAGAAGTTGTGTTCACCAGTGTATGAACTGTGTATTGCAGAGGTGTCTAAGAGAAATGATTTTTCTCTGGGTTTCTCTGTAGTTTGGTTTCAGGTCTTGTAGATCTAAAGGTGTGATGATAGTGCTAGGTATATTTCTTCAGTTGAAGTTGTTCATGGCTTGGTGCTTTGGAAGTCAGTTTCTTGAGTTGCAGTGTATGGCATAGTTTTTTTAAGTATATTGGGTGTGTACATTCTTCAAATGAAAGTTGTTGTGAAGGTGTTTGTTGGATTTCAAGATATTTGTGGAATATTCCAGATTATGTTCAGGTGACATTTGTTTTTTGCGAGTTATTTTTGGATCAAAGGAAGCGTGTACTTAAATTTTAATGGTGTTTACACAAGTAATGACCTACCTTAGCTGTTTACACTACTTGAAACATTTGTGGAACCATGGTGTGGCATGTATGAGTGGATTTGGGTCCTATCTAAGGTGTGTTGTGTTCCACCTTCATTCCTTTCCATCGTGAGAATTTTTTGGTGCTAGCCTAATTTGAATATGCACGGTTGATGTGCATAGCTGACCTTGGAGAACGGTTTCAAGGTTGAAGATGGTATAAATAAGATTTGAGTTTTCGAGAGATGATAAGATAGATAAGATAGCTAAGTATGATGTGAATTGCAGGGTTGTGACGTGCAAATTTGAGAAGTGCAGTGTAAGATTGTTGGATGTAGTGCGCAAAAGGTGTCTATAATTCTTTAGTCAAATTGAGAAGGTGTTGGTGATATTGTGGTGGATTTCTCTGTTGCATTGAGATGGATTTCTCTATGTAACATTCTTCTCTATCTTCTTTTCTATTATGGTAGTGATCCCTTCTTTCTTTTGGGAAGTGTACCCTCCAACACTGAGCCCTTTGTAATAAGTGTTGATGTTACTTTATATTGCGAGCCAATCCTCATCGTGGTTTTTCTCATCTTGGGTTTTCCACGTAAATCTAGTGTTCTCTTATGTATGGTGTTGATTTATTTTAGTTTATGTTATTTTATTTTCATGCTAAATCATTTACAATAGATTAAGGTTTAGTTAGATTGATGTGGATCTAAATGTTTATAAGGGTTTTGAAGTTTTAAGGTATAAATAATTCACCCCCCCTCTTAGTTGTCTTGTGCATTCAACACCACATGCCTATAAAACTCATGCACACTTTATTATAATTGGTACTTAATACTTAACAAGGTGGTCAAAGGCATAGTTGATAAAAGATTATATTTCTTAAATAATAGGAAATTTTATCTATGAAAACACCATCGTAAGATTTGGATTCCCATTGAATATAATAAGTGATTAGGGGAAATACTTTGCAAATCAAACAATTAAGGAACTAATATAAAAATTTATGATAATCCATAGCAAGAGTACACCATATTGAGCCTTATTTTGTAATGAGGATATGTTGTATTGGGTCCAAATGATACATGTGAAACTCTAGGCTTATTACACAACTTATAAGAGCCTAACGAAATAGTATCCAATTGGTCTATACACTAGATGCAACACTACTAAGTACAATAAAGATACCAATATAAGGGCAACAATTCCTAAAAGGTTAAACAAAAAAAAATCCCTCTAGGATGGGTTGATACAACTATAAAAAATAAATGAGAATCGATTGCTTGCAACATATAGTCAAATAAAAAAAAGTAGAAACAAAAGGCTTAGTATGATTGTCATATCAAAACCAAACAATTACAACTAGAAGATATGGTATTACTCTATGATGGAAAATTTTAAAAATATGGGTAGATTGAAAGTAAGATGTCTAGGACCCTATCACAAAGGTCGTATCCAAATTATTGGTGTAGTTAAACTTTATACTTTGATGAATAAAGTTGGAAAAATATGTTAGTGGAGCTCGATTAAACTTGTATTATGAGGTATATTGAAATATAAAACCATAACAAAAGCCGATGGATATTAAGTACTATACAATATTACAAAGAGTTCTTAGTGTGGGAAATAAGTCACTATAACAAAATAAAATAGAAAGTGATCAAATAGTCAAAACACATTGACATAAGATGCATAATGTTGGCTTAAACAACCATTAAAGCTATAAAAGGGAGTAAAAGATAAGACAACATACAGAAAGAGATTTTTAAAAATATAATTCATTTCCATGAGAAGTAAGTAGTAGGGGTTTCCAACAAAATAACATAAGAGAAAATATATTGAGAGCTATGAAAACCACATCTATTCCTTAGTTGATTGAAGCCAAGGACATCAAGAGACTAGTATACAAACTATTTCCATAGAAGGCTATGGAAAATGACATAGAAGGATCTTTTTTTAAAATTCATAATGGGTACATCTATAGAGAAGATGTCTAGAAATACATGTGAAACTTACAAAGATAGATCATGAGAGCTTCATAAAATAAGGTGAAACCCTAGTATATCAAGTAAGCAAATAATTCCTAGAAAAATACACCAATTTTGGAAGGTTAAGTTTTGATATTTAGGAAAATTTCATAAATTTTTCTATCAATAATAAATAGTTATTATTTGTTTTGATTCACACACACTATAATTTTGTGTACTTGGATAAAAAATTCCTCATCACTAAGGAAGCAATCCTTCAATTGACAAGATTATCGACCAAAGACCTAAGAAGGTAAACAAAAAATCTATCACCACTCTCACATGTGCCACATTTGATGGAAGAAATCTCACCATCAACAAGATAATAAATCCTAGAGTAAGGTATAAAACCAAATGTATTTCTTACACAAAATTCATATTGTAGGGAAAAACTTTGGACTACAAACTTATCTTTATAATCTTATCAAATAGTTCTATGATTCCAATTGGTATGACTTCCCCTCAGTTTATTCCTATGTGTCAATCTGGGGAACATAAACTGATGAAAGGTATTGGGGTTGTTTGCCTAAGGACTAAAGACAATAAGTTGAGAAAAGATGAGAAGAACAAATGTTCAATTACCAAAATTACCAGAAATTATTCTAACTTTCATTCTTTAAACAACTCATGATCTAATAAGAATACTCCTTAAACTAGACAACATAATCACACTTGAATTAAACACAAAACACCTGATCAAATACTCTTACTCTCAGTTACACATATAATGGTTCTCGAAATTGCGATGGTTTCAATTGATAAACCATCAATTAAATGACAGGAGTTGTGGCACTAGCGACAGGACCTATGTAGAAAATATTATCTTACAGAAGACAACAAACAGAATTGCAATCCTGATTAGATACGAACATAAGATAACATTGCATTCACATGAGATAATATTATATTCAGATTTAAGACTAAAAGAACCACCATACAAATTGAATGAGCAAATGTGCACGCATCAAAGTAACTTCATCAAAATATATATACTCACAAACAAAGCAATCGAAACGGGAATTCAATCAGTTGGCTGAAGAGGGGGCCCTGCCTCCAAGTTAGCCGACTGAGAGAATTATTCACTGATTCGCACAAGCTTTTGGAATAAGCACTTCTTCAGATCAAAATGATAATATTAATAATAATAGTATATTTTTTTCATATGAAGGACCGATATATATATATATATATTGTCCATAGAAATCAACTATTCTAAAGATTGAATACAGTCAATGATAATCAGGTATATCAATTAAGAAAAGGATGAAGTAGCCTATGGCCATCCTTTTCTAAAAATGTCTTAAGAAAAATCATACAAAAAGACACAAACGTTGTAAGCTCTTTAACAACTTCTCATAACCGATCCTCATCTTCTTCTTGGTGGTTACTATCATCATGCTCGTGATCACCTGAACTCTACATTACACATAGAACCATCAACGTTAGTATTGAATATTCGATATTTCTCATAGATACATTATATCCCTTAATTATATTAATTTCTACAATCTTATCAATTTATCATGGCAACTTTAAGGAAAACTTATGGAAGCATATATTGAAATTGCATAACAAAACATGACACGTATGTAACCCATCACATATCAAAAGAGAGGATTATACACTAGTAACTTACATCCATGTGGCATATCAAGTGATCACCAATGGTAAAGAATATGGACTCTATGAAACCCTAAGAGAACAACTATTAGAAAAAATGGAGAAAATAAAGAAGACACACCATGAACTTAGGTATGGATCATTAAAAGTGTTAGCTCCTAAACCTCAACTCCTTAACATATCATGGGTGATTAAATGGAAATTTTTGAGAGTGGCTATTCTCTCCTTCACTTTGGGCTCAATTGAGCCTAGAAGGGTGTTCCTAAGGTATTTATGATAGGAAATTTATCACATAAATAGTGGAAATGATGAAACTAGTAACAATTATACCCATTGTTTGTTTCAACCTAATATTTGTCACTATCTAGCTACTTGTAAAACTTTTTAATAAGATAAAAACAACACCCTTATATATGCACCTAAAGATGAAAATAATATTGCATCCATATAGGTGAATCCACTTAACATTTCAGACACAAAAGTAAGGTGTATTATCAACATGATTCTCTAACAAACCATTCTATTTGAGTTTGCTTCAAATTTTCCTTGAGTTATAATATTGGATCGTGAAAATATGTAAAACTTGAATCCACTCCTAGTCTATTGAGGATAGAGGAATATTTAAATAAAATATGTTTGACATCTCACTAATTAGATTTGTGCCTAATCCATTGGGCAATAGAGTCGTGACTAGAAAAGAAGATGGATATATGACTACAAATTATTAATAGAAAAAATCTTGCACATGCATATAAACTTGTGACATAAGGAAAAATACAAATAAACTTTCTTAGTGATCCTTAATAGATTGATAATACCCCACATTTTAAAAAATAAGAGCCCTAATAGATCAATAGTACCCCACATTTAAAAAAATAAGACCATCATAAAAGAGTTTTCAATGCTTTAGAATGAATGACATACATTAATAGTATGTTATTACAATCATGCCAACAAATATGGCAAGTGAGAGACAATAACTAGGTTCAAATCCCCTCTCAAGATATTGCAACCTACCATGGAGACATATATTTATAGGAAAAATATTATTTAACTACCCCTTCCCTTAATTTACAAGAACATATCATCATTTGCAATGCTAATGATTTTTAATTTGATACCCTTGACTACCGTAAGACACATATAGCCAGGAAATTGGTTAAATGAACAAAAAATATTATAAAAATAAATCTTGCAAATGCATCCCTTTATTACAACGTACTTTGATAACCTTTCTGTGATTTTAGAGGTCATACGGAAGCTCCACGAGTTAAATCTAATCAGTGTGCCATCATGGGAACTTACAATCAAATAATCCTAGGATCCATTAGTGGATGACCTAGGAAAATATAACACCATTCCCCTATTCAAACAAGTAGCATGACACCTTGCACATAGTCTAGCAATTGCTAAGTTTCAACTACAACATTCATGTTGACCATATTCACTTTCACTTCCTATAATTAAAATTTGCATGTGGATCTATTCACTTGGGATGAGAAATAAAATTTTGGTTGGATTAATTTGTTTTTATAGCTCCAAGGGATCAAATCCAACCATTTATGATGTGTTAGAGAATTTAGGGGAGTTGGTTTTAGATTTGGACATGTTTGTGGGAAGTTAAAATGTTTGAAAAGGTGAATTTGAAGGAATTGTTAGATGGGAAAATAGGGGAATATGACAAAAGGAAAGCTAGCATTAGGTAAATATGTAATTATATTGGGTTCAACAAGAATCTAGCCATCTCTAGGAGCATTCAAAAGAGAAAAAAATGAGAAAAGGAGGAACAAAATAAAAGAGCACAAGATAAAACATGTGTAATATATAAAAATAAAAATAATAACTTGTAGCCAATTCCATGAGTCCATAAAGGGACTAAATTATATGGTTTCACCAAAAAATTAAATCACCTACAAGTTAGACATTGCAAGACAAACTACCAAAATTCACTTTCCTATATTGAAGAAAAGCTAGATGAAAGAGTTCATATTCCTCATGTGAGAAAAATGTGCACTCACCACTTTGTTACAGAAAATCATGTTTCTTACATGCATGCAAAATTTTGTAGGAAATTCCATGGAAGTTAAGACAAGATCCAACATCAAATTCATCATTATAGGTCAACCAAAAGTATTATGTTCTTTACTCAAGACGTCATAGATTACTATACATTTCATTCACATTCAAAATAGTAGAGGACGAGTCTCTAAAATATTGGTTAGCATAAGAACACATGTATGAATGAAAACTTCCACCATCCATAGTCATAACATTATCATTCTTATTGACCTCTTCACATGAATCAAGGAAAAAATAAAACACCTCCAATTCACATGGCAAGGAAAATCATGTATAACTTGTTGGAATTATGGAGCCTTGCAACATGAGCATTAAGTGTGGATGGTTTGTGTTGGTTTTTTTTATGTTGTCATTGATGTCAACATGGTGACAATTGTATGAGAAGAATACTTGGTTTATCGGAAGTTGTTCTCTGCTGGTAATGTTCTTTTGTGATGAGTTATTGAGTTGGTATTTGAGTCTGGAATTCACCGCAAGATCTTATATGACTCTAATCTCTTAACCATGTTATCATGACTCATTTAGATAGCTATATCCTGGATCTTTAGATGTTTTGGGTTGTGAGCAAAAAGTTATCTTTGACAGGGTTCAACTCTATATCTTACTATTGTTTTCTTGGCATATTTGTGTGGGAGACTCTACATTTTCTTAAGGTTAACATTCTTATGTTGTGGTTTTGTTGGTAGTCTCTATGTTGGTAGTATGATGATAAATTAAAGTGTTCTTAGATCTGAAAGGTGTTTGCTTTGTGGTCTATTTGTTGGTTTGGATATTTTGTGAATTATGTTCTAGTCTTGGCCAATGTAATGTATGTGATTCACTATGGAGACTAGCTATGCTTTATGGATGTTAGCCGAATTGGTATAATGCACTACATGGATAAAATATTTAAATCATATATGGTGATGACATTTAGAGAGTCTTGATTATTTTGTTAAATTCATCTAATTAGGCCGACCTAATTGATGAATAATATATTGTATATATATAAGATGTTTTAAAGAGTTGAAGTGAGTGAGACTGAAGAGGGGGGGTGTGAAGTGAGTGGGAGTGTGAGTATGGAAGAAAGGTGAAAGAGGATCCGAGCCAAAATGTTTTATCAATTGGGGATCATAGCAGATTTTTTGAGCGACTGATATGTGAGACAACATTTCATATTTTGAGCTTCATTGGAACTGAACCTTGCACATTGAAGGTGTATTCTATTAGTTTAATCTTTTGGCAATGAGCCACAATATTTATATCTTTCTGGTTAGCCATCTTTTGTATTCAGACAATGAGCCTTTTCAAGGACAATGAGTCCTAGCAGCGAGCCCTGTAATATCTTACATCCAGATATATATATATATATTGTGAGTTAACTCTCACCGTGGTTTTTCTCTTTTTGGGTTTTCCACGTAAAAATCTTGGTGTTCATGTGTGTGGTTGCATTGATGTGTTTCTATGTTCTCTCTTGTTGATTCAATCAAATTTGTAATAATGGTTAGATGGATTTTATTATGGGTTTATGGAATACTAATTCACCCCCCTCTCAGTATTTTGGATTTTCAACAATTGGTATCAGAGCTTGGTTCCTCAAAAGAAGCCTAACAACTTGAGGAAGGTCCCAAAATTTGAGTATAAGAATTTTTTTTCCTTCAGAAGTGATCTCTATTGGATGTTTAGGAGAAATAGATGATCTGAAGGACAAGTTGATGAAATATAATGAGTATATTGAAAAATTGCAAAGTAGAACTATTGAAGCATGCGATCTATTGGTTAAGGCAGATGAAATTGTCTCTAGCCTGCTATAGCAATTGGATGAAAAGAAAAGAACTGAATAATGTTAGGAAATTGAGATTCAAAGAAAGTTGAATGAATGCACAAAGCTTGAGCAAGAAGTAGAAATCTTGAGATATGATCTAGAAAAGGAAAGAAGTATTGAAGACAAATTTGAGATAAGCTTGGCAATGCTTGATGAGTTGATTACTTCTCAGAGTCCGACTATGGATAAGAGTGGTTTAGGGTTTGAAGAAGGTCAAAGTTCTAAAGCAAAGAAATCTACTGGTAAGAAGACTCGATGCAAAGATGGATGAATCAAGAATCTAAGAATTTTTTTTGAAAGAACTCTTGTCAAACAACTTGATGCTAAAAGGTATTTATCTTTCAATAGTGTTTGTTATTCCTGCAAGAAATTTGGTCATAAGGAAAAGCACTGCAAAGTAAAATGAATGATTCTTTATCATGCTTTGAAAAATGACTTAAGTGCAAGAGGGTTGGACATAAACCTAGTCTGTGAGAAAATAAGTTGAATAAAATAAAAAATGGAAGGAAGAATGTTGTTTGTTGTAAGTGCAACAATCCAAAACACCCTATTAATAACTGCAGAAGAAGAAGAAATATTTGTCCAATGAAGAAGCTCCTATGATCAAATCATTGATCCAGAAGAAGTGAGAAAAGAGATGAAAATGATTTGGAGAAAGGAAGGAGAATTCAAGCAAGTTGAATCAAAATCATCAGTCTTATCTGTTCCGACCTCTAGTGCATATACACCTATCAATTTTTGAGTCTAGCAATGGCCAAGGGGGAGAAATTATCATAAAATCTAATAAACTCCCTCATCGATACTTGTGTCACATCATGAAAAAAAAATATTTAATGTGGTAATGAATTTAAGGAATTTCTCAGTCACGTGTGTGAAGAATTAAGTTTGTATAATTTGAAAAAATGGAGGCGCGCACCATTTTTAAGGTAATCTACTTGCAAGTTTAAGCATTTATTGAAAAATCATTCAAAATGAAAGAAAAAAATTCAGATAATTCAAGAGACTTATGTATTTTCGGAGAAGCGTGCAAAAGAAGTTTAGAGAGCAATTCAAAGTTTTAGGTTGAAGGAAAGATCAAGTAGATTTGATGTGAGCTCTAGAAGCAGGATATCTATACATTTCTTATTGGCATTTACAAAGGTATTTTTTATGTTTGCACAATCTTTCATTTTTATTACTATGAATAATTCAAAGGTTGTGAATAGTGCGGATAGAGTGCAAGTTAATTTGAGAAGATATTTGAAGATTGTGTGGGAAGAGTCTATTGGTGTGTTCTCTCGCATCCCTCCTAGAGTGTTTCCCATAGAAGATATCTATGCATTTATTTATAGTAAGATAGAGGAAATATCATCAATTCAATTGAGCATTCTATGGAAGAATGAATTGGAAGAGAATCATGATGCCTACAAAGTTTTAGTTGAGAAGAAGTTGGATGTTCTGAGGAAAGTCCCTTTTTTTGAATTCAAGAGGAAGTATATTTGAATAGTCTTGAGTAGAATTCATAATGAATCTTTGTGGATTGATGAGGCACATTTGATTATTAAAGAAGCAACCAGAGATGTAATTGGTTTGTGTTCCTCTGGATCAGTTTCCAAATGGAAGGTTGTGGATGAGCAAGAAATAATTGGGGTAACCGATGCAAATTTTGAAGGGAAATAGATTGATTTGAGATCAATTGTGGATCTAGTTATCAGGTATGCTACTATGGTCATTGGTCACACAATTTTCCTACCTAAGAATGTCCTCATAGTTTCTACTATTGCTATACATATTGTTGTTGATTTGGTTAAAAGAGGTATGGATTATGACTTATGTGAATTACTTTGAATACATCTTTTGAAGAATTTAAAGGAATTCAAGAAGAGTAAGAAGAATACATTATGATATGGCAATTTAGTTGTCTGTTTACTCTTTTAATTTTTGAGAGAATTACTGATGATAGGAAGAATAAAATGGTCAAATACAGAGCTTATTGCCCATCAAATTAGGAACTTCATGATAAATCTTGGTAATTTGGATGCACAAGAGACTGCCCTTGTTGCATTCTTTGGAACATTTCAGATGAGGATGAGCAAAAGGTTTAGGATTCCAGTAAGTGTTGTTGAAAGGTACTATGAAAGTATCAATTTCCTAGTGTCTACAGATTTTTGTCACATGGAAGCAGTTGAATCAAGGTTGGTATGGATATTTGAATTAGATTATGAAGTGTCAAAGGTTGAAATTGATTTTAATGAAAAAATTCTTTTGGGAAGCCCTAAGAATATTAATGTAGAAGGTACCTTCGGTAGCGCAACTAGAACAGGGAAGAAAAGAAAGAGTGTTGTTAAACAAGAAGTTGTAGAAGGAAGTGAGTTTTAAAGAGCTCAACATGAGCATGAAAGAATAAATATTCAAGGTGTTGTAGAAATTTATTCCCGATGCTAATTTTGATTAATTTATTTCTGTTGTGGAGAAAGAATGATTAATTCTTTGAAGATCTACATCTTCAGACTCGAAGTGCATGCTAGAATTAGGACTGTTGAAGAAAATTTGAAAGATATCAAGGAAAAATGTGCAAATGCGCATAGTCGAGTGATGAAGGAATTGGAGAGTGTACAAGGTTGTGAAGAAGAGGCACAAGAATTGCTTTCTTTTTGCCTAAATTGGTTTGGTAGTACACTAAACATAAGAGATGAGATAAGGAAAAGTGAATCCTGGATGAGCACTCAAGCAGATACATACAGATTGAGAAAAGATAGAGATAATCAGAGATGGTCCTACATTGTGCAGCTTCAAGACAAATTATT
Source organism: Sequoiadendron giganteum (assembly GCA_007115665.2). Lineage (NCBI taxonomy): Eukaryota > Viridiplantae > Streptophyta > Pinopsida > Cupressales > Cupressaceae > Sequoiadendron > Sequoiadendron giganteum. The sequence goes on from CM021104.1 coordinate 656,248,390, forward strand.
TTCTCTACAGGATCAAAGAACATAAGTTATCAAGAAGTTCATGGCACTCAGAGACATGATTAAACTCAAGCACATTCCCTCCAGTGCTCTTGACAGTATCAATTAATTATCAGAGATAAATCTTAATCCCAAAACTTTAGCAGATGACATAGAGTCCTTAACTAAGCTTGAGCTATTACACAAGACTCTTATATGTGCAAAAGATTCATGGGAAGAAGGCAAAGTGTCATGGAAGGTCATCCTAAAAAGTCTCAGAGGTTCTTCTTGAGGTTGATTCAATTTTATGTTTATATATTTTTGGTTATATTTTGATGCATATATACATTTATACCAGACCCCGTCCTTTTCCATTGAAGTCAAAGGGGGAGAAATAGAGGTTAGCAGAGGAAAAACATTTTTTTGTGAAGAACAATTTTGATAGGGGGGGTATTCAGTTGTCGTATATTGAAAAATGTCTTTGACATGCGTGTTTCCATCAATGCCAAAGGGGGAGATTGTTGGAATTATGGAGCCTTGGAACATGAGCATGAAGTGTGGATGGTTTGTGTTGGCTTTTTTTGTGTTGTCATTGATGTCAACATGGTGACAACTATATGGGAAGATTACTTGGTTTACCGAAATTCATTCTTTGTCGGTAATGTTCTTTTGTGATGAGCCAGTGCATTGGTATTTTAGTCCAAAATTCACCGCAAGATCTTATATGACTCGAATCTCTTAACCATATTATCATGACTCATTCAGATAACTATATCCTGGATCTTGAGATGTTTTGGGTTATGAGCAAAAAATAATCTTTGATAGAGTTCAACTTTGTATCTTACTGTTGTTTGCTTGGCACATATGTGTGGGAGACTTCACATTTTATTAAGGTGAACATTATTATGTTTTGGTTTTGTTGGTAGTATCTATGTTGGTAGTATGATGAGAAATTAATGTGTTCTCAGATTCAGAAGGTGTTTGCTTTGTGGTATGTTTGTTGGTTTGGAGATTCTATGAATTATGTTCTAGTCTTGGTCGACTTAATGTATGTGATTCACTAGGGAGACTAGTTATGCGTAATGGATGTTAGTTGACTTGGTATAATGCACTACATTGATAAAATGTTGAAATTATATATGGTGCCAACAAAGAGAGTTTTGATTATTTTATTTTCATCTAATTAGGCCGACCTAATTGATGAATAAGATATACTTTTATATATATAAGATGTTTTGAAGAGTTGAAGTGAGTGAGAGTGAAGAGGGTATGTGTGAAGTGAGTGGGAGTGCAAGTGTGGAAGAAAGGTGAAAGAGGATCCAAGCCAAAAAAAATTATCAGTTAGGGATCAGAGAAGATTTGTTGAGAGACTGTTGTGTGAGACAACACTTCATATTATGAGCTTCATTGGAACTGAATCCTGCACATTGAAAAGTGTATTCTATCAGTTCAATCTTTTGGCAGTGAGACACAATTTTTAAATCTTGGTGGTTAGCCATCTTTTGTATTAAGGTAGTGAGCCTTTTCAAGGACAGTGAGTCCTGGCAGTAAGCCTTGTAATATCTTGCATTCGGATATATATATATATATATATATATATATATATATATATTGTGAGTTAACCCTCACCATGGTTTTTCTCTTTTTGGGTTTTCCACGTAAAAATCTTGGTGTTCATGTGTGTGGTTGCATTGATTTATTTCTATGTTTTCTCTTGCTGATTCAGTCATATTTGTAATAATGGTTAGATGGATTTTATTATGGTTTTATAGAATATTGATTCACCCCCCTCTTAGTAATCCATATGTTTAACATAACTATCTATTTATACAAAAAACATTTTTCTACATGTCAAATGAAAAGCCTCTAATTTAGGCATATAATCAATTTGAGATGCAATATGTTGGCTCTCAAATTTGCATATATATTGAAACTCAACATAAGTGTCACCTATATGTTGGACCCACATAAAGGATTCTAGGTTAGGCACATCAACATCATCCATAGTATTAAAAACGTTACCTTCATTAAAAGGAAGATGTAATGCCCCACCATGTAACCCTAAAGGAAGTTGCAATTCACTAATTAAGCATACAATTTTTTTTATTTAAAGTGTACTTAACACACATGTTCACTTACTAATTGACAACAACCTCTAAGGCCACGAGACCGAGATTACTAAAAACCCATACATACATCATTATACAATCATAACATTTAATTACAATGTGAATTGAGTACTTAAACAAAATAAAGATACATCATAACATAAAGAGATATATAACAACACTCCATATTCATTAACTTAATCAAAGGTTACATCACTCATTCCCTGAATGAGGCGATAATACAAATGTGTTACAATATACATAAATCCACCTCAAATACAATTGAGGGGTAAAATAACATGATCCAAATTGAAATAAATACATTGCTTGAATTAAAATAGGAACCGCGAGCTCTCTAACTGGATATCTCGCCATCAAGTACTGAAGATCAAAGGGGGACCCAACGGTGTATGGTGCATGTTCCACCCAACCAAGTGGTACCCGAAGGCCCACCCCCCATGCTAGGAGATAGTAACAACATAACATGGACAAATCTACAACCTCTAATCACAGGATGACTCAAACATACTAACTCAACCAACTATTTACACCATCTGACACAAGGTTACAATGCTTCTAGTTCAAACCATTTTCGAATTACAATACAACCAACACTGTTGACCTAAGAGGAGTGTCATCACAATGCTACAAGGGATATCCTGGTGAGACTTCCTAGGCCTCGACCCCCATCTTGGGATCTCCTGGAAACCTCTAACGACTCTGGCCCCACATGCAGTGCAAAGCGGAATCAATATCTTTAATGAAGACAAGATATCGATCATGCCATTCCAGGCCTTCTTGTCTCATCCCAAGCCTTTATTAGCACAAGGGTCCATGAGCGAGGCTTATTAGTCTAGATTATGTGTTGAAGCTACCGAACCCCCTAACAAGTTAATTATATTATATCTGGTTTACCAACCTACAACGAGTTATCCTAGCACCCCTTTGTGTGCTAGCACTCATTGCAAGCCACTCCCTTATGACAACAAGTGGAACAAATTTCACATCCCAAGGCCACCTAGTGCTAGTCCAAAATAACATCCACCCTAAACAAAATATAAGGGTAACACTTCCCCATTTGAGTTAACCAGGTTACAATAACCAACACTAAAGCACTGACCAATGGTTCAATAACTGGGTTGACTCATTAAACTTACAACCCCTTTTCCCTTTTTTCACTACTGGAAGTCTTAAACAATTTAAACCCCATTTCCCTTACGAAATACAAAGGAAATAAGCATAAGAGACAATTACGAGGAAATAACTATTTTTGGATATATTAAATCCATTTCCCTTTTAAATTCATTTCACATGAAAGAAAATAATTGCCCTAACAAAATAATTGATTAAAACAAATAATTGTCTCTTCAGTAAAATCAAATCTTTAAATTACTTTTAAAAGCAACATAATTCCATCTACAATTAATTTCTTCAATTTTCCAATCTAAACATAAAACATGATATCTTTTAAAATAAAAACTATTTTAAATATAAAAATATATATTTAATATATATTCATAAAATATACTCACATAATTATATTTTAATATATAATTATGTATATATACTTATGATATATATTCATTTAAATATATAATTGATATTTTGTAATTAAATATATATATAATATATATAATATATATTTACATATACATATTATATATATACATACATAATGTATATATTTAAATATTATAATATACATATATTTTGAATCAAATCGCAATTTTGAGATTTCTGAAATCGAAACCAAAAAGGACAGATGGATTACATACTACGGACTGCATTTGTATATGGGCGCCCATCTGTACTTTGTACAGCCGACCACCCATTTATTGGGGGCAGCGCTACCATGGGACAACGCGTCCCCTACTGTGGTGGGTGCGTTGCCTCATGGCAATCGCACCCTCAATAAAGGTGTGTGGGCGGTGGGGGTTTGACCTCTCCACCAACCACCATAAATAAATATCTTTTTTCAAAAAACAATTTTAAATAACACAAACAAAAAATTTGTCTTTTCCTAGAATATTTCACGTACAACGATTTTTTTTAATTTACGGATTTTAAATTAAACTACCAGCAGTGTATATATATTCATATATGTATGTATATATAAATATATATATTAAAGTAAATTGAAACATTCAAAATATTAAACAGGGAGAATATTTTCCAGAAAACAACTCTACAGATAGAACTATAAATTTTTCAGAAAATACTCAAATTTCACAGAGGATTTTACAATTAAATCTTCCAAAGAGCTTTCAAAAATCCAAACACAGATAAAAGAAAAGAGAAGCTATTCCAAAAGCTTTCAATAAATTTCTACATTTCCTCTGGGTTTTTCCACGACAAAATTTACAAATACAGAAGTTTCCCAAATTTTTTCTACAGAGGTTTTTGATAATTTCTACACAAATTTAAACACTAATTTTCTCTAAATCTAAATTTGTTTTCTTCTATATTTATTTTATTGTTTAAATCTAATAATTCCTCAAATATCATAAATCTTATTCTTTGGTTTTCACTATAACTAAAATTTTATAGATTTCGCTAGCCAGATTTGGCCCCGACACATCCGATTTTGACAAGAGTGATAGCACAGAGTAGGCGTGCGAAAATGGGGGATTAGATTGGCTAATAAATACGAAGTGGTGCCGCAAGCTGGTGACAGTTGAAGTAAATGTGCAATAATTATCAGGTAAGGCTAGAGATATGGATACCTGGAGGGATCGAGTTGTGGGCTTTAAAGCCATGAGGAGTAGGCAAAAGAGAATGGAGTCTACTGGAGTGCAGGCAGTAAAGTAGAAATTTGGTGTTGTTGAAATGGAGGCGATGATGGGATTCTCAACTAAACTGCAGCAGAAGGTTTTCTTTGGGAAGCGAACAGTTAAAAGGCTGAAGCAACTCCTGAAGGTGATGAACGATCAACACGGTAATGGAAACCCTCGGCCCTCATTTTCGGGAGGTGACACACAAAGGGAGGCAGAATGTTGATATTGCTTCCATGATGTTCGCGTGGGGGATGGAAATTGGTGAAGAATCATAGGAAACTAAGCAAATCATGCTAAGTTTGTTTCAGGTAGAATTGTTGGATAAGATGGAGTCATTGATGGAATGGGTTGTCCCTGGGGTGGGGTTTGATGTGTTTGAAGGAATCGAGGAGATGGACAAAGCTACAAAGGAAGGGCTAATCTCATTCATCAGGTGGCGGAAGTCAATGGACAGGGAACTATACAAGCTGGATGTGGTGCTGGCCTGGGAAAATCTAAAGATAGAGCTGCACAAGCATGAGACAAGTCAACGCCAGGAGGCGGCAGCTGTCCCAAAGATTGTCTCAAAAAAGAAAAGATCGCAGCTACGAAGAAGAAGATTGCAGGGATTGTGAAAAAAAGAAAAGGGAGGACTAGAAGTTGGGGCAGAAGCAGGGTTAAATTTAGACAAAGCATTCATTTTGGATGGGATGCAATTATGGCCCATTTTGCATAAAAACGAGGGAATGGTGGTGGGAGTCACCAGTATGAAGGAGTGTTGTTTTGAGCGATGAAGTTGCAAGACTAGGACGAAAGGATTAATGAAAGGTGCACATCGCGTGATGTTTTGGCTGGCCGGTAGTGGAATGAATGGTAGTATTCCGGGATATAGATCCATAATATTGTAAAGGAGTTACTTGATGTAGGTTTTTTGAAATGTAGTCATATTTCAAACATTTTAAGAATGCTAGCCCTTTATATGTAATGCTTTTATTTATCAATAAAATTAACCTGTTACCTATAAAAAAAATTAAAAAAAATAAATTCTAGATTTCTTCACGACAATCATAGAAGCTTTAAATTTCCTCTTTTCTAAAACAAATAAACTTTATTTTACAGATATAGCACAACAATTTTCTACAACAATACAATTCCAATAAATATTTTAAACAAATTTATATACACAAGAAAGGAAACTGTTTCAAGAAGCTTCTGAAGTGTTGAAGTTTTGATGTCGAGCCTCTTCCAAAGCTTCCATAGCTTCTTCCCAGCAAACACAATTTTTCTAGAACAAAGAATGTATGCAATATCACAACAACTATTCCAAAATAATCCTTTTTAATTTCCAACAGCAAAAAACTCTAAAATCTTCTGTGTTTTCCAATTTTCATTCCTCTCCCAAAAATATCCTTTACTCTGCCGTGCAAAAGCTTTCCACTTCTTCACCCAAAAGCCCAAATTCTCTCCGGGAATTAATTTTTTAACAACCTCATAATTAATTAACTCTCACATGTTGAAAATTAACAAATATCTTAATCAATCACATTTATTTTCACAAATAAAATTTAATAACTTCTAATTCAAGTTTAATTCCAAAATAAATTAAATTCCTTTTTTTTTAACTTTCAAAATAAACAAATTTAATTACTTAATAAATAAATTTAACCCCAATGGATTAAATTTAATTTACTAAATAAATTAAATTAAATTAATTAATTTAAACAAAAGGCTTCTATCAAAATGACTAAAATTAATTAAATAAAAATCAACATTATTTAATACATAATTTAAACATTTATTTCCATAACAAGAATCCTTCAGAATTAGATAATAATAAACAAGGCAAACGAAGACACAACAACTATGACTGATGACACACTATGGCTAGGGTGTAGACTTGACACATGTTACCTAGCTACTATCTCCCATTCAACTTAACCGTTGGGTCGACACGCTCAAACCCGTGAAACCAGGTGGAGTCGATGTCATGTACCTGCAAACCTGTAAATGAGATAACAAAGATCATATATATATAAGCAGCATAAAATACACATCGTGAAGAGGAAATCGCGGTATCGCAAGCGAGTGATGCGATCCCGTCCCCTTCACCAATACACTCATCATAAACTGACAGTTCCCTAATACTCAAATATCTCATGTACAATAAACATGTTATAGCAAAAATCATTATTACACCAATTAAAGCATGTCAAATAAAACATCAAATAAGATAAATCACATCACACAAATAGTTTGTCGCTCTATAAATTAGGTGCACACACTTGTATCAATATCCTCTTCAATATTATTATCCATTAGAATGAAGGAAGCATACCAAAAACATAAGAAAGTTTATGTTCCTCATTTAGACTACATGCAATCTATAATCACCATTATCATTTATAAAAGAATATTGTCCAAGTTATACACTTGTATGCGTATATTTGTCTTTGTCTATAGGGCTATCACAAAGTGAGAACGCATATCTCTACCTTAGAAAGGATATTACTAGCATCGTAGCTTTCAAGAGCATCTTCAACATGCGGTTCATTTACTAACTCTTCACATGATGTAATCAACTCAACATGATCATCATTATCCTCTCCGAGAGCTAAACCACTGGTTTCACCACTTATGCATACACTAACTTCATTATACAAGTTGTTTTCACTAGAAGTAGAATTGTATATCACAATCCCTCCAATTTTTTACAAGTATAAAGATCAACATTATCTTTAAAGCCATCAAAATGTGAGAGCATACTAAGTAATGAGTCGCATTCTTGTTCTTAAAATTGAATGCTTACATGCATATCATAAGTATCATTATCATCTTCAATATTGGACCCATCAAGTTGAACATGAATGTATATAAATTATCATCACTATTTGTACATTCATCACAAGGTGTAACACCATCCTTCTTAATTTATTTTAAACTATGTCAGCAACATGTTGACTATGAGTAATACGGGCATACAAGAGGAACCATCCAATCGATCCTTTGAAACTAGAGAGATAATAATATCAACATTAAAGGAAGTAATAACTAAATTGTATGAAGCCTCAACTATATTTTTCCACACAAGGATATGACCTATATTTTTAGGCTTAAACTTAGGTGTAATAAAGCTTGCCTCAGGATGGAATGCATCACAAAACCAATCAATGCATTTTTATTCACTTGTCGATATTGTTTGTGGATTCTTTTAAATGCATTTGTCATTGACTTCTCTACTTTTGTCTTGGAAGATTTGCATTATGAAGTTGGTGCATATGCATTCGGAATGAATTGTGCATCTATATTTGTAGCCTACACTTTTGTTATTAAGAAACTATTAATCCATGTTTTATTTGCAAGAAGATTTCTATTTTTTTAACATTGATTGCATTTATTATTTGTACCCATCTTTGATTAGATTCAATTTGGATTAAAAAAAATCATAAGTTTTTGTATCCATTTATTTTTAGATCATTCCAAAAAAAATTATATTCTTACTCACATTATCATTACTTTTTGTGAATGGTTTTAGTATTCTAATTTTTTTCTCTAGAAAATATAGAGGAAAATTATTACTATATACATAATGATACACATGACATCTAGCTATAATTTATGAAGGTATTGTAAAATATTGGAGCAATATATAGTCTCAATGATTGTTCATTGAATTATTTGTTTGATAAATATTATTTGGCATTGAATAAGCTATCACCATAGTTGATAGCAACCAAATATAGTTTACACAATCCATGCATTTGTATTTTAGGCATAAGGAAATTCTATCTCATTTTTACATTTGCACAAGTGTTTGATAGATTACATATTGATTATGATACTAGAGAATATGCATTTTTGGTATAATAGTGGATCATAATGACCTATAAAAGAGTTGATATCATCAAATAAAATAAAAAATAGATTTTTTTTAATTTAAATTAAATAATATGTATTGTTTTTTCTTGGTAAGGATGAAACTATACTATGCCTATGTCAATCTTAAGATGAACAACACATCTTCTTGAAGTAGGTATCTATATCTCAAATTCCATACATTTCAGAGAAATTCATTGGGTTTAAATAATAATTATATGATTCCAATGCATCTACTTAGCCTTTTCAAAGCTAGCAAGAAAGTTATCTATAATCATATTTTGTACTTTAATAAATGTACATCAAAAGTGTAATAAAAATTAGTATGTGTAAAAAAAAAAATATTGAAAAAAATTAAAAATATTCTAGTTGAGTTAAACAATTACATCAGCTAACATTTATCCTATACTCGAATGTGTGTTTTATCTCTTTGTCTAATAGTTTTCTTCATCTAAAACTTATACCATTGTTAGTCATAAATAATGTTTGAAAATGATTTTTGATTTGAAATAGTTTAAAGTGACTAGATCATACAAGTATACATATAATTTAATATGAAATTCTATAAAATAATTAGATATTCATAAAGAAAGTAATTGATTAAGATGTAATAAAATTAAAAATTAGAATAACCAAAGCAACTTTACATTATTTCATAATGATCAAAGTTGAAGCTCGTACTTGGTAAATTTTCAATTTAAACTCATTTTTTTTCTTTGTTTAGTTATTGTGGAAATATTTATACCAAAACAAAAGGAGTAGAAAAATTAGCTAGTTCCAAAGAGTTTTCTATGCAAACATGCAACAAAATTTGAGAAATAATCTCATATAATATTTATAAAATTATTCATCATATGTGTTTCTCATTTAGTAGATAAAATACCAATGTTGCAAGGTATTAACAAGTATATGTCTTGCATGAATACAAGTTTTAAAAATTCTAGTTTGAATTGTTGTATAGGTTGGTGTATTTTTCTTGGTTTAGTTATGAAACAAAGAAAAGTGGGGTTTTGATAAAAGGGGGTTCACCAAAATGATAACAAACAACCCTATTCTCCTCTATTTCACTCAAGAAATGAGATCAAAACAATGAAGTGGTTGTCAACCAAAAGGTGAGTGAAATCAATTATGAATCAAATAATTTCTCCTTTATGCAAGGATAGGGGTATGAATCAAATAACACTTTGGGGAGAAAGATTAAAACCTTCAAATAAACTCCAAAATACAAGCTACAAAATACAAATGAAAGATTATACTCAAAACTACTGGAACCAACAATCAATAGGCAAATCTAGAAAAGGGAGAATGATGTGTACCAATCACCAAAAGTGCATTTTTGAAGCTCACTAAGGACTCATTTTCCCTATGGTGAATGGGTCCTTGCTAGGGCTTTGCAAAATTCCTTTTGGGTTCTCTTCTGATGTGTTTGCACTCCCAGATTCTCAATTTTCACCGTCGAACAACTACAAATAAATCCTATAGAAGAGTTTCCATGAAATGACAAATTTCCTTGCAACTTTGACAACTTTTCAACTCTTTTCAATTTTTCTCTTCAAAGGTTCTTCCACCTAAAATCTGCAATCACACATCAAAGAGAGAAAAATGTTGTTTGCTAGGTGAATGGGGGTTTGCTTGGTCAAATCCCTTTTTGGTAATTAAAACTTGAAATGAACTAAAATAGCATGAAGGAATGATGAATGAACAAGCAATGACACAACTCACCAAACCTTTGATTAAACCTTGGAATGCAAATCTGCAACTAGCGTGAAATGGCTTCAATGGATGTGGATCTTGATCATGAAACTTGATTTGAAATAATATCTTTGAATGCTTGGAAGGATCTTGAAATTTACATCACCATATTAGCTCAAACAACATGCATGATGCAAGAAGACTTTGGCATGATGATAAGATCTTGATTGTTGTAATAATCTTCAATATATCTACCCTTGAATTCCTTGAAAATGCTCTTGAAGTCACTCCTGATCATAAACTTTGCTATAAGGATGCTCTCATCAAAATTGCTAGTAAATCTTAGAATGAAACATAGTGAAATGACCTCTTATTTATACATATCTTGACATTAATTCCCGAAATTCGAATATCACAAGCCGACATCTGAATATACATTTGAAATCATTGAAAAACTGCCAAAAACATATTTTAAATCAGGGTCCTAGGACACATATTCTTCAAGGATGAGTGTTATGTTATCTCATTAATAAATGTCGGGCTTTCTCCTTCAGAAAATACAATTAATTAGGCTTGGATTTGAATTAAAGGGGCAAATTAAGGAAAATTAACCTCAATTAATTAATAAAGCCCTAGATTGGTGTGAAAGTGTAAAGGTACACCTTACAACACCAAAAATAAGGTACAATTAAGTCCATTTTAATTAAATAAGGCCCTAAACTTAATGTGAATATGTAAAATGCATATTACAACACTAAATTAAGGCATCTTTTAACTCATTTTATTATTAATTATTAATTCCCAAATTAAGTGTGAAAAGGGATACTTTTTCCTACACTACAAGTTATTATTCAAAAATCTATCTAAAATAAAAAGATGCAAAGAAAATTTAGTATATGAAATATTTTTTTGTCATTATGAACTTGGAGTGTTTTAGATCATCTAAACTTGTCAATATTTACTGAATTTCATTGCAACATGTTTGGGAAAATTACCTTACAAAAAATACAACATAGCAAAATTCATAGCACAAAATTAATAGTTTATACGTATGAACTATTTTACAAACAACGTTGATAAGAAAATATTATAAGTTCGTACATATTACAAAAATAATAGTCATAGCTAAATACAATGATGATCATATCAAATATTGTCCACATTCAATAAAAGAAAAATATATAAATTTCATCATGCAATTTTAAGAGTTTCTAAAACATCAAATCTCTCATCACCAATCATCTTCTGAATCAAAGCTATCATATTCTTTTTCACTATTATAATGTGTTGATAGTGGTGATTTCTCTCCATAATCACTATAATAAAGGATAGTTTGGCTTTGATTGACACACTTGACTTGATGGTGTATTACACACTTTACATATAGAATTATAAAGGATGTCATCACAAAAAGAACCTTAAACCTCACAAAGCATCCAAAATATAAAGTACATAAAGCCATCCTTGTATAGAGACCAAGTGTTCACCTTGTTGTACTCCTTTATTAAGGAGTTGTATGATCCACATACTAAGCTATCCACTCAAATTACACTTGTCTATGTGCATTATTTTCTTGAATTCGACCTTCCAAATTCACTTCATAATGTAAATTTCTTGAAGTTCTTAGTACAAAGCATCTAGTTATGCATCACAATCTCTGATCTCTATTTCAAGATTATATAATTTAATTTATAGGCTCATCCACACCTTTAATTCACATTTGGTGTTACACCATTCTACATATTTTTTAAAATAACACATCAATGCTCAAGATGTGTGTTTGTATTTGATCAACCATGTTCTCCCTATGTTGATAGGGAGACTTAGATCCTCTATATGGAGGAGAACACTATAAGAAAGATGGTAGTGGTATGTTGACAACCAAGTGTTTTGCATCCTATATCCTATATCAAAAATAAAATAAATACAAAGCATAAATTTGAACATGATTAAAAACAATATATATCATTTTCAAGCACAATGTATAGTTTCACAAATGTAATTTTTTAGTTTTTTTTATGATAACTTTTATTCCCTTTATTTGGAATTATTTTTTCTTTGTAATTGGGGTTTTTTTATACATGTGGGAATTCCATAAACATTGTATTTTGTAGTACAAGAGAAAATTTGTAGCTCATTACCAATAAATTTTTTGGAGGGATATGTCTCTTGGAAAAATCAACTTTCATTAAATCAATCATGTAAAATATCTTGTATGTTTGCTTCCAAGTTATGAGTATTGAGAAAAAAAAGAATACAAATCTCTAGAGTGATGTTTTCTTTCTAAATCCCAATCTACCTTTATATATAAACAAAAGAGGCAATATTGTTCAAAGTACTTGAGGCTCTTCAAGTGGTCATATCAAATATCTCGAGAATGGTTTGCTATAAAATATCTCGAAGAAGGGTATCTTGGTTTTTGATATGAAAAATAGACCATTGATTGTAAGATGAAATTCATCGGTGATGATCTTGTCACTCATGCCATATTTATCCAATTGTATATGTTGTTGTCGATTCAAGTATATACATTGATAATTTTCCTTTGTCAACTTTTATGCATCATTAATGGGAAAATAAGATGTAACAATATTAGTACTATGTGTGTGGGAGTAATAGTAGCCATATATGGAATTCTAATATCATACTCAATATTATTTCCTTTTATTTTTTTATTATCATTGTTGAGGTTGGATGGGGGATGATACTTGTAAGCCATCAAACCTGAATTTGCATAAGATCTATTTATAATAGATTTTTTTATGTTAGAGCTCAATGGGTTTGATAATAGTGGACTAAAAATATTGGATGAGGATGTAGAAACAAAATATTTCAAGAATAAAAATGGTGGTTTTCAACTTTGTTTGGCAAGGTAGCAATAATAGATTTGGTCATGGGAATTATATTGGTGATTATGGTGCAACAAAAGAATATTGATTAATAGGGATAGAGTAGGCCTAACACTGTGGAGTTGAGAATGGAATGATGAATTCCCCATTAATTCTATTTTGATAAAACACTTCAAGATTAGAAAATTCAAGTGAAGATGAAGAGATATGAGGATTAGGACTAGGACTACATAGACTATAGTTTTCTGAGGCCTTGTAATCCTAATTTTGTTGCTATTAATACTAAGATATTTAGGAAGAGAGACATGCAAATATATTTTATAGAACCACTTCTACCTACAAGTAAGTGATCATTATTATCCATCATATCTATTGAAGGTTGTATATGATTGTTCATTACCATGTCACCAATGTTATTGTAAATTTTAACATTTTACCAAAACTATTGAATTCTTAAATCCCCCTACATATAATCAGACCAAGCATCTTACAATCTCTTGGTGGGTCAAGAACCAAAACTTGGTCTAATTTGGAGCTAGACCATAAAGTAGATAAGGGAAGAACATGCATGGATATAAATTGATGTAAAGGACATTTGTCACTAAAGTATTGTCTTTCATGGATAGGGCAGCCATATAATAAGCATAAACAACTTCTTCCACTATATCAAAAATTCCTTTCCATCAATGTTTCTTGGACTTGGGGTCCCTCATTTTTTAAACATCTTGACCCTCTCAATGTCTCCTAACACCTCTATATGCCCTTGTCTCTACATAGTGTTGAAATTCTTAGAACTCAAGTGTAGGTCTTGAATTCCTTCATTCTCTTTCTTCAACTCTTGATAGCTTAAATGCTTGAATAATTTATCCATTGGGGCTTTATTTTTTTTGAGATAGACCCTAAATTATATAAAGGAATAACAAACTACTTGGAGATGAAGTTACATGGTTTTTGAATTTAGTAGAGGAAATTCATTTCATTTCCATATTTGCTAGGATTAAGGTGTCATTTACCTTGTATTATGAGGTTACAATTGGAAATTAAATTATAATATATAAATTATTCCTTAAGAGTATTGGAATTATTTATCATACAAATTCATAAAGAAGGTGGGCCACAACAATGGTTGTTATGATTGCCTTTGGACTCACTTAATGCACTTTCCTAATTCTAGGTGCCAAGATTGAGGAGTGGAGAATCTTGTATGATATACGAGGGCCACATGAGTTGGTCACTCAGTTTTGGAGTGCTATACTTGGGTACATGATCTTTATTTCTTATTGAAAAAATAGAGCTAGCAAATTATTAGAAATTATTAATTCAAATGTGTTTGTTCTAGTAGATGTTAGCTCTATGGTTAAATATCAATTGATTATTTTATATTAATTAATGATGTCTCTAGATATATAGATTTATTTTATGTGTTCAAAATATGATTTTTTTATCAAGTTTAAGTAATTTAAATCCTTATTCAAAATGAAAACATATTCTAAGAAAGGATGTTGAAATATAATGATGGCGGGGAATATTGCTTCAAGGAATTTGATGATTTATATAAGTATGTGAGTATTATTTGGTAGATAAATACACCATATACTCCCCCAAAAGAGGGTGGTAGAAATGATGGACCAAACCTTAATGGAAAGAGCTAGAAGTGTGTTAAGTGGTACACAAGTAGATTGGTGGTTTTGAGAAAATATTGCAAGTATTACTTGTTTTTTGATTAATAAATCTCCTTACTCTTGTTGATAAAAATAATTATGAAGTATATGAAAAATGTTTTTCATTCTATATTTAATGATATTTATTTGTTAGGATTATGTTCACATGCCTTATTAAAAGTGACCTAAATTGGATCTGAAAGCTCATAAATACATCTTTGTTGGTCATAGTGAGAGTGTTAAAGGTTATAAGGTTTAAAATAATGTAACCTAGAAAATGATTATTTTTTAGAGATGTGATCTTTAGGAAGTTTAGAGATTATTTAAGTGAAGAACAACCAAAATAAAAAGAAAGCACAAAAATAGTAAACTTGAAAACAAAAATAGAAAAAGGAGGAAGACACACATGTAGAAGAATAGTTAGATGATTAGAGGTGGGATAAGAAGAAGAGTGTTCATTTTATGATGTGCATGATGAGCATATAAAAGAATAGGTAGATCCCATTACTCCTACCTTGAGAAGGTCCACAATATTTAATGAAATTTATTTGATAGGTATAGCCCACCAAAATTTTGTTGTGCATTTGTTTTGTTAAATACTAAAAATGAATCTATACCTTTTAAAGAGGTTAAAGGATTACAAGTCTTAGATGTAGGCCATATAGGAGGAGATAATGACCTTGGATAGTTTTGATACTTGGGATCTTGTTAGTTTTGTTGAAGGAAGAAAGCCCATTGGTTTGAATTAGGTGTACAAAAATAAATTTAGTGCAAATGGTTGGTTAGAGTAGTACAAGGGTTACTCCCAAAGAGAGGGAGTTGATTTTGGTGATATTTTATCTTCTATTATTGAGTTATCTTATATTAGATTTCTTTTATCTATTATTGTAGCTTGTGATTTTGATATCAAGAGAATAGATGTTAAAACTTCTTTCTTGCATGGGGATCTTGAGGAGGATATTTATGTGTGACACCCTAATGGTTTTTATATGAAAGGGAAGGAAGAATTTGTTTGTAGGTTGAAATGATCATTATATTTTCTAAAATAGTCACCAAGGATGTGGTACTAGAAGTTTGATGCTTTTACATTGAAATGAGGTTTTCTTAGGAGAAAGGAAGATTATTGTGTTTATATTAAGATAATTTATTATTAGATACTAGTAATTATCTTGTATTTGGATGATATGTTGTTTATTGGTAACAATAAGGTGATTATTAGGGAGCTCAAAACTTAAATATCAAGCACATTTCACATGAAGTATTTGGGGTCCGATACAAAATATATTTTTGGGATGGAAATTAGTGGGAATCAAGTACACAAAATGCTTTGGTTGATTTAGAGTGCATGTGGGAAATATTTTGTGACAATTTATTATGCATGACTACAAACCAATGAGTAATCCATTTTCTAGTGGTACTAAGACTAATTTAGACATGTGACCTAAATTTGATGATGATTTGTATGGAATGTCTAATGTGCCTTATGCGAGTATTTTTAGTAGTTTGATGTATGCAATGGTTTTCACTAAACCAAATATTCCCATGTAGTATGATTTTTGAGTAGGTTTATGTCTAACCTTGGTAGAGAGCATTAAATTTTTTTTAGGATGGTATTTAGATATTGTCGTTTATTCAAAATTTAAATCATGAATTGGCCTTTCACCTTAAAATTCAAGGTGGCAATACATTTGGAGAATTCATTGAAAGAAGAATTAACATTCAAAAAAGTCTCATTACTAAGGGTCTTATGATTTTTTTTAAAAGGTCACAAGGATAGCCCTTCAACATCTAAAGAAAAACTAAGGATTTGGCCTGCAAACAAGAACATTGTTAATGATGGTGTGGTAGATGCAAAAAAAATTAAAAACACTCAACCTACCTCACAATTGGAATAAAATAATCAAGGTGGTATAAGACCACCTAGGAAAAATAATGCTTCTAAAAGATAATTCACTCCTTCAAGGGAATCTCTTGAATTTGCATTCAAAAAATACTTCAAGCTAAACTTATCTTGTTACTAGAAGTAAGAAATCAATAACCAACAATTAAACCTCCATGGTACAAAGAAAATGAATATTATGAGTACCATAGGATCAAAGTACATAATAATTATGATTTCTTAAAATAGAAAAATCTTATCCAAGACCTTATAGATCAAGGTGATGCTAGTGTAGACAATCAACCTTCAATCAATGATGATCTCAAGATATTCCAAGATCCTATCCCTAATCATGGAAAAGGGGGGCCTTCAAATAAAAATAGAAATCTTGAAGGAGCCAATTATGCTTCCATTCCATAGGAATACACCGTAGCTCAAGTAGAATGAATCTCTTCCATAAAAAATGTAATCCTTGAGTGTGCAGTCACAACCTGTAGGGGAAAAACAGTATCCAATGATCCCCTTATTAATCAAGAACAAAGTATCATTTCCAAGGTTTCCTTTCCATATCAAGATCTAGATATTTTCCTTCCACTTTAGAATCCACCTCCATATCAATGCATAAGTGTCTCTTTCATATCACCTCATGAACAAGGTATCTTTTTCAATTCCACAACATCTTCCAATTCCCTTCAAAATCAAGATCAAAGCACACCTTCCATCCCATACCATGATCCCATACCTTTCACTCCATGTAGTGATCCCCTCCCATATCAAGATCAAAGTATTATATCATGTTATGATCCCACTCCTCCACAAGATTCCACCATCCCTATCCAAAGAAGACATATCAAAACATGAACTAAAAGGGCATAAAAATTGACTCATTCAAAATTTTTATGCACCCCTAAGGTGTCCATTCTATCACATATCCCTCATTCCATACAAATAAATCCTTCCTTCCTTATATTGATCTTGACTATCCTATCCATATCCTTCATCCTATCTAACTCATCCCCTTAACCTCGGTACTTTGATCTTGGTAAAGTTGGGGGAAAACCTTGTCCAAGAATGTTTTAGACAATGCAAATCCTTACAACCCATGTCCTTTAGGCATCATAATTTTATCCAAAGAATATTTTATTATCTCATATCCATAATAGCAATACCTCTATTAAAGTTTATCTCATTCTTTTGCACTATAATCCTTGGAGGTCTCTTCTCCTATCATCTACCTATCCAAATATCACAACATAGTCAATCCATCTATCCCATAATAAGTGATCCTATACCTAACTGGGGACACCTTTCCATTGACCTAGGTGTTTGGTTGGATTCTTGTATCTTGAGATGACTTGAAGATCTTAAAACATAGGGCTTTAGCAAAAACCATGAGCAAAATAAATGTCAATTATTGACCTAATATTTGGCTTGTGTATTGTGTTTCCTATCTTTCGGTATAACTAATAAAATATTTTCATGTCCTAACAAAATTATATTTCCTACAATGGACATTATCAAAATAAATCTAAGGTCTTAATGGATGTATCCTTCCTACAATGGACCTTATCTATCAAAATCGAGCTTATCCTTTTGGCAAGAGATATGACGGCTATTGATTTTGTTTCTTAGTTGCTTTTCTTTTGGTTTCTTGGTTTTATCTTTTTATCCCATTTTCTCAATTTCTAATATTCTTAGAGTAGCTTAGGTCATAGCATGTGTGTCTTTTGTGGTATGTTTGACTTTATTTTTCCTTCTATTTGCTTGATTAAGGCCTATATCTTAATGTACTTAAAGAAACATGGGTTTGGACATAGCTTTCTTTCTTTTGATGTTGGCATGTGCGTTATGTGTATGCAAGTTGGGTAAAATGACAAGCGTTATCCACTTGCTAAGGTTCCTCTTCATAGTAACAACATGACTTGTTTTTCTTTGTTTATTGCTTTGAATTTTTGCATGTCATCTTTTTTTGCTTCTCCTCTTTATAGGTTTCATTTTGATATTTGATCCTTGGCGGAGATTGATTTTGTTGCATTCGTAAGTGTTAGTATGCATCATAACTTATCATAATAACATAAATAACATCATAAATAATCTTTCTTGTCGTGAGATCAACTAGAAAATTACTTTTTCTAGACAATCTCCTGAAGGGGCATCATGTTTTCCATCCCTCGGTCTACTGGGGCATATCATAAATCTTTTTTGTTTTGTTTAAAACAATGCTTTGTCTCAAAGAGGGGAAAAATGTAGACACCTAAAAATGGCTAATGCATTTTCATCTTGTCATTTCATCATTCTCCTTATCATTTCTTTTATCTATATTAATTAAATATTTTTTAATTATTTAGTTAAGCTAACATTTTCCTCTTTTCATCCATAATAATTAAATATTTTTTAATTATCTTAATTATCTTAATCTTTTTATCATATCTATATTAATTAAGTTTTTTATTTAACTAATTCATCTCTTTTCATTTTCCCTCCAATATTAATTAAAATAAAATTCAAATTTATCTTTGGTTCTCTATAATCAAATATTATTTAATTAGATAACACTCCTCTTTGTGTGCAAGCAAATATGCAAACTACTTTATATTAGTCAAAGTAAGATGATGATAAGGATTTTTTTGTTTTTAAGGGATTTCCATGGTGTAGTAGACGAGAACTTAGTTCGAATTATGTGGCCCAAATAAAATTGTAAAGTACTAAATTATAATGAGTGTATTATAAATGGGTCCACCTTGAAAAGATTAGGTACTATTATATACTTCGTATCTTACTAATTTAATTGTGCCAATAGACTTAAATGTTGCCCAAGTTGAACTTGTTAAATAGTTAATGCTCATTTCTTCCTTTTCTTGAAATACGACATCTTCAACCACCTAAGTCGATTCACAGTTTGGTATATCAATAATTAAATTTTACAACCCGCACTATTTTACCCATTATTAATTAAAAAATTGTATTCAAATAAATATCCCCCTTTTGATTTATTATTGATAACTTTAGATTGTCATTTTGTTACATTAGTTTAGTGGGGTTATGATACCCAAGAGTTTAACATTGCTCTTAGTCGATATTTTAATCATATTCAACCTAAGTTTCATTGAATACTATGATCTAAAATTAGAATTAATTATTATTACTTTCATATAACCTCGACAAGATTATATTGTTGCAATTCAAAATATTGTCACCATTATTTAATCACATGCAATAACTGGTGATCCCTGACCACATAAATATGATAGCGCACAATATCACGGTAGACTCTTCCATATAGTATTAATGCCATGCATTATTGAAGTATCTAAAATCTGTGATCAATGTGGCCCAAAGAATTCCATCTAACATCATAAAAATGCATAACGAGTAGAAGTCTTGAAATTTCTATCTACCTTTAAGCTTTCTCCTTGCATCCAGATGTAAATATTTTTACCTCAAAGAGTAAGTATAGTCAATGGTATATAATGCACAACATTATAAGAAAAGTTTTACAAATCTACTTTGGTGTCTCTTATTTATATAGTTTAACTTTCCACACCATGAATCACGCATAATTCATTACTCAATTTATAGATACATACAATTGATTATTTAGTTCTTATGGCATGTATACAACCTTCAAGGTCAACCCTAATTGAATACATTATTACTTCCTTTATGCCAAGTTTCCTTTCTCATTTTTGCACCAATAAGTTTTTAGTTCTTAGCTATTTATAAGGAATTGGTTATGGTGTCTTGATATTTATTGTTTCCTTGATGTTGTGCTGACCAAAAATGCTAGCTTAAGTGGTGACAAAAGGCATAGTAGCTGCAAATAAATTTAATGACTCAGCTACCATACTGAATAAAAACAAACCGACAATGGTTGATGAATTTAGAATTACCCAGACCAATGCATTTTTTTGTAATAGTTGAAAACTTCTGATTAGTTCCTAGCCCTGGGCATTTCTCCAATCTCTGCCAGGCTCAGCCAAAGGAATATGAGTATAAAACCTATCTCGACGTGGGTAAAGGTAAAATAAGCAAGTAAGGAGGGGATGCACTTAAGAAATTTTAGAATGTAAGCTTTTATCGTCGCCCTAAAATTTCCTCCAGCTTTAGCCAGTCTGGCACCACATGCCTTAAACCTTGATCTCGATGTAAGAATGAACGAATGAGATATTTTAATTCCAGCCATGAGACCAAACAACCTATGGGACCGAGAACCAAAAAAAGCTAAGAAATCTCCAAAATCTTTTTAATGTTGGATCTTTTGCTATGAATTTTGACCAAAAAACTAGCAATCTTGTTGATCTTCTCCTCCTCAAATAACTCGTGCAGTTTGTCAGCCTTTAAGCTTCTCTCAAACTGGGTGTAGATGTCCCCATAAGTAGTGCAATCCATGATAAAGTGTCATTTCGTCTCCACCGCTCCCTCATTACAAAAAGTGCAAATTATATCCTCCCACGCTTCCTTAGGTATCGTCCACCTTTTGGTCTCACATATGAGATGGTGTGAACCGGTCCTCAGCTGAGCAATTAACATCCTTGATTTACCTTTAATAGCTGCCCCTAAGTAGGTTTTTTCATTGTGCTCCCAAGTTGGGTTGAACTCTTTGACATAGTGAGTTTTCTTTCGACCAATCGGCTTTGTTCGCATGGCAGTCCTGAATTTATTTGCAACATACTTTTTTATCTCTTCATTGGTATTAGGGAACTCACACAGGCTAATGTTCCACTTGTTTAGCCATTTTTTATTTTTTTTCATCCATGTTTTCTTCCTACGGTCTAAAACCTCTTCAATGATAATTTTGGGCCAATGGTGATCATCCATGTTTTCCACTTTCTTTAGATAACATAGTAACTGGCTTATAGCCGAAGCCTCCAATGGTAAAGTTCCCGACTCAACCAAGAGAATATCATAAGGGATAGTAGTTTTGACTTTGAGGTTGCTAGTGATCAAGTGCTTTTGGATTCTTTCAAGTTGTCTCCAACTATGAATTGACATGCTACTTCCCCACACCTCGTAGCCATAGAGAACCATCAGAGTGACCAACAAACCAAAGAGAGTCTTCTTGGTTTTCCAATCCCAAAGTTTATCCTTTCTGCAGTTGTTTTGGAGTAAGAAAGAAGCCTTCCAACCCCCTTGTATCCTTTTAGTTCTATCAATCTCCCACCCGAGCTTATGGTGAAAGTCAATCCCAAGGTATTTGTATTCTTTCACTATTTCCAAAGGATTACCTTCAAAAAGAAAGTCATCTTGTTTTCTTTTCTTCCTTAGGGAAAAAATCATGACTTTGGTCTTGGAGGTGTTCACCTCCATCCCAACATTCTGAAAAAAGAGATCCAACGCCTTGAAAAGATCTTTCAAACCACAGGAATTTTTTGAGATTAGGATAAGATCGTCGGCATAAAGCAACAACTTCACCACATAACTTGCTAGCTGAATACCCCCCCATTGGTTTTGCTTAACCAATCTTCTAGTTTGTCAATGTATAACCCAAAGAGAGTGGGGGATAAGGGGCAGCCTTGTTTGACCCCTATGTTGCTGCTAAAACATTCAGACATTCCTTCACTCATTCTGATTTTAGCCCTGACTTGTTCATAAATTCTATGTACTACAACCCTATACTCATCCGGAATACTTAATTCATCCATTTTGTTCCACAATTTGTCTCTAGGTACCGTATCAAAGGCTTTTTTAAAATCAACAAAGCAACAAAAAGCTTCCTCACCTTGTGTGTCCCATATTTTTTCAATCAAGTGTCTAAGAGTAAAGTAGTGGTCAATAGTTGAGTATTTAGGCCTAAAGCCAACCTGCCCTTTCACTATTTTACCCTCTTTTTTTGCCCAACTGCTGATTCTACACTCTAACATGATCCCAAAAATCTTGCCAAGGATAGGGTTGACCATAATAGTGCAGTAGTTAGATGGATTATTGATTTCACCACTTTTGTAAAGAGGGATGAAAACACTAGTTGTCCACTCAATCGGGAAGCCAACGTGATTGACATGATTGAACATTCTTTTGATAGGGGGAGCAATAATTTCAACTTCCCACTTTAAAAATTTAGCTTGCAGCCCATCAATGTCCAACGCTTTACCATTTGCCAAATTTTCTATACCTTGTTTGATATCTTCAACCGAAAAGAGCTCCTTTGATGTGCTGATTATGGGAGGGGAAACTTTCCCTTGGACCCTCTCATAAAGAATTCTTGCATACTCTAACCATTGAACATCCATTATGTCATTTTCAATATGTTTTCTCTTTTGTTGTAGCTCCCTCCAAAAACCTTTGGGATTGTGTTTTCCCAAGGAAATTAACTCTTTCCTTCTAGTGTCTACATACTTTCCTTTTTTTCTCTCACCAACTTCTCGTACTTCTTCTTGTTTTCTTTGTTCAACCCATTCTTTTTCAAAGATCTCTTGGCAGCCTTACAATCTTCATCATACCAAGGGTTAGCCAGAAAAGTGTTTGCAACCCCTTTTTTTGGATGAGACCTTTTACAAGCATCTAAAGCCTTATGGATCATAGGAATAAGAAGATTGCTGTTGAAATGACCACTAGACCCACTGGCAGTCTTGTCCCCTTTACTAGTTTATGTTTGAAGAAAATGTTGCTCTAGGGCAGACTTAAAGAGGTCCCGATTTTCCCGATTTAGGAGAATTTTTGCTTTGGTGGTAACTTCATTTTGCTTGTTGTGGGCCAACATGCCATGTTGGTTGTTTGAGATCACATCAAGCTTAACGAACAAAGGATCATGATCAGATTTCAACTCAAAAGGACATTCTACGATCTCAAACTCCACAACTCTAGTGATACACCTCTAATAGAAAATTAAGTAGTCCACCACACTTTGGCCATTATAAGTTTTGCATGTGATATTACCAGAACTTGGCCAGCCTTTCATGCCATTGCAAATAACTAGATTATATAAGCTACAAGTCCCTAATAGCTCAGCCCCAAAGTGTGATACATTCTTGTTTCTGTCTTGAGAAGTCCTTTCCCAAGGTTGCTCCAGTTCCTCCTCTAGCCATAGAGGATTGTTGATTCCTTGCTCTTCATTATTCAGCTAGAGAGAATGATTGTTAGCAGTACTAGCATTGAAATCCCCAATAAGAACTATTTCTCCCAGGATGTTGAATATAGAAATATCTTTTTTTAATGTGGCTTACGGATCTTAACTATCTAACTTTCTCCTTTTATAGAACTTGAATTCTGTGGTGCAAAATAGCAAGCAGCCAGTCTGAGAATGACTCCATTCCCTATTATCTGAAGCCATATGTATTGTTTATTTGGGTCTTATTTCTTAGCTTTTACCATACCATCCCAACACTCTTTGATTAAAACTGTTACACCTCCATGACCTTTGCCTATTTCACTTCCTTTGTTCCATACTAAAATTTTCTTGTAACCTCTAAACTCTAGGACTTTGCAGCCATCATGTTCGTGTGTCTCGATGAGAATAGTAATGTCTTTCCCTTCAGCTATGGGCCCCAAACCAAGTCCTCATCTCCATGGGTAACCTCTACAGTTCCAACTTACTATATGCAAAAGCTCCTGTGGGGCCCCTAATCCCTATTTCTTATTTTCTAAATAGTCACTAATTTGAGTTGTCCCATTTTGCAGCCATGCCCACTTTCCTTCACTCCTTGTTGTTTTCACTTTCTCCCATTCTTTCCTTTGTGCTTCTTGCTAGGAAAAGGTCAAATCCTCGTCTAGGTAGATGTGTATACCTTTAAGTAATCCCCTATTCTTTAAAATTGCATTTTTGTCTTCTATATTCCTCATGATAATTCTAATGTGCCTATCCCTTCCTCCCTCTATTTTCCTTCCAATACGGTTTGCTTGTTGAATAGGCCTCGTCCACTTCAGTTGGTCCTTGAAGAAGTATCTTGATAAAATGTCGGTTCTCTCCTTCTCACCAAAGTCCTTTAGGCCTTTGATAATGATATTTGTTGCCTTACTTTGTTTGTCCTTTTCTTCTCTTATTTGCACTTGGATTTGCTTTTCTATGATTTCTTTATGTTTGTTTGATGATCCTCTTACAGCTTGTGACCATGATTTGGCCTCTTCTATGCAGTTTTTCAATTGGCTTTCTTTCAGTTCCATGTTTATCAAAGCTTATTGTAATTCCTTTATTTGTATTGTGTCTTCTCCCTTCGCCAATTCTATTTTCTTAATATTGGCTACTTTTAGGTGGTCTAATTCTTGTTTTAAAGGGGTGGATGTAGGGCTATAAACATCTTTATTTTTGTGAAGTATTTATGCCCCAACAACATTGCTTATGTCCTGCACTTTTTTATGTTCACCCTTGATTCTGAGTCCTTCAGATTTTCTATCAAATTTATATTTTATTTATTCTTATCTTGCTTACTTTTCCTTTCTCCAATTTGGAAAAACTTATTTGACAATCATGCCCCCTGCTGAGAACTTTTGATAATATCATAGTGATTTTTTCCTTTTGAGTTTGTCTCAGCTTTCGAGCCTGCCTACGCCTCAGGATCCCTTTATACTGCTTAGCATTTATGAAGACCGGTTTGTCCATTGTATCCTCTAAGCGTGCCTTTAAGGGTTTTGATGTGCATGGGTTCCAAGCTCCTACAAAATCCGTTCCAAGATTACCATTGTAAGGAGTTGCAATCCCGTTTGTGAAATGTAAGGTATGCACCCAAGGAGAGCCCAAATACTTTGGATACAAGAAACTAGCTATTGGGCTAGCCAGCTTTGCATGCCCCCCCCCCAAAAAAAAAGTTTTAAAGTTATTCACCACACATTCCACAATCTTCAAAGGTTTTGGATGTTTGTTTTCATTCAGTGATTGAGTTTGCTCTACCATGGACCCCTGGTCCACTAGAGTTAAGTTATCCCCCAAAAACCTTTGTTTAACCATCATGTGTTGAACAATTTTGGTTTGTCCAAGTTTGCAAGAGGGAACAGAGAAAATGCCAGAAAAAAAAAGAATGACGATAAAAAAGTGGTGACAGTGTGGATCAAACCTGTCTCTGTCGGGCTGTAGCCTTAGACCCACAAACTTGTCGGTTGCTTCCTTGTCCCCTAATTTGCTTTGTGCTTTGTGCTCTCTAGACCCTTTTCCATCGTTTGCCTTCCATTCACGGTTAAAAATCTCTAATGCCCAGGTTTAGGGCCCACCCGACTGGAGCGGATCCCTTGGTTGCCTTGTGAAAAACCCCGTGTGTTTTATTTACCCTGCCACGTTCCAGGATTGTTGTTGCCAAGCTTGTTTTGTCTGAAACCTGAGAACACCCGCCCTTGCCTCCATGAAAATAAACGCGTGTTCAAAGCTACCAACCATTTTGTGACACAAAAAGGATATCGTTTTAGGAAGACTTCATCAGCCCCCTCCCCACTCTTATTCTTAGGGACAAGGCTGCCAGTGGGTCTAGTGGTCATTTCAACAACAATCTTCTTATTCCTATGATCCATAAGGCTTTAGATGCTTGTAAAAGGGTAGGCTACAAAATTAAATTAAGTCTATTGGCACAACCAACATGGCATGTTGGGCCACAACAAGCAAAATGAAGTTACCACCAAAGAAAAAATTCTCCTAAATCAGGAAAATCAGGACCTCTTTAAGGCTACCCTAGAGCAACATTTTCTTCAAACAAAAAATAGCAAAGGGGACAAGGTTGCCAGTGGGTCTAGTGGTCATTTTAGTAGTAATCTTCTTATTCCTATGATCCATAAGGGTTTAGATTCTTGTAAAAGGTCTCACCCAAAAAAAGGGGTTGCAAACACTTTTTCGGCTAACCCTTGGTATGATGAAGATTGTAAGGCTGCCAAGAGATCTTTGAAAAAGAACGGGTTGAACAAATAAAACAATAAGAAGTACGAGAAGTTGGTGAGAGCAAAAAAGGAAAAGTATATGTAGACACTAGAAGGAAAGAGTTAATTTCCTTAGGAAAACACAATCCCAAAGGTTTTTGGAGGGAGCGACAGCAAAAGAGAAAACAAATTGAAAATGACATAACGGATGTTCAATGGTTAGAGTATGCAAAAATTATTTATGAGAGGGTCCAAGGGAAAGTTTCCCCTCCCATAATCAGCACATCAAAGGAGCTCTTTTCGGTTGAAGATATCAAACAAGGTATAAAAAATTTGGCAAATGGTAAAGCGTTGGACATTGATGGGCTGCAAGATGGATTTTTAAAGTGGGGAGTTGAAATTCTTTCTCCTCTATCAAAAGAATTTTCAATCATGTCAATCGCGTTGGCTTCCCGATTGAGTGGACAACTAGTGTTGTCATCCCTCTTTACAAAAGTGGTGAAATCAATAATCCATCTAACTATCGCACTATTATGGTCAACCCTATCCTTGGAAAGTTTTTTGAGAGCATGTTAGAGCGTAGAATCAACACTTGGATAGAAAAAGAGGGTAAAAGAGCGAAAGGGTAGGCTGGGTTTAGGCCTAAATATTCAACCATCCAAAAATAAATAAATGAAATAAAATAACAACACTGTATTGACTGCTCCATAAATCGTGTTAATGAATAAGTGGTAACTATTCAGAGAAATGACAACTAGTTGTTGACAAGTCAAACTATTTAATTCATTGCAAGCTTCAAGGTAGGGATGGTTTCCCATATTATGCTTTAAATACCCTCCGTGGAAATCTGCAACGTATCACAAAAATCTCTCTACTGTGAGTAATAGAGGTTAACATAACCCGTACACAACCTTAATGGTGGAAAATAAATAATAGAATGTTTAGAGTTTCAAAGAGTACAATTTATTTTATGTTGTTCTTCTTCCTATCAACATCGGGATGGTGGGGATTTAAATCCTCTAGGCACACAAATTACCCAACGCTTCTTTCTTTTAAAATTTAGTTTTTACACTAATCAATGATATACTGTATTCTGCCATAAATTGTATAATAGTTTAGATTAACATGCTTTGTTTTGTTGGTGCCCAATCTTTCCAAGTTTGTTCTGGAATTTTAGTATACTTTTATGTCCTTGCATTGAATAATTGGGTAGATAGATACAATAGAGAACATAGGAGTGATAATGTTTATTTTTTTATATGGCTAATAATAATAGTTTTGTTATATCAATACCATATCTATTTTAATTAATGATAAGTATTTTCTTTAATGGTATTATATATCGTGCTGATAATATTGCAACTCAACAATAATCTTAATAATATAAAGTGGAAGTGGTAGTAAAGGCATATTAAAGTAATGATACCAATTTTAATTTTAGGAATGACATAAATGTGAGTAGTGAATAATATAGAATGACATAAATGCTAGTAGTGAATAATACATAATAAAAATAATTAAATTTCTTCGTAAAAAGAGATTACTTTGCCTTTTTAATGTTTGGCTGCAAATATTATATTATTATATAATATAATAAATGAATATATTATATTATTTATATTTATTTTGTTATTTATATTATATATTAATATAATATATAGTAATAATATAAATATATTTTATATATGAATCTAAAATAATATATAATAACACAAAATATATGTACATAGATTTTATTATTTATATATTTATATCTAGATTAAGAATATATATATAGAGAGAGAAATATATATATAATTAATTAGATTATATATAGTAAAGTGTAAACTATTTTTTTTTTTTTGAAAATTCATTAAAATTTAGATTATTATTTTGAAAAAAAAGTTAGTTTACACTTTAATATATATAATCTAATTAATTATATATATATTACTCTCTCTATATATATTCTTAATCTAGATATAAATATATAAATAATAATAAAATTTATGTACATATATTATATTTTATTATATATTATTTTAGATTCATATATAAAATATATTTATATTATTACTATATATTATATTAATATATAATATAAATAACAAAATAAATATAAATTATATAAAATAAAATAAAAATAAATTAAAAAGGCAAAGTAAAAATAAAAATAAAAAATAAAGAAAGAGAAAAATTAAAATAAATAATATAAAATTAAAATAAAATAAGAAGCATGAATTATGGTTTTTAATAAATAACTAGAAAGTTAAAAGTGAAAATTGGATATGGTATAAATTTAAATATGTACAATGTATATAAGTAATTTTGTTTTTGAAAAGATAAGTAGCATTTACAGGGCGTCGTACCCTTTACATGAAGAGCCCAAAGGGCCCAGAAGAGAAAATAAGAAAAGCAGAACCAGCGGACATACCGCAAACACACCACAGACTAACAGCCCACCCTAGTACCAAATACCAAGGGAAAAGAACACTTAGAACAACACCCAGTCCAAAGCCTAAGACAAAGAACGACAAAGGCCTTTAGCCAAAAAACTTACACCCAAAACACAGGGCCATGGGCCTGAAATACCTCCTGGAGCAACCAGGCACCAATCCACTAGCAATAGCTAAAGCAACCAAACCACAGATAACCTGCAGCTGACGGACCACAATAGAACTTCTGCTCACAACTAAGCCTATCAGAATCTCACCAAAAGACTTGCCTGATCTAATAAGGCCACAAAACACTTGCAGCATCCGAACCACAACAAAACTTCCACTCATGACTAGACCCAAGAGACTGCCTGGAGACACCAGGCCACATAACACCTGCAGCAGCATGACTGCAACAAACCTTCCTCTCAAAATAAATAAAAGAGAGCCAAACAAATTCTTACCAAAGGAGTGGTAAGGAACCCACAAAGTTATAGAGATACAATCAAATCCAAAGAGAAACCCACAACTTAGTAAGCCCTCATGATTCACTTGACCATTCATCATCTGCAACAGCCTAACTACATCATACCTTCCACTCGAGTTAACCAGAACTAAGCCTATCAAAGCAACAGCAGAATCCAAGCAGACCAACCTGCCACTAGTCACCCAGCCAAAGGAAGAAGGCAATCCAGAGACAAAGATCAAAGATGAACAAAGAAAAGCAATAGCTACCTTGCAGCAAACACCCACCAGATAAGCCAGCCCCAACTTCACCTCAATAGGAGAGGGCTCCCCTCTAAAGGAGGGAATAAGATGAAGACCTTCCAATCGAGAGCCACCACTCACCAACCCGAACAAAATCCACCTCAATAGGAGCCTGTAGGAGAGGTAAGAACACTCCACCATCAAAATAGCCACCAACTCCACCTCAATAGGAGTGGGCTCCCCCTCAATAGAAACAGACTCCACCTCAAAAGAAGTCAGCTAAAGAAGATGGCAAAGACCAGTGACAGAGGAAAGGAAGGGCATCAAATCCTAAGGCAAACCCGACACAGAGAACATGATACAAGGAGGAAAAAGCCATCCCACGAACAACTTAAAAGATCCCCCTGTCTGGACCAACTAGACAAGGCCCGAGACACTAGTAGACTTCCACCAGAACCCAACCATAGGACCATCCAACCCCTCAAAAGGAGAAGAGCAAGTGATCAGTAACAAGACCCCAAGAGCATCCATACTTCGAACAGAGCATATGAATAGAAGAGCCTCATCACAGCCACCCACAGGGAGGAGAGCAACAAACCCTCCCCACAACACAACCGCAACACCTGCCAAGAATAGCAGCACAGTCCTTCCACAAAGACCCCACACCAAAAGCACAGGTTGAAAGAACACCTCCAGCCTCAAACAGAATAGAGGGAACAACATCACACCTAAGCTAGCCCCCAGGCACCACAACAAGCAGAAGCCAGAGAAGATCCAGGAGTAGGAACCAGCAACCCAGAGGTGTCCACCCACAAAAAGCAAATACACCCTCAACCACAGACCCCAAACAGGGCTATCAAGGAAACAACCTGCCCAAAGACAACAGGATCCCCGGAAGAAGAGCAAAGTGGAGGTCTGCAACCCCAGCCCCAGTTATACAAAAGCACCACACCCACACCCAGATCCCTAAACAGCATGGACCCAGAGCCATCGACCCCATCAGACAGGGCCTCCAAACAAACCGAAAGTTTGCCAAGGCCCACAGAGGACATAAGAAGAGTGCCATCCAAAGACACCTCTGGCCAAAACCCGCACCCCGTAAAGGAGCCAAGAGGAGAATTAAACTAGCGCCAGGAAAGGAAGAAACCTGCGCGCGCTTGAGAAACCAGCTCGGAGGAAGACAACCCGAGCACAGGAGGAAACAACACCTCCTCAACGCCTGAAATAGCATCATCGCCCTCATCGGCCCCCTCCTCAATGACGCCATGGGAATTCAAATTTGGAGCCCCACTCCTTTTCCCACTTGTCTGTTGCAGAGCAGTCATCCTGCTCTTAAGTAATTTTGTTATGGTAATAAGGTGAGATTATTTACTATATATATGATGTATATAAGACATTTAAATAAATAAATGTTTTTATATATTATATTGGTTATTATTTTGAAAATAAGAAATTTAAATTTATCATGTATAATTTTTACATTTCTTATGTGATGATTATATTTGAGTCAAAAGTATAAAATTTGTCTGATGTGTATAGTATGTTCTCTTGGGAGTATGGTAAAATTATTAATAGTGTATTTACGTCATCGTTTCAAAATAAAAAAAGTCAGTTGTTTTTTTCCTTTCGTCAAAATTTGGTCATAACGTTATGTCTCAAGCCCTTAGAGTGTTAACTAGCTTAATTATTGTCTTTAAAAAAAATGTTAGGTATTTCTAGTGAAATTTTTGGAGGCATGACACATTTTCCCTCCAACATTAATTAAAATTAAATTCAAATTTATCTTTGGTCCTCTATGATTAAATAATTTTTAAAAATTATTTAAATAGATAACACTCCTCTTTTAAATAAATTAAAAATAATTTATTTAAATTAAATATTTTCCTCTATAATTAAATATTTTTTAAAAATTATTTAATTATCTAACAAACCTCTTTTAAATAAATTAAAAATAATTTATTTAAATTAAATATTTTCTTCTAAAATCAATATTTATTTATTTCTCCAAACTATCATTTGAATTAATTAAATCTTATTTATTTAATCCCCTCCTTCAAAATTCAAAATTTGGGTCTTACTATATCTTAAATTTTTCTATCCATTGATCTTGCAAATTAGTCTCCACCATTGATCAAATATCAAGTGAAGAATATAAATAAGAAGCTTTCATTTCATTCAAACCCCCTAGCACTCTTATGACCTTAACACTCTTGTTGTCAAGAATTCAAAAATTATCAATCATTCAAGCATTATCAAATATCTTATCATTGTCATTTTGTATAGGAACGAATTTGCACCCCTAACGCAAATTCCCCTTTCACCCCTTTACACTTTAGAAAACCAAACTCAGAGGCTTAGTTCCACATAATCCCACTGTTCACATCACACTTGATGCCCATTTCGTGTGTCGGTGGAGGCGTTTATGTTGGGGAAGCCCGCGTGGCGCGCTTACGTCCCTGACAGATTCCTATGGTTGGAGTCTGTAAAAACGTTACACTTCCTATTGAAAATCAAAGTGTAACGCCTTTCTTTAGCTAGACGACCCAAATATGGTCATTTTCTTCCATTCTTCCTTCATATTCTTCATTCTATCATCCATTTTGATCTTCTTCACAAGTTTACACAATCTTTTCACACTTTGAGAATTCATCCACAAGCTTTATAGCAACATTTCACACTTCACAGCAACAACCTATCACTCCATCACTTTGATAGAGCAAGCACATGAAAAATCCATTGCAGTAGAGGCTTGAGTTCCTCTCATATTTCTCCTCCACTAGCCTTGAGCACTTTGGATGGAGGTGGTAAGCTCCTCTCATCTTCAATATTTTTTGGTTTAGTTAGCACGTACTATTTTGTAGTGTTTTTGGTGTACTTTGCTTGTATTCTCTCTTTATCACTTTACTTCTACATCATTGCAATCTTGGTTGTCCGTGGAGGTGGAAACACCAAAATGGGGGTTTGACTGAGGCAGACCCCTATACAGTCCCCCAACATTTTCCCTCTTTTTTGTGTATAGGTGGAGAGATCTTGGAGCAAGCTGGCGAAAGGATTGTTGTGTGAGATCATTTTCATCACCCTTGTGGTAATCTACTTTCTTTATCACATTCGTCTTTACGTTTCATATTTCATTGTCTTGTTTTATACCTTTAAAAGTTCTTAAACTAGGTTGTTAGTCCGTCTCTTAGAAGTTAAGTCTTGTCTCTTTGGTTTTCTAGTTGTACGAACATCA
This sequence comes from Sequoiadendron giganteum, assembly GCA_007115665.2. Taxonomy (NCBI): domain Eukaryota; kingdom Viridiplantae; phylum Streptophyta; class Pinopsida; order Cupressales; family Cupressaceae; genus Sequoiadendron; species Sequoiadendron giganteum. Next base: position 656,281,306 of record CM021104.1, read on the forward strand.
ACGCACCTGAGAGACACCAGCGCGTCACATTATCATCCCAAAACCATGCTTCTATCTTCAGAAAGAGAGCTATCTGAGATACAAAGTCGATTTAAAGACCGACTCTCTTAGTCTCCTCTCAACTCTCGGGTTTGCAAAGTGATCGAAGGACCTTATAGTCCTCATCATTCTCATCCCGTCTATCCTAACACCCTTGCAACTAAGGTAAGTTAGGGCAGAAATATTGCTTTCAGCCTTTCATGACCTGGGGCCTTGCAGTGGTTGGTCCCCCTCTCTTACATTTTTGGTGAAACTAACGTGAACTAATGTCTCCTCGTTTTTCGGTGTTCTAGGCTTTTTCTCTTATACCCCTTGGATCATTGCGCTCTTGTGTGGTATGAAGGTTTATGAGCATCACAACCTAGTCCATGACCTCTAGGCATATTGTCAGGAGAATTATGTGACACCTGTCGATGGAGAAGACGAAGGTCTCTTCTAGTTTCACGACCGATCTTTTCTCTGGTTCTACGATTGGTTTATCTACGCAGGAGCATGTGTCGCGAGGCGAGTCTAGATTCCTTAATGAAATTGATCGCGTCCCTAACCCTCCTGCATCATCGACCCCATCATCTATAGACGAGCATGAAGCTGTCCATATCCCCTCTGAATATGTTGCTAGTCTAAGAAAAGGGTGGGGTGCGTTAGAGAATCACTTGGAAAAAAACCTGAAGCTGGCTAGGGCTGTTAAAGTTATTAGTGAAATAAAGTACATGGTGGGAAAAGATTGAATGGGTGTAGAACTCTTGGCCAGTCTCGCTGGTTTGGTTGAAGCGTGCGCTCCTTCAAACCATGGTAACATGGTACGAGGTAGCCCCTTTGAAGAACACGAGAGACAACTGGAGGTATCAATTCCCCCCATGTCTGTATACATGGTCGACATGATCCCTTCAATCAGGATCCCTATCGCTTTTGAGAGTTTTGAAACCATCAAGGTAAATAAGAACCCTTTGGGTTTTCACTTCACCCCTCTCGTCGAGTTCGGTGGTGAAGAATTTGGCGGGATGATCGGTGAAGGCTTCAGTGGTGGCAACTTTGGCAATGGAGGTGGTACTGGTGGAGGTGGTTTTGGCAGAGGTCATGTGTAATGACCTAACCCTTGTATAATAAATTATTTTTAACATTTCACTTCAAACATATAAAATTAACAAGAAACAAAGACATTACAATAAAATTCCTCCTTTCTTCATTGATAAATACATGCAAGTTACAATATATTTCCACATGAATTCCATTTTCATTGCAAATACAAATTAGAGTATAAAAGTAAAACAATTACATACATAGCTCGTAAGCTTTTGCACAAATAGTAGTAAGATGATCCAGGTTACTTTCCTTTCAAATCTTGGTATATCGACTGCTTTATGTGGAGGAGAAACATCACTCAGACGCTTTTCTGCCAACCACAAACTTATAATGCGGTCCTCCACACATCCATTACTTAATAGATGGCCCTCCCTTCTTCGAAGAGATTGGTAGGGTATCCTTTAATGATTACCAATTGAGCATAGTGTTGTGTCCTACACAACTAGAACCTTGTTATTTCATAATCTTGAACTAGTTCAAGGATCACAATGAACTAACAGTGTAGTCTACACTATCTCACATCTAAGTGGGTGTCGTAAATTTCACTACTTTGGCCAAAGTATTCTCATTTAGTACTTCGAATGAAGGTCATCTATCATATACACCACTCAGGGCCAATTTGACTTTAGGCTATCTTACACTACGCGTAGGTTATGTCCTTAAATGGATATTTAGTCACCCCAAACTTCCTACATCAAACTATCTACTTAGAAATGAAACAATCTACAAGTGTCTTGTAACATAATGCCTAATCCATAAATCTTTATCCTAGGAGTGCTTAGCTTGCCTCAGTTATCCTAATAACTTGAGCTTAAAACCATACTTGGTTTTGTCTTCATTTCGATCCTAGTAGATAATAAATACTTCTATGTATTCTCCATATACGAAGATCATACACAACATGCAATATTCATTCAAAATCATATAAATCCTTCCCTTTTATCTTTTTCCCTTTTTTTCCTTTTATGCAAAATAAGTAAACTACTCCTTGAAGCTCTTTCACATAAAACCCCTTATCACCCATTCCCTTTTTAATTGATTCCCTTACACAAATTCCCCTATTATGCATTGCTTGTAGATGTTCATCATAATAGTTCTATCCTATTAGAACTTATGGAAAATAACAAACATAAGATAAAAGAAACCAACACTCAAATAAAAGTTACAAACTAAAGAGGATTCATGCATGTTTCAGTGTCCTTTTAGAAATGATGTCAAGGCATTTCCAACACTTCAAGAGGTCTAGCAAATTCCACTTGAGCTGTTGTCTTTCCTTTTCAGACTTACTTTCCAATGCCTCTCTTCTCTCAGGATAGTAACACTCAAAAATTGACTTCCAGAACTAAAGATTGTTCTCAGAAATATGAAAATACTCAGAAATTGACTTCCAAAACTAATGTTTATTCTTAGAAATAAGATTGCACTTAGAAATTATTTTTCTCTTAATGAAATATGAAGTATAAATCTCTCAGAAAAAGCAAGAACTCGGATTTAGAGAAGTGATCATAAAGAGTGAGTAGGGCGGCTATATATAGAGCCCCTTGCTCAACCATTTTCCTTCTTTAATGGCATGTAAACTTCCAGAAAAGGCTTTGAATGTTTCAACTGTAAAATGTGGCATATTTCAGAGGTGATTCAACCTCTTTTAATGACAACAAACAAAGAATGATTCAACTTGCACATGGAAAAATCTGCATTTTGACACCTATAGGTGTTCCTCATTTTTGGCGTACAAATTCAGAAAATTGGTTTGATGAATCAACACTGAAGAATCAGTCAAGGTCGCCTGCAATCCATATTGCCAAAATTTGAGGTTTACAAGACACCATCCATGGTTGTGTTGCATTTCCAGAGACTTGGTCATGCGTGAGTTCCTTCAAGCAAGCGCATAGCATTCTCATGCCATTTTTATTCTCTATTTTAGTTCTTTTTCAAAAGTTCCAGCTAAAGTTCCAAATGAAATATTTCTCCTTTGGCACGATTTATCCAAAAGGTTCAATTCACATTAAGTGATAAATATTTCATCATTGATTTTAATCGATTTCCATAGTTCGATATCCCATGAATTGATTTATTCATTGACTTTGATATTTTGAAAATAAAGCCCTCGTTTAACTTATGAAATATATAAATTCCTAATTCATTTCAAAATATATATTTAATTATATATTCATATATTTATATTATAGTTTTATTTACTTTACCATATATATATTTAAATATCATAATTTAAATATATTTACATATATATATGTTTTGGTAAGACTATAATATATATATATTTATATAATATTAAATATATATTTTTACATATAAACATATATATACATGTACATATTTATTCATTGAATACATATATTGCGAGCCAATTAGCATACTTTCAATATATATATCTATGTATCTATGTATATGTGTATATATAAATTCCACGATAATATAATATTATATCCATAGATAACAGGTAGTGTGTGTATGTATATACATGTGTATAACTGTATATACCTTCATGTACACGTATGTGTATGTATACCATGTCGACACATATGTATGGACATATCCATTTTTCGATCATACGTCTGTACCGCCATATTGATACATATAGAGACATATACATAAGGTATACATGTGTATACATACCCACTCAACCTATACACATATATCCCTTCATGTTTCCCACACATTGATCACAAAACAATAAGTCGGGTATGCAAATAAACATCACTCACAAAGCACAAAAGAAGTAACAAGACTCCTAAAGCCAATGGATGACTTATTGAAACCAACATAACTGACTCAGTTCTTCCCAACCTATAATGATGTGTGTGTATATGCTCAAATAGTTCTCGTTACTATTTACCCGACCAAGCTCCTCTCCCGAGTGATATTTCCCCTCCGCCTGGAGGAATGGTTCATGTACCTGCACCCATAGACATATAATCTCAATAGTTACTTGTTCACAACATTAACAGTATACAAAAAATCTTAATTTAGAATATTCACAACTCAATAACTATGCATGCAACATTCATCAAGAATTACTTCGATAGAAGTAGCATAAAATGAGACATTCATTGAATGGAAGCACACTCCTATTGCTAACAAGAAACAACATGTTTTATTCTTCTCAGTGATTCAAACATTACAATCAATTTCCCTATGCAATAGTAGCTATACAATTAGGGTGTAACATCATGGTAGTGGTTTTGGAAGTGGTGGTGGCTCCGACGGAGGACACACCGATGGTGGCGGTATCAGTGGTGGCTCCGGTGGCAGTCACGATGGCAGTTTTGGTGGTGGCTCTGGTAGCAGTTCCACTAGTCCTACGCGTTCTAACGATCTGATTCTGAATACCCTTCTTCAGAATATGGGGAAGATGCAGAACCAATTGGTGAGCCTCTCCCAGGCTTCTGCCCAGCCTATTTTTTAACCCTTCTTCTGACATAGCCCATTATCGGTAGTGATTCTAAACACTCCTTTCCTGCAAGGGATGGAGATTCCTAAATTTGAGAAATACGGTGGCAAAGGGAACCCACAAACACATGTGTCTACCTTTAACACCTTATGTACATACTTCTTCCACCATGATGCGTTGATGGAAAAATTGTTCCCTCGATCCCTCAAGGATACAATGCTTGAGTGGTATTGTTCTTTGCCCGACAACTCCATCTTTTCATTCAATCAACTTTTGAACCGGTTCCTATGACAGTTCCAAGCCAATATCGGGCCTAAAATGACCTTCTCTGACATTGTTTGATGTCAGAGAAGGTCATGAGAAGATTATCAAATTTATAGTGCGGTATCAAGCGCTCTTTTCACAAATATCATACCCGTTTCTTGACTTCGATGTGCAGAAGGTGTTCATAGGGAACTCACAAAGGCCTTAGCAAGAGAATTTTTCCTTTATGAAATACCCTTCTTTCACACATTTGAGTGCAGCTTTACAGGAGTACCAACAAACGGTAGTTCAGTTCAGGGGATCTTCCTCGTGCTCCCGTCCAAAGGGAAAGTCCATTATATCAATCTTTGGAAAAGGAAAGGCTGTTGCGAATGTAGTAGCTGCTGTGGATAACAACGACCTCGGGAGATACCGAAAGTTCACTAAGTTATCAGAATCCTATTCTTCCATCTTAAAAAAGTTGTTGAAGGATAAGATTGTTAACCTACCAACTCCAAAACTAGTTAGGGAGCCATATCCTAATTGGTATGAAGCAATCACCTATTGTCAATACCATTGAGTTAACGGAAATGATACTGAGCGTTGCATGCGCTTGCGTCATGAGATACAGGATCGCATCAAGGATGGTAGAATCCTTCTTGATGGAAGTAAACAAAACACAAACAAATTAATAGCGAAGGCTAATAGTGAGTTGCAGATATACATGGACCTATTTCCGTTGAATTTTGCTAACATAATTATCGATCCCTTTGATTTTGTTTCTTACCCTGAAGTGTGTGTTAACATGGTTACTGTTACTCCTTCTCCTCATCTTGTGACTGGCTCATCAGATATAACATTCACTTCGCAAGGCGTATCGGAAAATGACAAACCTTCTCCGCTCTACATTCCCACTCGCCTCAATGGTAACATTGTGACAGGGGTCTTAGTCGATCCCGCGAGTAGAGTGAATGTCATCACAGAGGAGAATCTATTCTTAAACTCCCTGCAAAGAGAGGAATATGAAAAAACAAAATTGATCATCTGTACACATGATGGTCTTGCTCTAAAACTCTATAGATCGATAACGCTGTCCATCCTGGTCGGACCTAGGATTGTAGACGCGGTCTTCAATGTCATTCCCGAGTCGGACCTATTTAGAGTGAATTTAGGGATACCTTGCTTGGCTTCCATGAATGGGATCACCTATGTGATTCGTAAGTGTCTTAATTTTTCCCATGAAGGTGTTGTGCATTTAGTGCATGATACTGGATACCAGCCTGTGGTGTTCCGTGGGGGATATTCATTGGTCACTTTTGGCCCACTCCAGTCAATCTACTTCCACCCAGAACAAACCTACTTTATAAGAACTATGTGAAGTATAAGACTGGAGGAAATGGACAATCGGAGTTGACCCTTCTTGTGGTAGAGCAGCCAGTTGCCTCCTCCCGAAAGGGAAAGGAGAAGCTCGCTCCTTCTCAGGTGCCTCGTCAACTCCCCTCTCTTGGGAGGAATATTCGATGAATATGCCTAGTTTCTACCTGCTGAGTCCGATGGTGCCCGCTTGGCATAGAACCAAGATCAAAATATTGGATCTCCCTAATGGGTCCCCTGGGCCCTGGTATTGTTTATACGAAAAAAATAAAGGCTTGAGAAGAGAATTCGCCACATGATCCATTACTGTTCTCGTAAATGGAAAGAGGTTTGCTGCCAAGGCGCTAGAGTCGATTCCTCCTACTGTCTCTAAACCTGATTCTCCTAGTCCCATTCAAGAGATTTTCCCTCCACTAGAAATAGATATGGAGGACACTCCCATGGCTCAGTAGGAGCCCCCCATTCCTTCACAAACCCCAAATTTTGAGTTGTAGAGTCGCAAAAATTGCCTTATGCATAAGTGCAAGCGTCGATGAAAGGCTCTTCTAGCTGAGCAGGCTACCTTACAGAGGAAAGAAGAGGAGATGACTGCTTTTGTATTAGGACCTCATGTTTTTTCCTCCTCTCTCCTCCCTTCTGCTTCTATCCAAGCTAGCTTTTCTTTCAACTTCCGCTGCGAGCACACATGCACCTAGCAAGGTGTAGGTGTTCATCACTCCTTATGTGGAGCCGCTTTTGTTGACATCCATTTTGGATGTCTCACCTTTTCCTTAACCCATAGATATGGTTAATACTTCAATTGTATCTATTGCGGTTCTTTCCTCCTCTCCCTCTATCCGTCTCACTTCAACTGTGGGGAGGTTGCCTCCTTCGATGAAGAAAAAAGTAGAGAATGGTCCCTCCAACAAATGAGGACATAAGAGGAGCCCACCTTCTCAGAAAGGTGCTCCTACACTGACTTGCTATGTCCTAGTGACATAACCTTTCCCAACCTCTCTTGAGTTCGTCACCGCTCTCGAAACCCTTGGTGAGCCTAGCGGTGAACCTTGGGTGAAAATTCCCCCGTCCACCGAGATGAAACTTGGCACTCCCATCAAATGTATGTTTAACTCGGTGGATGAAGTTTCAACCTTGTTAGTGATCTTCGCAAGGTCGTTGACCTTAGATCCACAAGAGTTGAGTGAAGGAGACCTCATAGGTCCCTCTACCTTGGCCCTTGTTGCAAGAGGATCGGAAGCACCTCCCCTTAACATTACACCATTGTAGGCTCGTCATCCTTCCCCCTACGATGATCTAGAGTGGGAAGCTAATGACCTCTTGTTTGACCAATTTTAGGGGTGACCCTCTTCTTGATCTTTAGATTATATGTATGTGTGTTTTGTGATGTGCTTCCCCCGTGATCGTGCTATATGTGTCTGGATGACCCTCGTCAGCCTCGTTGGTGCTTTGATATAGGCGTGGTGTTTGTATTGTAAACCTTCTTTTATGTGCATCATCATTCTTCCATGTTTGTGATTGACTTTCGGTGGATTGGGAACGATGCAAAGCGTTGGGGGCATTTAGGCTTCCTTCCATGTTGACCTAATTTTTTATTTTTTCTTCTCGTGCATTCCTCACATGGCCTGGTATAGTAGGGGGTTGATAACAGTTCATTTCTATACTATTATTATACTTATATATATTTATGAGTAGTTCTGACCTCAAAATATCAGGCTACCCCTGTGCCCTTGTTAGAATTGCATTCTTGACTTGAAACCCTAACAAAACATGTTTCCTTCATCATGGATTCGTAAAGAAAGGACTTGGAAACCCTCCTTCGAAGTGGGAATGTCTTTGATATTCCCCTCATGTGGGGCCATATCCTTCCTTTCAAATTCATTGATGAAGTGAACATCTTTCAAAAGGATTCTTTGATGATGAATCGATTTGAGAAAGAAGGCGTAGGCTTTTGAATACTGTGTCCCTTGAATGGACCCCCTTTCTTCATGTCGAGTTTTCGAGGGACCCCTTTGAAAGTTTCTATTTCTAATAAGCTCTATGAAATCTAGATCAGGGGAAACTCAGCTAGACCGATCTTCACATCCTTATGTCTAGCCCCGAGGCAGTTCGACTAGACCTACTTCACATCCTTGCATCTGGCTTGGGGACAACCCGACTACTGAGCAGCACAAGAGATAATTTTAATTAGTCATTTATGTTTGAAAAGACTTGTTATTTATGTTAATTAATATGATTGGCGGTAGACTATAGACTAACATATTTAGTTACTTTGCTTTATGTTTGGCTAAATTGGTAGATATATTTGAGGTAATGCTTTATATTAAACGCGTTGCTTTTATGGTGATAATGATGAATTAATTATTCAGTTTTAATCTTTTACTATCATAATTGGTATCCTATTCTTAAGGATCTTATTCAGGGATAAAGATCGATGACTGATGACCTAGTTTGAGATAAATTTAAACTCCTTGTTTAACCGCATGAAGTCAATCACACCATTGATTGACCTAGCTGGATGATGAATCACCAGTCAAATTATTTTAGTCGGTTTAGGAACTTCTAGTCCTAGAGCCAATCTGGCATATTTCTCTCTGTGTTTTCTTAGTCCTATTTTAGTTATGCTTTAGTTTTATTTAAATCTCTAGTTTATGCACCTTGAATCTTGGTAGTTAACGCCATGTTTTGAATTCAATAAGGATATTCTTATAAATATCCATCCTTTAGCATTAGACGAGAGTGAGATAATTTTAATTAGATTCTTGTAATGGTTGTAATACTTTTTTTCTACATCCTACTTTGATCAATTTGAATGAAGATAAGAAGTTAATTTGAATCACCATGTTAAAGATATTACCGAAGGAAGAGCAAGGCCTGCTCAACCAAATGAATCGATCTTGTGTTTGGTATTTTACCGAGTTTATGTCATTTTTGTTCATTAATATTAAATCTGAATGTAGATGTTGAATTTGAAATGTTAAGTTTGTTTGAATCATTTTCAGTTGATTGGATGTTAAATCTGGATAGTCAATTTTGTTTGAATCATTTTCAGCAATTGTGTTTACATCACTTTCAAGTTTAGTTCATCATGTTTAGAGTGGTTTGTTAGATTTGTTGTAAGGTTTATTGTTAAATCGGATTTAGATGTTGTTTGTAGGAATTAAGTTTGGTAGTTATATGTTAAACTTAATTAGAAGCAATGATGGGAACTTATGGAAAGATGGAACTGAAATTTGTTTGGAATCTACTAATGGAAATTAGTATTTATGTTTTCTAGATTTATTGTCATTTCCTTGCAATTTATTTTTGTTCTTTAAAATAACATTTATTTTCCAACAAACCTTAAGATAGATTTCTTTTGAAGAAAAATAGAATTAATTTAGATTATGTATTTTAGATTAAGAATGAGAGTAAATGTTAGTCTTTTCCATGAATCAATCTCAATCAAGTCAAAATAAAGTCAAAAATAAGTCAACAGAACTTTAAATTAGGAAATAAGATAGAATTAATGCTTAGGAATTAGTTGTTGCAGTTCAGCTCTTGAAGAGCTCTTGAAAGTTCGTGAAGGAGTCAAACCAAAACCAAAAGTCCCGATTTACATTGAAACCCCCCCCCCCCCAAAAAAAAAATCTATGACAACCATCTTTATCACATATAGCTTTGAGACACACCCGGTTCGATAATTAATTGACTAAATGATGCAAATTGTGACATCAACGACCTTGCCCGTCATTTTTGGTGTTGTTGTCGGGGAATAAAAGATCTAGCTATTAAGTGTAAAGCCTTAGTATTGATAAGGAAGGTGGATCCAAATTGTGAACAAGATGAAATCAAGACCATCGAGGGAGGTTTCTTCCACGACACCTTGATCTCGATCGGGAAGAATACCTTGATTTAGATCAAGAAGAAGATATCGATTTCAAAGAAGAAGAAGAAGATCAAGAAGAGAATAGAAATCCATTTTAGGAAGAAAGAATGGGTGATCAACCAGTACGCCCACCAAAAAATAGGACCTTTTCTTATCCTATTTTCTTGAGAGACATCTTGATGAGCCTCCTATGAAGAATATTTCACCCTCAGTTTTTCCTACTTTTAGGGGAAATTTTTTTGAGGATCCTGATCATTTTCTTTTTGATTTCAAAGTTTTATGCAAAACCTATGATTATGCAAATGATAACCAAAAGTTGAAGTTATTTCCATCTACCTTAAAAGATTCATCTTTACGATGGTTCATGGGTTGAGGCATTGGAACAATTACAACTTGGCAGCAAATGGAAACTGAGTTCGTAGATAAGTACCAATATTACTGTTGAGTAAGGGATAGAAAAGAAGAATTGTTTCGAATAAGGAAAATCGAAGACGAAAGTTTGGAAGACTACGTTGATAGGTTTCAGTTTGTGCACCAAAGGTTTAATAATGGGTTGGATGGTGAAATTAGTAATAAAAAAAATTCTACGAGGAATTGATGATGAATCAAGAGAGTCCTTGAATATTATGGGGAAAGCAGACATTAATAATCTTTCCTTGGATGAAATTGTTGAAATATGTAGAAACTACTCTAGAAATAGGGTAGGGACTCAAAACTCTCGAAGAAAAAAAACCCGCACTATTGATGTGTTAGAAGTAATGGAAAAATTAGCAAACTTGAAAATTGATCTAGTTCTTCATCTCAACATGCAAGGAGATAAGAAGGCCATTGAACCAATGTCCATTTATTGTTTCAAGTGTAGGGGTAAACATATTTAAAGAGAATTTCCATTGAATCAAGTTGATGTCTGTGAAATTTAGGAGAAACCACACTCAACAAGTTCTTGTAATCTTTTGGTTGGGATTAAGAGCAATTGAAGAAACCTCCTATGGTAGAGGAAGAGTTTAATTATGTTGGCCAAAGACCACAAAACACAGGGTATAATGCTAACCAAAGACAATATGGTGAACTACATCTAATTGGAATAAAAATCCTTGGCCAAACTAGAACCAATGGATTCCACATATCAACCACAACCACCTCCTGCATATTGTGGAAAACCTAAATGGATGAATCCTCAATGGAACCAGTCACAATGGAAAGCTAATCAGTAGTCATAGTGGCAGTCAAATCAGCCATCATGGTAACAAAAGCAGACATACTTCCAACCATGGAAAAATCAGGGGCAAAAACATCCCTGGGGATAAATAACTCCTGTGATAAATGCCCCTAATCCCACTAATGACCAGGTGAACCAACCTCAACTTCTAGCTCAACCGATTGCAAATCCATGAAACACCCGCAATGATGCAAGTCCCCCGAATTTGATTGTTATTGATGCTAATGATATTCAATTGAGAAATCAAACTATTCAATATAAACCAGCAAAAAAATCTCAAGAAGGTGGGGAAGAAATAAAAAATTCAGCAGAAACAAAAAAAATTGAAGAGGAACAACAAGTCAAACAAGCACCGTACCCAGAGAGATTGAAGGAAGAAAAACTTACTCCTAAAATCTTTCAACCCAATTACATGAATGTTGTTGATTCTCATCTCCTTCGCGAGTTGAAGAAAATAAGCATTGAAATACCATTGTTGCAAGCGATAAAGGACATACCAAAGATAAATCAATCGGCAAAGTCCCTTTGCATTAAAACTCTAGGGAGAAAGAAGAAACTACCTCCCACAATACAGCCAGGGACAAAACTCACAGATGTGTTATCAGGAAGATTGCTTCCTTGGAAATATAATGATCCTAGTAGTCCTGTGATAACCTTGAGTATTAATGGGGTAGAAATATCCAATGTCCTAATTGATTTGGGAGCTGCCATAAATGTTATCACATCTAATATTGTTGCAATATTAGGAAAGACAATTATTCAACCAACAACAACAGTCTTACAATTGGCTGACCAATCTACTACCAAACCAAAAGGTATCATAGAAGAGATCATGATCGCTATTGACACATTGGATTATCCAGTTGACTTTCTGGTTCTTAAAGCCAAAAAGAAAGATTTTGGTTATCTAATCATATTAGGCAGACCATGGTTGGCTATTGCTGCCACCTTAATTGATTGTAGATCTGGAAGTATGATCATCTCAAATGGTCAGAAGAAAAAGTAATTGTCACTCTATCTACCAGCACAATCATCAATTCAACCAAACACTCAACTTTGGGTGGATGAAGATATAGAATCAGAAGGTGATAGTATTGTGGAGTTAGCCATGGTTACTCTAGTTGAACACGTTCAAGAATGTGAAGAACAAGAGTTTACTTCAGAAGTTGAGAAAGGAAACAATCAAACAATATTACATGAACAACACTCTTGTCCTCTAAATACACTTGTTGAAAAATCCATTGATTCCATAACAAATACTAAAGAGGTTACAGTAGTTGGAGACAAACCTCTCAACATTAATTAATCTTTATCCCTAATGCAAGAAAAATAATTGAAGAAAACTTTAGAAAAACACACTGAAGCATTTGCTTGGGAGTATATTGATATGAGAGGAATTCATCCTTCAATTTGTAGTCATCACATTTACATAGAAGATGTAAGTCCAATCAGACAAGGACAAAGGTGAATCAATCTTGTTCTTTGTGACATTGTTAAACAAGAAATAGAGAAGCTGCCCAAAGTAGGGTTCATTTACCCAATCTTTGATAATCAGTGGGTTTCTCCACTGATTATAGTCCCAAAGAAAAATGGTAAATGGTGTGTGTGCATAGATTATTGAGAATTGAATAAAGCCACAAAGAAAGACCATTTCTCATTGCCATTCATCAACCAAGTACTTGATAACTTAGCAGGCAACAACTACTTCTCTTTTCTTGATGGCTTTAGTAATATAATAAAATCCAAGTAGCTCCTGAAGACCAAGATAAAACTACCTTTACCTACCCTTGGGGTACATACACGTATACAGTCTTACCATTTGGACTATGTAATGCGCCAACCACATTTCAACAAGCATTTCTTGCTATATTTGCATATTTCACCACTTCGTGTGTCGAATTTTATATGGATAACTTTAGGGTGCATGCAAAAACATTTGAGGAGGCACTTCAAAACTTCGAAAAGGTTTTACAAAGGTGTAAAGATCACAGGTTATCCCTCAATCATGAAAAAAATTTCTATTATGATGACATAAGGTATTGTTTAGGGACATCACATTTCAAAAGAGGGGATAAAAGTCGATCCCGACAAAGTTCAAATCATTCAAAACATTGAGACCCCTAGGAACCAAACAGGTGTTCGTAGCTTCCTTGGGCATGCTAGGTATTATAGAAGATTCATAGAAGGGTTTAGTAAAATTGTCGGGCCTTTGTTTACATTTCTCAAAAAAGATGGGGAGTTTGTATGGACAAATGATTGTCAAAAATCATTTGAGACAATTAAAATTGCTTTAACAACTTCTCCAATCATCAAAGGACCTTTCTAGGGAATCCCATTTCACATACATACTGATGCATCCAATTTAGCTATTGGTGCAATATTACGACAACAAGATGACAATGAGGCCATGCATGCAATTTATTATGTTAGAAAAAATCTAAATCCTGTTGAAAGAAATTATACAACAACAAAAAAAGAATTTTTAGCTGTAGTATATGCACTTAACAAATTCAGGCATTATATTACAGGTTACAAATTTTACATACATACAGACCATGCTGCAGTTAGATATTTGATGAACAAGATTGTAGTAGGTGAACGCATTATTAGATGGTTATTGTTGTTGCAGGAGTTTGATGTGACTATCATAGATAAGCCTAGAAAGAAAAAAGTTGTTGTTGACTTCCTTTCCAAAATTATTTTGCAGGATAATCTAGAACCAGTGGATGATACATTTCCAAATGAACATTTATTTTTCATATCAATTCATCCACCATGGTTTGTTGATTTGGCAAATTACCTTGTAATAGGGAAGTGCCCAAGTTACTTTAGTCATAAACAAAAAAAGAAGTTAATTCGTGAAAGTTCTACATTTCAGTGGATTAATGGTCTTTTATTTAAAATGTGTCTTGACCATGTTTTACGTAGATGTGTAGCTGAGTTAGATGTCTATGATGTAGTACATGCCTGCCATCATGAGCCAGAAGGAGGACACTATTCAATAGTGAGAACAATTCACAAGATTTTAGGAGCTGGTTACTTTTGGCCATCAATGACTAAGGATGTCTCATTCTTTGTTAATCACTATGATGAATTTCAATGGATGGGGAGACCTACCTTGATAATGGAGATGCCACTTCAGTCGCAAATAGCTCTGGATCCATTTGAAAAATGGGGAATCAATTTTGTGGGACCTATTGACCCACCCTCTAAGGGACAACATTATATACTTGTTTGTACAAATTATGCAACAAAATGGGCTGAGGTGAAAGCATTGCCTGCAACAAATAAAGGCAAAGTGGCAGATTTTGTGTACAAGCAAATTCTTCAGAGATTTGGTGCACCAAGAGAAATTGTTTTAGACCAAGGACCACAGTTTGTATCTAAAATGATGGAAGCCTTTTTGCAGAGATATCAAATGACCCATAGAAAATCTTTGCCATATCATCCTCAGGTGAATGAACAAGTGGAGGTCACTAACCGAGAATTGGAGAATATCCTGACAAAAACTGTTTCATTGAGGAAAACATATTGGGCAAAGAGGTTAGATGAAGCAGTATGGGCCTATAATACCACATGGAAAACAACAACTGGATTTTATCCATATGAACTTGTGTATGGAAAAAACCAGTCATTCCAATAGAATTTGAATTAAGAACATTGAAAATAGCAGTAGAAATTGGAATTGACTTACCTAAATCTAAGAAAAGTAGAATTTTGTAGCTCAACAAACTTGATAAAATGAGAATGGAGGCACTTCAGCATACATAGGTGATTCAGAAGCAAAGGAAGGAATAGCATGATAAGAATATTGTGTCTAGACAATTCAAGGAAGGAGATTGGGCATTGTTATTTGACTCCAGATTTGAAGAGTTTAAAGGGAAATTCCATACAAGATGGTCAGGACCCGATGAGATAGATCAAGTATTTGAAAATGGAGTTGTCCAATTGGTACCGATTGATGGGAAAAGAGAGTTATGCTAGTTAATGGTCATCGATTAAAGATATATCATAAGCCAACAACGAAGGAGGAATTTTTAGATGATCTGCAACATAGAATTGAACATTTTCTCATGGAAGACATCTCTTCCATGAGAGAAGATCTTTGAACCTTTGGAGAAGGCATGAATAAACAAGGTAAATTGAAAACCAACAAATGGCAATTTACCTTGCAAAAAGAGGAAAGTAAATTGAAAACCAGTAAATGGTGGTTTGCTTTTGTGAAAAAAATGAGATGACTAAAAACCAGCAATAGCGGTCTATCTGAGTTAACTCCTGAAAGCTCCTGAAGGCTCCTAAAGAGCTACTAGAAGTTCCTGAAAATCCTAAAGATCTCGAAGATTGAAGACTCTGAAGACTTTGTTTGGTTGGATAGCTCCTAAAGATTCTTGAAGTTCCAAAAATTTTGAGAGCTCCTAAGAGCTCTTGAGGCTCCTGAAGAGCTCCTGAAGGCTCCTGAAGTTCTCAAAGGCTTGCAATAAATAAGGTGCACATTTAATATGAATATTATTTTCTAAGGAAGTTAAAATAATGTAAAATAGGTAAATAATTATAAGTTTAAAAATCTTTGCCATATTGTTGTTAATAATGATAATAAAAGGTTGTTAATCATTCCAAAAAGCGGCGGAGGAATTGGTATAAGTGTGATGTGACATTAAAGTGACATCATTAATGATTGTGGGTCATGCTTAGATTTGCATGTCCTATCAAGATATTTTCAAATTTAACCTGACATGTGTAAGGAATGTCGCCAATTTTGCAAATAGAAGTGCAACTGCAAAATCATTGCATGCGAAGTGTCAATGGCAGTAAAGGAATAAAATGCAAAAAAATTAATGACACGTCATGTCATTTTTAGATTGTTGCTTTCTAAAAATGGAAAGAAAAAGATCATTTTGGAAATTAATCAAACAACTCAGTTGAAGTCCGTCATTGTTGTACATAAAGCATGGGAAACAAACAAAATGTTGAGCCATAAAATTTCACTCTTGACTCTGAGACCAAGAGATTGTTGAGGGAAGCTGGATGGATGGACTTTATAATGAAATATGAAGGTTTTCAGCAAGAAACTGTAGAGGAATTTGTGAGAAATTTTCATGTATATATCACTAGAGTAAGGGGAGAAATCATTTAAGTCACTTCAGAAATAATAAGTGAAATTTCGGGAATTGTAGCTAAGGGAAAACCAGTTAACAAAGGTCAAGTTAAGTTTGATGAATTGGTATGCGGTTCAAAATGCCACTTATCATCATGCCCGCTCCAAAGCTCAAAGCATCACCCAATATTCCAGAGGAGGTGATAAGACCCTGGTTTGAGAAGCTAAGAGAAAACCATGGCTTTGCACTCAATAGCATATTGTCGCAGCAATACAGGGAAGGGGTGTTTGACTGTTGCATTTGGATGGAAGCAATAAACAAGGACAAAGAAACCACCATAATTCTTGATAAATAACCATGAGGACATGGTTCAGAACAGGTTGGGGAGAATGATGAGCATGACAAGAGACACTTTTAATTAGTCATTTGTGTTTGAACAAACTTGTTATTTTTGTTAATTAACATGACTGGCAGTAGACTATAGACTAACATATTTACTTACTTTTCTCTATGCTTATCTAAATTTGTAGATATATTTGAGGTAATGCTTTATATTAAATGTGTTGCTTTTATGGTGATAATGATGAATTAATTATGTAGTTTTAATCATTTACTGTCATAATTGGTATCCTATTCTTAAGGATCTTATTCAGGGATAAAGACCGATGACTGATGACTTAGTTCAAGATAAATTTAAACTCCTTGTTTAACCGCATGAAGTCAATCATGCCATTGATTGGACCAGCTGGATCATGAATCACCAATCAACTTCTTTTATTCAGTTTAGGAACTTCTAGTCCCAGCGCCAATCTGGCATATTTCTCTATGTCTATTCTCAGTCTTGTTTTAGTTATGCTTTAGTTTTATTTAAATCTCTAGTTTAGGCACCTTGAATCTTGACAGTTAATGCCATGTTTTGAATTCAATAAGGATATTCTTATAAATATCCATCCTTTAGCATTAGACGAGAGTGCGATAATTTTAATAAGAATCTTGTAATGGTTGCAATACTTTTTTCTACGTCCTACTTCGATAAATTTGAACGAAGATAAGAAGTTAACTCGAATCACTATGTTAAAGATCTTACCGAAAGAAGATCAGGGCCCACTCAACCAAAGGAATTGATCTTGTGTTTGGTATTTTATCGATTTTATGTTATTTTTGTTCATTAATATTAAATTTGATGTGTAGATGTTGAATCTGGAATGTTAAGTTTGTTTGAATCATTTTCAGTTCATTAGATGTTGAATCTGGATAGTCAATTTTGTTTGAATCATTTTCAGCAATTGTGTTTAAATCACTTTCAAGTTTAGTTCATCATGTTTAGAATGGTTTGTTAGATTCATTGTAAGGTTTATTGAGTTAAATTAGATTTAGATGTTGTTTTTAGGAATTAAGTTTGGTAGTTATATGTTAAACTTAATTAGAAGCAATGATGGGAACTTATGGAAAGATGGAACTGAAATTTGTTTGGAATATACTCATGAAAATTAGTATTTATGTTTTCTAGATTAATTGTCATTTCCTTGCAATTTATTTATGTTCTTTAAAATAGCATTTATTTTCCAATAGACCTTACGATAAATTTCTTTTGAAGCAAAATAGAATTAATTTGGATTTTATATTTTAGATTAAGAATTAGAGTAAATGTTAGTCTTTTCCATGAATCGATCTCAATCAAGTCAAAATGAAGTCAGAAATAAGTCAACAAAACTTTAAATTAGGAAATAAGATAGAATTAATCCCTAGGAATTAGTCGTTGCAGTTCAACTCCAGAAGAGCTCCTGAAAGCTCCTGAAGGAGTCAAACCGAAACCAAAAGTCACTTTTTACATTGCAAAACCCCCCCAAAAATTCGTGACAATCATCCTTATTGCATATAGCTCTGAGACACACCCGGTTCAATAATTAATTGACTAAATGATGCAAGTTGTGACATCAATGACCTTGCCCATCACCGAATAGAGCTTACCTTTCAAACAGTGTGTCCCTTGAGTGGACCGCTCTTCCTTTTGAATGGTTCTCGAGGGAGCCCTTTGAAAGTCTTCCAGCTTAGTAATGGTATGTGTGACTATCTGTTTACTAGACTGTGCGGCCACCTTCTAACGTGCTCTACCTACAGGTAAACATGTCATCGTTTCTGACTCTGCGGAGTCCCCTCTACTTGGTTTCCTCATGTGAGAGTTCTTAGGGGATACCTCCCTTGCAGGTCTGTAAAGGCACATTCCTAGTTTCCTTCATGTGAGAGTTCTTGGAGGATACCTCCCTTGCAGGTCAGTAGGCTTGTGAGGCACTTTTGTTCTTCAACTTTATAGTTTTGTGCAACTATGAGGCCCTTTCCTCCACTTTTGGGTTCACCAAACGGTGATCTGCTTCCTCATTAGTACAAGTATATTTCTCTAACCTTACTCCTACTTCTTCGATCTATTTTACCGAAGCACTCACTAGTATTCGTGCTTGCCAAAGTGGGGGAAAAATGTATAGGAGCGAATTTGCACCGCTAATGCAAATTCCCCTTTCACCCCTTTACACTTTAGAAAACCAAACTTGGAGGCTTAATTCCACATAAGCCTGCTATTCGCATCACACTTGGCATCCATTTCGTGCGTCGGTGGAGGCGTTTTTGTCAAGGACTTCCGCACGGCATGCTTACGTCGCTAGCAGATTCTTGAGGTTGAAGTTTGTAGAAACCTTAGACTTCCTATAGGAAATCGAAGTGTAATGCCTTTCTTCAGCTAGCCGACCCGAATATGATTGTTTTCTTCCATTCTTCCTTCATATTCTTCATTCTATCGTCCATTTTTATCTTCTTCACAATTTTACACAATCTCTTCACACTTTGAGCATTCATCCACAAGCTTTGTAGCAACATTTCACACTTCATAGCAACAACCTATCACTCCATCACTTCAATAGAGCAAGCACAAGATAACTCCATTGCAGCAGAGGCTTTAGTTCCTCTCATATTTCTCCTCCATTAGCCTTGAGTGCTTTGGAAAGAGGTGGTAATCTCCTCTCATCTTCTCTATTTTTTGGTTGAGTTAGCACGCACTATTTTATAGTGTTTTTGGTGTACTTTTCTTGTATTCCCTATTTATCAATTTATTTCTACATCGTTGCAATCTTGGTTGTTCATGGAGGTGGAAACACCAAAATGGGGTTATGACTAAGGCAAACCCCTATATAGCTCCCCAACATTTTCCTTCTTTTCTGTATGTAGGTGGAGAGATCTTGGAGCAAGCTGGAGAAAGGATTGTTCTGTGAGATCATTTTCATCACCCTTACGGTAATCTACTTTCTTTATCACATTCATCTTTATGTTTCGTATTTCATTGTCTTGTTTTATACCTTTAGAAGTTCTTAAACTAGGTTGTTAGTTCGACTCTTAGAAGTTAAGTTTTGTCTCTTTGGTTTTCTGGTTGTACGGAAGCCAACGCGCCATGCTATCATCCCAAAACCACGCTTCTATCCTCGGACAAAGAGCTATTTGAGATACAGATTCAAATCTAAAGATCAGCTCGATTACTCTCCTCACAACTCCCAGGTTCACAAAGTGATCTAAGAACCTTATAGTCCTCATCATTCTCATCTTGTCTATCCTAAGACCCTTTCAAACTGAGGCAAGTTAGGGCAGCCATATTGCTCTCAACCTTTCATGACTTGGGGCCTTGCAGTGGTTGGTCCACCTCTCTTACACATTTATCAAACATAGGTATTATAGAGGAGGATATTTTCTACTCCTGAGTCTCTAGGAAAAATAAGTCTACAGGGAGCAAATGGTCCTCAACTACCTCAAAAGCAAAGCTCAAGTGAAAAAGGTGGAATGATAAGAGTTTTGGTTGTATTTTTTTTTTTTAAAGATTTTTTTTGGAATAAAGACTTCAAAAGTCTTAGGAACAAGATTGTTGGATCTTAGCCAAGAATGATAGTGTGGAACATAGACATCCCCGTGATGCATTGTGGTCTTGTATGGACTAAAAATAGAACATGCTCACAAAAACACAAAGAGTCTATTGTGTATCTGGAAACTAGAATCTAAATTTTTATTCTATACTAACAAAATGAAGGAAATAACATAAAATAATGTAAAATGACTAACATGCATAGATAAAGTGAAACAAAATAAAATTACAATAAGGAAAGGAGAATAATGAACTCGCAAGAGGTCTAATGCTACAAAGCCTCTTGTAATGCTCCAAATCAACAACTTGCACACATAGAAAAAAGTAAAAAATGTTGAGGGCCTTTTGGGGTTTGCCTTGGTCAAACCCCAATTTTGGTGTTTCCACCTCTACGGGTAGCCAAATAGATAGATAAGATAAAATAAACAATAGATAAATAGGTGGACAAGATAAATAGATCGACACACTAAAATATCAATATAATACTTGACATAAAACATGATGATACAATAAAGAGAGTGAAGTTAACTCCACTCAAGCAAGCTAACAATATCAAAGGAGAGTATGCATCACCCTAGATGAGTTGAGAAAGCCAATACGTTGATGTAGAAGCCAAGATGTGCAATAAATATTGAGAAAATGGTGTAGAATTAAAGATTACAAGAATGAGAGAATAAGAAGGTCAAGAGTGTGAATAGAATGAAGAATGAGGGGTTTGAATGAATAAAAGGCATGCAAGAAGGCATTTTTGACATGTCTGCAACTCATAGAGGCATTACACTTTGTGGGCAAGAAAAAGTGTAATATCCCAACAACCATATAATTAGGAATCTTGTTAGGATGTTTGTACAACACACAGACGTCTGCATGTCAAGGAAGTGTCCTCAACAAAGATTCACTTAAAGATGGAAAAGAAAGGGGGTCAAGGATGAAATTTAAAATAATGAAAAGGGGATTTGCATTATTGTCTTTTATTAAGCTAAAGGGAGGGTTATGTAATGTGAAATTGCACGGGGTGCAAGATATTATATTTTTCCCCCACTTTAGCGAGCATATGTATTCTAACATATACGAGCTAAAGTAGAAAGAGGTTGAAGATAATATACCAAGGATGAAAGGACGCAGGTCTTCAATCCAGTATATGTACTAGATAAGTTGAGTCTGGATGCAAAGAGGACATAGGTCTTCCATCCTACAAAGTTGACTGTAATCTCACCATTAACATGTTAACTGTAGATAAACACGTTACTAAAAAAAGTGAAAAATAGACATGATAAAATTTGTAAACATGACATAATTTGATCAGATACAAGAAAAAGTTGATAGGTATGGCTTAGGAAGGCTAAAGGCCATACGAGAAGCAAATAGGGTTGTGGCTACTACAAACTACATTGCAGGATAGTCATAGAATCTAGATAAAAAAGACAAGTCTAGTCAGGTTGCCCCCAAGCTAGACGATGAGATTATAAGACATCAAGATGGATTTTTAAGATAATTTAAAAAAATTTAAGAATAAGTAGATATGATAGTCCCCCCATATAATGATGTGTGCTACACAAAGGAGCACATGCCATTCTAAGGAGAAAATAATGCCAAAGAGATGTTGTGGCATGACATACATAGTGAGATATATTTGTGGGATGTTGTCATGTGAGGGACAACACATAGAATCCACAACATTAAGAAAAGAAAAGATGAAGAAATAAAGAGCACAAGAGGGATCCAATTATTCGGGGTCAAAACTGATCATAGATATAGATAGATAAATATAGTATAATATGTATGAATTGTCATCACCCCTCAAATAGATCAAAATGAGAAGAAGAGCACATGTTTAGATAAAATAAAAACCAGGTCAACATGGAAGAGGCCTAAATGCCCCAATACTTTGCATCATCCCCAATGTGAAAAGCTAAAATTTACGACAAATAGAAGAATGATGAGAAAAATAGATGAAGTGTACACCATATTTTTTCTTCTATATCCAAGTACCCAGAAGGGTATCCAGGGTCCTCCGGGTGAGAGCACAAACATAAATAAACAAGTATAGGGGAATATAGACAAACACATAAATCTAATCTAAATATGAAGAAGAGTTATTGCTCTAGTCCAACACCTCCAATAAGTCATCTTGTTCCCAATCTAGATCATCATAGGGGGAGGGAAGACAGGCCTATGGGGGGGATAGCAAGGGAAGTTTCTACTGACTCACATGCATTAAGAGCCAAGGAGGAGGCCACCTCAATGTCCTCATCAACAAGGTATTGCAAGGCTAATGCCACAAACTTAGCAAAGATGGAAGAAAGATTTGGAATTTCCCCCACCGAGTCAAACATACACTTCTTTGAGGTGAAGTGTTGTGACTGAATGGGAGGAGGATGAAACAAAGAGTCATTTCCATCCTCTAAAAGAGGGGTAGTGGCAAACTCCGGGGAAGGAGGCGATGTACCCGTCATGAGAATGGTACAAACCAAAGAAAAATAGGATGGATAAGGAAAAGAATAATTTTTATGACCATCGTTTGGCATGTGGTAATGCTCTAACTTATGCTTAAGCAAAGGATGTAAAATCTGCACATCAGAAGTGGAAGAAGACTCGAAGGAGAAAAATCCATAGTAGACACAACCTTTGTGTGAGGCATGTCAAAGGGCTCAGGAAAAGGAGGAAGATCTGGTAAAGAGGTGATCAAGGGAGGCTCCATAGAAGGAGTGATGAACACTTGCACCCACTTAGGGTGAGGCTCATTGGGATCCATGGGGAAGCAGAAAGCAAAACAAAGGTGATGGGAACAAAGGTATGAACAAAAACAAAAATAAGAACAGATACAAAAGCAAAAGTAGAGGTAGAGATAGAGATAGGAATGTCCCCATCGATCTTCTGTGAGGCCTTGTGCTCTTTGGCGAAGGCCCATCAGTGGTGCTTATGGTCATGCACAAGTTATTTGTGACAACTATGAACATTAGGAAGGGAAATTTGAGAAGGATTGGGGGGATCTTGTTCTACCTAAGGAGAAATCTCCACAACCATTGGCAGTGGAAGAGAAAACTTCCAAGGGTCCTATTCCACCAGAGGAATGACCTTCACAACCATTTTTGACAAAAGAGTAGACTCCTGAGGAGGAACATAGACAAACACATGGGTCTTGACAATGGGCCCAAAGTCATGTGAAATCTAAACATATAGGAAGAAGACACTAGACTAAAGAGAAAAATATGCAAATCATAAACATATAGCATGCCCTTTTATATACACCTCTAAATTCCAACTATGTCAAGTAAGATCTCTTCCAAAACCCCAATACAAAAATCCATAACAACATCCAAACCCATTCAACCTCAAGAGATCAAACATAACATATGTATCATGTATCTACATGGATGTAAGCTTCTCAAAGAAGATCAAACT
The DNA here is from genome assembly GCA_007115665.2 of Sequoiadendron giganteum. Taxonomy (NCBI): domain Eukaryota; kingdom Viridiplantae; phylum Streptophyta; class Pinopsida; order Cupressales; family Cupressaceae; genus Sequoiadendron; species Sequoiadendron giganteum. The sequence continues at coordinate 656,304,943 of CM021104.1, forward strand.
ACTCCATTTCCCATCTCAAGAAATCAGCCCACTACTATCCCTTATGATCATAACAAATGAAAATATAAACCCAAGGAGATAACCGTGTTATCCATCTCTCAAAATTTATCCCCCAGAACCATTAGTAGCAACTCAAGATCCATGTCTATGAAAGAAAGCATAAACAACCTGAGAGAATCCATGGGCAATGCCTCACAAGTGACAAGCTATCGAGTAGACCAAGATTGGGGAATGAGAATGCTCCTCTAAGAAATCCAAGTTATCATGACTCCTCCAAGAGAAATCTCCTGGTCTTAGTTGAACTCACATCCAACCAAGGTGTAGGATCCTCAAATTTTTTGCTAAAATCTCATCAAAAGTAACCATCTCAACAACACTTCACTCATCTCAAGAGAAATATAACCTCACCTCATTCTCCATGTATCCATGAGGACCATAAAATATTCATCTCCTGCTAAACTCCAAATGCATCATTGCATTGTCATGAAGTTCTCAAGCATATGATTAATGCACCCAAAACACAGAGAATCACCAAACCATTGTCAAAGCTCCAATAATTTGAGTTAGGAACTTATCATGACATCATGATCTTACCATCCCCCTTAGGAGATCCCATTCTCCAAGTGAATATACCATGGTCTCAAGAGCAATGCATCATGCCAAAACTCTAATGCGCAATCAAGAGTATACCATGGCATAAAACAAAGATACTCTAAACCATCATTACCTATTAAGTACCACCAACCTCAACCCAAAGACCACTTGAGACTCCTCCATGGATCCGAGATTCTACACATCCTCAAATAGTGCTCACATGAAAATGTGAAAAAACCCTTTTGCAACAACAAGATCTAAGAGTCCCTTTGAAACATCTACATCGTTAAAAAATATCTTTCACCACACATTGATGAATACACAACCACTACTAAAACTCCCATTGGACCGTGGCACTAATTTTTCCAAGAACATGACATGTACCATCTCCCAAATTTGAAAATCATCTAGCTCCACACACCTCCAAGTGTCCTCCCAATCACACAAAGTGGAAACGAGATCTCCAAATCAAGGAAAACACACCATGCTATAGGACCCCAATGCTAACTATCCAGGTACTCACGTATCATCCTTACTCTCATCTCAAAGAAACCACACCAATACACAAGTGACCATAGACAAGGCCATCTAACAAGTCTGCATCAACACTAAATCAAACCTTGTGGATATAAACAACCCACATCTGAGTTGTCCCACAACACACATGTAGGTAAAGACATAACATTGCACAAGCCGTAGATCCAATCAATGTAATATGAAAACCCACTATCACACTAGAAACTACAAATTTTATATTTCAAAGAGAATAACCATGTAGACAACATGACTCAAGCATCACTAGATCAAACCCAGATCCGATTTTCCAATCATGTCCACAATGAGAAACATAGTCAAAGAATCCACAAAGCATCACCACAAAAATGTTGAGTGACTAATCACACACCAACACTCCCATGTAGAGGAAACATCTCACCTCCTCACACGATGCATGAAGCATGCATGCAAAACTACAACTATCTCATCTAATAACATTCCAAAAGCCATGGTCTAGAAAATAGATTAACTATAGCTCTGCAAAACTACAAGTTTTTCTTGACTGTGTAAAACCTACAAAACCACTACGTTTGAAAAACACCCATGCGCATCCACACCCACTTCACATCTGGAAGACTCAAGAGTATGAAAAAGCACCATAACGATTAAACCAAAATAATGGATTATCATAGATGAGCATAACCATAGAATTTTTAGGAAAATCTATAAAACCCTCAGATCCAATGAACATGAATTTGAGCCATGCAAGTACAAAGCATCCATAAAAAGAAAAAGTAGTTCAAGAACTCTAAGCCCATTTCAGGCCAACTCCACAACCACCAACATGCACATGCATTTGAGGGAGACAAGCTATTGCAAAAGCTTCCAAATCATCCAATGATAAAATCCATAGCCTACATACAATTAGGGTAACAAAAGCAATGCCTTCCAATACCAAGAAAAAACACCCAACATAAGCACATTACTCCATAGCTGAAAAACAACCCAAGCTTCTCCATATCACCAAGGAGCCTCTCACACATACACCCAATAAGAAATATTTTCTACAACATAACCACAAAGCAAAAAAGCACACCCCATGCATCAAGATTATTTTGTTGTCAATTAGGAGCTTCATATCACATCATTTTAATATGACCAACTCCATTTTCTTTGTCTTCACCATCCTTCAATTTGCATTTTGTCTCTTGAAAGTAAAACAAAAATTTAAAACTTCAACTCACCAAAGGATTAATCATCAATCAATTCCTTCAAATTTCCTCAAGCTTTCCAAGCTAAGAAATCTTCACAAAAGGAATATCCAAAACCAAAAACACCAATAATTTTTACTTGCATCAACATGCAAGGACATGCAAGCCACATGTGAGTCCATGTAAGTACATGCAACACACATGCAATATAAGGTACCTGCGTTTGTACATGTACTTAGATGATGATATATCTTTTCCTTCAATATAACACATATTTTCTCATGTTTAAAATGTATTATAAGTTGATATCCAATTTGGAGAACATTTTCTACTTGAGAGGAATATGTGCTTCTGCACCTTAAAATCTCCTTGCATTACGACTTTAGTTTTCCATTATGTAAAATCATCTTCGTTAAGATTTGAATACCGTGAATAGGTATCAAAAGACTCTTGGTCAAAATATAAGATAGTATCATTCCAAAGATAATAAGGACATATATAGTCTTATACATATTCTAACTCTCTTGTTGAAAAATGATATAAACTCTTATTCAAGTGTATACCCTAACCCTAGGGAATAACTTAATCTCTTACTTTCAAGGGTTATAAGCAATCAAGAATGTAAGTTCTCCACCCATGATTAAACTACCAAATAAATGTATTCATAAAATAACATCATTCCCTATGTAGTAATGGAATAATACTACTATTATAATTTTAGTCCTTTCCATTTTAAACAACATAACTTATTCAAGCTATAAAAATACCACACTATATTTTTAGATATTATCATAATACCTAATATTTAGCTTCACTTTACTATGTCAATCAAACATTATAATCAAGGTAACTACTTATCATGCTATTTAGATTCCCTAATCCAATTATAGGTAATCTAGCTAAAAGCATAATCACTCATAACTATCCAATAGTTATAATATGCAAACAATGATTGTACAAACACTTTCAAATAGTAATAATACATGGTTTCAGAATTAGAAAGAAAAATAAGAATAGATATATCAAGCATGCCTAGTATGAATTTTCTCCCAGCGAATATCTTGTAGCTTCTTGCTTAATACAAATGACTCTGCCTACTACCTCCTTTATTCTTAGCTCTTCTTACTACTACTAAAAATTACTCTATGCTATTCAAAATCACAATATATATAGCTCTCAAAATAGAAAATATGATGTACACAAACTAACAAAAATGTTACACACAAACTAGCAAAAATACTGCTCTCAAACTCGCATGAATACTCAGACTAATTTTAGAATGAATGGGCAATCAAACACTATGTTGTTACTCCCTATTTATATATAAATGGATAGTAGTGTTCAAATAAAAGTAAGCTATGTTTCTTGCAGACCTCTCTACTCTCTGCCAACCGTGGGAATTTCTAGGAAAATTCAGTTTTAAATTTATCTTTTAAAACAACTCAAATGCCACAACCCAATTGAAAGTTTCAACCCTGTTGTTTGTTGTTTATTATCTCAGTAAAAATCTCATATAGAATGGAACGTTGGAGTTCATAAACAATACAAACTCTTCCTTTTTCCAACGCCTAAGTGTGGGCTTCTCTCATGCAGATTTTACTTAGTCAAAAGGTTGGGCGTGGGTTTTGAGAAATTTTATTTGTCTTATACTTCCATAGTGGCTTTCACACTCCCTTTATTCTAGAAAATGATGCACCAAAGTTGAAGCTTATTGTTTCATAACAACAAATTTAAATGATTTCAAAAGTTATTAAATATCTTCTCCACTTTTGTCATATGCGTGGCATTTGACTCCTTCCATATGCGTGGTTAGTTAGCCATAGCATGGTTGCCATTCACATATTTAAAATAACATTAACATGAATATAATATGTTAAGTTCTATCACATTAATATAACATTACACACACATATAATATTATAATATATATACATTATAATAAACTTCTTATTATAATATGTATATATATATATTAATATATTTACGTTCACATAATTATATATTGTAGTGATGGAAAATGTCACTCTTTACATTTTCACACTTAATTTGGGAATAATTAATGATAAATTGAACCTAATGTTGCTTTGATCTAGTGTTGTAATGTTTTTTACACATTCACATTAGGTTTAGGGCCCTTTTAAGATAAACAAACCTAATTTTGTTTTAATTCAGTGTTCTAAAATGTATTTATTTACACCTTCACATTAAGTTTAGGGCCCTTTTTAAATTAAATGGACCTAATGGTTCCTGATTTAGGGTGTTGTAAAGTGTATCCTAACACCTTCACACTAATCTAGGGTTTTATTAATTAATTGGACTTATCTATGCCTTAATTGGCCCTATTTTGCATCCACGAGCCTTATTAAATGCACTTTTCTGGAGATAATCTTGACACTTATCAAATGACCAATCATAATTCAGTGTTTTGGGTCATGTGTTCTAGATTTAGTGGTCTAGTACTCATGCACCACCGTGGGCGTATGAGTCCCACCTAGGTCTTGGGACCTGATTTTGAATTTCACATTAAACATGACTTGTATTGGAGTGTGTGCCCTAGTTTTGAGCCACCGAGACTCATACACCACCTTGGGCGTATGAATCCCACTCTAATCAGGACCTAATTTAAATTCATTTTTTGATAGGATTTTATCTTCCTAGACCCTATGTCAGCTTGTAGTGTTGTGATTTCGAGAAATTCAACATAAACAATTATAAATACAAGGTTATTTCACTCATTTTCACCTAAGACTTTCAAGAGAGCATTTCTAATAGAAAGTTTGTGATTACAAGAGTTCACAAGAGTATTCAAGGACCTTCAAAATCATCTTTAAAGCATTCAAGGGAAAATTTCTCCACCCATTTTTTGCAACAATTCAAGATCTTTCATCATGTCAAAAGAATAATGTGTTAAGCATGTTGTTGTGCTAGTTTTGTGATGTAGCATTCAAGATCCAAGTTAAGAATTGTTCCATATTCAATTCAAGATAAAAATCTACATTCTTCATGACCACTTCATGTTAGATTGCAGATTTACATCCCAAGACATCATTCAAGGTATCATTGTTCATGTTTCATTGTTTCATCATAAGGTTTGACTAAGGAAAACCCCTATTTCCTAACAATGAACAAGTTTTTCTCCTTATATATGTGTGACTACAAATCTAGGTGTCTTGGAGCTTGAAGATTCTTTGAATATGAGTTGCAAGATTGAGAAAATTTGTCAAAATTGTCACCTTGTTTGCAAGACCACATAAAGTCGCCTACACCTCATGATTCAGAGTTTCAAACCCAGAAACAAAGTGTGGAAAGAAGAGTAGAGATAGGAGAACGGATTTAGATCTTGACCCTTCGAAAAATCAGAATGGGACTGATACACCACTTGTGGTGTATGAGTCCCAATATAGTGATTTTTTTAGATTTCAGGAGATCCAGACTAGTTACTGCCAGATTTCTGATTTAGCCCAAAAACCCCAATCTGGGACTAAATTGCCCAACCTAGCGTATGAGTCCCAATGAGCATTAAGATCAAAATTTTAAATATTTCAAACCTTGTTCCGAGCTTCTATAGGTTTCCAAGTGCACCTTTGTGTTTTCTCAGTTTACTGTTCTGATTTGCATTCATTTTTAGGTCATTTACTTAAGTTTTGGACATCATTAGGTTTTGTCATTATGTAACACCCCTCCATTTTCCTTTCTGGATTGGACAGTGTGTCCTTATTTTGTTTGATTTATATTTTTGGTTATTCATATACTATATTCTGTGTGTGTATTTGATCACCATTTATAGAGCAACGAACTATTTGACGTGATGTGGTTTATCTGATGATTTGCTTTACATGCTTTAATGGTGTAATGATGTTAGTAGATATAAAATATGATTTTAATATGAGATTATTGAGTAAGATGTAAATGTCAGTTTTGACGAGTGTATTGGTGAAGGGGATGGATTCGCATCACTCGCTTGCGAGCGCCCTGCGATTCCGTGACTTCTTCTTCACGGTGTGTATTATATGTTATTTATATGATGTGATGTTGTTTACTTGGTTTTAAGGAATGCAGGTACATGACATTGACTCCACTTGGTTTCACAGGTTTGAGCGTGTCGATCCAACGGTGAAGTTGAACGAGAGATAGTAGCTAGGTAACTTGTGTCAAGTCTACACCCTAGCCTTAGTGTGTCGTCAGTTGTTTGTGTCGAGTCATTGATTGCCATGCTTTAATCTTATTTATTTATGAAGGGATTCTTGATTTGGAAATAGATATTTAGAATGATTGCATTAAATCATGTTGATGGTTAATTAATTTAAATTATGCAATGTGGATAGAAGTTTATATTTAAATTAATTAATTTAATTTAATCCAAAGGGTTGAATATAATTATCAAATAATTAAATTAATTAATTAAATGTGTGATTGAGAAAATTAAAAGAAAGAAAATAATTAAAATTAATTTTGGAATTTTATTTCAATTAATTGGGAATTAAATTAGAATTTGGAATTAAAATTGAATTTTAAAAGGAAAGTTAGTTTTCAAAATATTGGAGTAATATAATATTTTAAATTTATATATTGCATGCAAAATTAGATTTGTTGTTGAATTTTCAATTATGGCACATGTGTAAGTTTAATTAATTAGAAGAGTTTGTTGCAAATTCATTCACGGAGAATTTTGGAGAGGAAAAAACTTCTTCAGGTGTGAGAGGATATTTTTGGGAAAAATTGCACAGAGGAGGGTTTGAAAAAAAATTTGGCTATAGAATTGATTTGGAAATTTTTTGTTGAAGATTGGTTGTGTTTTTGGATTGTTTGCCTGCTTGGAATCACTGCACGGTTGAAGAGAAATTGTGAGATCTTTGGAGGAGGCTCTGCATCAAATTTCCTATTACTTGTAGCTTCTTGAATCAGGTTTTCTTCTGTGATTTTGTATTGTTCTTGGTGTGCTTTTTAAATTGTAGTGAAGAAAGATTTGTTGTTAAATATATTTAAGAAAAGGAATTTGTGATTAGAAGAAAGAAAATAAATAAATAAATTTAAAGCTTATGTTGTTCCCGTGAAGTTTCTTCAGGGAAATTATGAAAACCTCTGTAGAATTTAATTTATTTGAGGAAATGGATTGTTTTGTTATTTGAATCAAACCCTAGAGGTTGAATAACACAGTTAGATTTGTTTTAAAAGATTTAGTTCACTGTAGAAAAAAAAGAATTTATTTCCTAAAACCTCTGTAGAAATTGGGTGGACAAAACTAGAGGATTTGAAAGCTTCTGGGAGTAACTTAGTTTTCTTTTAGTTTTATTGTCCTTTTATTGTTTAAGAATTCAAGAAGATGGATTAAGAGAATCAGTGTTGAAACTCTGTAAAATGGTTGTTCTCTGGAAAAATTTGCATAATTTCACCTGTAGGTGAATATTTTCACAAATTTTCCCCAATTTGTTTAATATATTAAATCTATTTATATATATATATTTGGTTTAGATTTATTTTTATAAATTACCGATTTAAATTGATATTTCACCGTCCGTACGACGCTTCCATTTTGTTCTTGAAAAATCGTGGAATTTAAAATGGAGAAGCAAATTTTAGTTTATTCGTTGTTTGTTTGTTTGGGATAGTGTTTGGGTGGGGGTGCTATATGCACACCCCACCGCCCCCAACTTAAGGAGGGTGCGGCTGTCCCAAGGACAACGCCCTCCACTAAGTGGAGGGAGCACTACTTTTGGGGCAACGCAACCCTTGTGTAGGCCGCCGGTATGGGAAGTGGGGCAGGGGTGCGGCTACAACCGACCCCTCCCCAATCCCTTTGTTTTTTTATATTTATTAATTATTCACTGTGGCATGAACAATGGCGTCCGCCATTACGCGTGAAATAAAGGTTCTTTTTTTAATGGTTCAGGAATTTATACGATACGTATATATATTATATATATGGTATATATATATATATAGTATTTATATGTCATAATTTTAGTATGTTAAATCTTGGGATTAAAATAATAAGATTATTTTGTAATAAATTTGTTATTATATATTTAATATATATATTTATAGTTGAAGTATATAATTTATAAAAAAAAATATGTGAGGTTGCATTATAGGGATAATTATAATTCCATATTTGGTTAAGAAATGAGAATAATTGTGTACATGGATATATTGCTTGTGTATACATCATTAACATGTATATTTAAATATATAGTTTAATATTTTGTCCTATTTTATTTAGGTGCATGCAATTATTTTGAATGGAGATTTTAAAAGATAAGATTTGAATGCATGGTTAAATGATAAGGAAAAATATATTTTATAAATTACATGTATTAAATGGATAGTTGAAGAGATATAGATTTTGGATAGAAAAGTGAATAGATTATTTGCAATAGTTTTATGTTGTATTAAAAGTAAATTTAGGAATTGATTATATTGAAGAGGCAATTAATTACTTTAATTCATTTAGTTTCCATTAGGGCAATTATATTATTGAGAATGGAGTATGTAAGAGATATGGATTTAGTATATCCAAAAATAATAATATCCTCGTGATTGCCTTTTAGTTTTATTTTCCTCGTATTTCACAAAGGGATGTGAGTTTAAATTGTTCAAGATTCCCTATAATGAAAGAGGAAATAAGGTTTATGATTATTTCATATGATCTAGTTATTGTGCCTTTGACTTGTCAACATTATCTGTTGGATGAGTATGGATTTAGGAAATCCAAATATTACATTTGATTAATGACTTGAATGCTTTTGTAGCTATGTCGTCATGTTGTATTTTGGGATATGAGATTATGTGTTAGTCCAAATTGTAAGTCTTCCAGAGGATCTTAGAGGATGAGGGTTGTCGATTCTTTATGTCAACTAGTTGTTTTTCCCTTGGGTAGTGCATGGTGTCTTTTCAGTATTTACCCAGTTTCCACGAACAGGGATGTTTGGTACCTCCTGTGAAAAGAGTGGACTATGTGTTTGTTGCCTCCAAGATGTTTGGAGTTAGTTCTATTATTTGTTTCCTCCTTGAGTTGGAGTGGTTATGATACCTAGGTTGTATGCACTTGTGATTCCCTTGGTGATTAGTTTGTTTGTGTGTTGTCCATTAGAAGAGTGGCTTCTGTTAGGCATCGGAGCCCAAAGAGGTAAACCGGGTAACCTTCAGAAGTGAGTTAATCAAGTGATAATTAAATTAATGAACTTAGATGATTAGGATTCTTTTCACACTAATCAAGATAATTTAACCTCACTCATAGACACAAGGGCTCGTTTAGACTTGGGATGAGTGGGAAGGCCTGAAATGGCATGGTCATCTATCTTGTCCTTACGAGAGGTATTTGATGCTGCATGAGTGAGCATGAGGGTCGGGGTTCAGTTGAGGCCACCAGGAAATCCGGAGTCTATGAAGAATGCCTAGAGGAGATCTCATGACTAACTATGCGATGACACTCTATCTAGGATAACAGTTGTTTATTGTTTTATGTGTATGGTTCTTTGAACGTACTTGATATATTTTATGTCTGGAAGCAATGTGACCTATGTCAGTAATGTGAAAGTTGTACTTGAGTTGTATTGTGTTGCGCATTTATTTGATTATGTCAGTATGAGACAGTATGAGTTTGCCTTTGGTTAGAGGTTGTAGATCTTTATCCATGTTACTTTGTTACTATCTCCTAGTATGGGGGGTGGGCCTTTGGGTACCACTTGGTTGGGTGGAACATGCACCATACACCGTTGGGTCCCCATTTATTTTCAGTACTTGGTGGCGAGATATCCAGATGGACAGCTCGCGGTTCTTGTGTTTAATTCATGCATTGTTATATTTTCATTTGTATAAGTTATTTTTACCCCTCATGTATTTACGAGGTGGAATTATGTAATTGTAACACTTTTGTATTATTGCCTCATTCTGGGAATGAGTGATGTAACTATTTGATTAAGATGATTATGAAATTATATCTTGGATGTTTATCTTATTATGTTATGTTATATCCTTATGTTGTATGATGCTTATTTCATAAAGTTATTAATGTTATGGTTTTATGTTGTAGTAAGTGTGGGTTTAAGTAATCTCGGTTACGTAGCCTTAGGGCATGTTATCAATTGTATAAAAAAAAATTAGTACGCTTTTATTGTGAATTGAAACTTCCTCTAGGGTTGCATGGCGGGGCATTACACATTAGGTTTTGCATGTTACTTGTCTTTCCAAGCCCTAACTTGATGGTGAATCCCTTTTTATTCTTTGATCATACCCTAGGATATCCCTATTGTAGATCACTTTCCCCTTTACATCCTTGGATGGAGATCTCTAGGGTTTCCTTGAATGAAACTTGAAGAAAATTGGTTTAGGTCCCTAAACCTTAGTTTATGTTTCACCTCCCAAAAGGTGGAACACCTATTTTCTTTGTTTCATTTTGGTGAACCTAGCCTTTCAAACACCTTATTTTTTTATTTTTAGTGCATCATAGACCTAGATCTAGCTTACATTAACTTTGCATTAGGTCTTGCATTAGTTAATTTACATCTAGGGTTTCAAAATAATTCATTAGTCAAAGAGCATATAGGTTGCATTTTTGCATCTTAGATCATTCAATTTCACTAAAATTTTGCAATTAAAAATAATAAAGTGAATATACAAGCTAGAAAACTGAGAAACAACTCATTTTTTTTTGAAATTGGTGCAAAAACCCTAATTTGGGACTCATACACCCCTCTGGGCGATTTAGTCCCAATACAGGTTGTTTTACCTACTTTCTAGTAGTTCTATGTTGTGCATCTTTCAACATTTGACCCTTCTCAAAACCCTAAATGGGAATCATACGCCCCTCTGGGTGAATTAGTCCCAAATCACCCTTAAAACTACCTTTTACAACATTAAAAACATCATTTTTATACTTTTGTTTGCTATCATTGAATACTTGTTTTAGTTTGTTGAGTTTCTATTACATGCATTTCATTAGATCTAGCTTAATTTAGTTCATTTCATGCATTGCTTAATTTCAAATTTACATTTACAACATTTCATTTTCATATTGTTTCAAAGTGTAATCAACAAATTACCTTGTCTTGAATCTGAAAATTGCATTTAGACATTTCATTCTAGGTCTTTACATTGCATTTTATGTCTCTTTCCATTTTTAGTTTGTATAGACTACTTTTCACAAATTGTAGTATCTCTCTTTTCCAAGTTTTCAAAGAAAAAGTTAATCAATAAGCATGTTAGTTATTCATCTATTACATTTCCTAGTTATGAGAGTCTCTTAGTGCAAGAAAGCGAAAATGTTGATGTTTGCCTTAAATCTACACCCCCTCCTATCTCTCCTATTTGTGGGAATGATGTGATAGAAGAAGATACAAGTATAGACAATCATGACAACTGTAGTTGTTCTGCTCTCAATACCTCTCCTATTAGTGATGAAGGTATCTTAGTGAAAGAAGATGTAATCATTGAGAATCATGAAGATCTTGCTTATCCTCCTCCTCCTCCCCCTTGGGAAGATATTATAACAACAGAATATGAGATCATTTCCACTACCTTACTTAGTCTACATTCCTCTCCTAGCACCTCTACTACTTATGAGAATGCTTTAGAGACAAAGAATACAATCAAGAACGATCATGAAAACCACATTTGTGAGGAGGACATTGTAGACACTTAAAAATGTCTCGATGGATCACATTGGCTAACTAACATCATTTTGTCCTCTAAAACCCATCCTCTTTTTGCTTGTTTAATTAAATAAGCCTAATTATTTAATTAAATGCCTTATTTTCATCTATTAACCTAATTCATCAAATCGAGTTAATCCCCCCTTTTCACGCTAACATTTCATCTTATTAAATTAGATAGATCAACATATTTAATTTAATTCCCTTAGTCATCTCATTTAGTTAAATAACCCTAAGTTATTTAATTAAATGTCATCTCATCTCTCTCCCATTCATTAAATCATTTAATTTAATGAATATCCCTTTAATTCTTCTAATTCCCTAATTGTGTGATTAAACTTTGTTTAATTAACAATTAATCTAATTTTCCTCCATAAGGGGAATATTCCTTACCCTTTTTTTTTTTGCACAATTAAACCTTGCTTTTATTTGTAAATTAATTTTTATCCTCACCCATGAGAATATTCCTCCTCCAATCATCTCACTTGGCTTCAAATGCAAGTTATCTTGTAACCTCTTGAGCAAGTGACCTTGTGACCTATGTGTGCAAGTCAAAAGTGTGTTTGTTTGAAACAAATGTGTGCCCTTGATTAATTCTCATCCGTTGATGAGAATCCATGATCCATGCCTCTTCTTCCTTCCATCCTTGACCGTTGATTAATCTTTTCAATCTCAACCCTCCATTTCTGTTTTGCTTTCCTATAAATAGAACACTATTTAGAGATAAATGGATCCATCTTTGAATTGAAAGCTTATGTTGTTGAAATCACTCGCACCCATACTTTGGGGTAAAAACACAAACCTATGTCACACTTTATAAAGGAATTGACCAACAACAAAAAAATTTCTGAATTTTGACCACATAAAAGTGGTCGTTATGTTTTGAATTTTAAAATGGTGTAAACTAATGAAATGTAGAAATTTTGATGAAGATTATTCCTATATTTTTTGAAATTTAAAAAAAAATTGTTTTCATTATGTTTTTTTCAATTTAAGGACAAATTTTGGAATGCTGAAAATTTCAGAAAAGTGTGACTTCACGAGCTGTCAAGAAACAAATTGCAAAAAAATTATTTTTCTCTAATTTTTTTCTCCCAATAGGTAACTTCAATATCTACCGCATGGAATTTTTTTTCCAAATTTTGATGTATATTTTTCTTGTAATAACGTTTTAAAGTCAAACATGTCAAAATTTGACAGTTTTCACTGCCCACCAATTATTTTCAAATTTTTTAATCATTTAAAAAAAAAAAATTATACCCTTTTGAAGAAGACTCTCTCCTCTACAGCCCAACATAAGTTTTAAAAAAATTTAATATGTTTTACTAATTTTTTAAAATTTCTAATCAACCTCTTTTTTAATTTTAACAACCTACTTGCATTATTTTAAAAATAACATATATTAAAACTAATCAAAATATTTGGATTCACCACTCCGAGCTCTACAAAAGGGTATTTTTGTTTTTTGCAGAAAAATAATTCTGACAAGAGAAACACTCTGCCAAAGTTGAATGTTTTAGAAAATTTTGAAAAAAGGTGAGTTGACTGCCATGTAGGATGCCACCTAGACATGTTCGGTCGAGCATGTTTCGGTAAAACCAAAAGGTTTGGGCCAACTAATATCCTCTTGTTCACAGGAGGTGGAAAACCTGGACATCTAAACTGTGGTTTATCAGAAAAACTACCTTTACCTTGGCCAACATGTTCAGGATGAGATGTGTAGTCCACATCTATCTATAAATGAAATTATGCATATAACTGTTTGACAAAATATTGTGGCAGCTCATCATTGCGAGACCATCTATGATATGTTGCCAACCATCTAGGGTATGTGAATGGCACAAAAAGAGGATCTACACACCTCATAACCACATATCCTCTAATTCTATTTTGTCCTCTATAATGAGGGAACATGGTTAACAAATTTTCGACTGAAAGTAAATTGGCAACTTCTCTATAGTTCATTGTGTCAGTAACACTCTTGGCAAGAGACAAATAAAATTTCTCAATGTTGATCTCATTATAAGGATTGAATGATCTAATTTTCTCGATCATTCGATGAATTGCATCTCTAATAGTGACTAATCTATCTCGATTAGCCAAATTGGGGGAGTTGTGAATTGTTTGCTCTAAACATTTTAGAGCATTGTTTAATCTAGCAACACTATCTTGATACAAATTTGATCTATTTTGAGCCTCTTGATTAGAATGAGGGGAATGGTGAGATCCCTCATCGACCATGATATATATATCTATATATGTAAATCTAGAGATTTTCATATCATTAAAACAAAATATACATGATGTTAAACTTGAATTTAAATCAAATTTCAAATCTAAAACAAATATTTAAATTTAAATTACAATCTTTTCAAGTTTCAAAAGTAATTTTTTTAAAACTTTAAATATATCTAATTTGAGATAGTTCAAATTATATCTATCTCTATGTTCAATAGTTCACCAAGTCTACAACTTAGATAACATAAGAAAATTGACAACTCCAAAGAGACTTTCAATACATACATATATATGTGTGTGTGTGCGCATGTGCATGTGTACGTGTGTATGCATATATGTGTACATGTATGTACATATATGTGTATGTGTGTACATATACATGTATATATGTGTATGTACACGCATATATGTGTATGTGTGTATGTACATACATACATATGCATGTATATATATAGATACATGTACACAATGTACATGACATATGTATATATGTATATACAAATTCATGTATGCATAAATATATATATGGACATGCACACATACATATACATACATATATTTATACATACATACTCAAGTACACACATACATACACATGTACATGTACATGTATGTACATGTATGTACATATATGTACATATATGTACATCCATACATACATACATACTCAAGTACACACATACATACACATGTACATGTGTGTACATATATGTACATACATACACACATACACACATACACATATATGCATTATACATACACACATACACATATATGCATGTGCATACATACACATGTACATATATGCATGCATACATGCATACACACATACACATATATGCATGTACATACATACACACATACACATATATATATATATATGCATACATACATGCATACACACATACACATGTATATAATACACACACACATATATGTACACACATACACACATGTACATGCATATATGTACATACATGTACATACATACATACACATATATGTGCACACATGTACATACACATATGTATACATACATGTATGTGCATCCAGTGAACTAGAAATTTGGGGTTTTCAATTTTGATTTTATAGAAATGTAAATTTAGGCAAAATGTATGTATGTACATACACATGTACAGATGCATTTACATACAAGTGTGTACACATATGTGCATCCTTCACATTTGATTAATGTTGCATCTATATAATCTGTAGAAAATCTACATGGAAGAGAGAATTAAAAAACAAACAAGTCCATTCCACTCCCACATGTAATACAAGTTCATTCCCGTCTTGTTTTCAATTGTGTTGTGGGTGGAAAGTTGCTTGTGGGTATCAATTTTTTTGTTTCAGTAATGTGGAATTTACATTGATTACTGAGGTGGGTAGAAATCCTTTCATTCCTTAATGTTTTAGAATCGCATGTTGGATGAAGATTTACTTGTGGTTATCAATTTTTTAACTAATAGAGGCATTTTGTCATGATGAGTGTTTATCTACTAAAGTGTATACAAGCTACTAACAGATAGGTTTTTTAACTAATAGAGGCATTTTTTCATGATGAGTGTTTATCTACTAAAGTGTATACAAGCTACTAATAGATAGGGATCTTTATCTCTTTCCTTGGTGCCCAATATTCATACTCTCATCACTATTCCTTACCAATTATCTTTTGTTACCATCGGATAACCAACCTGATTGAAATGCCTCCTGCTTGTGTTGTTAATTTTGTTCATTTGATTTCTATGGTTTTAAAGTAATGCATGAAGAATTGAAATGATAGATACAATGAAGAATAGAAAAAACCATTCATTAAATATTAGAGGCCAATAACTGAAATACAATTCTATATTGATAGGGATTCACTATTAGGACAATAGTCATAAAAATCTTGCATTTTATAAGGTTATTGTGACAGTCATGAGCATCAAATGACATGGTTAGAAGATGATCACTAATGCAAGGACATTACCAAAGGATACCATGATAAATGGATGATAGATAAATGGCAATATTTTGATACATAGTCCTTGGCACTTGTGAAGGGAATATCGGATGGCAGTCACAATCAGAGAATAGAAGACATGAATAACAATGCTTCACAACAAGGTCAAAGCATAAATTATGAAGTACAATATCAATATGAGGAATCGCCAGGTCAATAATAGTTGCAAAAGACAATCTACAAGGCAGTGAGTTGTTGGTGAGTAAAGCAAATGCTAAAATGCCCCTAACAATGTTGATTGTATAAAAGTGCTTTTATACAGTAGTATGAATTGAGTAAACTATTCAAAGACAAAGGTGGTGCAATAACATGTTTGCATAAAGAGTAATGAGAGTCACATCTTATAGAAATTTCATGACTTGATGAAAGAGAGCAATGAATTTATGGAAGATAGTCACAACTTGACTATAATAGATCTGCATAATAAAACATAGTCCTAGAAGATTATGAACAAGGAAGGCACAATGATATTCTACACCATCCAAATAATCATGACAATCATCAAGAGAGGACATCCATGTCATACAAGATAAAGGTAAGGGTAGTAAAAAAGTGATATTGTGACAAAGTACTTATGCATGACAGTAACGTCATTATTGAGGAAAGCAAAGATTTCAGTTGAACACAAAAGTGCCATTTCCAAGGTTCCAAGCATTGTATTCAGCTTAACTATCTAACAAAAAACTGGAATAGGCCACATAGTTCCAAGACCTTAATATTGTTGCTACATACTTTCAAGTACATAAAAAAATGGGTCCTCCATTATGCACACTTTAAAAAGTCACAGTATTCTATTAGTTAATGTAGTGCTCTGTAGCATCAACAAGCATTTTGCATTTTTTAGTATAGGTCATAGAGTTCCAAGATCTTAATATTGTTGCTACATACTTTCAAGTACATAAAAAATGGGTCCTCCATTATGCACACTTTAAAAAGTCACAATATTCTATTAGTTAATGTAGTGCTCTGTAGCATCAACAAGCATTTTGCATTTGTCAATATTCTTGTTGAAAATTTATATATGGGAAAATTTTATTGTAATCAACTAACTATTTTTGATATGATTACCAATTCCATGTGATTTTTTGACAAAGGAAAGCTTGGTCAGTCAAGCTCCTTATTCTATACATTCCATTTCATTTAAGAATATTATATATTACTTGTTGCATCTTTAGTATAGTCAACAATTAGCTATATTTAAATATAAAAGCAATATTTTGATTTCAAATGCTCAAGACTGGAACTCAAAAATATTTGCATCATGTTTGTTTTGAATTTTATTTATCAGGAGTGAAAAGTATAGATTTTGTTTATCGGGAGTGAAAAGGAGTGAAAAGTATAGATTATTGTATCCATTAATTTGGATATTGTAGGCTGAGAGTTGTTCCTTGTTTCCAAGATTTTTTCACATAAAGCCTTCGCCAATGTGTAATGAGTACAATTTCCTCTAAATGTACTTCAATTTTGGGATGGGTGTTGGAGTTTATGCGAAAATTCAGTGGCCAATTCATTTTTTTGATATGGGTCTTACACGTAATGCACTTAAAGTGAGTTTGCAGTCATTTTTTGATAGGCTCAAGACAAGGCATGATTACGGTTCTCATTCTTTCACAAGCTTCTATTGAGATTTATTTTTTATTTTTTAACAAATACAAACCCTAAACTGAAAACCCCAAATTTTGTTTTCCATTATACCCAAAACTAAAAACCCCAAATGACCAGTTCACCATTAAAATGTTTACAAATCATACATTTATTTCACATAAAACACTACAATGCATGTCTACCAAGCATTCACCAACAAATATTGAACACAATCCTTTCAGTGCAGAAATTTTGCACAAAATTTCCCAAATAACAAACATCAAGGACTCGCCAAGCGCAAGAAAAAATGAAGAGCAGAACTTGGGAGGTCACATTGAGCTATGGGAGGTCACCTTGAGCTATATATTGAGCCTTCCCCTATTCGTCTGAGCTCCTTTGTCTAGAAAAACTTTTGCCCAAGCATGCAAAAAATGAACGGGCCCATTTTTTGTTTTTGTTTTATTATTCATACTTTCGGCTGGAAGCTTGTCGGTTGATTTTGTTTTGGTTGAAACACTTCTGACCGGCAAGAGTACCACCACATTGGTGCCAAATCACTGCCACGTGGTTTTGGTCAAAAGGCACTTGATCAAAAACCTTCCGAGCAGAAAGTACTCGCTTGGAACCATTTGTTTAGCCAAAAGTGTGACACACTATTGTGCTTTTACCCTTTGCATAATTTTAGCATATTTTAGTTCATTTTTAGTTGCATAATAGCTTTAAGCTTTTGTTAATGGCTTCCATGCATCCATCTTAGCTTGTTCATAAATTAGGGTTTGAATCTTTTAGCTTAGAATTAGCTTAGCAATTGCATATTTAAATCAATTTTAGCATAAAATCATGTTAATTTAGCTTGCATCATACTCATTTTAGTATAAATAATTTTTTCATCCATATATCACAACAGTTTCATCGATTCTCTTCAATAGAATTGATTGAAACAAGCTCACTAATCATAGGATTGGGAAAGGTTCGTTGTTCCACATCAACATGACACCAATTCCAAAATGGACCAAGTTTCAGATGGATTGGAATAGACATTTTAACGCTTCCATAGTTTAGAAAGCTTTGTTTCAATAAATGTTTAGTTTAACCTTCATTTGAATGATCTTGTTTAAGATTGAGTATTACTGGCATGAATATGCTTTGATTCTTCATGGATCAAGCATAATCGACCCATACTAATATCCTCGATCAAAGACATGTTGGTGTTAGAAGATCCAATGATTGAAAGTTATAGCATTATTTCTACCCTTCCTAATGTCCCTAACATTTGGAAAGATCTATTTGAACAAGAGGATTCAATTGTTCATAAGCATAAAAATGATAGTCCTCCTTCCCTTGATACCTCCCCTATTTGTGATGAATTTACTTTACAAAATATAATCATGTAATTTGATGAACCTCTTAAAAGATCTCCTACTAGGGTAGAAGTTATGGCACAAGAGAATGAGACCTTAGAAAGCAAGAATGAAATCATGGACAATAATAACAATCAGATTGGATCTTCTCTTAATACCTCTATTATTGGTAAAGAAGATACTTTGATGTTAAAATATCAAAGCAACACGAGTAATGAGAATCTTAGTTGCCCTAGGGAAAACATTACTAATAAACAAGACAACCCAACCATTGATAACTCTCTTATTTGTGATGAAGTCATTTTAGAAGAACCAAACATTGAATGTCATGAACATCTAGTTTGTAGTTCTCCTAAAAACTCTCCTCCTAGGCAGGATATCACGGTGCAAGAAAATGACAACAATAGTGATGTGACTTCCTTAGATGATGGTGAAAAGATGACACTAGACTCCCCTTCATTAGAAAGACATCAATCTGGAACTGTTGAGGTTATGAATGCACAAGTGTCCATTAGACCCCCCTTGATTAATGGACCTCCTACATACCTTTTGGGACATCTTAAAAATCCTCTAATTCTTTACCCACCCTCACAACAACCACAGACTCAAAACAAACCCAATATTATCTTTTACCCACCTAAGAATAATGTTTTTGTTACCAAAATTTCACCTCAGCTTAATTTGGTAGAGCTGGAAACAACTGATTACATTGAAGGTGAAAGATAGATTCATTTTTATGATGATTGGTTATTTGCAGTGAGGGATTTCAAATTGAATTCAATTTATTATGCAAAATTCACAACAAAAGATTCATTTTAAAGATTGCATAATGTTATTGTATTTTATTCATTTTGAGATGCAAATATATACAATGCCTCTATTTTGATTCATTGAAGATCAAAAAGTGCTAAAAGTCCCACACAAGCCGTGGGAGTAGCCAAATAACTTATTACAAGAAGTGAATTATACAACTGAAGATAGTATAAAAGAAGCATATAATGGAAGGCATATTCATCATTTCATGTTGGTATGGGGTGTTGATCTTCATTGTCACTTGCTCCTCTTTGCTCCCGATCTCCAAGTGCACTTGCAGATGGTTGAGAAAGATTTGTTAGAGCTCTGAATATGAGTTTCACTATATGTTGTATCAACATAAATATAATTCACTGCCTACAATAGATTGAATCAGCTAAGAGAAGTATCATGAATACAAACAAGAGTTGAAATGAAACATCACAGAAGAACATTTGAAATTCACTATTTTTATCTAACTTGTTTGTTTATTGTGCAGGTACATGTACAATTAGGTCATTTCAGCCAATAGATATTGTTATGTGTGGTGGAAAATGTAGCTCCCACAAGGGTTGAGCCCAACACATAACACTAAAGAAGCAACAAATAGTACTCACAATCAGCCACCATAAGGTAGATGAAATTTAAAGGCTCATATGCATTAAGGAAATGGTCATGATGCAAAGATCTACAAAGCATAAAACAACAACATGATATGAAGATAGTCAACATTCACTGATAACATGGTCATAAAGCAATATTCAGATCATAATGATATGGTATCAATTTTGAAGGTGTGGTGTTTGAGGCTGCACTGGTTTCATTGAAGCTTCATAAATCAATATAGAGCAGTAATTGATAAATGTAGCCTCGTTTACAATAATCTCCAAGCTAGAAGGAGCAGTTCACAATGAACAATTATGAGAGGGCAGTTTTTAAAGCTACAAGAACAAATTTATCAAGACAATGTCAGGTTCGTGCAAGTTACATAGGCAGATCAATACCAATAATGAATAGCTAAAGATTCATTGTAAATAGTTGATATTAGTTTCTGTCTATTATGCATGAATAATCACAACAAGACAATGCAAATCTTGCAACATGGGCAGTAATACAAAAAGCTTTAACTGTGAAGACAGTCCAATAAAGTGAACAACAACCATGCAAAGATAGAGCTATGTAATTTCCATCTTGGGCAGTGATCTCATAAGTGCAGTCCACTATAGGAACAATCATAAGAAAGGTAGACATTCATCTTACACAGTGAAGGTTAGTGAACATGCTTATGAAGCAAGAGCAAGTGAAAAGAGATATTTGTTGTTTGACTAAGAAAATATCTATAGGAAATCATTCAAGGAACAACTCTTATTATGTCAAAGATTCATAGATATAAAACAAAGAATCACTACTCAAATCACTACCAACTTGACGTTTCAAAACAAGGGAAATCATCATATGCACGAGGTAGCTAAATAGAGAATAAGTGACAGTGAAAGAAGTACGCTCACTGTCGAAGGATGATTAGGCTATCATAGTGGTTATTATGAAACACAATGGAGGCATGTTTTGATGAAGAGGCAATCCTTTGTAGGATGACAAACATTTATCATTCAATGATTATAGTTCTGAATGTACAAAAATATGACACAATTATACTCAACAGAAATATGATAGTGCTAAATAGAACTATCAAATAGCAGTCACTTTCAGATGCAAGAGGGTCATCCAGGATGAAGATTTGTGACACCGCCATGAGAATCAAGACAATCATGATAAATAGATGTCTTAAAATAGAGCTTAAATTGGAAAGGTTGAGGAAAAATCAGAAAGGTACAGTTATATGGCAACCAAATGTAGAGACAAGAACTAAGCGAATTGAAGAGCCTTCAAATGATGGATTGTCACATAATAACATAAGAGGGGTTGTAGAACAACAAATTCATATCACAACCTAGGAAGCCAGTAGAGGAGCACGACATTAAGTAATATAGAAGGAAGTGTTATATTCAAAACTACCCCTAGAAGGGTTTCAACGTGACATTAAGGATGTGGAGTTTGCAGATGTGATAAACTAGACTCATGAGTCTTATTTCAAATCGTGCCAAAAGGAATGGAGCCTTCAGGCCACGGGTAAAGGAAAACCCTTGATTGCTTCTATAGAGGGTGTGAGGTCAAGCCAATCGCCACAAGGTTTCTTCATATTTTCAAAAGCAACAATGGACAAAATGCAGGAGAAGCTACCTATCAAACATTATTTAATGATATTTGAGATTGCAGCGAATGGGTTCCTTATCTTAGATTTTCATAGTGATTGCTATGAAACATAATGCAAGTTATGTGATTGAATGAAATGAAAGAAGAAATGCATGAAATGAACAAAGACAACATAGGCCATGACCTCTTCTTTTACAAGTTGCAGATTTAAAGCAAAATCTCAGAGCTTTCTTGTGCAAAGACTAGCTTACCTTCAATTCGAGCTATCTTGCATGTAGAATTCAGCTCCAAAGTCTCAGATCTCCCTCAAGAAGCTCGAGCTATCAAAACCCTACCAGTATGGTGGCACAAAATAGTCTTCTCGAGAAAATACAAAATACATAATGAAAGAATATTTAGGGTTTTTGAATGCTTTTGACTTATTACCCTAATTCAAGTGAGAGTTTTTTTACTCATGTTTTAACTAAGCCATTTCAAATTATTGCCTCCATAATATTGACTTTAAAAGTTAATTAACTTAATGATTTTCCCTTGCTCATGAGTTTTGAACGAGTTTCAAACTTATGTTTATTTTTGTATTATTACAAGAGTGTCACTTCATGTTTGTCATGATTTTGACCAAGTTTAATATTGTAATTAAATATTAAATAGTAGTATTCTTCATTACCTTAATATTTAATATGTAATGGATAAATAGGAGACTCCACACAATAAATATTAAAATAATCAGTAATGATTATCTTTAATATTTAATTAAATAATTACCTTTGATCAAAGTCATGTGAGAGAAAAGCACAACTAAAGTCAGTAAGAGTCATCCGGAGTGTTGTGCTTTTTTGACTTAGAGTCTTTTTCAAAGAGGAAAATCACATCGATTGGAGCCATAATTTGGAGAGATTATTGACACATTACCTCAATTTCACACCAGTTCTCAGGATATTTTGATCATACACTTTGAGAGGTGGAGTTTGGCCACTTGTTTTTGCAGTTATGATCAGTTATGTGACCTCTTTTCATTCATTTTCTTTTTTGCTCGTGGAAAAGGCTTTAGGGATATATTTCGACTACCAATTAGTTGTTTCATCCACCTCTTGGTGCCATTTTGTATATATTGTGAGAAAGACTTAGTCTTTTCTCTGTTCTTGATATTTTTTGCCTTTGCATTTCTGCAAAGAAGAGATTATTTTTGCAACTCATATTTTTTTTAGTTTAATATACAACAAGTTACAGGTTCTATTTTTTCCATTTTTATGCAAGAGTTCCTTTATTTTCAATTGAATCAAGTATCTACCTTACCATGTGTTATTTTTATGAATGATTGGATGAGATTTTATTGTGTTTTAATATTAGAACCTTTAAAATCATTGTCTCTTTTATAATTGCATGCATTAAAAAGCAATAAAGTCACAGGTCTTAGGTTGTGTATTGAAATAATCCTTTATTTTCAGGCTGTGAGAACCCAGTTTTCCTCCAAAGAAGAAATTTATTCAAACCTTCCTTAGAATTGTTTATGTGATCAAATTGCTAAATTGATTTGTGTGGATGGATATTTTGAAAGATTATTGTGAGTTAGAGTTGCATGTTTCTATCAACTAGGTGCATCATCACCTAGTTCATATTTTAGTTTTGCATTCATTTCAACGTCTTTCTCACCCTTTTCCTTCCAACTTAGTAGTTTCTAAGAGAATCAAAAGGGGAGCCAACCCATAATCTAGAGGTCTAGTTTCATAATAGGGTATCCACAACCTAAAATTAGTCAAATGTTACATGGGATTGTAGATCTTTCCAGCCTTGCATACAGGTGCAAATCCTCATGATAATAGTCTCATAGCAATCAAATTACAACACCATTGCTCATACATATAGCACTAGAAACAATACGCAACCAAGACAAACACCTTCAACATCCCTCCCATTACCTCAACCTATCTTACCAGGTCCTCCTTGTTTGCCTTCACAAAATGGAAAGGAATATGATCTTGTTGAACAACTTAAGAACACTCCTGATAAGATATCCTTATGAGACCTTATTCATGCCTCCCCACACTATCACAAGATGATTCAAAGTGATTTACAACAAGTTACCATCCCTTCCAATGCACAACCAAATGTCATACTAGCCATGATTCAAGGAATAAATGTTGACATCATTTTTCACCAAAGTGAGCTCCCTCCTTTGGAAGTGCAAAAATAATATGAAGCTTTCATGATAATAGTTGACTACGATGGGTGGGGAATAAAATTAACCCTTGTTGATAATGGCTCTGCCCTTAATGTGTGTAGTGTGATCCTTTTGGATAGACTTGGCGTGGATAAATTAGGAATTCAATCTGCCTCTTTATCTATTTGAGGGTTTGACAATGTAGGAAAACAACCACTTGGAGTGATTACATTACCTATCACAATTGGAAAGGCCACATTACAAACTCCTATTCATGTTATTCCTCATGATCTATCAAATACCATGGATTCATGAGATGCAAGCAGTGCCTTCAACCCTTCATCGTAAAATGAAGTACGTCTGCAATAATAAAGTGTACACAATTTATGTCGACCTTCAACCAAACAGTTTTTTGAAAATTGACAAAGGTAAGGAGAATCCTTTGAAAACATTGACACCAACTACACAAGTAGAACCCGCACCATAAAAGACACAAAAAACATATTGAGGAAGTCACAAAGTTATTCGAAGATGATTGGGGTTCCTTGGATTTCACACCTAGCTTTGATGGGCAACCGAAAACCATAATAAAGAAGCGTGAAAAAGAAAAAGCGGTAATGTCAACACAAAATTCAGAAGACCCTTCGAAAGCATCCACCTCAACCACTTTAGAAGAAAAATAAAATTATACAACAAACTTTGATGAAGCTGATTATAAACGACCACCGACTCCAAAAGAAATAAAAATGCTTTATGGAAAAGGTTATGAACTCATGAAACAACTTGGATATAGTGGAGAAGGATGTGGTGCTAGAGAACAAGGTATTTTTGTCCCTATAGAGCCTCACACACAAGCAAAGACTAGTTGTAATATGCCAAATGTTCATTGCAGTAAATTTCCTAAGTTTTACTATGCAAGTAAATAAAAACTATGTAAGAAGCCATTGCAATAAAAAAATCCCTTATTCTTTATTGAAAATATATGAAAAAAGATGCTATACAACATACATAAGGATTTCCATTCCATTATAATACTTCATAAAGTACATTATTCCAAGAAAGTACAAACTACATACATAGCTCCAACGAGCTTCATGACATAAGATATAGATGGTCCAGGAATTCGCCTTTCAAAACCTTGGTCCTTTGTCATGTGCTGAGGAGGAGAAGCATCACTCAAACGCTTTTCCACCAACCAAAAACTCATATGTAATCCCCCACACATCTATCAATGATAGATGGCCCTACCCTTCGACGAAGGTATTGGTTGGGTAACCCCATACGACATACCACTTTGAGATTAGTATTGTATCTAACATGACTAGGATTTATAACCTACACTAGGTAGCCCTCCTACATTTAAGTAGACACAATGAACTGACAATGGAGTCTCAGCTTACATGCTCTTCATAGTGGAGTCATCGGACATCCCCACTACTTTGGCCAAAGTATTCTCACTCAGTACTTCGAGTGAAGATCTACCATTCACTTACACCATATCAAGCTCATTTTGACTTGAGGCCATTATATCTATACCTACACAATCCCTCTCCATGGGAAAGCTACTCCCCAAAATAACCTATCTCATTAACACAACCTAAAGGTAACACAACTCAATAATTAAAGTACAAGTTCCCTCCCTTCACTGGACAATATTCCCAGGAGTAACCTACTAGCCATCTAGCATAAATAACTATCTTGTATTGAGAATACCCTAAGCTTGTCCATGTTTTGATCATATCTATTATAATAACGATGCCTATGATAAACATATCCTCTTTCCCATGACTACACATATCTAGTATATCAATATCCAAGACAAACAGTCTCTCCTATCATGGAGTACTTAGAAAAAATATTCAAACATAGCATATAGATTCTACTTTTCTTTCAAAGTGAACATTACTTCTATGTAATAACATGGCTAACTCAATCAATAAAGGTATAACACATTCAAAATAAGAATAAGAAGTAGAATATTCTCATGCCTATTTATAGCTTCCCAATTCGACTAGCTACAATCACATCACCTTTAGAACATCAACTCTTTCCGACAAAGACTAACAAGCTCTTATCTCTCAAGTTGGCAATTGCTCCTTCTCAACAGATAGCTAAAAACTCTCTTAAATCTCAAGAATCTCCCTCACTATTTGATTAGAATATTGTAGATAAAAAAACTCTTTAAAAACTAGATTTTATGCAAAAAAAATAACGCATAAAAGAGTGAGAATGAGGCATCCCCAACAAAGAAATCTTTTATGATATTTATACAACAAAGAAGCAACTATTCTACCTATAGTCTAGGCATGGAAATGACATCTGCAAACATGCAAAGGAACACCACTATCACAACTTAGAAAGGTGGAAAATGAGTAAGCAAATACTTGGCTTGATTACCAACAGATCGACCCAATTCATGACAACAATTTCAAGAATAAATCAACTTCCATGTGATAAAATACAAATACAAACTTCTATGATAAGCAGACACAAAGGTGGCACGATTTAACATTGAAGAGAAATAGTCAATAATCAAAGCTTGTCACCCCAATTCACATCAACTTATTTCATGCTTAGTGTAGACTCATAAAATCATTTGATTTTGACAAAGTCATTGATTGTTTGGAGCATTCAACAGTTGTTTTAATAGTCACAACAATTCGTGGTTTGTTGTTTGACCAAGTCCAAGAAGAATTAAGGTATCGAATCCTTCAATATCGACTTAAATGATAAAGCAGATTGTAGATTAAAGAATGACAACACGAACATATAAATTGGCTTATGAATATAGTCATATTCATTTCCAAGTTTCAGCTATTAAGTCGCCCAAGATTATCAACTATAAAGCCAACATATTAAGCATAATAATCGGCTACCATTCATTATTTGAAATAGTTGATTTCAAATTGAATGATGTTTAAATGAAATCACCACGTATATATATATTAAACACAATCATATATATATATATATATATATATATATATATATATAAGTATACGTATATATGTATATGGTAACATGTATATTTATATTATCATAGAGTAATAAAGCATGTATATATAATCAATATACAAAAGAGTATTGACATATTGATTGCGTATACATATATATATATATGTATGTATGTATATATAAAACATATATGTCGTTATATACATGTATGTGTATGTGTACATGTATCGATATATTCGCATGGACATATCCATTTTCTACCATACGCATATATGGATACACGTATACATATGGATATATGTAAATACATTATATATATACACATTTGATTCACTCACCAAACAAATACATAATTATCATGGTGTTTGATAAGAGACTATGAGCGATATGTCTATACATATACATATGCATGTCATTGGTTCCATCTGATAGTTCTATGCACATAAGCAACTTATGCATGAGCGTGCATAGGTACATCTACCTATGTACCCTCATGTACACCTTCCTTGGTGTGTATAGTCTAGCATCGCCATGCATGTGTGTACGCACACATACCTCGTATATTCCATATATCAATTCAAGCATGATAACAAGAAGGTAATCATAAACTCGTCAAGTAATCATCACCAAATAATGCAGACAATAGTAAACTAGACTTTTACTAAAGCAAACATAACAACTAAGAATGACTTAACAACTTCCCACTTATTATCCCGACTCAATTATTATAATTATGGTGTGTGTAAACTCATATAGGTTTCATTACTGGTTACTCGACCAAGACCTTCTCCTGAGTGATACTTCCCCTTCGCCTAGAGGAATTGAACATGTACCTGCAAACACTAACACATGTGCACGATAGTTAGCTGTTCACAAAATATGCAATATACACATTACATCTCCAAAGTTACAATATCAACACAATATTCATCCATTCACATAAATACACTCCTTCACACAACATTAAATGAGATCAAATTCATTCATAAGAATGATAACAAAGTGCACACACAATTTATTAATCCACTGAATTCACATTACATTCACATTTTACCCTACATAATAATAGTAAATAGTAACTACACAATTGGGCTGTAACACTAGTGGTCTTGGTTATTATCCCTCAAAAGAAACAAAAAAGCCTTCACTCAATGTCAACAGTATTACAAAAGATTCTCTAAGCCAACTTTAACATTAGTGCATCCTGACCTAATGGACACTAGTGTTCTTGGTTATTGTCCTTTGGAAGAAATGAAAGGAACAACACAATCCTCACTTAACATTAATTTCATCACACAAAACACTAATGATTGGAGTTTTTTAGATTTTACACCCTCCTGTAAAAAAGAGAACAAAATCTTGCCATCTAAAGAGTCTTGTGTAAGTATGACACCTTGTACTAAGCAAGAGATATCTTTGTCGCAAAATAAAGAAACATCTTCTACTTTTGATCAAGAGAGTATCTTGTTGAGACTCCTCCAAGATTGTTTGATATCCCTCCCTCCAAGAACAAGAATTTTTTTTATTACAAGAGTTCATTTTGTGCATATCATAGAGTTCATGGTCATTCTACTAATTAATGTAAAGCTTTAAGTGAAAAAAATTAACATCTTAAGGAATGTGGTGCTCTCCCTTATGTTGAGGCGCCTAATTCCTCTAATTGATATTTATTTTCACTTTAGCATGTTTTTCGTCGATCACCTCGCCTCATCCTTATCCTGCACTAAGTGGGGGCAAGGGGTTAGGTAGCCTTGCCCTTGTATGACACTTGCCATTGTCTCTTTGGGCTAGTTGACTGCCTTCCATGTATATGTAAGAGCAAGCTTGGAATGTGGATGGCATGCCTTAAGTTGGCTTGCATGTGACATACTAAGTTTTAGGGGAAACCCCTTATCCATGATGTTGTTTCATTCGAGAACATATGACTTGGCAGAGCGCTTTTTAAATAACCTCTCATGTCTTCTTTTACTTGAAAGCAATTTCTCACAACAATAGTGTTAGCAACCACTTTAAATTGGGAGCACATATCAACACTCATGTTTCACTGTGTGATTTTCTTTATTCTTTTGATGTGTCCTCTTCTTGGTGGTGTCATTGGGTTTGATTTCCTTCGAGAGTGTGATATTTCTTTGAATTTTCCTCTCTTGGAGACATTAGGAATGATGTTGCCTAAGAAGAGACCTTACATAAACCAAGAAAAATCCCTTTGAACATACTTTACACTATTTGGCATTTTCAATATCTGTTATATGGCCACCTTGCATAACACACATTGCATGCTTGTGAAGCCATCTTGTTTGTTCATGAGTTTTGAGCATATGAAGCTTTGATTGCCTCATGAAGCTCGAAGTTCATTATTGTGTGGCGCCTTATCAAAGTTATTAGGAGGTATAAGTTTGGTATGGCTGTATATATGGGAGCTAACCATAGGCGTGACTTTCCCATAGCCACTTTCTTGGACGTGAGCGTATACTAGCTGCATGTGTATGTGTCTCACCTCTCTGGGGGCTCACCTAGTGGATGGCCTGAGGTTCCACTAGGCCTTGTGAGCGTGCATTTGGTTTTTATAGTGGACATCATGTTCCACTTGTACGCCACCCTTTTTGGATACTCACCCAACAGACATCTTGAAGTTTCGTTGCCTCAAAGTGAGCAAGCATTTTCAAGCAAACAACTTAGATATGATCCACACTGTGTGGGACAAACAATCGAAGCTTGATCCACTTGTTCTTTCTTTTTCTTTCATCTTTATGTCATTGACATTGTATGTCTATGTATCTTGATGCTACGTATCATCACCTTGTACATGTCCTTTTGTACTTATGTCAGTTTGATGTGGGATCTTGGACCTTGGGGGCTTTACCACCTCCTTTGATCCTTCTTATCCTAGACCATCCGCATCATTACACTTGGATCCCTTTTGAATGTCTACTTTAGTGTGAGTTTGAAACAAGTTCCTCCACTCACTAAAGTGGGGGCTAAATGTAGTGACGAAAAATGTCACCCTTTACATTTTCACACTTAATTTGAGAAAAAATAATGATAAATTGAACCTAACATTGCCTTGATCTAGTGTTTTAATGTGTATTTATTTACACCTTCAAATTAATTTTAGGGCCCTTTTTAAAAGTGGGGGCTAAATGTAGTGACGAAAAATGTCACCCTTTACATTTTCACACTTAATTTGAGAAAAAATAATGATAAATTGAACCTAACATTGCCTTGATCTAGTGTTTTAATGTGTATTTATTTACACCTTCACATTAATTTTAGGGCCCTTTTTAAACTAAATAGACCTAATGGTGCCTTATTTAGGGTGTTGTAAAGTGTATTGTAACACCTTCACATCGAGCTAGGGTTTTATTAATTAATTGGGCTTATATATGCCTTAATTAGCTCTATTTTGTATCCACAAGCCTTATTAAATACACTTTTCTAGAGATAATTCTGAAACTTATCAAATGACCAATCATAATTGAGTGTTTTAGGTCATGTTCCCCAAATTAAGTGGTTTGGGACTCATAGCCACCTTGGGCGTATGAGTCCCACCTAGGTCTTGAGACTCGATTTTGAATTTCACATTAAAGAGGACCTATCTTGGACTGTATGCCCTAGTTTTGAGCCACTGGGACTCATATTCCACCTTGGGCGTATGAGTCCCACTCTAATCAAGACCTAATTTAAATTCAATTTTTGGTAGGATTTTATCTTCCTAGACCTGATGTCAGCTTGTAGTGTTGTGATTTTGGGAAATTCAACATAAACAATTATAAATACAAGGTTATTTCACTCATTTTCACCTAAGACTTTCAAGAGAGCATTCCTAATAGAAAGTTTGTGATTACAAGAGTTCACAAGAGTATTCAAGGACCTTCAAGAGCATCTTTAAAGCATTCAAGGGGAAATTTCTCCACCATTTTGTTGCAACAATTCAAGATCCTTCATCATGTCAAAGGCATAATGTATCAAGCATGTTGTTGTGCTAGTGTTGTGATGTAGCATTCAAGATCCAAGTTAAGCATTGTTCCTTATTCAATTCAAGATCAAGATCTACATTCTTCATGGCCACTTCATGTTAGATTATAGATTTACATTCCAAGACATCATTCAAGGTATCATTGTTCATGTTTCATGTTTCATTGTTTCATCATATGGTTTGATTACCTTAACGGGGTTTGACCAAGACAAACCCCTATTTCTTAGCAATCAACATATTTTTCTCCCTCTACATGTGTGATTTTAGATCTAGGTATCTTGGAGCTTGAATATTCTTTGAAGATTGAGGAAATTTATCAGAGTTGTCACCTTATTTGCAAGACCACCAAAAGTCACCTACAGGTCCCAATTTAGAGTTTCAGACTTGAAAACAAAGTGTGGAAGGAAGAGAAAAGATAGGAGAATGGATTCAGATCTCGACCCTTCGAAAAAGTAGAATGCGACTAATAAGCCACTTGTGGCATATGAGTCCCAATACAATGTTTTTTCCAGATTTTAGGAGATCCATACTAGTTACTACCATATTTTTTTCATCCCAAAAACCCTAATCTGGGACAATCACCTAGCCTGGTGTATGAGTCCTAGTGAGCATTAAGATCAACATTTTCAATATTTTAGACCTTGTTTTGATCTTCTATAGGTTTCCAAGTGCACCTATGTGTTTTCTCAGTTTACTGTTATGATTTGCATTCATTTTTAGGTCATTTACTTAAGTTTTGCACATCATTAGGTTTTGCATGTTACTTGTCTTTCCAAGCCATAGCCTTGTGGTGAACCCCCTTTTAGTTTTTGATCATACCCTAGGACATCCCTATTGCAAATCTCTTTCCCCTTTACAACCCTAGATGAAAATCTCTAAGGTTTCCTTGAATGAAACTTGAAGAAAATTGGTCTAGGTCCCTAAACATTAGTTTGTGTTCCACCTCCCAAAAGGTGGAACACCTATTTTCTTCATTTCATATATATATATCCGTCAATTATATACACACACACACACACACACATATATATATTACCGTCATTTTAATACCATATTATATATATATATCAATATGTATATATAAAGTATATATATATCAATATGTATATATAAAGTATATATATATCTATGCAATTATGTGCATATGTATGACATATCTACATATGGGTATACATAGGCATTCTTGTCTACGCATGCTCATACGCACATACGTTCATATATATGGGTTACCACACATATATACATATATACATTTAATATATACCTATCCATTTTTATATATATTTGAATACACATTATATATCTCATGCTCATCAAAAGAATTTTAACACTATAACTCAAATCGACTAAACAATCGAAGAGAATCAAAGACAATCATTCTAACATTCCTATCAACCTAAAAACTATCAACATGGTTTAACACTTACCAACACATAGCTCAAACTAACTTGACAAGGCTTATCTATCCTATGTAGTGAGTGTGCACGTCTACTTAGATAGGTACACCAATGGTTTCCATACCAACTTCGTCTCTTGGGTGATACTCTCCCTCTTCCTCTGGAGGGTTTAAACCTTTCCCGTATCCAACTTAGTGCAACAAGTACCTAGTCAACTGATACACATAAATCATATTCATGATATATCAAAAGCATCATTAAAGCATTTAAAGAGTAATTCATCATAATGCATATTCATACATTTTATTCATCAATTGAACATATTAAAGTCATAATTTTGCATTAAAATCATATTTACTCATTAAGGTAAAAGTAATTTGGTAACTTAGAAACGAGGAGTATCAAGGATTATCAGAAAAGGTACAAAGTATGAGAGGCACATTCTAAGGCTTCCAAAACTTTGGTTGAAAATATCAAGAAAGATTGATATGAAATTCATTAACTTTGAGTACTAGCACTAGATACAAACATATATTTTAATTCAACACGTGCAAAAATTATTTCATTGACTATAAAGAAGACTTGATGTTTTGATTGTATGATTTACATTGCATGCCAACCTCCCAATAAATTTGCACCTTACACATTTGTTCAACACCCTACCTCACCAAACTAATATCATTCAATGTGACACATTATAAACAGAGTTGAAATTTTAGTACATAAAATTTATTGCAAACATTTTAACTTTAGTAAAAAATAAAAGCAATAGAAAAATACTTTCATTTCATTGGTCTTTATAGAAAATATTAAAATTTAAGGAAAAGAAGATCAAAGAGGGGACCTTAAATTATCATTTCATTCAATAGAGGCCAATAAATTAGGAGAAAAATAACCAATATTATTATTTTTAATATGTAAATATAACAATATTGTTAAAAAAACTTTTACATGTAATTAGCTTGTTGATTTTATTTTTAAGTTATATGGATTTCAATAAAATCTTTGGTTGGAATGATTACAAAGTTTTAAATGAAAAACATTAACTATGAGTATCAACACTAAATATAAATCTCTTTTAATAAAATGTGTAGAAATTGCTTCATTGACTATAAAGATGACTTAAAGTTTTCATTATATGCTCTACATTGTACACTAACCTCCCAATGAATTTGCACCTTATACATGTGTTCAACACCCAACCTCACTAGACTAATGCATTATTAATAGAGTCTATATTTTAGTACATATAATTTATTGTAAACATTTCAACTTTAGTGAAAATAAAAAAAAAAATAAAAAATTTCATTTCATTGGTCTTTATAGAAAATTAAAATTAAAGTAAAAATAGATCAACAAAAGGAACTTAAATTGTCATTTCATTCAATATAGACCAATAAAATAGGAGATAAATAACTAATATTACTTTTTAATATGTGAATATTAAAAAATATTGTCTTGTTGATTTTATTTTTAAGTTATACAGATTACAATAAAATTCTTGGTTAGAAATATTATGAAGTTTGAAATGAAATGCATTAATCACAGTACAACACTAGACACACATCAATCTTTTAATTAAATGTGTGTAGAAATTGCTTCATTGACTATAACGATGACTTGATGTTTTGATTCCATACACTACATTACACACCAACCTTTCATTGAATTTGCATCTTGGATGTTTGTTCAACATCCCATCTCACCATAATGCATTATTAATAAAGTTGAAATTTTAATTTATAAAATTTATTACAAACATTTAAACTTTAATAAATATAAAAATAATATAAAATACATTCATTTCATTAGTCTTTCTAGAAAATATTAAAATTAAAAGGAGAAAAATTAAAACAATCTTAAATTGTTATTTCATTATTTATTAAAAAATACTTTTAAGCTAATAAAAACACAATCTTCCCTCATTTGAAAGAAATGTAACTAGTGGGGCACGAATCATCAATATCACAAAGAAACATCAAAACTCTTCTAGATCCTTACATTGAACCAATGGAAAACAAATTATAGCCTGCTAGCCTATTTCGTCACACAGGGGCTTTTAGTATTCCATACAAATAGTAAATGGCGTCTCTGCATTCATTTTCTGTTACTACTTCTCCAAGGCTAACATATGTCAATGGAACTAAAGTTCC
This sequence comes from Sequoiadendron giganteum, assembly GCA_007115665.2. Classification (NCBI taxonomy): domain Eukaryota; kingdom Viridiplantae; phylum Streptophyta; class Pinopsida; order Cupressales; family Cupressaceae; genus Sequoiadendron; species Sequoiadendron giganteum. The sequence goes on from CM021104.1 coordinate 656,339,729, forward strand.
CATTGATTCCTTCATTACCCAGAAGTTCGTCAGCTGTTCTCCGATAAAATTTATTCCTCCGTCATTCATAAAATATAACAGGGGCCATGGCATTAAAATCTTGGCTGCTTCAGCAGCTTCTCAAATGGAAGCATCCATTAAGGCAAAGATAAGCGAGAACCCACTAGTAATTTACTCTAAAACTCGGTGTTCGTAAGTACAACTGCTATTATACAGCCACCACACTAATTTTGGTAAAAGTCAAGTCAAGTCTTCCCCTGTCGAATGCAAGCAAATTACTAAAATCTGCACTGTGTTTGTAGATACTGCCGTACTGTGAAGGCTTTGTTCAAGCGCATTGGAGTTGAGCCACTGGTCGTGGAATTGGACGAGTTGGGTAAGTTTAAATTTGAAAAAACTGAAAAATAAATGGTCTATTTATGTTTTTTTTGGTATGGATGCTTGTTATTGAGGCTCGTGTGCTTCTTTAGGAGTCCTGATAGGAACACCAATAGCGGAAAGAACTCATTCTGCCCTTCTGTTCAATGTAATTGAAACTGTTGTTCAAGAAAAGGTACACAAAATGGCAATAGTGAAATTCAATTCCTTCCCTTACGAGCTCTGTACACCACAGATTGGTAGGAACACCAATTTTTGGCAAAATCCATTTTGCTCATCTGTTCAATGTGGCTGTAAATAATGTTTTATAATTGTATGTAATCTGAATGCACAAATGGCAGTAGTAGAGATGCATTCTTTACTGGAATTTCAAGAGGAATATGCTATTTTCAAGAAAGGCGTTCCAAGTTGATGAGAACCGCTAGATTAGGGTTTCTTTTAGCAGCTGGTATTCTTCAATGGGCTATTTTGTTATATTTTTCTTAAAACATATTTGCCATTTGAAAATGACGAATAATATTACCTCTCTTTAAACATTTGCCAAATTTTTGTATAAAGTACGTAAGATCTTAAGGAAACAGGGAAAAATGCTTTAGATTTCGACCAAATGTAATAACTGAGAAGTCAGTGTTGAAAAAGATTTACCATGATTTCTTTCTAACCACAAAAATATCCCTACCCCAGATCGCAGAATCACATTTCCGATTAATGCAAGTACCCACTTGAAGGGAGACTGTGATATAAGTTTGGCTCACATCTAGCTTTATTATACTAGTTTGAATCTCCGCTTAACCAGAGTGACCGTTGGCCAGGTGTACTTGGAAATTCATAATTATATTAATACCCGCTAATGATCAAAGTAGGTGAAATGGAATGGAAGTGCATGATCTGGAAGAACAGGCAAGACACCCATAAAAGGGCAACTCCTTCAACTGCAGAATTCTCCAACCAGGCACACAATCTTCTGTTCGCAGGGCTGGGATGATTCCTTTCCGGTTTATGTGGTCATGTAGCATCTAGCGACTGGTGTGTACCTACTCTGTAGAATATCTCCACAACAAAGCTTTGAGTTGGATGTTTAATAAGTATGGTTAAACATTTAAGCCCTCGGCCTTGACAACCCAAAACCAAACTCAATTCTTAAAAATGCTGGCTATTTTCATTCTTTTTGTTACTGTATTAAGTGCATATAAATGTGGAACTAAAACTCTCTAGATGATTTAAATTTTCTTGAAGCTAAGAAAGTTCTGTTCACCGATCCTTGAATTTGTATATATAATATATAAGTATTTCTACCTCAGCTATTTCTAGGCCAGTTATAACAACAATATCCCAAGCATCTTTGAAATTGTCTCTGCCCAGACAATCAGTCTTAGGGTGTAGTATAGCTAATGGGATCTGCCCTAATTCTGATTTCTGATTTCAACTAATATCATAGAATAAACCCAACTCAAATTTCTCAAAAATCAAGAAACACATAGCAGAGACTTAGTTCCATAATAATATTCTTAGATCTGAATGGAAACAGACTTCATACAATTTTGTGTGCATAATGAAGCATTACATAGGTCAGGAAGTGTACAGTAATGGCCAGATCTGATGGCCAGCATCCAAAGTAATCTCTTGCTCTTGTGAACTGGTGTGCAAATTGGATTTGCAGTGGGTGATTGAATGCCTGGGTGGTGCTGCTGCCTGCAAACCCTCAATGTGGGCGCTCAGCTTGACAACCGTTGTAACTATGACTGATCTGGATGTAACTATGTCTCCTCGGATTGCTGTTTGATTTGATTTGTTACCCTTCAATAATTGTTCGATGCAGATTGCTCCAAGATATTATGTTTGCTGAAGAACTCAGGAACTCCCTTGCTTGGCTGGCTGTGGGTTTGCCTCCAGCAGATGGTGACGTCCCAGATCTCCCTCTTTTTACCCTAAGGAATAGCCTCAGTATGATCAGCTCCTCCACACCAAAACTTGTATGAACAGTTCACAGCTTGACGCCTCACCTCAGATGTACCAAATTGGTCGGATGTAAGTCAGACCTTTGGTAAATAAACTTGAAGATTAAAAACTGAACCTGCAGTCCCAAAATCAGATGTAACAGTGACGGTGAGGTGAGGGGTTTCGTCCTCACCTCTCGCGCTGTACAGGGGTTTTCGTCTCTGATGAGCAGCAATGTTTGCGATAGAAAAAATTGATCTCACAAAGGTATTTTCCAAATGGCGCCTTCATCACCCTTAATACTGTCCTGCAAGGTAGGTAGTGATGTGCCCAAAACTAGGTCGACCAGCTCCAAAATTTATTTTATTTTCTATATATATTTTTTAATTTTTATATGTTTAAATTTAAAATAAGGGTTGGCCCAAAACTGGGCGGCCAAATTAAATGATCAAATATTTTATTTATTTATTTATTATATTTGTTTAAAATATTATTATTATATTTAATTTAAAATATCAAGACTAGTGTTCAAAAACACTTTTTCCCGCCTTTGCAAAAATTTGAATTTCAAGTCAATTCGGGGACATGACATAGGGTCTTGTGAATATTGATGAAAAGAACAGGTGAATATATGTTTTTTTGGTTAAATTTTTGTTGAAGATAGCAATGCACAACCAAAACCCTATATGTAGATTTGGCACAGACAGTTTTACGTATTCATAAAATGTAGGATCAGGTTCATATATGCAATTACATAAACTGAGCACAATATTAAAAAGGTAAATGTAGTTTTATGTCACCGCTAAACAAGACACCAGATTGGTTTATGAGAACCCCTCCTCATGTAAGTATTCCACAAGAAGATTGTTTTCTCCATTCATCTTATATGTTATTCATTAGGATGTAAAATCCTATTCGCTTCCAGATTTGAACACGTGACGTCCAATATGGACACATCGTAATCACCAGGTCCAATTAGTGGAAGTAGATTGCATCACCAAAAACGAACAGTGAGCATATATGGGGGCTAGAACCTAAAGGATTCTGTATTAATATCTTTCCTTTGCAAGGGATTGGTATGATCTCAATACTCCTCATGTTTTTGGTATGATCTCAAAGTTCATTTTGTGACTGTGCTTGCAAATTTTTATACCAACAGTAAGAAAAGATGTATATTTCAAATATATCTTAGTAGGTATCTCTTTAAGGCAATTCTGGAAACCTCTGAAGCTGAAAGACCATGCAGGGAAGCTATAACCTTTTGTGGAACAAAAAAGAAAACATTCTCTATGTAGATCATGAGGTCTTATTTTATTTAGCTTCTTGCTGATTATATGCTGACCAACCAGCTCTTGGGCCTGTTTTGGTCAAGCTACCTATTTTAGCTTCTTTCTCTATTTTGTATGAGATTTAGTAGCTGTTGTGAGTTTTAACGAGGACGAAAAGTAAAACTGAATATTGTTTTTTCTAGGGTTGTGAGCATGCTTAAGGTTATTTATTACCTCCTTGTGTTTTTGAAGAGTGCTTTAAATGGTGATCCTCTTGATTTTCTGTAGGCTGCATTGTTAATATTCCTTGGGTAAGAGCTGTTGCCCCTTCTTCTTCCCTTTGTCATGGATTAAATCTATCAATCAGTTTCTTCTATAGGTTTCCATTCTTCAGCTGCTCCTACAATTGGTACATTGAAAGGGTTGACTTATCCTTGCATATCTTCTTCCCTGATTGAATGATCATCTAGGCCTTTTATTTGTCTGCCACAAGCTTTCTTTCTCATCTTGAGCTTGCCTCGGCTGCTTTGAATTTTCCTTGGTTGTTCTTTACTTGCTTTGGATGCTTCCTTTGCTTCTTCCTTACTGCTCGTTACTTGTTTATATTTCTGCTTTCTAGGATAAGAATTTTTAAGTGCTTATATTCAAAGCAGGATCAACACCTGAACAGAAAGTTTATAAAGTCAATTTGCAGCTTCCATATGTAGTCGAGAATTTATGCTTTATAAATGCTGGCAGAGGGTTTGAAAGTTCAAGATCCCCAGGAATCTAGGCATAAGATGAGATGTGTATGGTTCTTCATAATATCTGAGGTCTTTTGGCATGTTTATTGTTAATCTTTGATCCATTCAGAAATAGACTCACGCTTAGAGGAGGCATTATTGGAATAGTGGATGGTGATTCCTTAGCAAGATTGAATCATATAGATCATTCTTCATAAAGTGCCGGACACATTCTATAGGGACAGAATAAGTTGTTTGTTATTCTCATGGAAAGCTATTTCTCTCTTGCTGATTTCTTGTAATACAATGCAATAAATTTTCCTTTAGAAAATATAGCATGCATAAAAAGTTATTGAATCAGGTTTTAAGTTACTTAGAAAGACATGACTACCTGTGCGGCTGTAACAAGTATTTAAGTTAGTTATATTTTTCATTATTTGAGAATCTTAATAGAACCTTGTTCCAATTTAATAATTAACTCTAAACCTTTTTTCATAAAACATCAATTCCTACTTTGATCTTCTCATAGGATAACTTTTTCTATTTTCAAAATGAAAATATGCATAGGTTGATGGAAGGAGGTATATCTGTTATTCAAACATTGAAAATTAACTTTCTTAGATCACTGTTGATGCCAGGACCTTCACAACGACAGATACAGAGTGCATTGCAGAGATTAACCGGGCAATCAACTGTTCCTAATATTTTCATTGGTAAGGATTACTTCTTTTGTCTGTACTCCATTCATTAAGTTTCCCAGTAGTGCTAGTGTTTGAGCTTTGGATTCTAGGTGCAAGATGCTCCTTGCATCTAAACTAAAAATAAATTTATGAGGGTAATGTTAGGTTGTCTTATGATGCAATGATCATATTAATGTCACTTTTTCACGCAAGTTCATCATTATCTTAGTACTGTATGAATGATGTGAAGATATGAAGAGTTCCAAATTTAGATAGGAGAGTTTAATTTTAGCTCAATAAATGTGATTGAAAGTTCATAGAGATTTATTACTCAGACTATTAGTTCAATATTTGAAGAATGAACTGGATATAGGCTTCTGGTGTTTATCAATGCAATGCTCTCTGAATTTTGAGAAACACAAGACATGTAACGGCCAGGGAATCATGAACATAGTAGTCAACATTGTCAAAATGAAAAATCTATGATTTAAGTAAAGTCCACAAATGTCATGGCTTCAGAAGTATTTAAATGTGAATTCCAAATGACATTACAACTATGTAAAAATTATTCAATATACAAGGCAGATGGATTTCAGATTTATGATATTCAAGAAATTGTTAAATGACCTGAGAATAGGTGCACAAGAAAGACTAATTGCTTTAGAAATACAAAATTCAACCTAAAGAGTTCTTTGTTCCTATTACCTCATAAAAGCTAAGGTTTTAGGACTGCAACTTAACACTTGAATAAGAGTCTATTTCATGCAAATTTCATAGCTCTTCACCATGATGGTTCTGAAATTTGGACTGTAGAGTATAGGTACACAAGAAAAAGACTATAAGTGCATTAGAAATATAAAATTTAACTTAAGAGTTCTTTGTTCCTATTACCTCATAACAGTTCTTCACCATGATGGTTCTGAAACAGGTACACAAGAAAAGACTAAGTGCTTTAGAAATATAAAATTCAACTTAAAGGTTCTTTGTTCCTATTACCTCATAAAAACTAAGGTTTTTGAACTGTAACTAACACTTGAATAAGAGTCTATTTCATGCAAGTTCAGTTCTTCACTCTGATGGTTCTGAAATTTGTACTGTAGAGATATAGTATATACAGTCCACTTACCCTTTGGTCATAGCTTAAGTTACATTTTGTAGCAAACTGTATCAGGAAGTAATCCTTGAAATTTGGAAGTTTCTACTTGTTAATTAGTTGAAGGTTTCTTGCATGATATGACAGTCTTTCATGTCCTAAAAAACCAATTAAATATGAGAAGGAATGTGGAGTCTATCAAATACATGAGTGATGCCTAAGTTATGAAAAATGCTCATTTTTATGACATTTCTTTTTTATGGCTAGAAAAATTGCAGTTAACTTAAAATATGCTTTCATATAGCTCATGTGTATTAGAAATTTAATATCTCCACTTTTTAATACTTTTGCATTTTTCATTTTCTCAATTGCACAAGTGTTCCCCATATGTATGCAAACTATGCTTCTTAAACATATATATCTCTTTATATAATTTATTTATTTTTATTCAATGATTTCATTTGCAATCAATAAATTCTACTCATCTCTAAAATAATTATTTTATCGTTTTCATCACTAATTGCCCTTTTTTTAACTGGTTTTACACATCTAATTTTGGTCATATCATATAGTTACAATTTTATGATCTAGCCTTACAGCCTTACATTATGGTTTTGTTTTTTAACTGGTTTTACACATCTAATTTTGGTCTTTTTGGTCTAGTATTTTATTATTTATTGTAGACAGCCTTACATTTGTTTTTGCCAGACAATAATCATTGTGTAATTCTAGCCTATCTGCTCATGCCACCTATTTTCATATACTAATTTTTTTCTTTTTTATTAGGTGGGAAGCATATTGGTGGCTGTAGTGGTGAGTTCGTGTATGTTTATTTTATGAATTTTGGAAATATAATAATTTTCTTAGATTCTTCTTTACATATAACAATTGTATCTAGAAATACTTAAGGTTTGATGCATTTTTGGATTTGTGAATTGTTCACTTGGGAGCAAACTTATGTGTTGAGTAGAGTTTCAATTACCATCCTTAGGATACTTGTGTTTCATCTGCATATAAGTTCGGGGAAACATGAATGGAATAGATTTATATTAGTTAGATTCACTAGTCTCAAATCAGGAGGAAAAGGTGTTGTTGTCTTTTTCTATTAAGTGCTTGTAGATTGAACAATTTGTTTGTTTTTTGTTGTGTTTGTTTGTCTATATATCTGTCTGCCCATCTGTCTGTCCATCCATTGGAGATAGGGACTGGGAGATGTATGCCAAAATGGGGGTGTGGTAAAATGCCGATAATTTTAAGGTAAAGGTGGTGATCATTTTTGGCATCACTGCCAAGCAAAACTCAAACGCCAAATTGGTGTATGAGATCCCTTTGTGGAAGTCCACAAGGATTGTTTTCCAATTACCTTATATTCATATTGGATTAATTTTGTACTCTTAGTATTTACATCATGACCACACATAGATAGATATTAGAAAATAAAAATATTACAAGATTTATAAAAATTACAATATCTCAAAACAATCTATGAATATTCAACGATACATGCACAATGCATTCTGATATTGAAGTACATTGCATGAAAGGGAATTTTGAAATGTCCAAATAATTGTTCCTTCTACACTTCATTGTATATGGCAGTCATACTTAACATATTGTTAGAAATTAGAATGATCAAGTAATATTGATGGCCTTTTTGGATAAGCTGATGGCTAAAGAGATTTCCTCCATGTATTTTTGCTGCTTACAAAAAAATTGCAGACATAAATCACACAATAGAGTTTATTAGTACAAGCTACTAACATGGAGTATACGATTAATAAAAACTTAACCCTTATTTTTGGAGTATACTATCAATAAAAACTTAAGCCTTATTTTTTTCTCTTCTTACCAGTGCCATTTTCTTATTGGATAAGAAAATTCTCTGCTACAGAGCATGCCCTGAATTTTCATTTTTTAATCAGCAAAAAAATTCCTATTAGTATTTTAATAAAGATCTCTTAACCCTCTTCAAATAGATATTCACCAGAGGAAAAATGAATTCCATGTAAGTTATATAACATATTTCATAGATTTCTTGCAGAAGCTTCCTAATTTTCAAGGGATATTTCCAGGAGACATGAAGATGTTAGTATATTTATCTGAACTCCCTTGACTTTTGGGGACATCTCCATACATGTCTCTAAGGCTCGGGTTATTTTTTCCAAGACAGGGGAGGAGTACTGCGGGCCAGAATAGGGGTCTTGAGTGGTTTATAGGTAAGAGATGAATTTTTATCATAAATATCTTGGAAAATAGTTCATTTTTTAATGCTGAGAGAGCCAAAATTCATATGATTGCATTTTTGACTTAACATAAAAGGTTAACTAAGAACTAGTGACCCTGAAAGACTTGTTACAAGTATATTGATATTCATGTATAAAAGTAAAAGTATTTTATTAGGTCACTGCCAAGTGAAGCACTGGTTTACTTTTTGGAGAAAACCCAGTTTTGGAATCCACAAGGGGATTATTTTATCTTTTTTATTATTCACCTTATAAAATTATATATTGTTCAATGTAGTGTACATACTTTACCCCTCCTCAGATTTGAAGTCGTGCCTCTTTTATGAAGCACTCCTGTCTTTGTCATTAGGCCCACTCTGGTTGTACAGTGCTTGTCTCAAACCATAGTATAAACATAAAAAATACAGGTTGCTGCTTAATCTGAAGAAGCCAAGCATTAAAACTTGTCACAAACAAAAAATCAGATCCAAACAGCAAAGACCTTCAAATATTCCATCTTTTTGCTGCATACACCCACATGCAGACAGAGAGAGCAACAAAACTACATCAAAATTTTCCTCACTCATGCATGCGTCTACACATGCAATTGATCTTTTGGAGTATAACCTTGGAGTATGTTCCATTATTGAATGATTACATAATGTGAAATTGTTTGCAATTTTTGCCAATGATGGCCTTGCAATATTTCTATCTGATCTTTTTTTTTTCTTGATACTATGAGATCTCTTCCCTCAATAAATGCGTAAGCAACATTTCCAATAGACCTGAATGTAATAACACCAGCCATTGATAGGTTATGTCAACTTAAATTTCAATGGGGCTATCAAGGAAACACTTGTTCCAGGGCAAGGAGCTGGATTAATAAGAAATTTGAAGGGAGAAGCATCATGTTCTTTTGCAATAGATCTATGATTACGTTCCCCATGGTCTTGCAATATTTCTTTCTGATCTGCTTTTTTGTTGATAGTTGATACTATGAAATCTCTTCCCTCAATAAAGTGGGAAGCAGCGAAATGTCCAATTGACCTTGTTGTACCCAAACCAAATTTTTTGCTTCATTAAGGCATTTTGCTTAAAATAGTCTAAACCTTGTAAAAATGATGTCAAAACTCAGTTTTTGGGCAAATCAAGTATGGGCTTTTGGTTAGTGTGATGTTAGGAAGATACTAGCAAAATTTGAAAATTTTGGAAATTAGGGTTTTCGGACCCTGTTTTTAGTTCAAAAACCCTAAAAATAGAAACTTGTTAGAATTGGCTGAAATTAATTTTGATTGGCTTATTTTGCATCATGATCACAGTGGTGAAGTTGGTTTCAGTTAAAAGTTTGTTTAAGCTTGGTGGGTAGTTTTCACTTTTCAAGGAGAAAAGTCAGGACCTCGGAGGTCATCAATGGCAGTTGGCCAGTACCAGGTGTCAAAATCTAAGCCTAAAACTCAAAGCAGTACATTCTATGATGAAAAATGTTGAAAAAGATGCTTCTCGACTGAGGGGATTTTCAAATGGCAAAAAATGCAAAAATATTCTAAGTCTGGGAACACTTTCACTTTGTAACATGGGAGACGCTTGCGCAATCAACGTGCAAATCAACTTTACAGTGTTCGTACATGTGAAAATGGTGAATTACAGTCACACACACGCATCAGCAACAGTAATGCTTCTACATGGACAACTCAGCAGCCGACACGATGTTCGCAGAACGCAAAATGGAGGAAAACATCAAATTCAGAGCAAATCTGCGCCCCTGTAGCTCAGGGGTGCCCTTCAATTTGGAGGCCAAGATTTAGTTGTTCTGGGTTGCAAATATATTCATTCTGTTCCGTTTTCATTCAGCTTTCCGACAAGCTATCAAGTGAGTCTATCCGAATTACGGAACTCCGACAATCAAAGGCGGAAGCAGAAGTTACGAAGGAGATTACACAACACAGAGACAGTCAAAATGAAGTTTCTGCAGGGGCGCCCTTGAATTAGACATATCAAATGAATAAATTTCTAGTTTTCGTTTTTGGAGAATCTTTTCTGATTCAGCCTAGCTCCGCAGTGCATCCGTTTGCAAGATCGTCAGACAAGCTAAGTGACTGTGGCAGTGGTTCCAATAAGCACGTAAAACGAAGGATAGTATAAAGTGAAATATCAAATTGTATCTCTATTGGCTAGGGGCGCAGTGCCTTTAGGCCAGTCAGATGAGGTTTCTTGCAGTTGTCGTCTTCATGAGACTTGTGCGAAATCCTCTGATGCAGGAGCATCCATGGCTATCAGGCAATCTTGCATCACCAAAAATATATTTATTTTATTTTGTTCATTTTCAATAAGGGCTTAGCTAATAGAAAATAATAATTTCTTTTGCAACAATGTATTTTCCCTTTTTCTGAGAAAAGGTGAATATAAATCCAATGGGGAGAAGGTCTCAGTAATTCGATAAATGTAATTTGTGAAAGAATATGCCTTTGAGCATCCCACTTTTGGAGGTAAGAAAAAGAGGTCTTGCATGCATGTACATGTGTCATGAAAAGTCTTAAGTGGGCTGCAATGGAATCTTGCATGTTGTTTGCATGTATTTGCATGTTGGCCACAAGCTTTGCATGTTGTTGCATGTCTAAGTCGTGATTATGAGATCCAGTCTCAGTAAAACAGCCATAACTTTCTCATACGGAAACGAAATTACAAATTTCAAAATGATTTGGGAAGCTGAAAACAAGGTGCACCAAACGCAGAAAGCGTTTGAAGAAATTATGACAAATGACAGAGCATTGATAGGCTGAAAGTGACGGGTTTTCTTAATGGTTTAGTGGAGGTTGTTTTGAGAAACCAATAGTGGTTTCTTCTTGCACAATTTTTATATATTGATGATGCTCATTTAGAGGGGGGGGCTTTAGAGAAGAGGAGTTTTCCATACTCAAATGCTGTTGGAATGAAACTAGAATGTTGAGTTGCATATTTTTGTATGTGTAAAACCCATGATGTATGAGAGCATGTGAGCTCCATGATTATGTAAATCAATTTTAGATTTTTAAATGAATATATGTTGCAAATTTCTCTTTAATATTTTGTTGTTAATGTTTATTTGCAGCCTTCTGGCATAGTGGTGTATGTGTGTTTGTGATTATATTTGAAAGGGAGAGTTTCTCTTTACATCATCCTCCTAGCTATGTAGTGAATCTATCTGTCAGCCTTTGGGATCTGTCAATCGCTTGTAGTCGAAGAATTTGTGCAAAATAGGGACAAGTGGAAAAATGGCTAAGGGTTTTACATATTGCTTTAAAAAAGGTGGCCATCTTCTAGAGGCACTAAATGTAGTTTTTTTGCTTCGTCACTCCTAGGAACATCTCTTCCAAGTTGTTCCAGCTACGTAGCAAGCTTGTCAGCACGCAAATCAGAGCAATCCAGCTCCTCGTAGCGAGGGTCAAAGTAGGGCACTTGGTTGAAATTGACAACATGCAAAATCATGTTGATTTATGTTTTTGCTCCTTTGCAAGCCAGGGGTGCCCTTGCATTTGGGGGTCTTAATCCAGCATTCAGGCCTCGCATATGCAGTCATCGGGTGCGTAATTATTCTAGCTACGCGATGGATCCAGCGTCCAGTCGACGAGAGTCATTGTTCACCAGCAGCGGCAGATTGAAGCGTCAAATGGCAAATCAAGAAAATGGCTAAGTATGGAATTTCTTATGGTAAGAAATTTACATATCTCCTTGGGAAAGGTGCCCTTCATTTTGAGGCACCAAATTCAGTTTTCTTAGGTCACAGCTCCCAACAGACATTTCATTAGTTTTGATCTGGCTACGTGATGAGTCCTTCAGTTCAGTTTTAGTATCACTCGGGCACCTGGAAATCAAAGTTCAATAGAGGCTACCGTGACGTTTTCAACAAGCTACAAATTAGCAAGTTAGCAAAAAATCTTAACTTTTGAAGCTGGACGCCTAGAAAGTCAAAGTTTGACTTTTTGGAATCAGAAAAATATTCTAAGCGAACCTAGAAAGAGAGATTTCAGTTAACTCAATAAAATAATATTAAATTTCAGTTTTCGCGTGTCAGCTTTGCAAAGGGTGAATTTTTTCAATATTTTAATATTGGTGCTTATTTTGAGACTCATTGAGTTTCGCATGTTGAGTTGAACTGAATATTTTAATATTTTAATATTTTTGAGACTTAAAGTCAGTTTCTGTTGTGCGAAGTGGAGTCCAATCAAATAACTTCTTTTGAAATCAGGATTTCTACTTGTAGTTGGCGCCTAAACCCTCAACATTCTTTATTACTATGCATTTAGGCGTCCTTTTCTCTCACAATAGGTTGAGTGCAAACAAGTTTTCTCTTGTGCAAGCATCATTTGAAAGCGCCACAAGAATTATTTTTCAGAATTCCTTGGAGATACAAGTCTAGATTAATCAATAGATTTCAAACAAGTATCGCAATTTTTGACAGAAGCAAAAACATAAAGCTTCTATCTTCTGTCTTAATTTCTTCTATTCTTGTCTTAGGTATTCCTTGCATGTTCAAGAATTCGGCGACTTTTGACAATTCTAATCATTTGGGTTGGTTGTGCATGGCTTTCTCTACAAAACCTATGTGTTTGAATTTTTCAGGAAAAATTACCGTGAAGCTTTGCTTTTCTCAACTGAAATTCCTTTGCATGGTGGAGTAAAAGACAATATTTTTCAAAACAGAGGATTTGGGTTTGCTTGAAATCATCTTCCGCACAAAACCCATGTTCCAGATTTTTTTTGAAAAAATTGCCCCCGCAGCCCTTGCTGCCCCCAATTGCTTTTTTGGAAAAGTCTTTGCATTTCAAACTAAATGGCGTTTTTTCGAATTTCCGACGTTGTGTTTGTTTAAAATCATTTTCTACACAAAACCCACGTCTCATAATTTTTCGTGGAAATTGCCTTTCGATAGGCTATTTTTAGCCTCATCAGGAGTCATTTTAGCTTTTCGAAGAAAGTTGTCAGAACATAGCCGTGTTTACAGTCAACGGCCAGGTTTTTCAGAATGCAGTTCACGCAAATTGAATTCAAGACCAAGTCAATCTTAATTTATGATTCCATCATAAAAGCTGACACCGATTTGTATCGAGCACATCCTGAAGGTTGGTAGGCGTAGTCACTCAAGTCCACATGGTTTCATGCCTCGTATAGCTAATTGTCTTCCAAGGCCGTTTTAGAGCGTTGATACCGTTGGAATTTTGCGTGTGCAGCAAGTTCATTTGCATTTCTCACAACCTGAGGGTTCGCAGTCAGACTTAGCGGTTTCATCATGCAACACTCTTCCATAGAGAAAAGCGTGAAAAACGTGAGAAGCGTCAAGCTGTAGAAGAAACAGTGGCCATCATTTCAGTTACAAAGCCGCCAGAGTTACTAGTCAGTGAAGTGCCAGTTTAAGTGTGCAGAGATTTCCAGGTTTGCTTGAGTTGCTGACAAGCAGTGAATTGATAGTTGAGACATGTGACGACCTTCAGATGGTGATGCAGTCAACAACCTCGTGGAGGCGTTAGTTGCTCGAGATTAGGGCTAGTGATTTCAGATCAGGACGTCCCACCTTTTCCAAGATAGACATTAGACACAAGAGTTAAACTCGATGCCTCTTTCCGAGTTAACTCGTTGTTCCACAATGCATGCTATGTCTTTTCTTGGAAACATCTTTGTATAGTTGGAGTTATTAGTTAGTTTTCATTTCAATAAGGATGTGCATGTTGCACATGTCCATTCTGTTGAGTCCTGTTTCAATTAACTGATGGTATCTTTCCAGTTAATGGTGTAGTTTATTTTCCTTAGATCTAGGAATAAAGATCTTGCATGCTTGCAAGACTCTAGTTGACTCAAGGTGATTTTAGGGTTGCCTACACCTTTGATGTCTATAAATAAGAGCTTTCAGCTCATTTGTAAATAACTTTTGCTTGTGATAGAGAATTGCTGCGTTGTCGGCAACATGCCTATTCTTAAGATTGGTTCACCTTTGTAATTAGAACTTTTGCATGCGATAGCAATATATGTTGAGTCTACCTTGCCTGTAATATTGTTATTCTGTATCTGTTCATAAGTGATTACTATATTAATGAATACTTGTGCCACCTTGCCTTCATGTTATTACTATGGTGTTTATTCGAATCTTAGTTAAATGGGGTTGCTAGTTTGATTGTTTATTGTATGCGTGTTTTGCCAATGCAATTTGCTGTCCTAGTTGCTTACCTTATGTTTTGTTTCTAATAAGCCTATTCAGATGAGCAAATTGCTGAGCCACCTTGCCCTCATGTTGCAAATCTGTACTTAAAGCTTATCGTTTGATGTGTGTGTCAATAAACCTATTCAATCAAGCAAATAGTTGAGCCACCTTGCCCTCATGTTGTGAAGCTGTACTCAGTTTATCATGTATTTGTTTGTTTCTAATAAACTTCTTCCCAGCCGAGCAAATATTTGTGCCACCTTGCCTTCACGTTGTGAATCTGTACCTGAAGTTTATCGTGTAATTACATTCCTGCTCCTTTTCCTCATGCTCTGTTTTCTTGAGGAGATTTGGATAGTTTAAAGCTTTTAGTTTTTAGTTGTAGTTAAGACCTGCGAAACCAGAGAAAATCCTTAGCTGCAAGTCTGCAACGTCCTTGGTTTTCTTAACCTTGTGCCTCTTCCAGCTGAGTCAAAAAGATAGGATTTAGATCATTTACTTTTAGAACGCATTTCAACAAAAGAGGGAGCTTCCCCTCCTAATTTGAAGAGCAGTCATTACGCATTGTGCATAGCTGTCCGTACCAACTTGCACTCCAGAGGTGCTAATTGTTACGCCAACAGACCTAAAGTTAATATAACCAGCCATTAATAGGTTATATCAAATTAAATTTCAATGGAGCTGTCAAGGAAAAACTTGTTCTAGGATAGGAGCTGGATTAGTAAGAAATCATAGGGGAGAAGCATCATGTTCTTTTGCAATAGATCTATGATTTTGTTCCAATGATATTAGTAGAGGCTGTGACCTTAATTGCTGTCCTTAAGTGAACAATTGCTGTTGAAGCCCTAAGTATATTGCAGGAAGCGATTTGTCCTTAATTTTCAAGGCCATGCAAAATGAAACTGCTAAAACTGGAAGGGGGTGAGTCTTGAGGAGAAAACATTTGATTTATATTACAAAACTAGCACGAGGAAATCGAATAAAGTGGCAGACTTAGTGGCTAATAAGAGTGTCAAACTTAGGGGAAAAACATGGCATTGTAGGGCATGGCTACAGAAAGGTTAGTATTAGAGTATCATAACCCTCCTTATAACTTAAATAGTTATAGGTACAATCATTTTGTGTAACTCATGAAATACAGGCTGATTTTCCCTTTAGCTTGTCAGTGATGGAACAAATAATCTCGACTGAAGGCAATTTATTGAGATGAACTCAATTTTGGGAATGATTTATGGCACATCGTGTAGCATTTAAGTTCAGGCTTTTTTATTGAAATCAGTTTGGGGCAGCAGATCATAGTGAGATGCAAAGGGAACAAGGGCAAAGGTTGCAGAGAATTTAATGCAGAAACATCAGAAAAAAATGTAAGGAGTTAGAGAGATAATTGGAAAATTTGAAGATGCAAGAATGGATAGAGGAAATAAAATTGAAGTGAATTTTTTAAAATTAAAAACAGTGCATGGAGCAAGTCCAAATCTTGATAAACAATGCTGTCAATATTGACCTGGAAGAGCATGTTTTTGACCCAAAATCAACAGTAACATAAAATAGAAAGCAATAAAAAAAATGCATGGAGGCAGAATACATATGTTGAAGCCTAAAGGTACCTGAAATGGGCACCTATAATATTATGAATAATAATTTTGTTGGTACCTATACGAAACTTAACTTCTCATTTTCCTTTTTGTCCATATTGTTGTTAAATAATCCATGGGTTTGTGTCAATCCAAGTTGATTATGATCTTCCCGGTTAGTTTGCATGGTCATCCTGCCAAGATATGTACCTCAACTAATACTTTTGTAGGGTGATGATGATGATGATGATGATGATGATATCAAAGGCAGCAGATCAGCAACAAGCAAGAGCAGAACAAGGGCAACTATAGGGCAGAGATAAAAACAAAATCAGATAGTGCAATTGTTTTCATGCTGGGCACACCTTTACCTTGGCTTTACCAGTGGTTTTTCCTGCCAGGCGTAGTATAAAAAATGGCAAAGACCTAAGTAAATTCTGCCAAAACAGACTGGCAGCACATGTTGGATGGCTTTGCCATTGGTTTTCTCATCCCAAAGTGTAACTTACACCCTCAATCTGCCCTTTTTTATGTTTTTGTTTGGTGTTTTGAGAGATAATGAAGGTAATATGCAGATGATAATTCTTAACAACAATGTGCAGAAATAAATAGATTTGCAGCAATGATAACAACTCAAAAATTTACAATTTTCGGAATTACAATGAGCAAAAAATTCGAGGTTTATATTCTGATCACAAAATAGATTTTTTCTCAATTACAAAGGTGACCCAGATCATCAAATGTCATAACATATCTAAATCCAACATACCCAGAAAAAGTTGGAGACTTTGACAAGTGTTGTGCTTGCAACCAGCTCCAACAAGCTCCAAAAAGTGGACGCCACAACCAGAAATCTAGGTGTTTGCTGCTGTGAATGATATACAAGGAATTCCTAACCCTAGGCGCTCTCAACACAGCAATAAACTGTCATAAACCTTAGGCGTCCAGCAATAAACAAGCCTCATGTTTCCCTAGGCAGGTGTGGCCAGCAATGGAGAAAGAATAGGGAAACCCGGGGATGTGTCCCCCCCCTAAAATGCCCCGTCCCGGGTACGGGGGGGGATGGTAGGGGACCGCCCCTCTTTTTTCAAAAAACACAATAAACGTCCTCGGGATGAGGGGACGCCGTTGACCAACTAGGGCCTGAGCCGTCCCCCAGGAGTCCCCCACGTCAATGCATGTTTTAAAAATAAAATATATATAAAATATATATATATATATATATATATCGGTTTTCAATTTTTTGGTTTATGAGTTGTTCGTTTAAATTATTTTCATATATCTTTCACAATATTTGGAACACTCACAAGATAAATATTTGATGCTCTATTAGAGATATACAAAAATAACAAAAAATTATTCCAAAAGTGTGTAAACTTGAATTTATTTGCTTGCTGTTCACTAACAGACAAAGACTTAGGATTTTGACATTTTTAAACAATTCTTCTTCACAATTGGAAATAGGCTGAATATTAAGGCAATTTGATGCCCAAAACTCCTTGAGTGCAGCAATTGTCCCCACATTTAACTGCTCAAATCCATATCAGACAATACACCAACATTGAATTTACTTCCAGTAGTCCACACTCCCAGCAAACTACAATAATTCTGCCTTCAGACGCCTCAGCTATTCGTTATTGTTCAATGCCAAGTAATCAATAACCTAGGTGAAACAATCTTCATTGTAATCACAAATGTTCTCCCAATTTGTGAGCTGGAAATAACCTTATGTAATTTGATATAAGTTTATAAATTTTAACTTGAGGTTGTATTATGATTCATGTATGTTAATTCTGAATTTTCAATGTGTATTGAGTATTGACAAAGAATGTTGAACACAAATGTTATATGTTAAGGTTCTATAATGTATATTATGTATGCTTTATCCATGTTTTCATATGAATATTTAAAATTTCCTTATATTTTATATAGCCGTCCCCTGCCGTCCCTAAATTTGGCCTCAAAAATTGGAAACTTGGGGACTCGTCCCGTCGTCCCCTGCCGTCCCCGTCCCGGAAACTTGGGGTAACCTTGAGAAAGAATGAACATCAAATAAACTTCCAAGACCTCCGATCTACCACTCCACAATCAGCAATGTCTGTTCGATACGGAAATGTAAATGAACAATGTAGTGCAGTTGTTATCCCTATGTGAAATCACCGAGTAATCCTCTAGATTATGTCTTCCAACAATGTGGAGAATGTTGCCTATAAGGGGTTTCGTCCTCTCAAACCAAGAAGAAGAGAACTAGTTCCTCAGCAAGAAGAAAACCAAATATCAAGTCCAAACACACCCAATAATGAGCTCCAAACTTCTTTTTATAAGCTTTTTAGGGCTTTCCAAAAACTCCTTTTTAAAAATCACTTTATTAATTTAATAAGCCTTTTAACTCCAAAAAGTGATTTAATTTATTTTAAAAATATTTATGGTGCTTAAAGTCACTTTTAAGTGTCCCATCATTTAAAACTTTCCATCCTCTTTCCAACAAGCTATAACATTGAGGTGCTCGATAGATGTATTTAATTAAAACGACAACTTTAGTGAAAATAATTAAATATAGATCAATATTACACCCAATTAGTAGAAATGGCTGAAAAACATCGGAATTGAAATGTGACTGCGTAGGAGTGATCCCGATGATAAATAGACTTGACTGGGTGACTTACTAAAAATAGACTCTCCCTCCAAGAATCTTGGAGCCCAACACAAAAGTCGGAAAAAAATCTGAAAGTGTCATATGACTCCTTAAAACCATTTGAGCTCACTAGTAACATCAAATTACCCCTTGAACATGTTAACACAAACCCATAAAGTTAGCGACAACTACACTGTTAGAGAATCTGAAAATGGGGACATTACAGTCCGCCCTTCCCAAAGATTGCTTGTCCTCAAGCAATGCCAATACAACCCTGCAATCATCAAAGTGATCCAAATTGAAACCAAGAATGATCCTAGGGTCCCAAGACAACCTAGGAGATTTATAGCACCATCTTCTCAAGGTATTGTCCTGCAAGGTACCAATACAAGAGACCTCTTGAAAACCTCCTGTAAGAAGAACAATCAGATATTGCGTAAACTCAGTCAACTCCTCAAAGAGTTGCTTTTTGAAAGAACCAAATTGAGGCACCATAAGAGCAAACCCTAAAAAGCTAACATCGGCTTTCTCATTACCAACAACTGCTGGATTGCAAACTAATGTGATTCCAGGGCTCCAAATTAATCTCAAAAAAGATCCACCATGTTGATGCCGCGCCACTCTGATCATAACTGACAATCCATCATGCCCATACTACACTTTCCTTTTTGGAAACCCAAAAATGTAATCATCATAAATTCCCAAATTGAAATACCTATAAGGGCTGAAACCTATACCATAAAACATCTTCCATTGAAGCATCCTAGTAAGGTCCATAGTTGCAATCCTTGCACCTAACATGATCCTGGGCAACTAGAAGAAATATTTGTTCAACCCAAAACCATACTCCTCGATATACCTCCTCAAGGTGTCATGCAAAGTCATAACTGCAGATGCAAACTCCTCCAATCTTTTTGCAAAAAGGAAAGCAATCCTTTGCAAGAGTTCAACAAATTCACCAACATAACACCATATGGATTTAACATGTCTCCGCTGTACTAATAATTTGATACAACCATGAAGACTAGCAAAAACACTTACTGTTCCAACTCCAAAGGTCACTAAATGATGAACCAAAGCATGCAGAAGTTTGCTGTCCTGAACCCACACCGAGAGTAAACTATCAAAGTTTACATCACAAACCTTCATAAGATGAACTCCTTGAGTTAGGAAGGTTTGAAGTAAACAATAATGTCTGCTGTTTAAAACTGAAATCAGTGGAGTACAATTTGATTTTAGTGCTCTACAAAAAAAAAAATAGCACCAATGAATTTCCAAAGTATAAGCACGCGTGAAAAACATTGTGTTGCACCAAAATGACTCAGAAGTGGCTGGGAAACTCCTCCAAGCAATCTTCAACTGAATTCTATTACTTCCTTGACAAAGAAGAAAGTGCCAACTCCCTTGAATGAGAGCAAACAAAAAAGTGAAGTGACTGACCTGCAACCCAAAAACAAGCTCAACATTGAAATTATGATCCATTCTTTGCCAAGTAACACTCCCAAGAGTAATATTCGTTCATTACTCCAATCCTTTCTTAAAATCTCTCTCCAGTCCATTTGTAGATAAGCAAATGGAATCACCAAATGGCTGGTAAAGAAAGGAACAACATCGTTAATTCAGAAATTTTCATCCTTGTACCTCCAAAGGTCCTCCCTTCCATTCCCAATTAACTTCATCAATCCTTGTTGAGGATCCCAAGCATGGGTACCCAACCAAGAATGATCTCCCACATGCCTAGAAAGGTGCACAACATAACTCCAAGTGCCATCCAAATCAACATGCACATCATGAAAATTTGTGAATTCTTTAGTAATCCCTTGTAGCCCATCCATGAAAGCACCAACAATTGAAATGCGAGGAGCAATTGTTGTCATCAAAACCATCCCCAAAGAAAGATTAGTATAATTTATAACATCATTCAATCCAAAGGATGGATTGTCAAACATGTAGATGTCATGTTTAAATCCTTCTTTCTCCAAAACTACGTAAGTTAACAGCTTTAAACTACCTTTCCTTGCTGCCGTTCTGAAATTTCCAGCAAGCTCTAGAACGTTGTTTGGAAACTTTTCAAAATCTGAAACGTGAAAGTCTCCATAAATAAATACATTCCATGAAGATACTGCATCTCCTAGTGTCATAACACTCCCTATGCAATCTTCATTTGTCTCTTCCTTTGCACATTTCATATTTGGTGGTCTCCCAGGAGGGTAACCAACCACAAGGCTTGACACTTCCTTGTGATATGTGCCCACTTCAACAAGTAGTGTGCTACAATCATCATATAGTAATTCATTCTTGCTGAAGTCTTCTTAAATTGGTGAGCAAATTGGCTCCAAAAAATCTGTTTGGAGCTCACCCATATCTTCCACTAGTTGCTTGGTCTCCATGTCCCTTACTGCTACCATTTGTCCCTTGTTCATGGCTGCAACAATTGTCTGAGTTCTAGTTTGGTAGAGTGAGTAATGAGCTAGGCTAAGGTCAAGGCAAAGCCTATCGACTTCTTTCTCCTTTTCTTGGTACGCATCCCAAGTCTCTTATGCAAAATTTATTGCCATATCTTTGTTATGGATCATGTTCAAGTAAACTGATTTAATCTCCTCCATTGTGCTCTTAATCATTTGTAAATCAGTAAGGGACACAACTTGTTCAAACTGGTTTTTTTTGTTTTGTTTTTAAAATGTAACTCTCCATTAGACTCTTAATGCCATCAAATTTAGATAAAGTGTAATGTCCCCATTTTGGGATTGCCCTAAATCTTGCCCTAGAATCACAAGTTTAATGTAGTTAGGGTTATAACTTACCAATTAAATGCTCTAAGCAAGATAAATTGTGGTTCCTACAATCATGTTAGATAATATTGGAAACATAATTCCTATGATCAAAACATATATCATAAATGCCTTGTCTATTTAAATCATGTAAAACACATAACTATTTCAAATCTGTATAAACCACACAATATCCATAAAGTATAGTGGGAGTTTAATCATAATAGGACTTGGATGAGAAACATGATAAGTCCGCCCCAAGCTATCCATACTAAGCCCAAGAGCGGATATACCATCCTTCTTGGCCCCAAGTAGCAGACACACAGTCATCCAACATGGGGTGGTCTACTTAGTGGATACACTTGTATCCGCTCTCCCTATCAATGCTGCCTTATCCACCCCTCTCATGATTGAAACTCCTTGAATCCATCCCAACAACCAATTCATGTAGAGATTGGGGAAAAGGCTACCATAGGAGGCCTGTAGATTCCTCTTTCTAAGCCCAAGGGCGGACACTCACCCCCCCCGACCCCAAGTGGCAGACACACAGTCATCCAACATGGAGTGGCGTACTTAAAAAGAAATCTAGTATCTGCTCACCCTACTGGTATTTCCCCTCATTCCTCCTCATGGTTGCTTGATGAGAATTACAAACACTAAATATATCTAGATTTATACAATAATAAATATATCATTACACACAATAATCATGATAGAGCATACCGCAATATCTATTAAAACATAAGATTGCTATATCACAGCAGCAGATGTAATAAGACCTCTCTATTACTGAAGTAGATAGTCAATTCGATGTTTGTTGTGTGTGAAGTTGAGCATAGGGTAAATGTGAGCTTCTTGGTGTGTGTACCTACTTCTAAGTGAAGTATAAGCAACAAAATCTGTCCATGTGACACAAGCTTTTTGCATTATATTGTAGACAACTATTAACCTTGAGATACCAATGTTGTGGCTTAGCTCTATAGGCACCATCTTAGTTGTAGACATATGGTTCGGTGAGTAGGATGTCAAAACCTCCAATGGTGCTATGTCACAATTGATAGCGTTGCACATGGGTTTGATGCCATATTAGAGGGACAACAATGTTGTACTTGTATATGCTTAATTGGTAGAGTCATCCAAGTGTATATGGATGAGGGCATGGTTTGGTTGCAAGACCTAGGCATTAAACAACATCTTGCGAGGTGATGTTCTTCTAGCCACCATTGCCGATCATGACATGGAGAGGTTATCCCTTGACCCAACACTTGGTATGGAATAAGCACTCGTGTTCTTTACCATTCTCTTAAATGACAGCTTTAGAGTTGAGTTTGGTAGCATTAGGATTATTTTCTTCCCCTTGCTTGCACCTGGAAGTGGTTAGTTCTAGTAGAGTCTCTACATGTGGCTTTAAGATTCACCATGGGTGTGCATATTGTGATGCTTGCACCACTTCTCCAGTTTCTTCCCCTTGCCATTGTCTTGTGTTGGAGGCTCTAGAACCTTTGATAGCACAAGTGGTTCCTTTTGTTGATATTTCTAGCATGATTTGTGTAGGTTGATTTTACACGATATCTTGACTTGTTCTTGTGCATAGGGCCAGGAAAGGAAGGGATATTCTGTTTTAGTTTGGTCTTCCCTTCTATATTGGAGGCATGGGGATAGCATTGCCTTAAAGTTTCATAGTTTTAGGATCTCTATTTGTGTGGATCTAAGAGTAAAGTCCATAGAAAGTCATGGTATTCGTTAGTATATTCTTGCACTAATTGATCATTCTCTTGTCTTAGCTGTTGGGATTTGATATACTTTTCCTTCTAGTATTTCAAGGGATAATATTCTTGTTTGATGGCTTTGATAAATGCTTATCCTATGTTGAGAGGATTGTAGTCTTGCGTGTGACATGTGCTAAAGATTTCCCACCAATGCGGAAGTGGTCTAAACATCTTTGTGATGAAGTCAAGCTTCTCCACGTTGGCGAACAAATTGATAGAACAATATGCTATGTGTTTTCAAACCTAATTGTCTGATGCCTTAGTGTTAATCTTGCCTTGGAACATTGGGAACTCGAGTTCCAATTGCACTTTGAAAGGACTTTGATGTTGAAATGACACCCTAGTGTTTTTTGCAGAGGTCCTATGTTGACAGACAAATATAGCCATGTATATTGAATTCATCTACGTTTAGTTAACCTTAGAATATAATTGTGATATTTACAGAGATAGTTTGTGCACATTGAGCATGCACATAAAGCATTGTACCTTGAGGATAGATAAAGATTTTGAAGTTAACATTAGGTTTAGGGTAACTTTTTTCTTAATGTAAAAACAGGTGGGTCATGGTCTTATACAAACATGCCTCAATACTTGCATGAGACAATTAGAGAATTGTGGAGAGCAAGTTTCAAAGTGAAGTCATATCTAATTGTACAAGCAGGAGGTAGCACTAGTGGTTTCAGTTGCCCCTCCACCTACCTTAGGCAAGGATAGCTTTCATGTATGTATTATTTTACTGTGGTAATGAATCTTGACATTGCAGTAGCGATGTATTTGTGTTTCTAGTTGCATTTTGTGTTGTTTGTACTTACATGGATATGGTTTAATGTTTGCTCATCAATAATATCATGTGGAAGGGTTTTTACAGAGATTGGGGTCTTTTGAATCCTCTGTGCACCTCCAATGAGACTGCTCTTTCAATGAGTGATATATCATCCTTTGAGGGTTGGCATACCGGTGTGTAGGTGATCTTCTAAGTGCTAGTTTAGATTTTCTATGCGCTACCTAAAAATTCTTAACACTTTAGTTCCATAGCCAGGACCTCATCTAGTTTTTCAGACGTGTATAGAAACTTTGTGCAAAGAGATTTTTGCCAGTTTTTTATGGTGCATGTGCAGTTTTATGTCATTGATGTGGAAATTAAAGATGGATTGGAGTTGTTTGGAAACTGCATGGAGTTTATGGTGCAATTTTTTGTTTTGTTTTGCTCTAGTTTGGTTTTCAACACAAGTTGGAATGCATGCACATGGTCTTATACAAACATGCCTCAATACTTGCATGAGACAATTAGAGAATTGCTGAGAGCAAGTTTCAAAGTGAAGTCATATCTAATTGTACAAGCAGGAGGTAGCACTAGTGGTTTCAGTTGCCCCTCCACCTACCTTAGGCAAGGATAGCTTTCATGTATGTATTATTTTACTGTGTAATGAATCTTGACATTGCAGTAGCGATGTATTTGTGTTTCTAGTTGTGTTTTGTGTTGTTTGTACTTACATGGATATGGTTCAATGTTTTCTCATCAATAATATCATGTGGAAGGGTTTTTACAGAGATTGGGGTCTTTTGAATCCTCTGTGCACCTCCAATGAGACTGCTCTTTCAGCGATTGATATATCATCCTTTGAGGGTTGGCATACCGGTGTGTAGGTGATCTTCTAAGTGCTAGTTTAGATTTTCTATGCGCTACCTAAAAATTCTTAGCACTTTAGTTCCATAGCCAGGACCTCATCTAGTTTTTCAGACGGGTATAGAAACTTTGTGTAAAGAGATTTTTGCCAGTTTTTTATGGTGCATGTGCAGTTTTATGTCATTGATGTGGAAATTAAAGATGGATTGGAGTTGTTTGGAAACTGCATGGAGTTTATGGTGCAATTTTTTGTTTTGTTTTGCTCTAGTTCGGTTTTCAACACAAGTTGGAATGCATGCAGGGTTTTTTTGTTTGTGCATGAAGATATTTCTGTTTGTATGGATCTTCAGAGGCTTGCATATCTGAGTTCACTTGGTACGAATGATATGTTCTAGTAGTTGATTATGTATTGATTTTTGATGAACTGAATGGGGTTCATGCATATTATTATTTGCTAGTTTTTATATTTTGTATGTGCATGGGGATATACAGATTTGGTGTAATTGGGAAATATAAAGTTTCAACATTAGAACTATTATTGAGAATCACTGGGTGCACAGTTTTACATGCGGGAGAGGATATGTGCCAAGGAAAGAATTGAAATAGTAGTACCTTCAGTATGACCACACCGACAATAATTTGTTACAAGTTTCTAGTAGCTACGGAAACTGTAGATTGTTAGTGTAACTGTATGACCCCTTGCCCTTGCTTTCTAGAGAATGGAGAATTCAATCACAGTAGTTCTGAGTGCAAGTGGCAGGTGCTTGACACTGCCACATATAAGCTCCACTCTTGAGCCAAGATTTATAAGATTTTTCAAATTTCAGTTTGAAAATTAAGGAGAGCAAGCTATGTCTAGACTCCTGCATAAGGGCAGTAGAGCATGAGAGAGAGCTGCAATCTCTGCTCTGAGAGGATAGTGATTGAGCACTGGTTTGTATGTTGAGATGTATGCACGATTATGACACTAGAGTTACATAGAGCACTTTTGGCTCAATATCCAGGTATTCCAAGGACTGAACACAGTATTGAGGTGGGATGATCTTGACATGTGGTTATAGTGCGTATACTAATTCATATATCTTTAGTCTAGTCAATAGTAGAGTAGTTGCATTCTTAGAGATAGTATGTGCACGTTGAGTATTCGCATAAAGCATTACCTTGAGGATAAAGACAGACTTTGAAGATAAGATTAGGGCTAGGGCAATTTATTGTGAAAATAGGAAGGTCATCTTCTTATATAAACATGTCCTCCATACTTATGCGAGATGATTAGAGAGTTCATGAGAGCAGGTTTCAGAGAGTAGTCATGCCCTCTAGGCAGGTGGTTCCAACTGCCACCTTGCCCACCTTGGGCAAGGGTGGCTTTTATGCATGTATTCTTTTATTGCAGTAATGAAGCTTCACATTGCAGTATAATGTTTCTCTGTCTCTGATTGCATTTTGAGATGTTTGTCCATACATGAATATTGTAACGACCCGATCCTTCGGTAAAACAAATTTTTTCAACATTTCACTTCAAACATATAAAAGTAACAAGTAACAAAGACATTACAATAAAATCCCTCCTTTCTTTATTGATAAATACATGCATGTTACAATATATTTCCACATGAATTCCATTTTCATTGCAAATATAAATCAAAGTACAAAAGTAAAACAATTACATACATAGCTCGTAAGCTTTTGCACAAGTAGTAGTAAGACGGTCTAGGTTCCTTTCCTTTCAAATCTTGGTGTATCCATCGCCTGCTGTGGAGGAGAAGCATCACTCGGGCGCTTTTCTGCCAACTACGGACTATTAATGCGGTCCCCCGCACATCTATCATTCGATAGATGGCCCTCCCTTCAAATGAAGATATTGGTAGAGTATCCGGCTGTGACAACCCAACTGAGCATAGTGTTGTGTCCTATTCACAACTAGAACCTTGCTATTTCACAATCTCATACTAGTACAAGGATCACAATGAACTGACAGTGTAGTCTCAACTATCTCACATCTAAGTGGATGTCGTACATTTCACTACTCTGGCCAAAGTATTCTCATTCAGTACTTCGAATGAAGGTCATCTATCATATACACTACTCAGGGCCGATTTGACTTAAGGCTATCTTACACTACGCATAGGTATTGCCCTTTACTTTTGGATAATCTTTTATCCCAGACTAACCTACAACATACTAATCTACTAAGTAATTACACAAGATAGGTATATCCTGTTTCAGATAACCTACCTTTAAAAAATCTACTTCAAATAGTTACACAAGATAGGTATATCCTGTTTCAGACAACCCACCTTCAAACAATCTACTTAGAAATGAAACAGTCTACAAGTGTCTTGTAACATAACCCCTAATCCGGAAATCTTTATCCTAGGAGTGCCTAGCTTGTCTCAGTTAATCTAATAACTTAAGCTTAAGACCATACTTGGTTCTACCTTCATTTCGGTCCTAATAGATATTAACTAATTTCTTGTATTCTCCATATACGGAGATCATCCAGAATAAGCAACATTCATACAAAAATGTATTTCAATTCATTCCTATTCTTTCTTTCACAATAATTTACTATACTTAAAATTCCCTCTTTAAGCAAGGTAAATAAACAATTTCCTTTCCCTTATAATTACGTTGCATTCAAGATACATCTTTCAGCCATTGCAAACTCATCAACACAAACAGAAAACATGATTCTTCTTCCACATAGTCAACAACTATGCCTATCTTTCAATCAATGCATAATGAAAAACACAAAGAACTCTTTTACTTTGATTGTTCAAAAACAGAGAATAAAGAAGATTTTCCCCATGCCTATTTTTCCAAGCTTTTCCTTCTAGAGATGCTCTTCCAGAATCCAACTGAAAATAGTTTTTTTGATGAAAAAAAACTGGACACAATCAAATCTAGAAGTCTTTGCACAATCAACAATTTACTGTATTTTCTAGAATCAGCAACTCAAAAAATACAACAATAGAATGTAATGATAAAGGGCGCTCAGGAATTTTCTAAACTCAGAATGCTCAAGTGTATTCCAGTTTGTTTTCAATGAAAGGCAGGGCGTCCTTTTATAAGCCCGAAGTGAAATGGATTCCACTAATGGAGGCATGTGAATGGACAGCAAAGTGCCCAGAACTAGTCAATATGATACATGGTAGGTTTTCAAGCCCCGAATCATCAGAAATGAGTGTGAATCGATCTCATTAGAGCCAACAATTCAAGACTTGTTCAACTTAAAACTTGAAATTGCCACTTACAGGAAAAACGTCCTTTGGCGCATAATAGAGAATGACTCATGTTTGCTGCAAATTTGTCAAGGTTAAGCTTGCAACAACACATTCCATCTGGTTGGCGTTTCCTCTTCTTGAGTGTTTGAAATTTTCCTCCATTTCTTCCTGCGTTTGAAGCTCTCGCCATTTCACGGGAAAAACTTTCTTAATATTTCGCTATTTTCAAATGTCCAGCTAATGTGTTCCAATGAAATATTTCCATCATATGAAGTTTGGCGTACTTTCCTCGAAAATGCGTTGCATTTTAAAGTGCTCAAATATTTCAAACAATATAAATCGATTTCCATAGTTTATTTCCCATTATGCAATAAATTGATTAATTCCAATGACTTTATAAAGTTAAGTCTTCATTTAACCAAATCGATTCTTTCTTCATTTTATTTACCATATCGATTTCACTTTATTTCAATATATATAAAGTATATCTATATATTTTATTATATTAATACATATATCATTATAGTTTTATTTTACTTAAATATTTATATATGTATATATATTTAAAATTTATAATTTAAATATACTTATATATACATATATATTTATTTCGGTAAAAACTATAATAATATATATATATATATATATACTTATTTAATTACATTTATACATATATACACATTTACATATTATTTGGTAAATACGTATATTGCCAGCCAGTCAACATACTTTATATTTCCACATTATCGAACGTATGCTTATATACATATGTATACTGCAGTATACCATATCGACACATCTGTATGGCAAGTCTATTAGCCACTTACGCCTGTATCGATATGTTTATACTTATAGATACGTATATATACTATACATGTTTATATATGCTTACTTCCGACGTTCACATCCAAACATGATACCACCATGATGATCATAATCTCACAATCAAGCACAAGGATAAACTTCACACACAGAAGCAGTCAAGACCTCTACTTGCAAGACATACAAGCTATGGATGACTTACCTTATACTCATACAAAACTGACTTGGTTTACTCAGTCTAAGGTGAGTGTGTGTATGCTCAGATAGTTCACTTTACCGGTTACCCGACCAAGCTCCTCTCCCAAGTGATACTTCCCCTCCCCTTGGAGAATGAATGTTTTCCTGCAACCACTAACACATACCTTTAGCAGCATCATATATACAAACATCTTCAGGTTAAAATAACATGATTCATTTACCTCCTATTCACATATATGCAATATTCCACCATGAATTACATCAATTGAGATAACATCAAATGAAACAACGTCAAATGAGATAACATACACATTGATAACAAGGTACAAGCATCTCCAGATTTCACATTACATTCATTTCTACCCTTTATATCACTAGTAAATAGTAACCTCACAATTTGGGATGTAACAAATATCACCTTGCCCACCTTGGGCAAGGGTGGCTTTTATGTATGTATTCTTTTATTGTGGTAATGAAGCTTCACATTGCAGTATATTGTTTCTATGTGTCAGATTGTGTTTTGTGATGTTTGTCCATACCTGAGTATGGTTCAATGGTTGCTCATCAATAATAGTATTGTGTGAAAGGGTTTTATTCTTCTACTGATATCAGTGTCTTTTGGATTCTTTGTGCACCTCAGGTGAGATGGCACCTTTGGGGGTTGATATCTTCTTTTGTGGGTTGGTGTCCTGGCATGTAGGCAATCTTCTAAGTGCTGCATGAAAAGGCCTAACTCCCTAGATGGATCATTTCACTATGAAACTAGCTAAAAAGTGCTTTACTTTGTTCCTCCAGAATGTCCTTGATGAGCTGTCTCTTGAGAGTTGATTGCCTTACTCTTGTGACAATGCTTGTCTGGGTGGTTTGAGATAGATGCAGGTTGCATTTTCTTCTTACACTGTTGTGCGCAAGGCTGTTAGGCATTCAATAGGACTTTCTCTGTTACTAGTGATCCCACTCTAGGCCCAGAATGGTGGCAGGGAATACAATCCAATAAACTAGCTGGTAATATTTTTTGTGTTCAAATGAACATGTAACTAAATACAATGTGATAGACGATCACACATTTATGACATGAAAGAGATAGTAGAATATAGCAGAATAATACATGGATGTACAATGAGCCAAAAGTCAGAGAGAAAATTCTTGTAATTTAGAGCCTAAGGGTGAGAAAGTCAAGCTGATTTGTCTAGTAGTAATATGATTATGGAATAGGAAATCCTACCAGAGGTCGAATACAAGTATATATACATCAGTATGAAGATCAACTAAAATCAAGGTTAGTTACAAAGTGGTTTAGAGACTAAGGGTGAGAAGACAAGGTAATTTGTTTAGCAGGAACATGACTGTAGAATAGGAAATCCTACTTTGAATACAAGTTAATGTTCTTTTTGGATTTCCTTGCAAGTGCTAGTGTTGTCAGTGCATTATGGCACCAGGGGAACCTATATTCTTATTTTTTGTAGAATTAGCATGTGGTAGGCCTAGGATGTGCTTGTATCAATTGCCCTGTGTGAGCTACAAGATCAAGAGTTTGAAGTAGAGCATGAAAAATAGGAACACAGAAAGATTTGAAGGTGAAAATGAGTGCATCTGTACTAGTGAAGGAAAGTCAAACCATTCATGTATTCAAGAGAAAGGAATAGGAGGATGAATTTTGTAACAGTGAAACTGAAGGAATTTCAAATCTGTTAGCAATTAAATAGCCTAGGGATTAGGTGGAAGATAAAGAAGAAAATTCAAAAGAAGCAACATAAGATGTTAAGATTCCAAATTTTTGAGCATTTTAGCATTCCCATCATCATGAGAGACAAAGATCTTGGAGATATGGCATGGAGCATCATAGAAACAACAGATTTGGGGATACTTGGAAGTAATGGAACACAATTATGCATATTGCAAATGCTTGGAATCAAAGAGGCAACAACTATATTATGCATATTTTAAGAGGAGCACCAATTATGGATGCACGCTCAACGAGATTAATGCAGGGGAAGTCTTGAACCTTTGAAGACCATTGTCTATGAAGTTTTCTACAAATGGTTAATTGCATCAATTTCTTAGAAAATTATATTATTTTCATTCTTCTCATGCTTGGATAGAATGGGCCTAATGGTTAAACATGTATATTGGATCTAATGGTTAAATTTTGGAATGTAAGTTGTAGATGGCAATTAGTAAGTATATTGTGTGGTCTACGGGTTTACCCTAACCCTAGGGTTATTAGATGAGAGACTATATATAGATGCATCTATCATTCTAAAGCTAAGTTACAGATCATGGTTTAGGTTTGCTGGTCCAGGTCATGTATTTGGTGAACATATTTTTTTGGGTTGGGTTCATTGGGTTTGTCCATACAAATAATATAAAAATCATAAATATGTACATATTTGCAACCTAAAATTAGGAATATTAGTGGCAAGATACATATTTCCCAATATTTTTGAGGTACAGGAGTATTTTTAAACTTTAAACAATATTGATAACATTAATATATATTATTATATTAATATAATAATAAAATTATAAATAAATTTAATATCAGTAGAAAAATTATGTAAATAAATTATTAATAATTTTTATAAAAAATAATTATCATACATAACTATTAATTTTTAATTAGTAATAGTAATATTAATAATTTATTTACGTAATTTTATTATTATTAATATAACAAATATATTAATTTTATAAATATTAATACAAGGAGGAACCCTCAGAAGTTCCATGTGCTCATATGACATGGAACTAGAAGAACATGATTAATTGATAATAACATGGCAACGATTTAACAAGCAGTTAACAATTGCATTTTCTTTATTTTTCTTATCTCTTCTCAAAAGTTCCAACAAAAGTTTATTAGCGCTCAAAAGATCTGTAACCACCTGGGCATGCAAATGCCAATATACAGAAAAATTTGTGCAGGACATGTCTTGCTTGGCTAATGATGGCAGGTTCTTTCAGCAGTTGACGAACCACCTATATGCAGACCACCGGTGTAGATCTAGTCAAAGTCAAAAAGTAATAAAAAAGCAAAAAAATAATTAGAAAAGGCATCCAAACTGCCATGGATTCACTGTGGGTTCCAGCTGGTTCTGCTGGATATGAAGTAGGATTGTCTAGGATGGACCCGCAGATGAAATTGTGGCTCTTGGACAACTCTGGCTGGATTGAACTGGATCTCGAATTGGGTACAGATCGTACCTGGATCTGGGGTTGCTGAGCACAGAACTGGTGACATAGTTCTAAAGATTCATGATTTTTTTTGTATTCAATGTGGGATCTTACAGTAGGTATAACTGGAGTGATTCCTTCCTTGAGGAGTTCTGTTTGGTGGAACCCTGCCTCAAGGGTATTCTTGTATGTTTCCTTATGTTGAAATTTAGGATACATTAGTTCTAACCACATCTCATGTGTTTTGTGATCTACTTTATATGTCTACATTTATTAACATTTTCTATTATAAGAGGTTTTGATTTTTTAACTGTTTATTTATATGTTGGGCAATTTTAGCATTTCACAATAATTAAATACCAATTTTTAGAATTTATCTGCATTGAGTTATTTGCTTCAAAGACATATTTTTCAATCATTAATGATTCACAAAAACCTATAGGATATAATCTCCATAAGCTTGAATGGTCCAATTGGCTCACATTGCACGAGGCAATGCACACAGAGGTGAAGTGGGTTTATCGAGATGAACTTCCACATAGCTTCATCATCATTGTCAGTACAGGCACTTGGTAACCGGGACATGTTAGATCAGAGGACATCTTTAGGAGTATGGTTTCATGATTCACATAGGATTATGTAGTCAATAAAATGTTATGGAAAAATCTGCTCTTAAGTTTTAGTTTAAGATGTATAACTGATTCATGAATGTTATGTGTGATATTCCACAGATACAATTGCATTGCATAGGAAGGGAGAATTGATACCCTTACTCTCGGCAGCTGGCTTGAATGTTACTTAATGGCAATATCAGCATAAAAATCAAGGAGTAAATACTGTTTAGAAGGCGATTTTCTCAGCAATTTGTTTTACTTTTGATTGAATTTACGTGCATCTCTACAATAGACTTCAAGAAGGATGGTACTTCAAATTAGCGCATGAAATACATATATGCCAATTTTATTCTACTTCCTTCAGATAATTTTCTAAACAGTTTTTGTGCAACATTGATCGATTTTGATCATAACTTGTTTAGCTAGATACTTTGGTAAATGAACCCAAGATATTTGTGCATTGTAAATTGAGAATGAAGGTGAGATGTTATATGAAACTTAAATGGGATTTCAGAAAGGCATTGTCATTTCAGCTTTTATCATTCTCAGATGTTTGAGTAGCCATTGATCATAGGCATTTAATTTGTAATTTGGTTGTGAAAAAGAAAGTTATATTGTTAACTATATTGGTCAAGATTTAAACGATATGGATTAATTAACCAATACAGGTTGGATCTTTGAAGGGGACAAAATGGAAAATTTGGTAAATTTTAATATGTATACGAAAGATGTAAAATGATAAACAAAATGTAACTATTATAATATGTTGCATGTTGCAGAAATTGTTGTGTTCACAAGTTTAGAGATGTCACTCAATTTAAACTCTCTGTATATCTTACATGAATTGACAGGGAAGGCTTCATATAGTCATTGAAGTGAGAAAACAATTCCAAGAAATCTAGAACATAACAGTGAGTGGACCTACATTTATGCTTTCTGCCATTTAATTACACAGGTCTTTGCTAGGAGCTAAACCTTAATCAATTTTTCTTGCCTGGTTATTGTAGAATTTTATTTTTGCAAGTGGATGGGCATGATTATATGTGTCTAACCTAGTGATTAACATCAAGGAGGGTAAAATTTTTATTAAATCAAGGAAACATTATAAAGCAAGGGCATTAAATGGCCCTATCAAGCTCCACCAAGCGATCCAATTGTTGAGAGAAATCTGGGGGTAATTGGCCCCAATCCACCAAATTCCAATCTTGAATATGATCCGATGCCCATTTAGCCAAGCAATCAGCCACCCCATTCCATTTTCGAGGAATATGAGTGAAAGTAATATACTCCAGAGAAGCACAGAGGGTGAGAATTTGTTGCACAATCAAAGTCAGTTGCCAGCTCACATCATCCAAACACTGTCTTTTCAGCAAGTTCACCACAACCTGTGAGTCAGACTCACAAATGATCCTTCGCCAACCCAGTTGATTGCTCCGCTCCACAGCCAATAAAATAGCCTGAGCCTCCATAAGATTATTAGTATGGAGGCCCTTATACACAGAAAAGATAAACTGGACCTTGCCATAGCTATCCCTGCCAACACCCCCAATCCCAGCATGCCCCGGGTTTCCCCGAGAAGAGCCATCAAATTGATTTTAAGGACACCATGAGGGGGAGGAGTCCATCTCCCCTCCCTATTCACCTTCGGGGTAGGATGTCTACATCTGTTACGCATGAGCTGACGCTGCGGAGGAGGAAGATGAAGACGATTACAACAATCAATGTCACGAGGATCCACCAGCACAGTCATATCACACTTAGCCGCAATGGTTTCTCCAAGAGAATGTAGAATTTTCCACCAGAGATGAGGGGCCCTCAGTAGCGAATCCTGAAAGATCCGCCTATTCCTTTCCAACCACAAGTTCCAAATAATAAAGGAGGGCCCAAGAGCCCAAGCACCCTGAAGAAAGGTGGTAGAAACAGGGGCCTTGCCCCATCGTTCCCCAAACTCCGCCAAAGAGGAAGCATGCCAGCAAGATGTATTCCACACCCCCCACCAGAAATGCCAAATCTCCCTAGCATAGGCACAATGAAAGAAGAGATGGGAGACACTCTCTTCACTACCATGACATAAAACACACATAGAGAGGCCATGAAAACCCCGCTTACATAAATTATCCCAAGTAAGACATCGGTTCTAAGCCACTAACCACATGAAAAAATTGCACTTGGGCCAAGATAGCTTGTGCCAAACTTGCTTCCACCAAGGGACCTCAGTGTCCCCAAACAATTGTCTACCCAATTTCTTATAACCAGCCGCCACAGAGTACTTTCCAA
Organism: Sequoiadendron giganteum; assembly: GCA_007115665.2. Lineage (NCBI taxonomy): Eukaryota > Viridiplantae > Streptophyta > Pinopsida > Cupressales > Cupressaceae > Sequoiadendron > Sequoiadendron giganteum. Next base: position 656,374,887 of record CM021104.1, read on the forward strand.
ACAAATCAGAGCCATCCCAGGCCAAGACATCCGGGCCACTCAGAGAGTTACAGGCACGGGAAGCCAAAAGCTCAAATAGCTCCCGCCTATCCCCTTCAGACCCTCCAGGCGGCCACTCAGAAGGGTGCTTCCAACGAAAACTAATAGCCAAGCCACCACGCTGTGCCACCTTATAATGCTCCATAGTATCCTAGCCGGCCGCAATAAAAACATCGCATAGGGACTGGAGGTGAGGACAAGAAGAGAGAATAGAAGGGTGACCATCCCAAGAATCCGCCCAAAAAAGAGCTTGTGACCCTGAATGACAAATCCAAAAAAGCGCACCCTTAATCAGCTGCTCCCCCACTTTCAAAGTATGCCAGATCATAGAAGCACTCCCTTCCAGAGCATAGCGAGAAACCTCAAAAGAGGTAACACCCTGAAGATATTTATGGTTGAGAATACGAGCCCATAACTGATGTTGATTGGTACACCATCGCCAATACAGCTTGGCAGCGAGAGCTTTCCCATTCAAAATGGCAGAGCGTAAACCAAGCCCACCCTCCTGCTTTGGTCTACACACAGAATCCCACTTAACAAGGCTCCACTTGGGGGACAACAAATTGCCGCTCCAAAGAAATTGGTGAGAAAGAGCATCAAATTCCTTAAGGAAATACATAGGAGCCGCTTGAACAAAGCACCTATAGGTGGGGAGGGCCTGGATAACAAACTTGAGAAGAGTCACCCTAGCAGCAGTAGACAGCCAGCGATGAGTCCAATGAGTAACCTTCCTCCGAAGCTTATCAAGCAACAACTGCCAGGAGGACCTAGGCTGATGGCCAACAGCAAGAGGAATGCCCAGGTAGACAAAGGGAAGAGACCCAATTTCAAAACGCAAAATAGCAACAATCCGTTGTTGGATGGCAAGAGGAGTATTAAAGAAGAATATGGACGACTTTTGCTCATTGACTTTCTGTCCCGAAGCCGCAAGATAGTCATCCAAAGCATTCCTGAAGGATTCAGCCTCCCTAATACGAGCCAATCCCATAAGAGAGGTGTCATCCACAAATTGAAGGTGGGAAAGCTTTGGCAAGTCCATCCCCCACTTCCACCCATGAATCAAACCATGAGAGACCTGAGATTTAAGAAGCCGACCAAGCCCCTCAGCCATAATAATAAACAAATAAGGTGAGAGTGGATCTCCCTGACGAAGGCCCCTAGTAGCCCCAAACAGCTCTGAAGGTTCCCCATTCACAATAACTGAAAAGGAGGAAGAGGTCACACAACTCAAAACCCAGCTCACCCATTCAGGGGAAAAACCAAAGGCCAAAAGAATCTTTTGAAGAAAACTCCATTTAACTCTGTCATAAGCTTTGGCCATATCCAACTTGATAAACATAGACCTATCCTGAGAGGTAGCCATGGAATGAATGGCTTCAGACGCAACCACCACCCCATCCAAAATTTGACGACCAGCCACAAAGCCGCCTTGCTCCTCCGAAATGATCACCGACAGGCAAGATTTGAGCCTCTCAGTAATCAACTTCGTAATAATCTTATACACCACATTACAGAGCGCAATAGGTCTAAAGAAATCAAGTCGGTCAGCCCCTTCCTTCTTAGGAATGAGAACAAGAAAGGTAGCATTCATTGCACAAAGCATCTACTTACTATGGAGAGACTCACAGACTACTTCCAACACATCAAGCTTCACAATATCCCAAAACTCTTGAAAAAACTCAACGGGGAAACCATCAGGACCAGGGGTTTTTCCCTTGTTCATCCCAAACACCACCTCTTCAACTTCTGACAAAGTCACAGGCCGAATAAGAGGAGCATTCAAACCATGGGAGATTAAAGAGGGAATGCAAGCCAGGACCCTATTCTTCGCCTCCTCCGCAAGGAGTGAGTCCTCTTTGAACAGATTAGAGTAGAACTGGCGAGCCTCTCCAGACAGAGCATGTTGTGAAGAAATTGAGAGACCCTCAGAATTAACAAGAGAAGGGATAAAACACTTATTTCGACGAGCTTGCACCGAATGATGGAAAAATGAAGTATTCCTGTCACTCTCTTGAAGCCAATCAATTCTAGCCTTTTGTTTCCAGAAGATCTCTTCGCGAAGCTCCCATTCCTCCACCAGTTTTAGGGCCTGAGCCTCAGCATGACCAAGGGCCTCCGAGAAACCCAAATCCCGGATCTGGTGGGTAATAACAGCAAGGCGGTCCTGCGCCTCTCTTTTCCTGGCCCGAAAATTACCAAAACACAACCTATTCCAACGTTTTAGGTGATACTTGACATAGTGCAGCTTCTTAACCAGGCAATACATGGCAGTACCATACGCAGGGGCGCCATCCTGCCACCACTTAGCAATAAGATCTCCCAAGGATGGGTCACGTAGCCACATAAGCTGAAATTTGAAAGGAGGATTCTTTGGACTTGGGAAGGCAGAAGTCGAAAGCTTTATTGGCCAATGATCAGAGCCACACCAGTTCAGAATCTCAGAAGAAATAACCAAGCTACCTCTAACCCAAGAGCAAGAGACAAGGAAACAATCAAGCCACTGGGAGATCGCTTCAGGCCCACTCCGTATATTATTCTAAGTGAAAGTTCCGTTAAAGGGTTTAACATCCACCAGAGCAAGAGAGTCCACATTAGCCCGAAATAGGTCTGAAGCAGGGCCAAGCCTAGGCAACCCTCCCCTTTTCTCCTCCAAGCTCAACACCGCATTGAAATCACCAGCTAAGATCCAGGGCAAAAAGGGTGCACAAGACCTAACATACCTGATATGGTCCCAAAGCTGGGTTTTACCCCGAATGTCAATCGAAGCATAAACATTACTGACTAAAATAGTCTCCCCAGATTCCAAAACAGAAGCCACCACAGAAATAGCAGACTGACTTGAGATCCACCAGCGAGGAATAACCTTTCGAGGGTCCCAGAAAAGAGCCAGACCCCCAGAGGTTCCCCTAGACCCAATACACTGGCATTGGCTTGTAAACCAAATATGAGGGGCTTGTTGAAGCATGAGATCTACCCGAAGCTTAGTTTCTTGGACACAAAAAATATCAGGAGAATGCACCATAATCAAATCTTGAATAGCCTTTTGACGGGGGGTGCTATTCAACCCCCTTGCATTCCATGAGAGAATAATCATAAGGAAGGTTGAGAGAAATGGGCCTCCAGGGTCTTAACAGACCCAGATTCCACCAACAAATCTCTAGTAAATTTAAGCTTGTCAGCATCCTTCTTACGACCAGCTTTCAAAGAATTATCAAAATGGCCCTTCTTGAGAGGGCGTTGCTGGATCCCCAAAGCAAGAGACGCGCCCCTACCTTTACCTAAGGAAAACACTGCCTTAGCTAAATCTGCTAAAACAATATCATCCTGCCCATCCGCAGAGGCCTCAGGAGGCTCAGAAATCCGCTGCTCTAAAACCGGAGAGATATGCTGAACAACAATTGCCTGCTCTAGCCCTGTATCCAGCCCACTAGCCATATCTGTGTCCCCAGAAGAAATCTCAATAGGGACCCCTTCCTCCGGAGACTGATTGTCCAGGGCCTCAAACCGATTAAAACCTTGGTCACTCTGCCTATCCTTATGGGCACGCTTCTGACCCCTCCCTTTGTTTCTTTGCTTAACAGGAATAAAGCCATCCTTATCCGGCCCCCTCTCAGCCACAGGCGCCTTGCCTTTATCCCCTTTATCCATCGAAGGCCCAAAAGGAGGCGAAGAGGAAGCCCCAGCCACTTTGGGTGCCCGAGGACACTGGCGCTGAAAGTGTCCGTACTTGTGACAAAAGTGGCAACGAAAAGGAAGGGACTCATAATCCAGAAATTGAATCCACGAGGCAGAGCCAATAGAAATCTCTAAAGAATCTGGCAGAGGGTTATTTAAATCAATTTCAATGCAGATGCGAGCATAAGAGAATACCTTTTTATCCAAAGTATTTTGGGCGATGGCAACTGGTTTCCCCAACAAGGCAGCAATCCGATGCAAAATATCCTCTCTCAAGAACTCCAAAGGCAGCCATGGAAGACGAACCCAAACAGGGACTTGTGTAGGAAGATCCTCTATCACATTAAACCCCACATGCTAGGGCTTAATGAACAAGCCCACATGATTGTAGAAATACGGTCCTCCCTCGAAAACGCGATTGCGATCCGAGATGCAAGAGAAATCAACCATAAAATAGCCATTCCCAGCCACCAACAACTTGAAATCACCCTCAACCTGCCAGGTGCGACGGATCCAGGACTCCAACGCCAAGAGGGGTACACGAATGCCCAAAAACTTACAAATCAGAACGTGTTGACTCCAATAAGCAATGTCCTCCTGAACCGATTCAGGAGAAATAACCAAAACAGGACGATCATGGCACCGCGGCAGGCATCCGTTCACTTTCTTGAGCTTGGAACTCTCTCCTACAAAAGACGAATCTGTCTTGTGTGCATGCATGGCTTTCAAAAACGGCTGAGACGGTTTTGGCCCAGCAAGCACCATGCTATTGGTAACCGCAGCCATACCCCACCCTCGGCACTAACCCCAACACCCACGCCCACACCGCTTCCACCACCCACCCCAACGCCCACACCCCACACCCCCTCCTTCCCACCGCAGCAGCTCCCCTCCACGCGAAGCACAAGAACCACAGGCCCCGACTTGTTACTGGCCGCGGGCAACCAAGGGCTGGTCACAGTCAGGGACTTGCGCCAGCAACTTCCATTCGCCAGCAGTCTCCGGTCAGGTAAGTTATTGAGCGCCTTTATCCTTTTCTCATTGCTGATCTTAACCTAGTGATTAAACTTAAACACATTCCCTCCATTAATTAAAATCAATTTGAAGAAAACATAAGAAATAAATTAAAATGTTTTGATTATATGAATGTCTATCCTAGTATTTAGATTTAAGCACAGGCTCTCCATTAATTAAAATCAAATTTAAAAAAATAGAAGAAAGAAATTAAATTTTATAAATGAAACGTTTCGATTATATGTTTCTAACCTAGTGTTGACTTAAACACAGCCGCCATAACTTAAAGTCAATTTGTAGAAAAAACAGAAGAAAAAAATTAAGTGTTTTGATTATGTGTGTCTAATCTAGTGCTTAGACTTAGATACAGTCCCTTCATTAATTAAAATCCGATGACGGAGCATGTGTATATTATTATATGTGTGACATTTGGTTGCTTGAAAATTGAGGTTTAAATGGCGGACCAATAGAAACTCAAAATTTTGTGGGTAATATGCAGTGAATGTTGGTTATGAGAATTATGCTTAATGAGTCCATGCAAAGGAAATTTGTGGAGGAGTTTGATATATCTGATGTATGTACGTTATTTTGGTACCTAGAACTGGTTTTCTTTTAACTTAATATAGAATATTACATCTTAGTATAATAAATATAGGGTAGATAATAGAATATAATAAATAATTGGTAGTATAAACATAAAATAAATATTAGTAATGTGGTCAAGTTTGGTCTGAGAAACCTAGGCTTTTTAAGTCAATGTAAATCAATGTAAACTTATCACGAGGTATTTTTCATGATAAACTTTGGATGGTTTAGTCTCTATGTATGCTTTGCCATTTTCAATACGGTATTAGAGTAATATCATCTCATACCAGTGGATATAGATGTTAGAAGAAAATATATTTGTGAAAAATAGAGAGAAATTAAATTTATTGATTTTGTAGACACCAAAGTGTTGTGGAAATGGAAGTGAAAAAACTCACAAATTTAAAATATTGCAGCATAAATTAGTTGCAAAGAAATACAAAAAATATTAAATGGAATATAGAACAATAGAAAAGACATTTACGTGGTAAAACCTTGACAATATGCCAAGGAAACATCTGGGCAAAGTATCTGTATTCTTATTGCTTAGAGAAATTGATTACAATTTTCACACAGTTGTTGCTCTTCAATTACAATTCATTACAACAATGGTTTTGCCTTCAAGGCAGCAAGATATATATGATATCTCCAACTTGTGTCAAACTTAGAAAAAACCAGCTTTGTTTTTATCCTTTTGTTTTTAAATCTTTATTTCCTTTATTTTTTCCAAAGATAATCTTCTGCTTTATTTCTAATTTTGTTGTCATTATCCAATAATCTCCACCTTGACAATAATTTACTTGATACTCGCCCATGCTCATTCATCACTTTTTTTGCAAGCCAAGAGAAGTCAAACACCACTTTAACTTCTCTAACTGTATTGGTTTTGTTAACATGTTTGCACAATTTTCTACTGTATGAACTTTCTCAAGAGCTAGTTTATCTACATCAACACCCTGTTTTACAAAATGGTATTTAATTGCAATATGTTTAGTCCTACTTTGATAAGTTGGATTTTTAGTTAGATGTATAACATTTTGACTATCATAAAATACAATCACCTTGTCCTGCAGTTTTCCAAACTCACCCAGAAGACCCTTCAACCAAATTGCCTCATTGCATGCATGGAAGGCAGTCATATACTCTGATTTAGTAGTGGATAAAACAGTTGTTTCGTGAAGCTTTGACATCCAACAAATAGGTCCTCTTGCAAGAGTAAATACATAACCTGATGTAGATCTCTTTTTATCCAAATCACCTGCAAAATCATAATCAACATAACCACAAACTAAACCACTACAACCATCAAAGGTGATACAATAATCACTTGTGCCTCTAAGATACTGAATCACCCATTTCACTATTGCCCAATGCTCTTTACGTTGATTTGCCATGTATTTACTGTCAACACCAACTACATGTGAAATATCTGGTCTTGTACATACCATCACATACATTAAACTTCCTATTGCATTAGCATATGGTACACGAGACACAATTTTTTTCTTCTTTATTACTAGGACATAAACTTGAAAGCAAAAAAATGAGAAGCTAAAGGGATATTTACTGGTTTCACATTCATCATACTGAATCTTATGGGGATTTTCTCCACATACTTATGTAGCAATAACCAAAGCTTCCCATGTTCCCTATCTCTATGTATTTCCATGCCCAAAATTTATTTTGTTGCTCCTAGATCCTTCGTATCAAAAGTCCTAGCCATTTGAGCCTTTAACCCATTGATCTCAGCTATGCTTTTGCTTGCTACAAGCATGTCGTCAACATATAATACCAAGATAATGAATAAACTATTTTTCAAACTTTTAAAGTAGACACAATGGTCATACTCATGCCTTGTAAAAGTTTGGCTCACCATGAAGGAACCAAACATCTTGTACCATTACTTTGGGAGACTGCTTTAGGCCATACAATGATTTTTTGAGTTCGCAAACAAATTTTTTATTGCGATCTTGAACAAAGCCTTTTGATTGTTCCATATATATCATTTCATCCAAATCTCCATGTAGAAACACTGTTTTAACATCTAATTACTCCAACTCAAGATCAAGTAAAGCAACAAGTGCTAAAACAACCCGAATATAAACTAGCTTAATAATCGGTGAACAAATTTCATGAAAATCAATACCTTCCTTTCGAGAACACCCTTTTGCTACCAACTTTATCACGAACACCCTTCTTCAATTTGAAGACTCATTTGCAACCAACAACTTTCCTATCCTTTGGAGGTTTTACTAGGCCCCATGTTCTATTGTTCTCTAAGGCATTAATTTATTCTTTCATTGCTATTTTCCATTTAGCATTTGTAGCACCATCTACTACTTCTCGATAACAATTAGGTTCCCCATCATTAGAAATCAAAGTGACAGATGAAACATAATCATCATACCTTTTAGGTGGATTTTTGACTTGTGTAGATCTGCTTAGATCTAGTTGTGGAATTTTCACATTTTCCTATAGATTTTCTACATCCTCATCTTCTTCTTTATAAGCTTCATTTTGCTCCTTGTTTTTCTATAGATGGACAAGTTTCCAATTGAATTTGTTGATGTTGAGGTACTTGTTCCCCTTTCAAATCAACTTCTACTATGCTTGATTTTACGAGAGGAGATTCATCAAATATTACATCTTTGCTAATAATGACTTTGTGGGTAGTAGGATCTTACAATCTGTATCCCTTAATTCCATCACCATAACCAACAAAGATATACATCTTAGATTTGGGGTCTAGTTTAGAACACCGATCTTTTGAAATAAGAGCATATGCATCACAACTGAAAATTTTAAGATTTGAATAATCACGAGAATGACCTGTCCATACCTTTTCAAGAATCTTACAATCTATTGCAATTGATGGTGACCAATTTACCAGATAACAAGCTATAGAGACTGCTTCTGTCCACAACTCTTGCTGCAACTTGGTATTACTAAGCATGCTCCTTGCTCTCTCCAGAAGAGCCCTATTCACACATTTAACAACACCATTTTGCTGAGGAGTGTAAATAGTGGGTTTATGCCTTTCAATCCTAACTTCCTTCAATATTTTTCAAATTCCAAAGATGTGAAATCACCCCCATTATTTGTTCTTAAAAACTTGATTGATTTGTCGGTTTTCTTTTCAACCAAAACTCTAAACTGCTTAAATATACTAAACACATCAAATTTTCTTTTAAGAATATAGACCCACACCTTTCTAGAGTAGTTATCTATAAATGTCACAAAATATGATGATCCTCCAAAAAAAACTATAGGGGATGGTCCCAAAACATCTGAATGAATATAATCTAGAGTACCCTTGTATGACTACCTGCTTTAAAATTTTGTCTAGATTGCTTCTCATAAACACAATGCTTGCAAAAATTTAAATTCAAAGATTTTAGATTTGGAAGTAACTTAAGGGTACCTTCAATCCTTTCTCGCTCATATGACTCAGTCGTTGATGCCATAAACGACTACATCCATTTTCTTCTTCAGATACCACTACTACTTCATTTATTACAACACTCCCTTCTAGCTTATAAAAGTTTTTAATATTTGTAGCCTTCATGACCACCAAAATACCTTTGGACACTTTCATTGATCCACGTTGACTTGTAAATTTATAACTTGCAAAATCTAAAACTCCCAAAGAAATTAAATTCATTTTGAGTATTGGTACATGTCTTACCTCTGTTAATGTCCTCACAATACCATCAAACATTTTAATCTTAATGCTCCCAATCCCAACAATCTTACAAAAAACATTATTTCCCATAAGAACAACACTGCCATTAATAGCTTGGTAAGAAGAAAACCAATTCTTATGTGGACACATGTTATTAGAAGCATCAAAATCTAATAACCATTCGTCATGATATTGTAAAGAATTACAAACAGATAAAACTTCATCAACCGTACCTGAACTTGTCTCAACTAGATTTGCTTCCTTTTTGGAGTCACCATTGTCTTCTTTTCTCTTCCAAAAATCTTTCTTGAGATGCCTTTATTTATTGTAGTACCAACATTTTCCCTTACCCTTTTTGTATTTTGACTTAGATCTGGATGTACCTCTCAAATCTTCCCCTTTTTATGTGGATCAACCCCTAAACACCATTTCTACTGATGTGGAAGTTTTTGTGTTAGATTTCCTTTGTACCTCTTCAAACAACAAAGCTACCACAATAGAATCAAATTCAAGGGTGTTAGTTGTGCTAAAGCTAATAGAAGTGACTAAGTGATTCTAGGATTCATGTAATGAATGCAATAACGTAACTGCCTTGTCTTCATCTTCAACTTTTACACCCATGCTAGCTAATTAAAATATAAGAGTTGTTATCATGGAATCTAGCAGCTCTTGATTCACGGATAACCCCCTATGAGACTTGTTTTTTTTTGTAGCTTCATGATGTTCAAGCACGTAAAACGAGGCAATTTTCAATCCACCTCGATGCACGGTCCAAACCTCCAAATAGTCCGTTTGAGGGTCTCCCCTAGTCCGTCTTTCAAAGAGCTTCGAAACGAGCATCTTCGTCAGTTTTCAACCTTCATAAGTTTGAAAATATTGTCAAACATGTCGGAGCGCTAATTTTCAACGCTCCTACATGTTGCCTTAGCCATTTTCAGTTCCAAGTGTTGGAGCACTGAAAATCAGCGCTCCTACACTTTTCCACTAACTTTAAAATGCACAAGCATTGATTTTCAACGCTAGTGCATTTTTCCTTGGTCGAGTCTTTGACCTGTACTAGCATTGATTTTTAGCACTTGAGAATTTTTCGCATTTTTTCCCCAACTTGATGCCGTCCTTAATGCGTTATTTCAGTTCACTTAATAACCTTTTAAAATTTTTTTAAAGTGATTTTAAGCTAATCACTCCTCATTTCATTTCATTTTTCCTCCTCATCGAGCTAGGTTTTCTCCAATCTCTTGCGACTCGCATTTGAGGATTTCTTTAAGCTTTGAGATAAGGTTTCAAGTTTTTACCGGGTATGTCGTTACTTCTTCTCCTTTGTCATTTTTATTATTTCCTCTTTCTATTAGATGTTAAAACCTTGTAGATTCTTTTTCACTATCGCAATTTGCGTTTCCTTTTTTCTAGGGTTGGATCTCTTTATGTTTCGAGTTCTCCTTCCATTAAGAAGATCGCACCTGCTTTTCTTTGTTTTCATTGTTACACGTCTTTCCAATGTGCCCTAGGTTTCATCTCTTCACCATCCTTAAATTTTTTTTTCCACAATCTTCCTCTGAGTTCCCATACTGTTGAATGCTAAAGCAGTGAAAATCTTCGTTTTAGCAGGTTGAAACCTCAATCTTTATATTTCTTTGTAAGATCATTTTACTCAATGTTCGAGTGGCATTTTTCACCGCTCGAACATCAACTCTCTCTTTGTTTGCTTGTTGGGGTAGTGAAATTAAGCACCATTCTACTTAGATATTTCCACCAACTCCACATGTAGGAGCAGTGAAAATCACCGCTCCTACACTTGGAGTGACTTTTCCTTTCAAATGCAATAACACTTAAAAAGCCTACACATGCATTTTTGTTAAGTCATTGAAAATATGTCAAGGCATTGATTTTCAGTGCCTTGACACATTTTAAAATATTAAATGCAGAACATGTAAGGGCATTGAATTTCAACGCCCTTACATATAAAACTATCTTTCTAAGTGTAGGAGCGTTGATTTCAATGCTCCTACACATTTGGAAGTTTTTCATCCCAACACTTCCAAATCACTCCATTTTCATTGCAAACACCGTTTCTTCACTATCACTCCGCTTTTCATGCCAAATTGCTCATTTCACACTTGCTCCACGTTGCTCACTTGCTCACTTGCTTCATGCTTCCTCAATGTTGCAATTTCGCCTAATGTATGTTGATTCATCATCTTTGCAGTTTTTCTCCAAATTTCGTCAAGTGACCCTGAAAGTGATATCCTTTGATCTTGCTTCTTCTAGATGACAACAAAGAAACCTCCATCATCTTCTAAGAAAGAGGACAAGATGAAATATAAATACCAAGGTGTCTTTCCGCCTATAGTGGTGATCTCAAAGGTGGACGAAATAAAGGACACCGAGGTTGGTCATCAAGACCTTGTAGACTTTCAAAAAAAACCCTTGGAAGATAGGTTGAGAGCCATTGCCCACAACAATTTGCATCTGGTGTCCACATTCTCGACATCTGCTCATCACACAAAGTTTGTTCTCCAGGTTGCATCCCACTACATCCCAGAGAGAAAAAGTGTAATAGATTCCTTTGGACAAGTGATGATGAGGCTAGACCCTAAATTCTTTGACATTTTTTTCAGAGTCCCACACATGGAAATATACACTGATTTGAATGCAACAAGCACAAGAGGTTTATGATGCAAAACCCACCAAAGCTACAAATTTCATTAATAGCCAATGGTTGAAGACACCTAGGCCTACTATCTCAAGGTGGCCAAAGGGGCTTCCTAGGAGCGATTTCAAAGAAGATGTCAGGGACATGATTACTCTCTCGAGAAGGGTTAACGTATTGGCTGAATCATCTTATTTTTAGGAGTGGATTTATGAATACATTCAGATTATAAGAAGACAAAAAGTTCATATTGATTGGGGAACACAAATCAGTGACAAAATACATGAACAACTGATAAATGTGCCTAGGACTTTGAATTTCTATATGATTTCTTATTTGGTGTATGTTGTAGCCATGATGAGGCAATTCCCAGGGTTATCTACAAAGGGAAACTGACACTCGATGCCTATGTACAAGTATTTCTATCAGTTGGATTTGAGGGAAAGTCTTCATCATTTCAGGAGGGTTACTGATTCCTTCTTTGCACCTCTCCTTTTTTAGTTTTGAACAACCTCTCGAAAAGAAGAGAGTATCTGATGAGGCCTACAAAGTGGTTAGTAAGGTCGGGTGTATATTCTTGCAATTTCCAACTTTCACTTACATGAGGGTAGGTTGCTACATTGGGTGTCCTTACATGCTACCCACGTATCCCTCAGATAAGTGGATACTAATGGGGCTATGAAGACAACTTATCTTAGTTCACAAGGAATGAATGAGAATTCACAAACCAAGATTCAAATTTTCACTAATGATTGGTAGATATACCATTCGAAGTGTACAAAAGGCCAAATCAGTCTATGCAAAATGCAAGTCATGACAATAAGGACATACAAACACAGATTTGAATTTGATTACTGGAATGTGAATAGGAAATTAAAGAAGGATCACAACCACAAGTACCACTGCAAAGGCATATGGGTTGAATGCAAAGATGAAGAGGACATCTGCAAAATGGATTATTGCAGGTTAACTATAGAGTAGATTGGGGATCTTGGTGTTGCTGACCTACAAGAGGGTTTCAAAGACCCCGGTGACATCATGAATGCTGCCTATGATGAAAATGAAATTTCTAAGAGACCTTTGCCCTCAATTAGATGGTCTAAAAAGGAAAGTATATCCATTAGGGAAAGGCTTGCCCCCATATTTTCCAACACAATAGAATGGTTGCACAAATATGGTTTCCGGATGAAAGCTTTCATAACAGAATCAGAAGGAGAGGTACTTGGAGTAGAAGCTAGCCAACAACAAGAACTCTACAGAAAAGAAACACACACGACTACTCCCTCTTCTTCTTGTAAAGGTCCTAAAATCAAGTTTACTGTTGGCATAAGGGATACACAGGCAGTTGAAGAAGAAGAGGCCACAAAATCTAAATCAAGTCACTTAAAGGGAAAGAACCAGTTTTTGAAGAACTAGAGTCTGAAGGTGAAGGAAATGAAAGCGAGGAATCGATTTCTGAAGAATATTCTGAGGAATGAGAGTCTACTGAAGAAGAGGATTCTCCAGAAGAGCAAGATTCCGAAGAAGATGAGGGTGAACAAGAAGGTGATAAAGAGGAACTTAGGCATGATGAAGAACAAACTCTGTCTCCACATGAGAATGTTGTTGAAGAATTTCCCCAAACGTCATCACCCATTACTTCAAATTTTCCTTACACACCTCCCAATATTAACACCTCTCCACCTCCTCCCACATCTACGATACATGCAGTAGACGTTTCTCATCCGCATGCAACATCAACAATGCTTGCCACTCCCCCTATAGTTTGAAATATTCAAGCTGTTGATATTTTGTTAAGCTCTCCATCATCCATTCCAAGTTTGTCATCTCCTTGTTATGACATCACTTTCGAATTTAAATTCAACATGTTTATGAATGAATCTTTACAAGGTCAAATTGGTGTACAATCTACTAGTGCAGTCATTACAACCACTACCCCATTTGTCACCATATCAGTCATTTCTATAAAAGTGACTATGACACAAGAGTTGACAGTCAACCAAGAAGCATATACTTCCTCTCTTTCCCCTTGGTTGGTATCTCAAGTATTGAAGCGAAAGAAATAAATGATCTCTCCGGAAGAGCTTGATCTTGAAGAGATCCCCTCGAAAAGCCAAGGGGAAGAAAAAGGCCAAAGTACATTCAATGCTTCATATTGAAAAATTTGGTCAAAAGTTTGTAGATATTGGTCTACCGCCACGGGAAGAAGGTGATGTTTCCATGGAGGACTACATGGTCAGAAGAATCCAGCTTGGAAAAGTGACAAACGAAAGTGCCAAGGTAGATGCATAAGTGGTCCTAGATGCATTGGCAGGAAGGCTCGACAAGATGGAGCAGGCCTGAGATGTGTACAAAGAGAGGGCCGAGCGTTATGAAGCCGTTTTGAGAAAATTAGCAGGCTCTTCAGGAAATACACAATCTATGACTATGATAAGCATTGAGGAACCAACACTACTGAAGATAGAGAAGTTTTCCTCTAAGGGTAAAGCATTGTATGATTTTATTGATGAAATGATAGAACATGGTTCACAGGTTATCATTGCTATAGATGAAAAGGATACTCAGATAGCTAAGTTGAAATCAGAGCTGGATAAGGAAGAAAGCGTACTTTCTCGAGAGAAAAAAGAAATGGATAAACACCTCCCATTTTGGTCACAAATGAAAGAGGCAAAGCTAAGTAAATTGGTGGAAGTTGGGGTAATTCCCGACAAAGAGAAATATGTGGAGGTAAAAGAGATGTTCAAACACCACATTCAAGTGATCAAGTCTCTTATTGAAGACATCCACCAAGTACAAGAAGATTTCAAAGGACATCAGGTTATCCTAGAAGAAGAAATTAAAGAGTTGTTGGGTAATCTCCTTGATAAAGATCATATTTTCCTCCCGACTGGTGAACTTTCGAAGATCTACAAGGAAGCCATCTTGAAGGAAGTAGAGGATGCCAAATTTTCAAAGGCATCAATGCATGCAATATGTGACTTATGACTTTCTCTGGATAATATAAAAACACATCTTGATAGATGTAAAAAGCTTCATTGATCTGCCAGAAGATCAATCACCAAAGTTCACACCATTGTGGATTAAACTGTTGGTCCAGATGAGGTATTCGTCCTAGAGACAAAGAAGAAATACAAAGAATTCCATGCCCAATGCAAGGAATCATAAAGGCTTCTTTTATTCTCTAGTGTTAGTTTTTTCTTTCATTTCCGCATTTCGTAAATAGTTTTCGACATCTTAAATGTCTTTTGAGCAAATGTAATTGCATGTAAAATCTAGGATGTTTACCCAAAAAGATGAACAACATTTTTTACTAAGTCAAAGTTTGGTGAGATTTTCCTAAATTAGCTCACCTACTTTCCTAATTTTGCTCAACTAATTTCCTAGATTTAATCTTCCCTCTCTTTTATAAATTAGAGGGATTTCTATTGTAATTGGGATCTTTAATCTTTTGCAATGAAGTGCTGCCCTTTTTGAGAAGCAAATACATGAAACTTTGTGTTCATCTTTGTGTATCTATTTTGATCAATAAAGAAGAAAGTTGCATACCAAACTTTGTGTTGGATCAATCATCTTTTGGATTTGATTAAGATTGATAGCGATTAGTGTGTGAGATCTACAGGGCTTTGAATAAATCTATGTAAACTTTATGTTGCACTCTTTATTCAGATTTGTTTTTATGTTTGGATAACTATTGGTGGATTATCTACAAGACTTTGGGCTTGTAATTGTTCATGGAATTGTTGTATCTAAGAAGACTTTCTGCTTCTAATACGATAATCGTTACATCTCTCAAGGATCCATTGGTGAAAAGCTATGAAATGACTTTGTGCCTTCGTGAGATTTTCTTTCTTATGTTATTCCATTAGTGAAAATCTATGGAATGACTTTGTGCCTTCGTGAGATTTTATTTATTATGTTATTGTTTATTATTACCATACCTAGTATCTCTAAGCTTTGCTTTGACAAGATAGAGATATTGGAATTACTGCTTTGTTTTTAGTTTCAAGTTGTATCAAATCAAAACTATCAACCGTGAAGCATTGCAAAACATATTCTCTAAAAAAAGAGAGGAGTATGAATGTGACACACCCCCATATCGTAATTGTAGTGTACATGTTTGTGAATATTTAATTAGTTTTAGTTAGCTTCTGTAAGTAGTAAGAATGGCGCCTCCGCTTTCTGAGAGGAGAGATTACATCTCACACAGTTGTGGTTGAAATCAAGGTTGTGTAATCTATTGAAAAGAGGATTACATAATTTTTACCTAATAGTTTTTTGGTGACTCTGCTGGGGAATGACAGACGCACTTAAAGCCTCATGCTTTGATTGAAGTAATAAGTTATCCAGTATCTTATTGTACTCTTGTATATTGTTATTTTTGATCTCTATCTTGTTCAGATCTACATTCTGGTGGATCAAAGGTATACACGAGGACTGAGGGATCAAGGAGTAGCAAATCCACTTTTCAAAGACTTGTTGCAACATAATTCTCCACCTACTCCTCCGTGAGTAAGATCTTCGTTGCAGCGAACCACAAGCTACCCTCCACGAAGAATAAGATCTCTTATGAGTGAATCTTTCGTCTTCTACAGAGTCCCAATGCAGATACCTGTTTTTCAACCTACCATGATTGCACCACCTACAGGGCCTTGGGGAAATGCTTTTTCTCCCCTCCATTTAGCCACACTTATTCATGAACTTCCACGTGTTTCGAGAAAGAATCTTTCAAAGTTTCTAGGTGGAAAACAACATCTTGATGGACATATCTCTTCCTTGTACATTGTTTGTGGAGTTCTTGGCATAGAGCAAGAAGACGTTTCGGTAAGATTGTTCATCGAATCTCTCCAAGGGGTCGCTCCCGAATGGTTCTACACTCTTCCAAATGCTTCGGTCACCAATTGGGCCACTCTTCACACCAAGTTTGAAGAAATATTCAAACCTACTGAAGATGCACACACTTTGTTGGTGCAACTCACAACCATGCGGAAAGAGGTGCATGAACCCATGCACGCATTCGTGGCTAAGTTCAACATGTTGGTGATGCGGTATACCAAACAATGAAAGATTGACGAATCATAATTTGAAGCAATTTTCATCAACACCCAACTCCCCAAAGTAAGTTTCTTCTTACCTAGGGAAAATCTTTCCAACGTTGAAGCAACTCAATAATTAGCTACCAGTCATGAAGACAATATGATCCTTGCTGGAGAAATAAGGCTGAACACCAACACCAACAAAAGGGTGCAAGCATTAGGATCTTCAAAATCTAATGGCAATAAACCTAATGCTAGTTCCAACTTTGCCAATCCCATGGTCCTAAGGCAAAAAATGAAATCTTAGCTTTGAAAAAGAAAGTTTCTAACAACAACAATACCTACAAGGATGTCCCAAGGAGGACTTTTCCTAGCTATGTTGGCAACAGGAACCAAAATTGCCTTCCAACACCACAAGGGAGACTTGCACTTGAAGCTCCACCTACCAATATTCTCGTGCGATATTATGAGGATGAATAAGATAAATATGCATAACTAAATTATCTTGTGGAAGAAAGTGCCGATCTCTTTCAAGACGAAGAAATGGAATCAGCTGACGACTCCAACATTGGCTACTTACAAATGGCGGATGAAACTAATGAGGAGGACCTAGTGACAAACACATGTTTTTACGCAACAACAACAAAATAAGCTTGATCAAGCTCAAGATGCTGCTCCACTAGCAAAGGAAAAGCTGCCAGTTACTATTGCCAAAAGAGGATCTCCTCTCCCTTGGCAACCAAAGAAGGCAACAAACCCACAAATAAGTGCTCCCTGTCCCCTTTTGTTAGTTCCTACGATTCCTAAAGCCAATTTCCTAGTTCCGAAGACCAATGTGCCTTTTATTAAACCAATTAGTGAAGTTACCTCATCTACTTTACAAAAATATTTCTAGGCTTTCGACATTATTGACCATGCCAAGAAAACCAAGGTCCAAATGTCCGAGGCTGAATACCTTAAAGCCAATCTCGACTAATTTGATAGGCTCGTAAAATTTGTGAAGGATAAAGGAATTACCCCAAATCAAGATTCATCTCTTGATATTCTTGTTTCTCCAAAGCCCCAAACGCCACAAAATAACCTTATTTCTACACTTCCAGTTACATCTAGGCGTATCTATCCATTCTTTATTTCTTTGCTTGTCAATGGCTTTAAATTAAGCAATTACGTCATAGATTTTGGCACATTAGACAATGTGATGCTAGCCAAGGTAGCTATTGCCTTAGGTTTGAATCTAACTAAAAAATTTAGTCGTTGTTTCTCCATGGAGAAAAAAAAAGTACCTTTGATCGGCCAGATCAAAGATGCACAGTATGCATTTGCTGCGTACCCAGAAAAGAAAATAAAGATGACGATTTTAGTAGCTAACATACCAACATCTTACAAAATCCTTCTTGGACACAATTTTTGTAAGGATGTTGCAGGTGAACTAAACATGGACATGTCTGAAGCCAGGATACCTATGAAAGGTGTTATGAAAAAGTTGATTCCTGAGAGGGAGTCTAAATTTTCAATTACTCAATCTGATGATCCAAGATCTCAAATTCTATTTGTCTTTAGGCGTTCAAACATATTATCTACAAACAAAAGAGGTTGGGGAATCTTAAATGAGAGATGAGTTGGAGAGTGCTGAATCTTTTTTGATAACAAATGAGTCATCGTCAAATGATTCATCAACATTAGATCATGAAGCTTCATCAAATGATGAGGCTATGTATTTTGACATTGTCATCCTTGGTGATCCAAATGACGTTTGGTTACTAGAGTTTGATGGAAGTTGTTCTTCCATTGGTTCTAGAGCGGGAATGGTTTTTATTTCTCCTAAAGGAATTTTTTTCCTTCTCTTTCAAATTACAGTTTGACAACACTAATAACATTGATGAATATGAAGCATTGTTGTTAGGAATGAAAGTTTCACACAAGAAGGGAATTAAAAATATTCATGCACAAGGTGATGTTGAGCTAATAGTATTTTAGGTAAGGAACTTTTATCAGACAAAAAATGACAAGCTTAGGCATTATCACAATATTGTTTGGGATTGCATTGAAGAATTTAAGGCTTTTGATATATTTGTAGTTTTAAGGGAATATAATGACATGGCTGATTCTTTAGCAGTCTCAACCACGCTCTTGATACCTCATAAATAATTTCAAGGTTCCACCTATACCATCGAGTTGGTTTTCTACCCGAGTGTTCCTAATAATTCAGAGAACTTGAAGATTTTCAATGATGATCACCAAATTGTTGCCTTTTTGGAAAAGGCAATTTTTTTTAATGAATTGCACTTTTAAGGAAGTGATTCTCCACCTCGAGAATCTATGTCTAATATGGATCTAGTTACGGGTGAAGAATTCTTGCAGCTCAAAGGGAATAAAATTCCCAAAGGGTTGGTATCTCTAGAGAAACTTTTTGATAAGCATGATCGCTACGTCAAGAAGCAACTCTCAGACTTTGATTTGTCTAACAAGGTTGAACATATCAACTTAGGAACTAAAGTAGATCCGAAGATGATAAACATTGGTAAATGTTGCATGATCGAAGAAAGGAAGTAGTTTGCTAAGTTATTACAAGCATATATGGATGTCTTGGCATATTCATATCAAGATCTGAAATCCTTTAGGCCAAAGGAGGTGCAACATGACATTCCCCTTAAGGTTGGAGCATTGCCTTATAAACAAAAGAAAAGGCAATACAACCCAAAGATTCATGGAACAATCCTTGCAGAAATTAAAAAAATGCTGAACGCCCAAATAATATTCCCTATTCATCATTCAACATGGATAGCAAATATTGTTCTTGTTCGTAAGAAAAATGGTGAGATCTATATTTGTGTAGACTTCAGAAATCTTAACTAGCTATCACTCAAGGATAATTATCCTCTTTCAGTGATGGACCAAGTTCTACAAAACATGACCAGATCCGAAATTCTCTCCATGCTAGATGGTTTCTCTGGTTACAACCAGATTGAACTTAATTCAAGTGATCAATACAAGAAAATTTTCACAATGCCATGGGGTACCTTTGCATATCACAAAATACCTTTTGGCTCGATCAATGTTGATACCACATTCCAACGAGCTATGGACTTGGATTTTCATGATGTGATGGGTAAGTTTATCATGGTGTACCTTGATGATCTTATGGTTTTTTCTAAAAGATGTCATGAACACTTTTACCACCTAAGGAAAATCTTGGAGAGATGCCGATACGATGTTATTTCTTTGAACCCCCAAAAGTTAATTTTTTGGTTACTGAAGGCAAACTTCTTGGTCATGTGGTGTCCATAGAGGGAATAAATATTGACTCAGAAAGAGTCAACAGTATCAAGTCACTTACTCTTCCATCAATCAAGAAGGCTGTCCATTCCTTCTTTGGCAAGGTAAACTTCCTGCGAAGATTCCTTCTAGACTTTGCAGAAAAGACTCGTCATATTGTTAATATGATGAAAGGTAATACTAATTTTCATTGGACGACAGAGGGGAAATTTGCGTTCGATGATATCGAGGAGGCAATTTCCCATGTACCAGTGTTAGTTTTCCCTAACTACACCAAATAATTCATCATGTATAGTTATGCTTCTGAGCATACACTTTCGACAATTCTGGTGCAAGAAAAAATTGAAGGTTTTGAATCTCCAATTGCATTTATGAGCTGCCCTCTAAAGAATTATGAATTGAAATATTCCCAAATGGAAAAAAATGCTTTCGCTGTGGTCAAAGTTGTTAAACATTTTTGGTTCTATATTCTAAATAGTCATGTCAAAGTTCTAGTCCCAGATTCAACTGTTAAGTCCATCTTAACACAACAGGAGTTTGGAACGAAAATAGGTAATTGGATTGCCAAGATTCAAGAATATGACATGGAAATAAAACCTACCAAGTTGATACGTGGGAGAGGACTGTGTCAGCTCATCGTTGAAAATAATCCTGAGGAAGAATTTTTAGAAATCGAAGAGTCAGATCCAAGTGAACTTCCAATGGTGTTGTTCGTCAGTACAATTGATGAGTGGTATTCCAACATTTCCTATTTTCTCAGTTATGGGGAATGCCCTGATCATATGACTCCAAAGGAGAAAAGGATCATCAAACTAAAGTCAACAAACTTTTCCCTATGGGACAATGGTTTGTACAAACGTGTGATGGATGGAACTTTTTTGCGATGTGTTGATCAAGAACACCATGGAAGATTGCTAAAGTCATATCATGACTTAGCATGTGGAGGAAAATTTACAACACCGGTCACTGCTGACAATATCTTGAGAGTGAAGTACTACTGGTCCACACTCTTTCAAGATGCATACTCTTGGGTGCATAAGTGCGAACTATGTCAATAGTTCATAGGCAAGCCAAAGTTGGCAGCTTTGCCTTTAAAATCCGTTATTATTGAAGAGCCCTTCCAACAGTGGGGAATTGATTTCATCTGTGTAATAAATCGACCATCAAGTGTGGGACATACCTAGATGTCCTAACTGCAATTGGCTATTTCACCAAGTGGGTGGAAGCAATTCCAACCAAGCATGCTACTTCTGAAGTGGTATGTAGTTTCTTAAAAGAAAATATCATTTTCAGGTTCGGTGTGCTGAACAAAATCATTGCTGACAATGCTTCTTCCTTCTCATCAAGTGAGATCACTGAGCTCTATTTTGAACATGGCATAACTTTGTCACACTCTTTTGACTATTACCCACAAGGTAATGGTTAGGCCGAATCAAGCAACAAGAGCTTGGTGACTATCATCCGTAAATTGGTGGACAAGAATCAACGTTTGTGGCACAAAGATTTGTATGAAGCTTTGTGGGAAGATAGAATAACTCCAAAGCGAGCGATTGGTATGTCTCCTTTCAACCTCCTGTACTGGTTGAATGCGGAAATTTCCATAACGTTGGAACTTCCATCCCTCCAATTGGCTAAGGCCATTGAGGACGAGACTTTTGATAACTCTGTCGATAAACGTATGATGTATCTCTCTGAATTTGAAGAGAATCGAGTTTAGGTGGCTAACTACATCACAAAGCATCAAGATCTGGTCAAGAAGCTTTTTGACAAGAAGGCCAAGTCTCAATATTTTCAAATTGGCAAGCTTGTTCTCATATGGGACAAGTGAAGAGAACCAAAGGGTATGCATGGGAAGTTTGATTCACTGTGGACAAGACCTTTCAAAGTTCATCAGTTGCATGGTGAGAATAGTTTCTTGTTGGCATAAGAAGATGAAACACCATTTTCCCTCCCTCACAGTGGGCAACATCTCAAACACTTTACACAATAAGGTGATAGGCATTCAAATGTAAATATTTTTATTTTTAGTCCTTGCGTCTTTTTGTTTTTGAGTCTTTGTGTTGTCGTCACCTAACTCTATGCCCAATGATGGATAAAGGCACTTGAATTCTTGAGCTCTTCTCCATTCAGTCATTTCTTAGAATGACTATAGGAAGATCCCCAACTGGAGCCAACTGTTATGATGGAATCTAGCAACGCTTGATTCACAGATAACCCCCATATGAAACTTGTCCGTTTCGTAGCTTCGTGATGTTTAAGCACACAAAATGAGGTGATTTTCAATCCACATTTATGCATGGTCCAAACCTCCAAATAGTCCATTTGAAGGTCTCCCCTCGTCCGTCTTCCGAAGAGCTTCAAAATGAGCATCTTCGTCAGCTTTCAACCTTCATAAGTTTGAAAATATTGTCAAACATGTCGAAGCACTGATTTTCAATGCTCCTACATGTTGCCTTAGTCATTTTCAACTCCAAGTGTTGGAGCACTAAAAATCAATGCTCCTACACTTTTCCACTAACTTTAAAATGCACCAGCATTGATTTTTAGCACTAGTGCATTTTTCCTTGGTCGAGTCTTTGAGATGTACTAGCACTTGGGCATTTTTCACGTTTTTTCCCCCAACTTGACGTCGTCATTAATGCGTTACTTCAGTTCACTTAATGACCTTTTCACATTTTTTTTAAGTGATTTGAAACTAATCACTCATTTCATTTTTTTTTTCCTCCTCCTCATCGAGCTAGGTTTTCTCCAATCTCCCGTGACTCGCATTTGAGGATTTCTTTAAGCTTTGAGATAGGGTTTTGAGTTTTTACCAAGTATGTCGTTACTTCTTCTCCTTCGTCGTTTTTATTCTTTCCTCTTTCTATTAGCTGTTAAAACTTTGTAGATTCTTTTTCACTGGCGCATTTGCGTTTCCTTTTGTTTAGGGTTGGATCTCTTTATGTTTCGAGTTCTCCTTCCATTAAGAAGATCACACCTGTTTTTCTTTGTTTTCATTTTACACGTCTTTCCAATCTACCGTAAGTTTCGTCTCTTCACCATCCTTAAACATTTTTTTCCATAATCTTCCTCTGAGTTCCCATACTGTTGAATGCTAAAGTGGTGAAAATCTTCATTTTAGTAGGTTGAAACCTCAACCTTTGTATTTCTTTGTAAGATCATTTTACTCAATGCTCGAGCGACATTTTTCACCACTCGAACATCGAGTCTCTCTTTGTTTGCTTGTGTGGGTAGTGAAATTAAGCGCCATTCCACTTAGAGATTTCCACCAACTCCACATGTAGGATTGGTGAAAATCACCACTCCTACACTTGGAGTGACTTTTCCTATCAAATGCAATAGCGCTTAAAAATCTCGCTCATGCATTTTGTTTAAGTCATTGAAAATATGTCAAGGTGCTGATTTTCAGCGCCTTGACACATTTGACAATATTACATGCAAAACATGTAAGGGCGCTGATTTTTAGCACCCTTACATATAAAACTATCTTTCTAAGTGTATGAGCGTTGATTTTCAACGCTCCTACACATTTGCTAGTTTTTCATCCTAACACTTCCAAATCACAACATTTTCGCTCCAAACATCATTTCTTTGCTATCACTCCACTTTCCATGCCAAATTGATTGTTTTGCACTTTCTCCACATTTCTCACTTTCTTCATGCTTCCCAATGCTGCATTTTCACCTAATGTAGATTCACCATATTTGTAGTTTTTCTCCCGATTTTGTCAAGTGATCCCAAAAGCAATATCCTTTGATCCTGATTCTTCTAGATGATGAAAAAGAAGCCTCCATCGTCTTATAAGAAAGAGGCCAAGATGAAATATAAATACCATGGTGTCTTTCCGCCTATAGTGGTGATCTCAAAGGTGGATGAAATAAAGGACATCGAGGTTGGTCATCAGGACCTTGTAGACTTTGTTAAAAGAACTGAACAAAAACCCTTGGAAGATAGATTGAGAGCCATTGTCCACAACAATTTGCATATAGTGTCCACATTCTCAACATCTTCTCATCACACAAAGTTCATTCTCTAGGTTGCATCCCACTACATCCGAGAGAGTAGAAGTGTAATAGATTCCTCTAGACAAGTGATGATGAGGCTAGACCTTGAATTCTTTGACATTGTTTTCAGAGTTCCACACATGGAAAAATACACTGAAATTTCAATGCAACAAGCGTAGGAGGTTTATGGTGCAAATCCCACCAAAGCTAAAAATTTGATTAATAGCCAATGGTTGAAGACACCTATGCCTACTATCTCAAGGTGGCTAAAGGGGCTTCCTAGGAGCGACTTCAAAGAAGATGTCAGGGACATGATTAATCTCCTGAGCAAGGCTAAAGGATTGCTTGGATCATCTCATTTTTAGGAGTGGATGTATGAATACATTCAGATCATAAGAAGAAAAAAAGCTCATATTGATTGGGGAACACAAATCAATGACAAAATTCATGAACAACTGATAAATGTTCCTACCACTTTGAAGTTCTATATATGACTTCTTATTTGGTGTATGCTGTAGTCATGATGAGGCAATTCCCAGGGTTATCTACAAAGGGAAACTGACACTCGGTACTTGTGTACAAGTATTTATATTAGTTAGAGCTGAGGGGAAGTCTTTATCATTTTAGGAGGGTTACCGATGCATTCTTTGTACCTCTCGTTTTCAGTTTTGACCCAACTCTTGAAAAGAAGTGACTATCTGATGAGGCCTACAAAATGGTGAGTAAGGTCGGGTGTATATTCTTGCAATTTCCAACTTTCACTTACATGAGGGTAGGTTGCTACACTGGGTGTCCTTACATGCTGCCCACGTATCCCTCAGATAAGTGGATACTCATGGATCTATGCAGACAACTTATCCTAGTTCACAAGGAATGAATGAGAATTCACAAACCAAGATTCAAATTTTCACTAATGATTGGTAGATATACCATTCGAAGTGTACAAAAGGCCAAATCAGTCTATGCAAAAATGGAAGTCATGACAATAAGGACATACAAACACAGATTTGAATTTGATTACTGGAATGTGAATAGGAAATTAAAGAAGGATCACAACCACATGTACCGCTTCAAATACATATGGGCTGAAGAGGACATCCACAAAATGGATTATTGCAGGTTAACCGTAGAGTAGATCAAGGATCTTGGTGCTGCTGACCAACCAGAGGGTTTCAAAGACCCTGGCGACATCATGAACACTGCCTATGATGAAAATGAAATTTATAAGGGAAATTTTCCCCCGATTCAATGGTCTAAAAAGGAAAGTATATCCATTAGGGAAAGGCTTTCCCCTATATTTTCCAACACAACAAAATGGTTGCACAAACATGGTTTCCAGATGAAATCTTTTAGGATAGAATCACAAGTAGAGGTACCTAGAGAAGAAGCTAGCCAACAATAGGGACTCCACACAAAAGACAAGCACACAACTACTCCCTCCTCTTCCCGTAAATGTCCTAAAATCAAGTTTACTGTTGGAAAAAGGGATACACGAGAATTTGAAGAAGAAGAGGCCACATAATTTGAATCAACTTAGTCAAAAGGGAAAGGATCAGTTTCTGAAGAACAAGAGTCTGGAGGTGAAGGAAATGAAACCGAGGAATCGGTTTCTAAAGAAGATTCTGAGGAAGGAGAGTCTGCTGAAGAAGAGGATTCTCCAAAAGAGCAAGATTTTGAAGAAGATGAGGGTGAACAGGAAGGTGATAAAGAGGAAATCAGACATGAAAAAGAAAAAACTCTGTCTCCACATGAGAATGTTGTTGAAGACTTTCCCCAAACGTTATCGCCCATTAATTCAAATTTTCCTTACACACCTCCCAATCCTAATAGTCCTCCACCTCCTCTTCCTACATCACCTCCTCCCACATCTACCATACATGCAGTGGATGTTTCTCATCCCCATGCAACATCAACAGTTCTTGCCACTCCCCCTATAGTTTCAAATATTCAAGCTGTTGATATTTTGTCAAGCTCTCCATCATCCATTCCCAGTTTGTCATCTCCTTCTTATGACATCACTTCCGAATTTGAATTCAATATGTTTAAGAATTAATCTTTGAAAGGTCAACTTGGTGTATAATCTACTAGATCATTCATGATAAACACTACCACAATTTTCACCATACTAGTCATTTCTAAAAGAAGCGACAGTGGCACAAGAGTTGACGGTCAACCAAGAAGCATATACTTCCTCTCTTCCCCCTTGGTTGGTATCTCAAGTATCAAAATGAAAGAAACAAATGATCTCTCTAGAAGATCTTGATCTTGAAGACATAGCCCCCCAAAAAGCCAAGGGGAAGAAAAAGGACAAAGTACATTCAAGGCTTCATATTGACAAAGCTGGTCAAAATTTTGTAGAGGTTGGTCTACCCCATGAGAAGAAGGTGGTGTTGCCATGGAGGACTACACAGTCACAAGAATCCAACTCAAAAAAGTGACAAATGAAAGTTACAAGGAAAATGCACAAGTGGTCCTAGATGCATTGGCAAAAAGGCTTGACAAGATGGAGCAAGCCGAAGATGTGTACAAAGAGAAGGCCGAATGTTATGAAGTTGTTTTGAGAAAATTAGCAGTCTCTTTAGGAAATACATAATCTATGGCTATGATAAGAATTGAGGAACCAACAATACTGAAGGTAGAGAATTTTTCCTCTAAGGGTAAGGTGTTGTATGATTTCATTGATGAAATGTTAGAACATGGTTCATAGGTTATGACTGCTGCAGATGAAAAGGCTACTCAGATAGCTAAGTTGAAATCAGAGCTGGATAAGGAAGAAAGCATACTTTCTCGAGGGCAAAAAGAAATGGACAAACACCTCTCATTTTGGTCACAAATGAAAGAGGCCAAGCTAAGTAAATTGGTGGAAGTTGGGGTAATTTTCGATAAAGAGAAATATGTGGAGGTAAAAGAGATGTTCAAACACCACATTCAAGTGATCAAATCTCTTATTGAAGACATCCACCAAGTACAAGAAGATGTCGAAGGACATCGGGTTATCCTAGAAGAAGAAATTAAGGAGTTGCCAGGTAATATTCTTGACAAAGATCATATTTTCCTCATGGCAGGTGAACTTTCCAAGATCTACAAGGAAGCCATCCTGAAGCAAGTAGAGGATGCCAACTTTTTAAGGGCATTAATGCATGCAATATGTGACTTACAACTTTCTCTGGATAATATCAAAATACATCTTGATAGATACAAAAAGCTTCACTCATCTTCCAAAAGATCAATCACCAGAGTTCACACCATTGTGGATTACACTATTGGTCCAAATGAGGCATTCTTCCTAGAGACAAAGAAGAAATATGAAGACTTCCATGCCCAATGCAACGAATCATAAAGACTTCTTTTCTTCTCCAGTGTTAGATAGTTTTTGCTTTCATTTATGCATTTTTTAAATAGTTTTCGACATCTTAAATGTCTTTTGAGCAAATTTAATTGCATGTAAAATCTGAGAAGTTTTCCCAAAAATATGGACAACATTTTTGACTATGTCAAAGTTAGGTGAGATTTTCCTAAATTATCTCACCTAGTTATTTAATTTTGCTTAGCTAATTTCCTAGATTTACTCTTCCCTCTCTTATATAAATAGGATGGATTTCTATTGTAATTGGGATATTTAATAGGGTGATACCACAATACTGGTTTACAATTTTTGGGCAAACTGGACACTGAATTGATTTTTTAAAACTAAATCTTCACTTTCGAGCTCCTATAGCGGCTAAACCGTGAGGAATTTGAAGTTGATGCAAACTAGTGATTTGTGAAGTTTTGTCTATAGATTCTAAATATATTTTTTTTTCAAATTTTTTGGAATTAGATTGCACTTTTTTTCATCTCCTTCGAAAACTAGTTTTTATCAGTAAACAAAATTTTTAAGGAGTGATGCTCACCGTATACAACATAGCTTTTTTTGTATGAAGGATAAAATTATATTTTTTTTGAATTTAGATTTGTAACTACGATATATAACCAGTTCATTTGGTTTCATAGTGTTTTATTCATTTTTTTTTCGTTAATCAAGTTTTGAAGTCAAACCAATTACAATTCAGACATAGGCAGACTGTATACAACATAATTTTTTTTGTATGTATCGAAATTCAATTTTTTTTAATGGCTCAAGGACATCAATACCCAGCCTAAACATATTTTTCAAAATTTTATTTTGATAATCTACTATTTTTCCACATGTGCAGAACAAAGAGCTTGATTTTCAATGAAAAACCTACATTCACAACAAATACAAAATAAATATAATAATCAAATTAAATTTAATTAAAATTATACTTTTTTGGAAGCTTATAATAAGGAATACATACTTAAAAAAAATAAATTTTAGATGAACTCATTTGATCCCCCAAAAGGTAAATCAAAAGTTGTTTTTTATCAACATTTTGATAGTTGTAAAAGAGACTTCGTTATAGGTATGGTTTAAAACTAGCGGGGTTCTATCTAAAGGGGATTGGTCTAAGGTGGTTTGATCAAACCCTCTTCAATTGGAATCCTTTAAATAAAACTTTTCAAGGCTTAAATAATTATATTTTCTAAAAATATATGATTTCAACAAAAATCAGGATCTCCCAGAAAGTGTAAACCACTATTGCAACGAAGTGCTGCCCCTTTTGAGAAGAAAATACATGAAACTTCGTGTTCATCTTTGTGTATCTATTTTGATCAATAAAGAAGAAAGTTGCATAGCAGAATTTGTGTTGGATCAATTGTCTTTTGGATTTGATTAAGATTGGCAATGATTAGTGTGTGAGATCTAAAGGGCTTTGAATAAATCTTTGGAAACTTTGTGTTGCACTCTTTAGTCGAATTTGTGTTTATGTTTAGGTAACTATTGGTAGATTATCTACAAGAATTTGTGCTTATAATTGTCATGTTGTTCATGGAATTGTTGTATCTAAGAAGACTCTGTGCTTCTAATATGACAATTGTTACATCTCTCAAGGATCTGTCGGTGAAAGGCTACAAAATGACTTTGTGCCTTCGTGAGATTTTCTTTCTTATGTTATTCCATCAGTGAAAAGCTACAAAATGACTTTGTGCCTTTGTGAGCTTTTATTTATTATGTTATTGTTTATTATTACCATACCTGGTATCTCTAAGCTTTGCTTTGACAAGAAAGAGATATTGGAATTACTGCTTTGTTTTTAGTTTAAAGTTGTATCGAATCAGAACTATCAACCGTGAAGCATTGTAAAACATACTCTCTGAAAAAAGAGAGAAGTATGAATGTGACACACCCCCATCTTGTAATTCTAGTGTATATTTTTGTCAATATTTAATTAGTTTTAGTTAGCTTCTATAAGCAATAAGAAGGGAGCCTCCCCTTTTTGAGAGGAAAGATTACATCTCACACAGTTGTGGTTGAAATCAAGGTTGTGTAATCTATTGAAAAGAGGATTACATAATTTTCACCCAACAAGAGTATTGAAAATATTCAAATGATCAACAATTTTTATACCTTCTTTCATTCACAAACTATACCGTTGCCTCTTCAAGTAGATCCGATTTGTCAAGAACTTTGTCATATAAAGACTCCATTTTACTCCATAAGCTTGCTATTGTTTCCTCTTCAACAATATTGAAAAGAACATCATCTGCTAAACACAACCAAATTGTGCTAAGATATTGTGCACAAGATCCTCCTAATCTTCATCAGTCATAGGTGGAAGAAATCATTGCAAATAGGGAAGACAAGGAGTATATGAAACTTGAGAGAGACCTAAGAGGAAGAAAGTATAAGAGGAAAATTACAAGATACATAGGGAGAAGGAAATCAAAGGGATTATAAAAGGATTTTAAAAAATTAAGAATAAAAAATCGAACTGATCAAGCACCAAGTGAGATAGTTAGGGAAATATTTTTAAGTTCAAGAAGAAACCATCTCCATCTTCAACACCCAAGTGTAATTAATATGTTCAACATTTTGGATCTTGTATCTCTAATAAACTTAATAGTTAGGTGCATCTATTTCTTGAAAAATGTGGTGTAATTAAATGCACAACCATATTAGGCATTCAATACCTCGTTATCTATAGCC
Organism: Sequoiadendron giganteum; assembly: GCA_007115665.2. Lineage (NCBI taxonomy): Eukaryota > Viridiplantae > Streptophyta > Pinopsida > Cupressales > Cupressaceae > Sequoiadendron > Sequoiadendron giganteum. Next base: position 656,404,894 of record CM021104.1, read on the forward strand.
TTGGGAATTTTAACAACACCTACACATGTACCTCCAAGTGTAGGCATTGGCCTTCCTATCCAATCCACCATAACCACGAGGGAGGAAGAACCCATTCCATTTCCAAGGTCCATGGAAAAAATGAGAGATATTTGATAGCCCTAGTTTGTCAAGGATGTAAAGTTTTGATTTGTGTTGAAACCTTACACAAATTATTCAAACCTTACATATAGGCTATTTTTTTAGATCGAATAATATATCTTAGTTGAATGAAGAATTATTTTTAAACTGAAAACTAATTGTAAATGCTTTGACATGGAAAAATGTAACATCATAACTAAAATTAATTTTTAACAATGTATAATTTTATTTTCAATTTTTACGTATCCTTATAAGTTAGCTAGTCATTTATAGGTAATATAGATATCAAAATAGAAATTAATTTTCTTATGTACAACACAATATTAATATAGAAAAAAAAATCTAAAATAGGCATACATATTTGCATTAACAGTGACATGTCTTGTAGCCCAAGTAAAGTCATGGAAGACTACCTATGTCAAGCACTTGACATGCCTCTAAAAATATATAGGAATTATCCAATTCCCATTCATAAATTCACAAAGTTTTATTTTGTGGGTAGTAATGAACATGGAGCGAAAATTCCTAGTGTTGTTGCTAAATTAATAAACACAACTAGATGCATTATATTTATTGTTGATTAATCTAGAATGACTCAAGCGTTATCATTGTAACAAAATCATACTATCTATATACAAAAGTATCTAAGATTTTAGATCTCTTGCTATATGCATGCTATATTAATACAAGAACAAATGCATGCTGTAAAATTGAGGCAAGTACAAATGGGATATGAATGATATAATTTCAAGTAACCAATCATATGTATGCAATAATTATAAATATATACTAGCATGCATAGAAATATTGTAAACACACAATTGCACATATGTGAAAATGGGGTCAAGATAAAATGTAAGAACACCTTTGAATAATAGATAAATATAACCACTCATAAATGAAATCCCCACATCTAGAGCAAGGAAAAAAATACTTCATGGATATTTCATGCAAATATGCTCATGTGAAAAATAATAACTCCTACAAATAATGGATATATGCAATTGTACAACTGCAAGTGTTGAATACAAGACAAATCCTCACTCTTATAAATTGTTAAACTAGGCAAATAATACAAATGTATTGAAACTGTCAAGCCAACTAAATAAGGAAAAAATAAGCAATAATATTGTTACTTGTAAGAATGACCATGAGAAGAGATTAAGAAGCAACAACACAATAAATTCACAACAATTGCAAAACTGAAAATTCCTCATCCATGGCCACAACAATTGTAAAAAAAGAAAGGTGTGTGAGAGAGTGAGAGTGTAAAAAAAAGGTTCTGGGTCAAAGCCTAAATGGTATAAAAACGAATATTAAATATTCCCTAACCTTCAATTTTTTAATTATGAACTTATTAGTTTTATTTATATAATTCAATTTAACTTTAATTGAAATTATAATCCATAAGGGAGTATACTTTTAACTATAATTATAACGCTTAAGGGAGGGTCACTTTACATTTAAATATGTGGAAGAGTGATGTGGGATGAGTGGCTATGCACATACCAAAAGGAGTTGTATTATTTTAGTGAGCGTAACACACAACTATTGGGACCCTTCCTAAATAGGTTTCAGTCAATTATTTAAATTGATAACCATTCACATATGAGTCATTCTACATATATTATTAATGACAAAAAACCAAAAAAATAGCTATAAGTAGTTAACTCATTTATGTAGGTATGCTAAATTATTTGTAGAAATTTGATATACCATTTAAGGGCTTGATGTGGTTAAATTTATTGCATGACAGTTGGGCTCTCGTCCCTAATTCCATGATTTTTAAAAATAATTATATCTACTTCCACCTCAACAAGAAATTTTCAAAGTAACAAATATAATTTATTATGCTTAATAGTTCTAGAATGTTGAATACAATATTTTTATTGCATAAATATAAAAATATACCATATACTTCAATGCTTTTATTAATAAAGAGATTGCTTTTTCTCCAATACATTCAAAAATCATTTTGATTTTTATTGCATTTGGTTGATTATAAGCATATATATATAAAAGTTGAAGGGTTTGATTTTTCCTTTAAATGTCTAATAGTCTTCCTTACGCTCCTTTTCAAGTTTTATTTTTGAGGAGAAACAACATATTGCTAATTAATTATTATAATAATGGAGGGACATATGAATAGAAATGAACTTGAGAGATAGTAAATAATTTAGTTGTAAACAATGTTGTAGAATTTGTAGTGTGTTGTTCTACCCTTTTTTTGGTGATTAAAATTCTATACTTTGTTGTCAATAGAGTTGTCTCATTGCTTGAGAACTCTCTCAATGGGAGATTATTAGGATTGAGGTTAAATATTGATTCTTTTTGGATTTGGGTGAAAATAAAATTGAGCCATTGTGGTCTTTTTGAGATCATGTTCATGAAGAAAGGGTTCTTCCTAATCTCCTTCTTGTACTATGGAGATTGTGTTTGAATCTATTAGATGGCTCACGATTTATGGGAAAGTTTGGGATTTTCCTTAAGAAGTGGGATCCAAGCTTTGATTTTGAGGAGTGCATCAACAAATTTCTTATGTGTGTGAAACTTCTAACCCTACCCTTGGAATATTAGAAGTAGGAGGTCCTGAATATATAATTGTTTTGATTGGCTAGCTTATTGCTTTTGATCAAGTTATCATTCCTTGGAAATAGTTATTGTTTACCAAAATTTGTATCTTTATGGACATGGACAAGGTGCTTCTCTCTTCTATTACCTTATCTTCCAAATTGGGGGTTTGGGTGCAACATATATTTTACAAGGGCTCATTAGTCATGTATCAAATTTTCAATATGGCCAACAACTCCTCCATGGGTTGTTTGGTCAAAAAATAATTGGAAAAAACTTAGAAAGGTTACATGGAACTTACTTACCATTAACATGAGATGGTGTCTCTTTTGGATATTGGTTTTGTGAGGGTTGACTTGTATGCGAGTTTTAGAATTGATGGTAGTGACTATAATCCCATCAAGGATAAATGTGAGAAACTTCTACATGATAGTTTTTAACCCCCATCCACTTCAAAGAGGGATCAAGGGCACTTGAAGAAGGATGCGAGCCATCTCTCCTAGGTTTCTTTTGTGGTGCTTCCAATTCTTATTTTGGGAGTCCAACTAGGATGAGAATTAGCCACATAGCTCTTGCATAACTCCCTTCTTGCTTCTCTTTGGAAGTTTCTATATGTTCCTTTCTCTTTTTTCAAATTTGTCATATGTTCCTTGCCAAATTGTTGTTATTTTTATTCTTTGAGCTAAATGTTTCATATTGTTCCTCATTATTGTTTGAATTCATCCAATATTCTCTTCTCAGTCTTTATATTTTGGTTCATAAGTCCGATCAAAAGAGTTTACCTTTATTGAAGTTGTCAATAATGGAGGGACAAAGGCAGATGGCAATGGACAATGATTTTTTTAGTGGTTAATATTCACCAATTGGCTAATAGTTAAAATAGGGGATTCCAAATTTAGCTGATAGTACAAGTTATAAGGCGACTTGAATTACCACCATTTTATAAAATTTTATTTTAGCCTTGGTTAAATCACTAGAACATTTATTTTATTAAACTTTTAAACTCATAGTTGCCCAAGTAGTAGTGGATTCAATTGTAAGATAAATAGAAGGTACATTTCATCTTTTTTATTTTGATGTAATTAAGAGAAATAATAAGATGGATTTGGAGAAAGAATAAGACAAGTTACCACTAACATCCAATAATGAGATGGAATTTGAGAAATAAGATGACACATTGATACTATTATACCATTTACATCAAAGATGACAAGATTATCACTTTAGGAAACTATTATTGTAAGTAATGGTTTAAAAAGGCATTAAAGATGACAAACATACTTAAAACTTAAATTAAAGAGGGTTCCCTCAACTTTAGAAGATGTCATTTAATATTTTTCTAACTTTGCAATGGTTGTATTACAACAATTGAATACAATTAATATCAAGAGGGGGTGCTTATCTCATGACCAATATGATATCATCTATACATTAATTGACATCTCAACTCAACAAGACAGCCACATCAATCAACATCTCATCTCAATCAAAATAATATAATATTATTTCTACATCAGTCAACATTTCAACTCAACACAAATTTTAACATTTAATTTGGTGTACCTCAAAATCCCAAATAATTCATGATACACTTTCTACATTCACATTTTACTCAACAATCTTAATTAACCAATATTACTATACCTATTAACAAGATTTAATATCGTTAAATTCATAAATTACATTAACTATATTTTATAACAACTCATTTTTTAATTTAATACTTTCTCATAAGGAGCTCTACTTTACCATTCTTAAATAAAATTCATCTCATAAATTACAAGACATAATTCATACATAAATTAAAACTTAAAGTAATTTTTTCAATACCTTTTTTCTATTCTAAAAGAAGGAAAAAGGAATTTTAATTTTTTTTTCTCCCTAAAATAAAGAAAAAACATGTATAGGATAATTCTTCCAGAAAGTTTTTTTATTCTCCCCAAGTAAAGGAAAAAACATGCCCTTATGCTTACATAAAAGAGGTCCAGCATGCGGTTAAGTGGTGTCTAAAAACTAGCTTTTAACTTCTGTCTGTCATTTACTAAGATTCTGAAGTAGCTTTTACTTTTATCTGTCATTTATAACGATGGTAATCATTTTGATGAAGGCAATTTAATCCAGGCAAATGATAGTGGACAAATCTTTTGATTTAACAGTAAATTGACCATACAAACAGACATTAGGAATGCATGAAGACAATGAAAAATTGGCTATATACTTTCTAAGCTCAAATTCAAATTTCAGAATCAACTGGTATCAGCAGTTCAACAGACCTATCTTCTAAGCTCAATTTGTGACATTCTAAAAACACTGATTGCTATTACCATCTCCTCTACAACGAACTCGGGAGAAACACAATTTCACACTCCTCTGTATTCACTTATATCCTAGCAACACCACTACTAATGATGATAGAGTGTTAAGGTGAATTCAAGCCTTGAGCATACCAGCTAAATCTTTTCTATATGACCACCTCTCTGTTAAAAATCCAGCTGAAGGGAACACTCTGCTTGTTCTTTGTTCTTGTCTCAGCTCTACTTTCCAGCCTCCTAAGTCTAGGTGCCAATTTACACACGAAGTCCCGAGCTCTGTTTCCCTCACTTGAGAGTCCTTCAATTTTCTCCAAGTTCCACCTTTTCACAAAGAATTCCAAGATCTCTACATAGTCCCTGGCTGTATAGACCCCCAATTTCTGAGCCACAGCAGAGAAATGGTCAAACAGATTGTTATCCTGGCCATCATACATCAAGTGAGCAGGCATGGAGATCTTTTTCTTCATCATGTCTTCAAAGGCCAGCATAGCACCATCAGGATCAACCTCAAACAACTTTTCTACTATCTTTGTGTAAGCAGCTTCATGGCGTTTTTCATCTGCAGCAATGGTGCCACATATTTGAGCCAGGCTAAGGTCACCATATTCTTTGGCCTGTCTTGCAGTATTGCCGTGGGATATGAAGGTTGCTCTCTCTTGGAATGATGTGTATACAAATCCAAGATATGGGCTGTTTTCAGTGCTTGGATCCTTACCAAAGCATACAAAAAGGAACAAAATTAAGATCAAAATTGAAGTTTGAAGGTCTAGCTAAAGTCTTTTGCAAAGAAACAAACATGTTGCTATTCAAGATTTAACATCAACATTCAAGTTTACAGTTCTATCAAATATCTTTTAACAAGGATAACAGAACAGAACAGAAAAGGCCTAAGATTTGCATCCATGATATATATTAGTTGCACTTAAAATAGCTTGAATCTAGGCCTAAAATCTATCACTTTGAATTAAAAATACAAATAAATTATGGGAATCACCGGATCAGAGACTTAAGCTTCCGGAGTTCATATCAGTTGAATTAGGCATCTATGTAGAACTGTTTAAAAAAAATTCTGATTGATGTACAGGGTCAGACTTCCTTAACCCATCATCAGAATACTAGTTGATGATGGGTCAGGAAGAGTGACCCTAAATGTCTATCAGAAAAATTACAACACAGTTCTATTCAGAAAGGCAATGCTGGATGCATTGGACATGTAAGCAGAAGGAAGTTCATACCATTGAAGCAAGCAAAGAAGGAAATAGAGTTTAACATAAGAAAAAATAATTCACAACTGCCAAAGAAATCCATGCCATGATGATATCAATGGAAATATTTAGGGAAAAAGTAATCAGTCATTTTACTGTGTTTCTGGAAGCTAAATATACCAAAAAATGAAAAAGTAGGTAAACCAGTCCAAAATTGAGGAGGAACAATGAAAATATCCGAAAGAAAAATGAAAGTTACTACTGCTAAATTAGTCACATTGATTGGATTTTGTAGACTTACCATTCCTGATCCAATTAAATACTGAATAGTCCTTTCAACCTGTTTCATGTCCACTCTCCCAGTCAAATAGAGATACTTATTGAGCAAATCCCCATGTCTGTTCTCTTCTGCAGTCCACATTCTTGTCCACAGAGCCCAAGAGGTGGAGCTTGCACCAGTCTCATCACGGACACCATCAAGAGTATTGAGCATAGTCTGATAAGTGGGCAACGCTTCTTCTGTAATCATATCCCCAACAAGGCAAACAAAGTAGTCATCTGGCAACTCCCTAGCTCTTTTTCGCAGTTCTCTCACTTGATCTTCAAAGCTCTCAGAGGAAGCAACAGGCAAAAAATCAGAAGGCTGCCAACATTTTTCCACAGGTTTCAAGCGGGGCAAAATGTTATCCTTTGCCCATCCCTCTAGAGATTTGAATAGATCAATCTTCTCAGGTGGCATAGAATGTATCACCTGCCTGTGGTCGCTCTCAGGCCCAGATTTCAACTTCACAGCTTCTCTGCAGTAGCAAAAACAATCATAATGACATAGCTCTAATTGAACGGCTCATAATTATTAATTCATCAAAGGTTTGTTTAACAAAGTTAGAAATTTAAGCTAATATGATTATTTTACAAATGATGTATTAAGCTAAGTGAGCTTACCATTAAGTGATCTGTAAGCTGGACTAATAAAACTGGGTAACTAATTAAGCAGATTTTATTGTTAAGTGGTCTTGAATCAGAGTAATAAAACAGGGGTAACAAGCCAAGGAAGCCAAACTGACTTGATTGCAGAGAAGATCAAGCACATTTGAACCAGAGAAAACTACCAGTAAAAGAAGGTATGCTATGAACCATTCCAAATACTGAAAGCAGTTATAACAAGAAGGAAAACAACATAGAATCATTGTTTTGAGGCTAAAATGACTATTCTGTTTGTGTAACAGTACTTACTTGACAGCAGGGAGTGTAGTTGTAGCAGCCATGAGAATTCTGGTGGTCTGCTTACATGATGGTGACACAAAGTTCCTCCTGCCATGGCCTAGACCCTCTACAAAGCATGCACCACTTGATGCTACTGCCATTGCTATTTCTTTAAGGTGTTAGTTTCGAACACTGCACATACACTTTTTATAGTGGTGCACCATGAAAGTCGGTGTTCGTTCACAAACCCATTGGCCGTCTTGGGTTACTGCCCATGGTATCTTGATTTACTATGGTCTAAGCTGAATTTTATAGGACTACTTGTCAAAAGAACACGTCTCAACTATCATGTAAACAAATGTTTTCAACATTGATAATAACGTCAAATTAATCTAATGTTTTAATTGTTCTCCTATTGCTTGTGCTAGATATTTTTGTCTTAGATTTTGGGAAACAAAATTTAAGTACAAGCTATTGCTTACTTAGAGCTACAAGATATTGACTAACTTGTCAAGCTCGTGGCTATGGCTTCTCTGAGCAAGCAACACAATACCAACTTAATAGATTTTGGCTTCTGCTTGCTGTCAATTTAGTACCAACCATATAGATTTTGGCTGCTCTTCACTCACAACATATACCAACCCAACCCACTTCCTCCCAAATAGCTTAGCATCTTCTCCTGTCGGTCTGAACTAGAGTCAAATATTTCTACCAATACAAGAGAATTCAATGGTACATGAGGGCATATAATCAAGTTGTACATTAATTAATGGGAATTGCATGGAACATATGCTCTGTTGCCAATTCACCTGACTGTTTTAATGCCAGTGATGAAGATGGAGGTGTGTTCCGAAATTCATGGAAGAAGCTCAAATAACTGCTGTACGGAACCCTATATATGCAAATCCAAGCTCTTTGGAATGAATCTACACCATACATTGTTTGGTTATGTGGGTCTTTTTAGAGAAGGGCTTGTTATAATATTATGAAGCTATTTGATTAGGTAGCACCAACTTTTATAATGAATAAGTTAAAAGGTAATAGTACAAAATTCAAGAAAATGTGGGTGGTAAAAGATACACTCCAAACATAATAATATAACAAATTATAGTAGTTAAAGCAATTCTAGCAAGAGAGGAGTCTTTATTATCAAGATTCTTCCATACATCCTAAGACAAGATTATTATTAATGTTTTTGGAGTAATTATTTAAAATATGTAATGTAATAACTTATATATTTAGATTGTAAGTTTATGTAATAGTTTTAATCAATGTGATTGTAATGGTGAAATTCGTATATCCATGTCATTTTATCATTATATTTCTCAAAATATGGGACCTCAAATTTATGGGAAGAGGTGTAACAAGGATTTAAAGAAACAATGGACTACAATGATAATATGGGATGGTAAGAAATTGTAAAGTGGTAGATAATGAAGCAATATACATTATCCTAAACTACCCATTTTTTGTATTATTTTATTAATAATAGGTTCAATCATGTAAAAATATGTGGGATATGTTGTAGTAATGATAGTGGTAGAAGGGATACCTAGTAGAGAAAATGATCATGATAGCGAGAGCTAAGAAGTCCCAAGGAAGCTAGTTGTAAAGTTTAATGGAAAAAGCTAGGATAGAGGAACATACCCATATGAAGAGATGAGGTTATGTTGTATCCCAAAATAATATGTAACCATATGATCAAGATAAATATTCGAAGTAACAACGTGTGTAATATTAGTTATGTGTGCATTAGGTGTAGGAAGAAACATGGAAATTTGGGTAATATTAGATTGTGATTCCTAAGTTTTCTCAATTGTAAGCCCAAATGTACAGGAGTCACTATTAATAATGAGATCTATACCATGATATAAATAAATACCATCTAAGTGATGACACAACATGTATATGGAATCCATAATGAGGCCTATGATATGATGTGTGTCATTGTCACCAATAAAAGAATAAAAGTCTGCTAAATTCTTACCAAGTTGATAGACCTAAGCCCCAACTCCCATATAGAGGGTAGCCCAATGGTTTAATCCTACCTCAATATCATGAAAAATATTGTCCAAATAGACAAATAAAATTGCAACATTTTAAAGCCTATTTTCCTTATCTTTAAGGGCTTGCACGATCTCTTGGTTAGGAGAAACTGAGAGAACCTTGGCATAGGAAGGAGACTTATTGAGTGTTTTAGGTCCCTCCTTCAATGAAGCTTCTTGCTCCCATTTTGACTACCCCAAGCCCTAGACATTCTCCATTATCCACCATGGTAAATGCAACAAACCCTGAGAGGTCTGCACCCACAACACCAACACTTAAAGCTTGTTTGTTTGAGGGATTCTCTTTCAATTCCTCTGAGTTGAAAGTAACTCCATTTATCATGGAGTTATCTCCATTTTTCCTACCTTCACACATCCCACCACCTTCATTACTACCATATCCACTGGCCACCTCCATGGAGTTACCTGGTACAAGGGAATATTAAACCAAACACCTATGATTGGACCATGTATAAAAGACACCTCAAACCACATGCATGGAAAAATGGCCATGGTAAAGGGAGATTAAAACCGTTTTAAATTAAATTAAAATTCAGCCACTAACCCTCAAAATTCAATCCAAAAGACAATCAATCAAGAAATACTAATAAAAAAGCACCAAAATTCAACCCCCAAGAGTACCCAAATTAGGAAATAAAGAAAATGAAGAGGACCAATCAAACCAAGAGTGATGAGTAATAATTTGAGCTTCACCAGAGCAAACAAAAAGGCTCCAAGAATTTGCAATGGAAGATAACCATTCAACTTCCAGAGAGCTCCTACCCCACCTTTTAGTTCACATCCCTAGCACAAGAAAAGCATGGTGGGTTATGTGTTGTATTTATTTGAATTAACCTCGATGATTATAATACATACAATAATGAATTATTATAAAAGCATAAAGAAAACCAAAGATGAGGGTATCCAGACATAATAACCCGACCAAAATAACCCTGGACACAATAACCCCGTCATAATAACCCAAGGACAAAATAACCTAGGGTCATAATAACCCATGGATAGAATAACCCGTGGTCAAAATAACCCATGGACAGAATAACCCGTGGTCATTTTATAAATTTTGTTTTCCTTTCTCTATATTCTTACGGGGATATTCTGTCCATGGGTTATTCTGACCATGGGTTATTTTGGCTTGGGTTATTATGACCCTGGGTTATTTTGTCCTTGGGTTATTGTTATCGGGTTATTTTGTCCAGGGTTATTTTGGCCGGGTTATTATGTCCTACAACCAAAGATGAGGATTTTAAGTTAGATCATGACATGCGTCTTCATCATTTTTTATGAAACAACATGACCTAAATATAGAAAAAATAATCCCAAATTTAGCTTAAGTGTAATAAATTAAAAGATGATCTAATTAATTAATTAGTTAGGTGATTAGCCCATTTTTCGTATGGATTTGTATAATCATACAAATTCTTGTGTGTGATTTCCTAGGCCCTAAGAATTATTTTCTTTGTAACTACTTGAATTTTAGTGTTTGGAAAAGTGTTCTTATGGTTTTTGACCACTTTGGACTCAATGGTGATGCCCATTTTTCTTTAGGATGAGCCGGATTTTTCCTCAAGATGGAATCTCTCAAAGAAAAAGGAAGCCACACTACAGTGCTCTAATACCATATTAGAGTTGATAGTGAACCCCACAACTTCCAAAAATCACCTACAACAAAACACATATCACATGGAGAGAAAAATATTGATTATACTATGCAACCTTGAGAATATATTCGATACAAAAAATTATGATGGCTTATGTATTGATTAAACTAGAAGGATGAATAGAAAGACCCATGTAGAGATCAAAATGATTTCTTCTTAGCCACTTAATAGTTTCAATACATTTTTTCACTTCATACATGGGCATGAGAGAAATAACAATGTGTATCTCACTTGTGAATGATATTAATGAGACACATTAACATTTTGTAACAATAAAATAATGAGATAATGCAATATGGAGGACTAACTAAAAATGCTATTATAAATGGTTGATCTTTTGTTGAGTTTTGTAAATGTGACGGGATGACTTAAAAGATTGAACACATTGTAAATGGGTGCCTTTATCTTGTATGACAAAAAAAGTTAGGATTTTAAAATCTAAGAATATTACCAAAGTAAACCATGAAATGACACCTTATAGAAGATGAAAACTAGGACTACACTTCACAATTGTATAGATACAGTATGATTTATACATAAAAATTACAGGTAGATGATATTGTAGGATAACTAATGATTGAACATGACTTAATAATGCATCAAAAACTCATACAATTCATACACATCTTTGATAGGATACCTTAAAAAAACACTTGCAATCAGTTTTATAGTCTTCTTGTTGACAAATATATTAAATAAAACATTTGATTTAACACATATGATTAATAGGATCAAACTGAACATCAAAAGCATATAAAATTTCATGGATACATTCAAATAATTAAAGAATGAATATTATCTTCATTCCTCAATGACATACAATAACAATGAAGTAAATGAAAAAATAAAACTAGAATTATACAATCAATATCATATGATTGAATTACTACAAGATATTAATTAAACAAACATTTGCAATCTTCTCTTCTCTCTATTCTATAACCATTCCAACAAGTGACAATTTTTCCTCTCCAAGAAATAAAGAAAGTGTTAGGATTCAATTCTATAATGTCATATTTTTCTTGAGACCCAACATATTTGTACACTTAAGCCTATTTTCACTACCCATTCCTTCAAATCAATTTAATAAATATTCATGTGAGTCCTTATGTGTTAATTTTCCTAAAAAGTGTTGTCCTTTGTGGGCCTTTCTAGAGTTAAATGTAGGAAAATTTAAAAGGTCTAAATATTGGGGGTTTTCTATTCATTTTCTCAAGTTTCTAGAATTTATCAGAATCTCAAAATTTTGGGGTTGTCCATCTTAGTATGTCATCCCATCCATCTCCATCTTTCCTTTGTCCTTATCAATTTTTTGGACTTTCATCCTATTGGCATACCTTTCCACCCAATCCTGACATCCTATTCCTTTGCATTGTGATTTTTTTCTAATTTTTAGACTATTAGATCCTCCCATGTTGGCATACCATCCATTCAAGCTCTTATCGCCAAATTTTCATGCTAAACACTTAATTTTTTTGTTTATTTACAAGATGTTAGGGTTCCCTTTCCTCAAGCACCCTTTCCAAGTTATCCGCAACTCTTGACTCTAAAGCATATTTCTTACTATTATTTCAAAGTTAGAGTTATAGTCATCCTTCTACCTAGGTACTTGTTTTCTATCACCCCAACCTCCATTAATTATTTTATATATTTTTTAGAGTTATAATTTTTCCCTTCCCTTCACCTTAGTGCCTATTCTAATGTATGCCTAACTCCCATCCCTAATATTTTGACACTTTCTCACCTTTTAAAAGTTATTTGTTTGAACCTCACCCATTCTACACACCTTAATGGTATGAGTTTTTTATCACACCCAATCCCAACACCCTAGCCAAAGACATGAAGTATGAAGTATCCCCAACCTTTGAAGTTTGAATTTCTCACCATTTTTCACTATTCAAACTCACCTACTCCCTTGCATATTCAAAATATTATTTATGATTAAATGCAATTAAACAATAGCCTAAAAATACTTATTCCAACCCAAAAATCATTATTAATAATTTAGGTGTGAATTTGTAAGAATTTTTTAGTAACTATATAGTGGAAAACAACACAAGGTACCATTAATGAGTCAATATGGCCTTGCAATCACTAGATTAGATCCAAATATGCACAAAAATCATTATTTTCATAGGAAGGAATAAATTTAAAGTAAAAAAAATGACACAAAGAACTATGCCTTAATTATTGCAATGGCTAAGTCATAGAGCTTGATACATTCATGTCATTTATAGGCCATTATTTTAGTATATTTCACGAGCACTCTTTCATTCTATACACTTAGATCAATCCATCATTAATACATAGAATGATGGGGAATATAATGATAGTGATTTTATCATATTCAATTGTCGTTGTTGCAATTTCTTATTTATTAGTTTCAATGGTTGAATGCAATGCAATAACCCAACAAGACACCGATCTTGAAGACCTTGACCTCCCACATACATTTAAAATTAGAAAAATCAGTTACCAATAGTTATAATAAGTAGAAGTATAAATTATACACATGTTTTTTATGGTTTAATAATAGAAAATAGTGATAATTCTAAGACAAACCAAAATTGTTAAAATTTATGTGAACTATACTAGCATGCCTATAATTTTCAATGTTTATGAAATGTTAAAAGAAACAATATCAAGGTATTGTAATAATGTTACTATCTATAGATACATTATGCAAATTATTTTATCAACTATATAAGAGGCCTTTTGCAACTAACTAACCTTGACCTAGTAGTAAGTATTGGGATCAAGTGTATCTAGGTATAGTTGTTGATTGTTCTATTTATTAAAAATTTATATGTGACTTTAAAACCTATAAATGCTACCTATAGTAACACCCTCCTAATTTTAAGCTAAGATCAAAGTGTAGGAGAGGTTACCCACTCTCACTAGTTAGCCTTTAAGTATCTTAAATCTATTGATGAACCCCTTTTTACCTTCTTGAAGATAAAACCCTAACCTTGAAGGTAGAAAGAGTTCTAGGATTGAGGACCCATAGTTTTGGGACCTAATATTTGGAACCATTTTCAAGGGGGAGGAGATAAGATTTTAGTTCTAAGGCTAAATTTTAGACTCTAAAATCTTGGGATCATTTCTTGCCATTGCTATAAGAAAATTTAAAGTCTCTTCTAAATGAAGAGTGGTGACTTTGTTGAAATTTCAACCTAGAAGCAACAACTAGACCTAAAAAAAATTGAAAATGGAGAAAAGAGGGTAAACTAAATGCCAATAGAGGCATGAAGAAGCTTCAAATTGGCCGAGAAGAAAAAATACTACCTAGCAAGCTGAGGATACTAGTAAGTCTCACACTCAAGAATCTCATGATATACACCTACTTTGAACATTTTGTAGATGAAATGCTTTTATTAATTTGAAATATCATTGCTATTATTATTCTAATGGTTTTATTGAGAATATGATAAGAATTGGAAGGTCACATAGGTCTAATTATGAAATAAAAATAAATGTTGAACTTATAGGTAGAAGGCATATGATTGGCATTCTTGATGCACAAATACATGATCATGGTGTTAGAATTGAGATTGTAGAAGATAATATATCTCACTTATGCATTAATTCTCTTGGTGCATCATACATGGATGAAATGGAGAAAGAGTTCCTTTTACTTGATGCTAATGCATGTATGCAATCTAAGAATAAGAATATAAAGGGAGGTAGATGAAATATTTGATCTAATAGTTCTAAGTGAAAGACAAAGATAAATTGAAGCTCAAATATATTTTTAGTAGGCCTAGTTGCATAAAATGCCCCTAATGTTCAACATCAAAACATTCCCAACCATCAAATAGGATAGCAAGGAAATAATCATTTGAATCATGCGAGGAAAAATAAAAGAGTTTATCTTAGAAGTAATGCTCAAATATTCCCTTCAATTAGGTAACCTCTTGGAATTAAAAAATATAAGCAATTGGATTTATTTGGTATCCATGGTTATCTAAATATCATCTCAAATGAAATTAGATGAAAGATAACAAGGTTCTAAGGGAATAATGTAGTCATAAGTGAGAACCATATTATGCACTTCATTATTTTTATGAGTATAAAATTGAAGATGAGGATGCAATGATGAAGCTATTTGTGTAATCCCTAGAGGAAAGCACAAAGGAATTGTATAGAATCCTCCCTAAAAAACATTGACACATGGGAGTTTATGAGGGTTTTTAGATCACAATATGGTGATAGGTTTAAGCCTAATTTTTCTATTCATGAGCTTACAACCATAAAAAA
The DNA here is from genome assembly GCA_007115665.2 of Sequoiadendron giganteum. NCBI lineage: Eukaryota > Viridiplantae > Streptophyta > Pinopsida > Cupressales > Cupressaceae > Sequoiadendron > Sequoiadendron giganteum. Next base: position 656,420,286 of record CM021104.1, read on the forward strand.
TGGTGTAAATGAGATGGGGATTGACTTTAACAACAAATTCATTAAGTTTGTAAGAAAGGTACCACCAAACTTAAGTCCTAATGACTCTATATTACAACTTGTCTTGTAATATGATGCATTTGATGCAAAAACTAGATAGTTTCTCAAAGATAAGGATCCACAAGCTCTCAAAGAAGCATTTGCTACTACCATCAATGTTGAAAGCAATATGTGGGCATTTAAGAAGCATACTAAAAGGGTACATGTGAAGATATCTCAACATAATAGAAAAGGCCCGACTAAACCTATGACTATTGATGAGAAACTAGACAAGTTGATGGGTGTTGTAAAATATTTATCATACAAAGTTACAAGGAATGAAAAGGGGTTTTCAGCTACTCATTTCAATGAGGGATATTTTTTCCATAATAGGCCATATGATTATGATTGGTTTAAAATACCACAACAACATGATAAGAAGAATGCACATGTTCAAATGGATTTCAAGAAACAATTTTAGGTAACCCTTAATCCTCTCAAAAGAGACAATGTAAATTTCCAAGACAATACGCTATGGAGTGAAATCATCTACCTGCATCATGATGGACTGCAAATTGTGTCGTTTCTTAGATAAAAAGAGAGGAAGAAATTCCTTATGAGGAAAGTGTATAATATTATGGTGAATTTATTGATCAATTGGATGCATTTAATGATTAGTTTAGTGATAAGGAGAATGATTAATTTGATCATGGGAATACTGATCAAGTTTTCCAATATGGTCAAGATGCAAATTCAAGGAAATATGAATTTCCACTTCATGACTTTGAACACTTGAGGGAAATGATGAGGTAAAAATACTAGGGAAGCACACCATATAATGAAGATAAAAGGATCTTTCTAAGGTTGTAGTTATACATGATTAGAGTGGGTATCAATTGATAAATAATAATTTAATTACAAGAGGTAAGAGCAATGTTGCAATGCCAAAAGGAAATGAATCAAGTGTAGATAAAATATTTTAACAATGTAAATTCTATGCATGTAGAGATCTAAACCTATTGGACTTGAAATGAAATTTTAATAAGTCAAATCTAGAAATATTTTTTTATTTGGTATTCACTTGTCTTATTTCTTGTGAACCTTATCTCTCTCCCATATAACTAATTTGAGAAGATATTTTAAGTCCAAAATATCAATTTAAAGTCCATCAGGCTTAGGGTTGACGGTCTCAAGAGTTTTATTGATCAAATTCTAAAAGGGGCCTCACATTTGAATCTAACTTTGCTTTGTACCCATGCTCCTAACAAACACAAAAAATGCAATAGAGCTCAATAAGTAGCCTCAAGTCCCTAATATTTGTACACTCAACTTCACAATTGTGAGGTGTTTCTTGGGTCAAGTTAATTTTGACATGTACCTTGGTAGTGACATGAATTGTGGCGCAAGGGAATCAAGATTAGACCAATAACTTAGACATGTGGCAAGCTCTATTAAGTGTTACTATTCCTTTGTCCAATGTATAATGTTTCTAGTTGGACATGAGGAAACAAATACAATCCAGTAGATAGAATTAGTTTGGGTTTACTATTTCTATAAATTCATGGCTTTAATATCTCTAATATAGACTTAATATAAAATTTAACCTAAGATGTGCCTTTTGGGTCCATCAAACAATCTCCTTTAACCTTCAAAGTCAATATTCATTCCTTTGAACTCTTGCAAATATTTTCAGATTGAAATTTATTTATAGTGACTATATTTTTCAGTGTCAACACAGTAAAAAAAGATGTGAAATTTTGCATTTTCCACTGCCTTTTTCAACATATCAATATATTCTCACTAAAAAATGAATATTATTATTAAATCATGTGTATCAAATCCATTGATCACTATAGTATCAGTCAAGGAATGAAGGAACTTTACAATGTTTACACTTTTCATCATCTTCTATTTTAACCTTTCAATAGGAAAATCATCATCAAAAGTAGTGAATTTATTAAAAAAAAGAGGATTATTCAAATATCATTGAGTGCCTAGAATCATAAGAAACATGGTATAGATAACCCATTAAAATATATCCTTGTTAAGTTTATCCTACTCACTGTCATCATTTGAACACTATTAGTTTTTAAAATGGCATGCATCATTTTCAATAAATGTTAATATATTATGCATATTAATATCAAATCAAAATACTCAAATACATTTCAACTTCCAAATAAATAATCTCAATAACATTTATAGAATCATAAATTAGTGTAATTAGTACCACACATTCTAATTTTATATGTAACAAGCTTCTTTGAACTATTTAAGATTATTTCAAATTCTAAGAAACCTCAATACTTTAAATAAAATCATTTCAAAGTAATCTTGATTTCAGTCTAACTAACTGCCTTTATATTTGAATATCAAGTAGGTGAAAATATATGAGATACCCATGTCACAATTGACTATCATTCATTATAAGAAAACCCAACAAATTTTTTATATTAACTCTAGCTACTAAAACTTTAGTTAAGATTTCAATATTTATGACCTCATTAAAAAACCTATTATAGATCAAAGGTAAAGAGAAAAAGTTTCATGAGATTGTGAGAACCTTAACAAAGCATCTCAAACATAGTGGTATTTTAATCATTTGAACAACCCATCAACTCAAATATACATGATCAAACCCTTATGTGCTTTAATTTCTTTATGCAGGCAACTCATTTCCTTAATAAAATTTATAAGAACCAAGAGAAAATGTATGTGATAATGACAACTCAAGCATTTAAAGTGTTCATAATATCCCAATTTTTTTTTCTCTTTTTTGCAAGCATATAAGACCTTAAAAATGATATATGAACTCTTAGAGCCAAAAACATTTATTTACAAATATATATCAAATAGAAAACAAATTATACCTATCATGAATAAAACAAAGAATATCATTGTAATAAGATTTCTGGATTAAACTGTGTGTCAATTTTTACATCAACGTTTTGGATCATACTCTCTAATGTCTTGCCTTTCAGGATCTTGTTTTTTCCTCTCTTCCTCTTTTTCTTTTTGGTCTATAGGATTATTAGTTTTTTGAATTCCGATCCTTCTATCCTTCCTACCCCTCAACCTTTTATCCACCTCAAGTTTGCTTCTTCTTTTTTCACTCTTCTCTCTATTTGCATTGCATCTTGATGATGGATCATGGAATATGATCCGAAACGTTGATGTAAAAACTGACACACAGTTTAATCCAAAAATCTTATTACAATGCTATCATGGACTGTAGAAACTTCATACTTTTAAAGTATATCATGCATGAAAAATATATACCCAAGTGAAAAAAAGAATAATCGATACTTGATATTACATGAAATAATCAAAGCCCACAATTCATGCAAAATGTGTCAAAATGCCTCCAAGACATCTAGGCCCATTGATTGATAAAATTGCAAATTATGCACAAAATGTATTAGTTGAAAACATTCGAGCAAAATGCAACTAGCAAGTGTAAATATAGACTCTACAACCTTTTCCAACACTCTCCTCACTTACGCAAAGGACAATCGCAATGGTTTCTCCTGCGACTGTCGCCGCGCGAGCCCCTGCGCATTCTCCCGTGTCTCTCACGTTTGCTGCTGCGCCTCCTCCCGCGTTATCTGCAGTGCGTGCCCCCACACCCTCTCCCGAGACTCCTGTGCGGACATCTGCTTCCGTGAGGTGTTCTGCTCCAGCTTTGTCGCCGTCTGTGGAGGGTTTGCTGAGAGGTGTTTTCGAGCCTCCTCATGTGGCTTCTTTGGCTCATGGCCTCCATGTGGGTTCGTCCCCCTCCACCCCACCTTAGAGGGTTGATACTCTGAAGTGAGAAAGATTGTTGCAAGGAGGACTTGTAACTGCAGAGGGCCTTGTACTGCATCAAATACATGACTGCCACTTCTGTAGGGATCCGTAGTTATTCTTTGGTGGCTAAGTCTGGCCCTGCTCACCTTCCTCGGGTGTGCCCTCTTTCCTATGTCAAACCTTCTTTGGTGGTGGTTTATGGGGAGGAATGTTGCTCAGAATGAGGATTTATATCAACAGTAGGGGTTTGGTATGTCATTTTTCCGAACTTTAGTCCTTTATTTTCGACCTGCACAAGTGGGTTTTAGACGTATGTAGGACCTTAGCAGATCATAAGAGTGAGCTCTTCCCTTGTGCTAAAGGTTTTTTCGTTGTTACCTTTATTTTTGTTAAGGACTATCCTTCGGTATTGGATCGACTTTGGGCTTAAGGAGAACACTCTCTCTCTCTCAAACCTTGGACATCCTCCTTGGACCCCCTTATTGAACCACTCAATGTGCATTTGGTTTGGGTGAGACTCTCGAATCTCCCCTTCCAACATTGGGAGGAGACTTGTTATGAGACCATTGGCAATTCTATTGGTCATTTTTTGAAGGTTGATTCCACTTCTTTTATGGGCCATTCAACCTTTTCTCGGATTCTAGTAGATATTGATGTCTCTCTGTCTCTTCACAAAGATTTGGTTTTGTTAGTTGGGGATCAACTCTAGTCTCAATCACTCGATTATGAGGGCCTTAATTTTAGTTGTCAATGTTGTTTTGCTATTGGTCACTTGGCTTCAACGTGCTCTCTCCTATGTCATAAAGGTGCGACTACATGGTGGAAATATGTAAATGATGATCTCCTGATTGTTTCAAATTCTACCTCTTCTGAGGATGCCTCCTCCTAGGCTTCTGATGAGTGCCCTACTCCTGACACAGTTTTGGTTTGTCCTGAGGTTCCGGTTGGTGTTTATTCTCCTTTGAGTGCATCTCCCACTACCTTGGCTTCTTCTGCTCCTCCTTAGGGATCTTCTTGGCATACGTTGTTCACCTCCTTTTCCTCAAGCTCCCCCCCTCATGTGTTGATGGTCTTCCCTTGGAGGTGTCTCATGTGCCCCCTTGCGGTGGGTTTCTAGATGATGGTATTGCTTGGACCGTTATTCATAGAAGACACAAAGGTCTCCCCTCTACCTCTTCCTTTTCTCGTTCTCAAGACTTGTTATATAGGGTCGAGACCCTTGTTATTCATTTCTTCTTGGTTCTATGCTCCGGTCAAAAGCATTGCTGGTCTTTGTTTGGTTCTTTTTAAGTCTTACCTCTTGTGAGATTTGTACTACTTGCTTTGATGGTTGTTTTATATTGGGATCGAGCCAAGTTCCCGCTTTATCTTAATCAAAACATTCTCCTCACTTGTGCCAAAATAAGAGCTTCACAATAGCATATGAAAATCCATGTAAGCCAAATGGAAGGGGAATTTTTGTCAAATGTTATAGTTGAAACTACCTTACATGCACATAAAATATGGAACATATATAAGGCATATTATTATTTTTAACATAATGAATGACTCAAGTTTGAGCAAAAAATTAAGTCCAAGAAAAATAGCAAAATAATTCTGATAGAAATTACAAGGGGGTAATGTACAATAGTCATTTACCTCAAAATTGTTCAAGCCACAAAACCGAATAATCTCAAATTCTACAAAGCTACAATTTTTTTGGTAGAAGATTCAAGCACATATCCTTTGTAAAACTAAAGAGTCACCAACAGTAATTCACCTACAACAAAATAAAGTTGATATAATTTAGGCAATTGACCTAGGAGAACACAAACCTTGTGATTCTATGATCTTTCAAGGCTATAAATTCTCAAAAGCTATTAATTATAGGCCTCAAAGGGTGAAAAGCATTTCAAATAATTCTAATCCTTACATATCAACAAATAAAAAAGAGTGAGGTGAATTAGGACACACGATACACAGTTTACCAAATCAATTCTATGAATTTTGTGGTATGTTTACATATCAAAATAGTTCCATAGAGCATGGGGTTGATTATACTTAATGCATATCAAACTTGCACAAAAAATTGTGATTACTATAATTCCCTAAACTACAAGCATTATATTTTTTTATACTAAATCAACTAAATTTTGAAACATTAAATCATTCTTCAACCTTGTCCCAAAAGCTAAGAAACCCATCTCTCATTTAATTTTCAACAAATATTTATCAATTCCTCACTATAATTTATTTAAATTTAAATCAATCATCCTTTATTTTAATACATTTATTTTAATAAATCTAAATTTATATAATAAATAAATAAATATTTAGAATATTCTAACAAACAACAAAATCAATTAGTAATAAAGATATTTGATTTGAGTATTTTAATATTTTTCTATTCAATTTACTTTCTTCTTTGTTTATTTTTCTTTTAAATTATTTGTAAAAATATCTATAAATATCAATAATTTATTTTTAATCAAATACGTATTCTTATTTCTTTTCTTTTTATTTTCTATTATATTGCTACAATAAGTTTTTAAAATGATGAATATCAACTCTAACTTATTTATAGAAATACCAAAAAACATCATAATACATTTTTAATCAATCATATATTTGAGCTCTTTAAATTATAAAATTATAATAGAACATTGTCATATTTAGTACTTATCAAAATTATTATATAGTCAAGCAATTTTAAAAATTATTATCAAGAGTTTCATAAGGTAATTGTTGAAACTTATGAGATCTTAATAATTTGTCATGAAATTCATGATATATTAGTTTTTAAATAAAAAATAATAGAATTATATAGATATTGGTATTTCTATCGTTATATGGTAGATTATAATATTATGAAAGATTATACATCTAAATTAAAAAATCTTCTTTTCACTAAATTTTTACAAATACATGGATCCAATTTATCAAAATTATCCAAAAAATCTTACACATACAACAAAAGTTTTAGTAGCATAATTATTGAAGTAGTATGGACGTGATGTCTCCAAGCGGGAAAAAATTTCAAATTGGGCAACGACTTCCTGTGTCGGTAGACTCTCTTGCGAGCTACAGACTGGGGAATGCGTGAGGGTTTCCAGTGATGGTTGGCGATGGTGCTGCTGGGGTCCCTGCTCCGTCGGTGGTTGGCTGTGGGGGCCCGTCCAAAACTCTGTGTGGGGATGGGGGTGGCGTGGATGTGGGGCTCCCGCCTGTTGTTCCTGCCGGTGATCTTCTGCCTTCGGGCTGCCTTCGGAAATCCTTTTTTGAGGCTGTTTCCAAGGTTGGTGTCAGATCTATACCTGCTCAGACTAGGGTGAAACCTATGCCCTGTGCCCGTGCCTCCCCGGTTGTGGTCTGTGGACCTGAAGTTTCTGAAAATGAGGACTATTATCTGAAACTGGGTGTGGTCTGTAGGTTCAATGGCTTATGGCCAACACTCCCCTATCTCCATGATTGGATTTCTACCTCTTGGAATCCTGTTGTTTTTGGGCAGATTGAGCTTTACCCTTATGCTAGGGGTTTCTTCCTTCCAACTTTTTCCTCTGCTACAGTGCGTGATTGTGTGTTGGATTGGAGGTGGATGTGGGGGGTTCATTCGCTGTCCATCCAACCTTGGTCTCGCTCTTTCAATCTGCTCACTGAGCTGTTAAATACCAGACCTGCTTGGGTCCGTTTACCAAATCTCCCTCTCCAATTCTGGGAGGAGTCATGTTATGAAGCTATTGGCAACTCCATTAGACGGTTCCTAATGGTGGATTCTACTACTCGTGAATTAGGCCATCCTATGGTGGCTCGGGTGTTAGTTGATTTGGACATCTCCAAACTTCTTCACGAGGATGTGATCTTAATGGTGGAGGACATACCTTGGGCGCAACTATTGGACTATGAGGGCCTCCCCTTCCGTTGCAGGAGGTGTTTCTCCATTGGTCATCTGGCCTCTGGTTGCCCCCTTGCTCACTGCAAGAGCGTTGCTACTTGGTGGAAGAATGCTTCCACGAACCACCTAATTGTTGGTTCTCCCCCTTCAGTTAGTTCCACTGAGGAGGACGACCTTCCTGAGCCTACCATGGTCCCTGCTACGCAACCTTCTGCTGTCCCTGTTGCTGTGGAAAATTCTGCTGTCTCTGTTCCTTCGGAACCTTCTGCTGACAGTGCTCTGCCTGAAACTGCCAATTTTTTGTTGTTCGACTCTGTCGGACCTTTGTCAGTTCCTTTCTCTATTGCTTCGCTGTTGGCCCCCTCGCTGCATGGTGGCTCCTCTCTTGGGTTGGCTATTGTGAATCCACTCCCCTTGTCTTGCTTGTTGGCTCTCAATTTTGAGCCTTCCTAGTCGGTTGTGCTACAAAAGAAGAAGGGTCTCCCCAAATCTGTTGTCTCTTCTCGGCCTCGGGTTCGGGGAGTTTGTTTTGATCCCTCAGGTTCGGGGGTTGTTTAATTTTTTCTACAGCTGACGGTCAACTGTTTCTGTGTGTTTCTTCTAGTTCAAATTTTGTTTGAACTATGTGTTCCTTTGGCCCTTTGGGCTTTTTGTGTAAAGGGTACAACACCTTGTAATTGCTTCTATCTTTTCAAAATCAGTAGCTTTGCTTTTCGACAGCTGTCTGTCAGCAGTTTTTGTGTGAGGTTTGTCTCTTTTCTAGTTCATACTTGGTTTGAACTATGTTCCTTTTGGCCCTTTGGGCTCTCTGTGTAAAGGGTACAACACCCTGAAAATGCTGCTTACCATTTCAAAAACAAAAGTTTTAGTTATATTTATCTAGCCAAATAATCTTACTCTTATCAACAACAATAACTGGACGAAAGAATGATAGTTGCTATCATAGATGAGTTGTACCATATTTAATCGCTATGAGGTGTACTTGCTTTTTGTATGGATGTTTTATATTCTACATTTGAGTCATGTTAGGTAATGTTAAATATTTTAGATGATTTTGATATTTACTTTACTTGCAGTTCATGTTATTGAAATCACCAATAATTGTAGATATGATAATGTGATTTTTTTTTACATCAACATTTTCAATCATACTATTTATAGTTTTAAAAAATCATCTCCGTACTTTTTTAATTTGAAATTTCAAACCATTTTCAAAACATTTTTTTACTGCCTTTTAATATAAAAAACACAAATCTTCTATGTTACACCTATTTAACTTTTTAAAAATATATATTTTTCCCCATAATTTAGAAAAGAATGACCTTTTTGGCATAGTTGGCACAACGGTCGATAGTTACATAACCAAGCTTTTTAAGGATAAAAACGTTAACGTCGTTTCAAACATTCAACAGTAAAAGACAAATACTGCGGCCATCTACTCACCCAAGAAATTGAAAAATAAACACAAAGCAGTCTGAAAAGGCATAGTATGAGAAGAAATCTCGACATATAATAGAAAAAATATTCCACATGCACTAAGTCTCTGCAATTTTTTCAATCATAAATGGCTTTTTTCTTCATTTATTAAGGTGAACCAAATACAGCATAGTATTCTAATTATCATGGTGTTTTACGGATCAGAAAGAGAGCCCACAAAAACTTCAAAAATAGAAAAATGAAAGGCATTTCAAAAGTTTACAACTCCGACCTTCGTTGGACTAATGCTATGCAATTACTTGTTACTGTATTGAAATTGAATGTTGACTGAGTTTATAAAATAGTGAATATATAAGTGGAGATACTAATGGTGGGTGATAATGCAGATCGGGTTGGAGAACGAACATTTGCTTCAGAGCTAAGAAATACCGTGCCACTGCATTTTCATGAAGTGGACAACGACTGATGCTGAAAAGATTATTTTATGCACTACATCAGCCGTCTCTGGAATAGGTGAAACCTGTTCTTAGCCAGCCCATTGATAATAACATGTTTCTTTTTCTTTGTTTTAGTCATGATGATGGCCCTCTAGCCTCTTTTGATATAGTGTCTTTTCAGACCACGTTGTGTTTATTCTTCTTTTTCTTGGGTCAGTGGATGGCGGCTCAGCTGGTCTTCAACCACACTCGGTTCCACACTGACTGGTTATATTAGTCACTGGATACATGGATACTTCTCTTTGGCTGGCCTTATAATCCCTCTTCAAGCTGTGATTCAAGCTCTCCTAGTTTATAGATTTATGGTTCTTACGGCTCCAAAGATATCCTTCATAATTTGGACTATAAAATGAGAGTTTAATTGGAAAGGAAATTTATAGGATATATCATTTGTGATTCAAGCTCTCTTGCGGTCCAAAAGATATCCTTGGAACTATAAAATGAGACTTTCTTTGGAAAGGAAATTCATAGGAAATAATTTGTGATTCAAGCTTTCTAAGTTTATAATTTATGGTTCTTGTGGCTCCAAAAGGTATTCTTTATAATTGGAACTATAAAATGAGAGTTTTTTTGGAAAGGAAATCTATAAAGAAATATCATTTGGTTAATTGAAATAAGATTTGTCATCCTAATGAAAGAGGTAGTTTAGGTATGAGATCATCCCTTTATAATAAGAGTTTTTGTTGTCAAATTATATTAGAAATAGTGTGTGGAGCAATAGGCCTTATGGAAAACAATTCTTAAGTTCAAGTATCTGAATAGGAGAATCGTACTTTCATCCATAGGATGTTGAGCCTTGACACAAGCTCTTAAATATAGAAAACTATGAAATTGGGGAAGAGAAACCTTGTTTTTTGAGATGATGCATGGGATCAAAATAAGCCCTTTTTGTATTGAATTTCTTGATCATTTAGAATTAAAAAATAAATGTATTGAAGTTTGATACATTTATATTTCTAATTTTCAATATTCAATCATGTAAGATTGTGTGACAATTTAGAAATAGAAACCTAAATATCTTTGAATAGGTCAACAATTTCCTCCTCACTAGTCATTTAGCTCACATTTTAGCATCCCAAAAGGTCTCTTTAGATAGACATTTAAATTTCCTTAGATGGAGTTTGAAAGGTTATGAGATTTACAATATGCAAGTTGGTTATAATTTTTTTTCTGGAAGATATCTTGGAAGTTAAAATATATAAGCTTTGAAAAATGGTCTAGCATCCTAAATGTTAGCTTAAGATTATTGCATTCATGTGCTTGCATTTTTAGATTAAAAAATTCACCAATATATAATCTTCATAAATGGGTTGTTGTCCAAACAAATATATTTTTTGCCTCTAAGATGAAGAGTTTGATAGACATCTTCTTTTAGCTTAGCCCTTTGCCACTTTTCTTCACCAATTATGGTGTGATTTTTTGGGAATCTCAAGCAATAATTTTGAATCTATCCAAGACTCTATTATAAATTTGTCACAACCTTATTTTAAGCTAAAATCCGATAATAGTTTGCATGGTATTGGTATTGGTTTGATCTACTAAAAAGATTGGTTGGAGCAAAATCATAATATTTTTAATGGTACAACAAGACATGTAAGTCATGTTTGGGGTAGAATTATAACGAAGCTACAAGAATCTTGTCAAGGTTGGATTCAAGATTATCGATTGAATTTTTGGTGGGAATTCATAGCTCTAATAAGACCTAGTATTCATGTAGCCTCTCCCTCTTTTCATCTTTGAATACAACCCTCAAGATTATCATTTTACTCAATGGAAATGCCCTCCTTTGGACTTGTTTAAAATTAATGTTGATGGTGGTTCAAAAGACAATCCCATAAATGTTAGCTTGGGAGGTGTTTGTGATGATCATAAAAGTGGTATTTTTTTTTTATAGGTAGTCTTGGTGTTGGTTCTAATAATTTTTTGGAGGTTATGGTTATCTGCTATGATCTTCTACATGCTAAGAAAATGCTTTTTACCAATAGTATTCTAGAATTTAACTAAAATACTGATTGATTATTTTAAAACAAATTTTCACTCTTACTTCAAGCAATGCCAACTAGATGAATATAAGAAAGACGTCAACATCCTCCTTTATAGTTTCAATATTGTTAAGTGAAACAATACTAGAAGGGAAGGAAATCAAGTTGCTGATTTTTAGGCTAAATTAGCTCTCACTCGGAATGGCATTGAGATTTCTTACGATTTATTCCACAATGGTTAACTTTAGTTTACAATAATTTTTTCTTGTTGATCTAGAGTTTTTTAACACAAGGGAAAACATTATTTATGATACTTAAAACATCTACAATCTTAAGGGGAATAAATGTTGATTCCCTATCTATGGGGTTTGAAGGTTTCCTTCTCTCTTGTTGATTGTATATTTCCAATCCATCTATATTTTCTTGGTTCTTTCAGATTGGTTGCCATGAATCATTTTAAGACAAATAAAACTACTTTTTAATAAGATATTTTTAATATATATTTTTTATCCATGTTAAATTTTTTATTACACCTCCTCTATGAAAAAGTTTAATTTGCGAGGAATTATATTAATTTTAAAATTTTAAAAAGATGCATGCTTTTGATATTCACAGGTTGTAAAACTGATCTAATTATATCATATATTTTAATATAATTGATTAAAAATCTATTATTATACATTCATTGGTATTTCATAACTAATTTAGAGTTGATTATCAATACTTTTTACTTTATAATATGTATTAACTATTTTTAAATTTTATTGTCAAAACTTTAGATATACATACTATAAAAGAAAAAAAAGGAAGGAAACTAGGATACGGTACTCATTAAAAATACTTAGTGATATTTATTAGTATTTTTATAAATAATTTAAAATAAAAGAAAACAAGAAAATCAAGAAATTGAATAGAAAATGATCAAAATAGTCAAATCATGTCAAATATCTTTATTATTAATTGATTTTTTTGTTTGTTAAAATATTGTAGAAAAGTAAATATTTTTTTATATAAAATTATGTTAATTAAAATAAATGTATTCAAATAAAGGATATTATTTTAAAATTTAAATGAAACATAACTTTAGGAATTGATAATTTACAATAAATGAATATTTATTGGAAATTAAATAAGAGATGATTTACTTAACCTTTTGGAATAATGTTGAAGAATAATTTAATGTTGCATAGAATATAGTTGTCTTAGTGTAGAAAATACAATGCTCTCAATTTAGTCATTGTCTAGGAATTATTGTAGTCACAAAAAATTGTGCAAGGTTGATCTACATCAAGGGTGATCAACCCTACACTACAAGAACCATATGCAAATATACTCCAACAACCACAAAGTTGATTTAGTAATAAATGATTTGGAATCTTTTGTAATATTTACTTTTAGTTCAAAAATATAACAATTTTACAGTCCATTTATTGAAATCACCAATACTTTTAAATATGATTATGTGAGAATTTATTTTAAAATCAACATCTTAAATCATACTATTTATTTCAAAAAAATATCTACTTATTTATTCATTTGAAATTTCGAACCATTTCCAAAACATTTTTTACAACCCATTAATATAAAAAACACAAATATTTTATGTAACACCTATTTAACTCTTTTTTTTCTCCCATAATTTGAAAAAGGACATGACCTTTTTGGCATAGTTGGCACAATAGTTACATAAGCAAGGTCTTTAAGGATAAAAACGTTAACGTCGTTTCAAACATTCAACAGTAAAAGACAAATACTGCGGCCGTCCACCAACCCAAGAAAATGAAAAATAACCACACAGAAGTCTGAAGAGGCACAGTATGAGAAGAAATCTCGACGTATATTGGAAAAAATATTCCAAAAGTAGTAAGTCTCTGCAACCTTTTCAATCATAAATGAGCTTTTTCTCCATTTATTAAGTTGAATCAAATGCAGCATAGTATTCTAATTATCATGGTGTTTTACAGATGAGAAAGAAAGCCCACAAAAACTTCAAAAATAGAAAAATCAAAGGTATTTCAAAAGATTACAACTCCGACCTTCGTTGGACTAATGCCATGCAATTACTTGTTACTGTATTGAAATTGAATGTTGACTGAGTTTATAAAGTAGTGAATATATAAGTGGAAAGACTAATGGTGGGTGATAATGCAGATCAGGTTGGAGAACGAACATTTGCTTCAGAGCTAAGAAAAACAGTGCCACTGCATTTTCATGAAGTGGACAACGATTGATGGTGAAAAGATTATTTTAATTTACTATATCAGCCGTCTCTGGAATAGGTGAAACCTGTTCTTAGCCAGCCCATTGATAATAACATGTCTTTTTTTTCTTCGTTTTAGTCATGATGATGGCCCTTTAGCCTATTTTGATATAGTGTCTTTTCAGACTGCTTTGTGAACATTCTTCTTTTTCTTGGGTCAGTGGATGGCGGCTCAGCTGGTCTTAAACCACACTCGGTTCCACACTGACTGGTCATAGTAGTCACTGGATACATACATACTTCTCTACTAATCCTTCTTAAAGCTCTCCTATTGTATAGATTTATTGCTCTTGGATTCCAAAAGATATCCTTCACAATTTGGACCATAAATTGAGATAATTTATTTGGGAAGGAAATTCACTCAAAAAGAAATGCCATTTTGTTAAATGGGATAAGATTTGTCGTCCTAACAAGAGAGATAACTTAGGAAAGAGATCTTCCTTCATAATAATAGAGCTTTTGTTTGCCAAATTACATTAGAGATAGTGTGAGGAGAATCTTACTTTCATTCATAGGATGCAAAGTCTTGGCATAACTTCTTAAATATAGAAAACTATGAAATTGGGTATAGTATAAGTAGAGCTAGTCTTTTTTAGATTATGGAAAGGTAAACCTTGTTCTTTTTGAGATTATGTATGGATCTAAAATAGTCTTGTTTGTGTTGATGGAGCTTGAAAGGTTATGAGATTTGTATTATGTAAATTGGTTATAAAAAATTTCTGAAAGATAATTTGGAAGTTAAAATATCTAAGTTTTGGAAAAAGGTTTGGCATTCTAAATGTTGGCTTAAGATTAATGCATTCATGTGGCTTGAAATCTTAGATAAACAAATTCAGTAGGATAATCTTCAGAAATGGGGTTGTTGTCCAAACAAATATATTTTTTTGCCTCTAAGATGAAGAGTTTGGTAGACATCTTCTTTTAGCTTGAACCTTTGCCATTGTTCTTTACCGATTATGGTGTGATTTTTTGGGAATTTCATTCAATAATTTTGAATCTATCCAAGACTCCCTTATAAATTTGTCACAACCTTATTTGAAGCTAAAATCCTTTAATATCTTGCATGGTATTGGTATTGGTTTGATTGACTAAAAAATTTGGTTGGAGCGAAATCAATAGATTTTTAATGGTACAACAAGACATATAAGTTAGGTTTGGGATAAAATTATAACCAATCTACATGAATCTTATCAAGGTTGGATTCAAGATTATCAATTTAGTTCTTGGTGGGAATTCATAGTTATAATAAGACCTAGCATTCATGTAGCCTCTTCCTCTTTTCATCTTCCAATACAACCCTCAAGATTATCATTTTACTCAATGGAAATGCCCTCCTTTGGATTTGATTAAAATTAATATTTATGGTCCTTCAAAAGACACTCCTAGAAATGTTATCTCGGGAGGTTTTTGTGATGATCATAATAGCATGGTTTATTTTTTGTTTATAGGTAGTCTTGGTGTTGGTTGTAATAATTTTGTGGAGGATATGGCTATTCGCTAATATCTTGTACATGCTAAGCAAAAGAACTTTACCAATAATATTTTAGAATTTGACCAAAAATATTGATTTTGATTATTTTAAAATAATTTTTCAATCTCAATTCAAGCAATGCTAACTAAATGAATATAAGGAAGACAGTAACATCTCCATTCATGGTTTCAATATTTTTAAGTTGAACAATACTAGAAGGGAAGGAAATCAAGTTATTGATTTTTTTGGCTAAATCAACTTTCATTTGGAATGACATTAAGGTTGATACTAGAAATGACTAAGATTGTTCTATCTAGGATATGAACAAAAAAATTAGTGGTTTTTTAAATTTTGATTACAATTGCTCTTAGGATTTGTGATTCTTACAACTATGTTTCTTGTTGGTGTGCATATCCTTTTGGCCTTCTTACTATTTATTTTACCATGGTTAACTTTAGTTCACTATAGTTTTTCTTGTTGATCTAGATTTCTTTAACATAAGGGCAAACATTATTTATGATAATTAAAGCATCTATAGTCTTAAGTGGAATAAATGGTTATTTCCTATCTATGGGTTTGGAGGCTTCCTTATTGATGGTCTATTTCTAATCCATCTATATTTTCTTGGTTCTTTGAAATTGTTGTACCATGAGTCATTTTAAGACAAACAAGCCTATTTATAATAAGATGTTTTTAATATATATATTTTTATCTTTATGTTAAAAAACTATTACACAAATCCTCTATAAAAAAATAAATTTGTGAGGAATTATATTAATTTAAAAAATTTAAATAGATGTTATATATAATATCCATGCTTTTGATATTAAAAGGTTGTAAAGAAATAATCTAATTTTATATCATATTTTTTTATATGATTGATTAAAAATCCATTATCATGTTCATTGGCATTTCATAACTAATTTAGACTTGATTATCAATACTATTAGAAAAGGAAAGAAAGGAGATTATAATACAATATTGATTAAAAATACTTAGTGATATTTATTAGTATTTTTACAAATAATTTAAAGTAAGATTAAAAATAAAAGGAAATAATGAAAGAAATAAATTGAATAGAAAAGGATAAAATAGTCAAATTGTATCCTTTGAATATCTTTTTTATTAATTGATTTTGTTATTTGTTAGAATATTGTGGAAAAGTAAATCTTTTTATACAAAATTATGTTAATTGAAGTATGTGTATTCAAATAAAGGATATTATTTTAAAATTTAAATGAAACATAGTTAGGAATTGAAAATTTATAATAAATAATTATTTATTAGAAATTAAATAAGAGATGAGTTACTTAACCTTAGGAATAATATTGAAGAATAATCTAATGTTGCATAGAATGTAGTTGTTTTAGTGTAGAAAAATACAATGTTCTTAGTTAAGTCATTGTCTAGGAATTATAGTAGTCACAAAAAATGTGCAAGATTGATCTACATTAAGTGTGATCAACTAGGTACACTATAGGAATTGTGGGTTGATGCAAGAAGTTAGGTCCACAAAAAACTTAAAAGTGGAAATGTTTTTGCTGTTTTTCAAAATTTGTCACACTTGGACTGAAAATTTGAAGCACTTACACAATGAATATTAAAAAAAGTTAGTAATATGAAATTTACCATTTTGAATCTAGTTTCCAAATATGTAATTTATTAAAATACCCAGATGATAGAAATTAAATTTTGATAGGGATGTATAAAAACCACTTTTTAAAAGTCCATGTTTTTTTACCATACCATGCACGTGTACGGACACAACTTTTTGACCCAAATAAAGGTATTTTTCTAATTACTTTTGGGGAAAGAAAGCTAACAACATGAAGATTGATGAATTTTTTTTTTTGTAATTGTTTTTTGATTTTTTTTTTTTTGAATATTTATTGGCCTTAATTGCTATTTTTAAAAATCAACGTGTACGGACAACATAATTGGACCTAAACTAATTTTTTTTTTTCATTGTGTAGAGAATTGTCAAGATTGATGCCATATAATTTTTTTTACAAGAAACTTAACTAAAAAAAAGTTATCAAAAAACAAAAAAAGTCTGATATTTCAAGTTTAAGGACTAGTTTGCTTAGAAATTAATTAAAAAATAACAAATATAATCCAATATTAATAAAAATTATATATTTGGAAACTAGACATCGTGTTCTCTAATGGGTTTTAATTTTATAGATTGATTTAGAAAAAAAGTCCATCAACCATATTGCCAAAGTTGGACATTCTTTTTCAATCTGCCTTAGTTTTTTAGTTGCAGGTCAAAGGCTAAAGGTAGGATTGCCAAGCCTAAAACCAAGGCTACATGTGGGTTGGATATTCAAATTTTTAATAACGCGTATGTGTTTTTAAAAACGTGTACGTGTTACAAAACACATGCGTTCTTTATTTGTTTGATTATTTAAACTTTTTTATTTTTTTCGATGGAGGTCATCCACAAATTCTTTTTTGCTACCTGATACGGGAGCACGAGCCTTCTAGGGCTGAACCTCTTCGGCTAAGAGCCAAGGACTGAGGGGTATCTATTCCGCCAAATTCGCCCGGGGCATGATCCAGACCTCATCCCTTTTTTGGTGTCAGAGCCTTTGCACTTAGCAAGACTTGATTCCTGGTGGGCTCATTTAGAACCTTCCAAGGGCCCATTGACAAATTTTTTTTTTTAGAAATGGGTACCCGTTTTAAAACACGTTCAACATTTTTTTTAAATAAGTGACTTGTACGTGTTATAAAACGCGTACACATTATATAAAACGTACTCGTTATAATGCGTACACATTTTTCTAGGCTTGGGTATCCAATGCATAGCGTATACACATTTTTTTAGGTTTGGGTATCCGATGCATAGTGTATACGCATTTTTCTAGGCTCGAGTACCCGATGCATAACACACATTTTCTGCGAGATTTTTTTTTTTTTGGACCAAAACTTCCCCTCTTCGTGAACCCAAATTCTTTCATTTACCCTTGTTATGATATGCAAATTTACTCCAAAAATCACAAAATTGATTTAGTAAACTAAGTATCTTCGCAACCTAATAAAAAAAGAGCTTGGGTGAATTGGGTTGCAAAAATAAAACTAGAATTTTACAAGAGAATCCAAACAATTTTCAAGAGAATCCAAATAAAATATGTGTATTCA
This sequence comes from Sequoiadendron giganteum, assembly GCA_007115665.2. Classification (NCBI taxonomy): domain Eukaryota; kingdom Viridiplantae; phylum Streptophyta; class Pinopsida; order Cupressales; family Cupressaceae; genus Sequoiadendron; species Sequoiadendron giganteum. Next base: position 656,438,752 of record CM021104.1, read on the forward strand.
AATAAAGGATATTATTTTAAAATTTAAATGAAACATAGTTAGGAATTGAAAATTTATAATAAACAATTATTTATTGGAAATTAAATAAGAGACGAGCTACTTAATCTTAGGAATAATATTGATGAATCATTTAATGTTGAATAGAATATAATTCTCTTAGTATAGAAAAGATAATGTTCTAAATTAAGTCATTGTATAGGAATTATAGTAGTCACAAAAAAATGTGCTAGGTTGATCTACATTAAGTGTGATCAACTAGGTACACTATAGGAACTATTATGATATGTAAATTTACCCCAAAAACCACAAAGTTGATATAGTAAATTAAGTACCTTTGCAACCTAATTCACCCAGGCTCTTTTTTATTTACAACATTTTAGAAATGCCACCTACAACATCGTTCCTCCATAACACATTAAACAAAGCAATATTGTCTCTCAAATCATAACACATTAAACAAAGCATTAAACAAAGCAATATTGTCTCTCAAATCATAGAATGAAACTAAAGGAATTCACAACCCAAATATTAAGTGGAGAGTGACTATAAAAAGCCCTAACAAAATTTCAAGCAAATATAATTGATAAACCTGAAGCTAAATTCCACAACCTTGCCAACATCCTCCTTCCTTATCCCTAAATGTGAGCTTTGGAACAAGTATGGACATCCAAAAAAATAAAAACGATAAGAAAATTTTGTCAAATATTTTATTTATAACTATTCTTATAGACACATTAACAAAATTTGAAATTGTAAACAAAACATGTGAATTGTTTGACATAATGTCTCAAAAATATGTGATATCATGATGTATAATGATTGTAATATATGTACCAAATGAATTTGTTGAAAAGTTCTATCCACTTGAAAATTTCTATTATCAAAACTCTTGTCCATGAATCCATAAAAATGGATTCATGATTTTTAGGCCATCTAAGCCCCCCCAAAAAAAAAAACGAAAACAAACCCTGTCATAGTGTCAAAGTTCCATGAAGATGGATTCATGGTTTGTAAGCCAAAGCCTTTTTTATAGTATCATGTTCCATAAAGATGGATTCGTGATTTTTAAGCCGTCCCGACCAAAGCCCTTTTATAGTGTCAGGTACAAGTCGGAGGTATAGGATGACCTAAAAACCATCTAAGCCGCTCACATCAAAACAAGTCATAGTATATCAAAATCGGCGGACAAAAATTGCTCTTGGTAGGTGGGTAGCTAGTGAAATGATCTAGAGCATTCAATTATAGTACGCATTTTCATGTGGACGCAAAGAATTCTTGCATGTTTTCACTGGAACAATAATGCTTCAATCGAGTAGTCGGCTTTTAGATTTACCTTTATAATGGTAGTGGTCCCACAACTACCTTTAGGCTTGGATACAGTCCGCCCTTCTGTATATCTCTATTCATAGGAGATAGAACACTGCATAATTGCGCATTGGATTAAGGAGCCGATGTCATGCCTAAGGTAGTAATGGAATCTCTTGGACTGTGTGTTACCGGTTCCTATAAGCACGTGGACACTCTAGATTCAAGAGCAGTCAGGTTGTGGTGATGATTAAAGATCTAGTTGTTAGGTTGTTTTGCAAGTCAGTTGTTATTGGCTCCTTGGTGTGCCTGTGTTCCTTCTAATCATAACTTAGTGTCTCTGAGATAGCCAGTTCTTCTTCTGATGTTGGTGCATCATCACACCCTTCAGTGTTGCATAAATGTGAATATGTTGGGTAGGGTATCTGGCAAATTCACTGTCAACAATTTACCATAGGAAAATTCACGTCAACAATTCATCAAGGGAAAATTCACAGTCATGATAAATTCACTTCAAGGTAAATTCACCACCAGCAATTCATGGAAAATTAATCAAAAACTTTTAGTGCAATGAATTTTTCACGACAGAATGGTGAATTTTCCCACAATGAATTGCTGATGGTGAATTTTCCTAAAACCGCTGGGTACCTATATTTTAAGACATTGAAATAAAATAAGTATGAACTTTGTCAAACTCCCGTGAAGAAGTTTAATATTAAATTTGCCTTTGGGCACAGATATTCTAGTTTCCTTTGAAGCTATGATGGTTTTTCAATTATATCTCCAAGTCATATGCGTGTTAAATGTTTCAAACTCATCGTTGGCCTCGATGTCTAGCAAGTTTATCTGTGTTACATGTTGATGCCCATTTTTAACATTTCAATTGCAAGATGTATTTTCTTCTATTTTACAAAGGTAAAGCCTCCTTTGTAGAATTTGATAGTGTTATATATTGGAGAATCAAGTTATTGAATCTCCAGAACCGAACATATGCACCACATACTTTACGACCATTTTATATTTCAATTACAGTATTGTATTTTGCTTTAGTTTCGTCAAAATTGCTCACCACAGGCTTTGCAGCCCGAGTAAAGAGACTTCTTTTTACACAGAAGGCCATAAAAATGATATTACAGGTGGGCTGCCTAGTGAGATGTTGGCCATTTCTTTGACACTCCCCGAAAAGGTCATCAATTGACTGGCCAGCCCATTTCTGTTTTCCTTTTTCCTAAAATCTGGTAGCTAATTGCTTTGTGTAGAGCTCCTCTCACTATATCTTGTTCGCAACAACATTCAATCATATATTTTTCTATGTATGGGATTTCATGGTCATCTTAATTAGGTCAAATTATAGTTAAAAACAGTTTTCAATACTAAATTCCATAGTCATTTTGTTAAGGTCGGAACTTGTTATAAAATTTCTGATATAATTTTATGTATACGGTGGCACCTCCACATCCTTTTGAGGTCATTGAAATCTTGAGCAGTAGTTTAAATGGGAGTGTGATGAGCCTGTTTCTTATTGAGTCTATGGTTAGTGTTGTACCTCATATGTATGTGATGACATAACTCTTGAGTTATCATTGGCACTATCACAATCTTGTTGTGAGATTGTTAACCCTTTTATTGGTGTGGCTCTTCTTGCTCAGTTGTTGCGGGGCCAGATCCAAGCATGACAATATACTTTGGTTGAATTGACAACAATGTATGATAAACTTGGTTGGTTGTTCTTTTGATCGTAAGAGCTAATATGTAATATCAAAAAACTATTTTGATTGCAATCTTGGTTTGTCAAGGTCCTAGTTTCCTTACATAAACAGATCACTCACTAATACTAATTATTAATTCTATGTCCAACTGTAAATAAAGTGTAGTATGTTTAGTTAATTGTATAGGATGGTTGTACATCGTGCTTTTAAATAAAATGTTCTCCTGTTGTCACTTTTATAAAATGATTGTGTTTATACTTTCCCTTTTCTTGCAATATCCTCCCTTCTTTTGAGATGGTATTTTTTGATTCAATGGCTTTAAATAATCTCAATCAACACATTTGCATGTTTTTAGAATGTGCTATATATTATCATTATCAAATTTTAAAAGATTTTATTAGTATGTGATGTTGGCTTCCTATTTTGGATTAGGTGCCTTCTCTTTTGTCATGTTTTGTATGCTCTTTATCATATATTTTTTTATTTAGAAATGTTGGTAGGTTTGTTTCTTTTATTCTTCAATTTTCTAATGGACAACACCTTGAACAATGGTGCAATTAATAAATTTCTCATCTATTCCTCTACCGCGTTCCCTTCCCTCCAAATCATCTCATTAGAACCCATTGCCTCCAAATCTAGTAGTTGCTTGAAATATCAACTTTAAATTTTTGATAGAACATTAGAACCCACATGCACGATACTCTCCTTTCCTTGAAATATAACAAGCTTGTTGTTGGAGATTGCCTTATGGAGGGTTCCTTTGTGCATCTCACAAGTTATGCTCATCAAGTGTCCCATAAGACGATGTAAGGAAATGGTTGCAATGTGCCTCATACATGCTCCTCTATTCTTTTTACCTTTAATTCAAAGCTTTCTAAATGTTTGTGTTTATCTTTTTCATATTTTGTAGGTCCAACTATTATTATCTCTTTGAAAGTGATATCTATTAAGACTCTATTGTCAGAGTGCCTATTTTGCTTTCCTATGTCCCTCTTGATCATAACTTAGGTCTCTCTTGGATAGGAAAATCTTATTTTTATGTTGCTACATCACCATATAGTTCAACCTTGGATTCTCCCACTAATATTTAATTAAATACACATAAAACAATCATCCCATTTGGTGCACTTAGCTCTTATTAAAAGGGTTGGTCAATTCAAGGTAGTGTGTTTTTCAAGGGGTGTTATGTAGCTTTAATTTTCAGTCATGTGAATCCATGACATCCAATCAGTTACAAACAATTCCTTGGTTGATGACGGTGTTCTAAAGACCATATCCACTATATTAACAATGTGTAAATGAGAAAGCATAGAGATGGCTAAATGTGTTAGCCATCTTACTAACTAGCTGGAATTACTCCATTAACATTCCTTTCTACGGGATACATAGTGAATCATGATGCTAAGTACAGGCAATTATACAAGTTATACTAAAGGAACATCCTCCTATACTCATAGTTAGAGGTGGTCATGGTACATCATGGAATGAAAAGACCACCAACATCGTACAATCCACTAAGCTTCATTTTAAGTCCTATCTTAGCACAAGTCAAAGCATTACATTCCTAGTATACCTCAAAAGGTGACATTACGTATAATGTTTCCTAGGTTGAGACATAGCACGAACAAAGAAAAATCCTTTGAACACCATCATTACAAACATCACTTTCTTTTGTGGCACCTTATCAAAGTTGTCACGAGGTATAACTTTGGTATGGTTTGAGCAGGAAGCCCAACGAGTGGCACGACTTTCCCCATAGCCACCTTTGTGAGTACATACCAACCGTGTGTATGTTTCTCACCTTTTAGGACCTCTTACCCCGCATACAACCTGATGTTCTATGGCCCCAGAGTGAGTACATCTTTTTCACCCTTTAAATCCTATCTTAGCACAAGTCAAAGCATTACATTCCTAGTATACCTCAAAAGGTGCCTCTAAACCTTCAACATGCTTCTAAACCTTCAACATGCTTGTCAAAAGCAATGGCTCATGCTTGCAATAACAATAGTCATGTGTTTCTATTGAATACTCATTCACTTGCAACTTTCAATAGGATAGAGAATACACTTGTTCATTGCATTATGACAAAGCTACATCTGGACAACTTTTGATAACTTTCTTGCCCTCTTCTTATGGATGAAAAATGTAACAAATATCTAACTAATTATGACCTCAACCCTATGCTAAAAATTGAGTTACTAGACCATACAAGCAACATGAAGCAAGTTACTGCATTTGATCAACCTAGAATATTTTGATGGGTGTCACTACCATCTACTTGCATTTGTTATTGGATAAACTTGAAGTGGTGCAAAAGGTTTTGAGTAATGTTGGCTTAATTCTTTTGTTTAGGATCTATCAAACAACAAGCATTTAATGATGATGAGAGGGTTAATATTGTTGTGAAAAGAGTTGATTGTCTCACCTTAGTAGATGAAAACCATCTCCTTCAATAAATCTCTAAATTATCATTCTTGTACATAGATCTTAAATGCCTTTCCCATATTTCCCTTGTCTTGTTGGTGTGTATCTTGGAGCATTGGATGCCTCAAGCTTCAAATCCTATCCCTAGTTCTCTTGCTTTTATATTGTATTTTAGTATTGAATGTTGTAATATTGATATTGTACTTAAACAACAATATTTGGTTAACTTTATATGTGATTGGATTGAAGAGATTTTATTTTCTAGATGCCATTATTCGTATTTAATTTATCCTCTCTCATAGGAAGTTTAAATGCATCATATTCTACTTGAACAATTATATTTTGGAGTTATTTTCTACTCACTTTGTATACAATTGCATTCAAAATTTGACAACTATTATGGTGGGTATTGACATGTATTCATGTATTTTGCACTCATGCTTATTGTTTTATGGCTTGGGAAGTTTCTTGTGTTATTCTTTCGTACTTTTCTTTTTCAAGTTATTTCCTCTTCCTAACTTTCTTCCCCCTGTTCTAAGTTTATTCTATCGACCAAGAAATCATCACTGATTTCTTTTTTTTTATGCAACTCAGTTGTAGTTTCAAGAAAGTGTACAAAACAACTATCATGTATGCCCTCCTGATGGGTTTGCATGGAGTGTTATCCAAGAATCCATATTCGGTGATCACAAGATAAAATATGTTTTTGTTGATGTTGTTGTAACTTTGTGCCACTACTTACTATCCCATAGATTATTTTCATGCCCATTCAATGCCCTATTAGCATGTCTGAAAGCTGTCAAGTTCAAAGTTGTCAGAAAATGCGCAGTTACAAAATTCTTAAACTCTATGTAAAACCTAGGGTCATGCGTGCACTTTTCTTATAATTTTATGTTGACCGCCTGCCTCGATTATTGGTTCCTTGAGTCATTTCCTTAATCCCCCCACTTCGTTCTTTAATTGGACCCATTTACCTAAGCATCAAATTATCCCATTCCTTTAAAATGCTTTCAAGCGTTCACTTAAACTCATGATCCTTTCAGGCCCCACTTGACACATGTCCCCATTTTGCAAGTACTCTTCATTTTGTAGATGTCTTTCACCTTCACTGTGATTCCCCATGAAGTTGTGAAATATCGATACAAGTCCCCCCATTCTGACTTGTATGGGTCCTCTGTGTGTTAAATGTTAAATCCCGCTCCCTTTGTGCCCTGCTTGGACACATGTCAAGATTATGCAATCTCGCAGAATCACTTTCTTCATCCACAAAATCATGAATGAGGAGGTGTGGTTATGTTGTTAGAGCCATTATGATAGGATTTCAATTTGGGATTTGAGGTTCAAATGTCCATACTTGATTTCGTTAGGTTTTGACTAGGGTTTCCTACCTAGTCACTTGTCTTCTTTCTTCTATTGACATGTAGATTATATAGTGCAACCTAGTGCTCAATATAAGGTGTTCTTCCCTAGATTTTATCTAGCAGACATGCAATCCTTGCACTTTGCAACTATAAAACTGGCTTTATGCCTCTGTATTAATGAAGATTATTTACTTTACCTCTTTTCTAATTAAATATATTGTGTACAAAATTTTCCTTCATGTCTGAATGTTGCTTTGTGATCTTCTATACTTACATGTGTTAAAATTAGTCACAGTTTCAGTTTTGTGAACATTCCTTTTCCTTCAACATCTTGTAAAATCTAACCTTTATGTTATCCTCAAAAATTGAAAGAATAGAGAACTGTGTAATTCATTTGGCTATTTTCATTAATGTACTGTGATGTTTCAAGCAAGAAGCCACAAATTCTAATCTTGGTGTATCACCTCCCTTTTCCTATTTTATGCATTCTTTATCTCCCTTTCCCTATATGTGAGTTGGTAGAATAGGATTAGTGATAGAAATTCATATATTGGTTGGACTAGTATTGTCGCACCTAGTTTAGAGAGGAAGCCAACCTTCTTTGGAGACTTGACCTCATTTTTCAAGGTTCCACAACTTGTGGTCATTTTCATTATTTCATTAGAATGTCAATCCTATGTTAAGCATGGTGCGATTTCATGTGACAACGGGTTTTTGGCTTGCTTGGTGGGATAAGCTTATTGAGATTTAATTGATTATATTAAGAAAGTGGCATTCTTATCACTTTCAGCCTTGAAGAGGCATTCAAAGTACTTGGTGACTCTCCAATCAAGTTGTTGACTCGGTTGCAACTCAAATTTTTTTGTTCCAAGTCAGACTTGCAAACTCATGCCCAAAATTCAAACAAGAACATCTTCTAGAGGTATTTTCCAATATACTGAACTATCATTTTTTGGTTCTAGAAGAAGAAATAGGTATTCTTTATCATCATTGAGAAGAAGTAGGGGTTCTATAACTCCATCTCCTAGAGCTTAGTCCACACCTCCATTTAGTAGATTGCTTCAAACTAGGATGCCTACCACCCAAATAAGCAAACCATTATTCCATACAACTATCCCTAGAAATCAAGTGTTTGTCACTTTTAATGGTGGCATCCCTCTTACATGTTATCCCAAAGGGATGACATACTAGTGAATTCTTTGAAAATTATTCTTTATTTCATTAGTGAGACAACCACTACTCCAATAGAACATATTTAGCATGTGACCAATAAATGCTTTGCGCATAATATCACAAAAGATAATGTGGTTGTTAGACTCCTAGCCACATCTTTAAAAGGAAAAGTATTACAATGGTATAGAGGTTTGGAACCTAATTCCATTAAAAAATAAGATGAGTTAGGTGAAAAGATATGTGAGAATTTTAAAGACAAGAGTGATCACTTGTCCTTTGTGGAGTAGTTGACAACAATTAAGAGGTAGCCCGATGAAATAATGGGAGATTTTAACTTCATGTTTGAGAATAATTGTGATAGAATCCCTATTTTGGTGAAACTTTCTCCCAATCACACCTTCCTATACTATTTTAGGTCTCTTAAAAATTATGTGGTTGTTACGATACAATATACGAGTGGGGTAACCCTTCCAAATGCATATGGCATTTCCATTTGGGAAGAGAATTCCTTAATACAATCTTGGGAAATAGCTCCAAGGCCTCTAATGCCTCTATTCCTATATTTTCTTCCTCAACAACCTAGTCATTGGCTCCTATTCCAATTGCATCTACTAGACAACCATCTATTTATGTTGCACCTTCAAATGAATTACATGAAGTTAAAGCCTTATTGTAAATATTTGGTATTAAATTATTGATAATAAAGAGACAACGAGCTCAAAATAATAGACCTTACCAACCTCAACGTGAAGGTTAAAATTATCAGCAAAATAGATAGTCATATCAAAGGCCAAACTAATGGAAATATGCCAAACCATTGAATAGTGTAAACCCAACCACTAATAACACTTCAAGGGCGCTTGTTCTAGTTCATAATAACTTAGCTTAAGACCATGATTGGTGTCATCCATATAGATAGCCACATAATCAAAATGTATGTTAAAATGGAGGGTTTTGTACAAACTCTAATGATTCAAAATGAACCCTCAATTTTATTAAATTTTTTTGATACAAACTAAAAAGTTGTCGGAAGGCAAGATCACATGCTAGGAGACTCTACATTGGTCAATTGGCATGACACAATTTTTTGTGGTCCAAAAAAATTAAGTGTTGATATGCAATAGCTCAAAATACAAGATCAAAGAAAAGAGTAGTGGATAGTGGTAAATCTCCTATAATTGGTCGGGCATCAAACTCCCAACCATCTCAAGATACTACAATTGTTGAAACTACAAGTAGGACATATGCGCTACAACCAAATCAGACTATTGGTAAGAATAGAAAAGCAGAGGAACAACCACAAGTCATCTAATCAACAAAATTAGAATTTTCTCTTCCAAAGGTTTCATCTTTAAGGTTGTTCATTCTTATTTCAATATAGTTGATCAATTGAAGAAGGATAACCTAAATTTTACCATGTGGGAAGCTATTTCCATCCCATCTCAAAGTGATTTGTGGCAACAAGCTTTGGAAGTCTTCAAGAAGCTAGATGATCTATGCCAAAAAAATAAAGATATACTCCACAAACAAGCTTAGTGCAACCAAAGGTCTAGTAAGATCAATAAGCCTCCTCCCTTATATTTATCCTTAATTATTGGATATCATATAATGCATAATTGTATGATTGATTTGGGGGCTAGCAACTCCATTATGCCAAAAAATGTAGCTGATATTCTTGGCATTAAGTATGAACTTGTGACTAAGGGAGTTGAGAAATTGGATGGAAATTCTATCAAAATAGTGAGGTTATTAAGGACCTAAAATTGACCTTGCATGAATACCTTGGTTGCACTATGTTGAAAGATATGTCAGTCATAGACCTACCTACCTTATTTTCCATTTGATTGTCAAGAGAGTTCACTATTAAGATACGTGGATATCTATCTTCTGATTGGGGCCATATACTATTCAAGACCAGGTATGGTATCAAAGTTATCTTCAAAGATGAACCTATTGCAAAAGATCATATTGAACCTCACACTACTAGCCCCATAAATATGAATTACACATTGCATGATCAAGGGACGAATGATCTATTTTTGATCTTGTTACTCTTTTGGAGGACATTCTTGATTGTTTGCTAGATGAATGGAGTAATAAATTTTAATTTGATCCACTAACTGAGGTAGAGGAGATTGGTCTTGACACCTATTGTGTTCATGAGGAAAATACTCCTGTTCCTAATCTCAGAAAAAATCAAGGAAACTTAAAAGGATTGTGGAAATTGTTTGATGATAGATCTAGAAACAAGAATGGTGCAACTAATGGTGTAATGTTGGTATCTCCGAGTAAGGATAGACCTATTACTTCTATTTTACGCTTCAGTTTAGTTGCACTAACAATATGGTCGAGTATGAAGCCCTCATCTAAGGTCTCCGCCTTTCACAAAGAAGGAATATCAAATTGTTGTAGGTCTTTGGAGATAGTGAACTAGTTGTCCACCAAATCAAAACTTAGAGTACAACCAAGAATAAGTTTCTCAAATCCTATAAATGTAGAGTTTGGGATTTGGTTAAGGGTTTTAAGGGCTTTAGCATTCAGACTATCCCTAGAGGTTAGAACAAGTGTGTTGATTGACTTGCAATAATTGGTGCTTAATTTTGTATACCAACACATATTTTTAAAAAAGGGAGTAGTATATCAAACTTGTTATAAGGCTTGCTATCCTAGACAACCAAACCAATTGGAAGGTATTTGAAAATCACCAATAAATTGTCAATTTTCTACAAGATGAGGCAAAGTTTTCTAGTAAGAATCATTCTAGGATACAAGACCAATATAATGGTGATCGGATCATGTAGGTGAACAACAAGAAGTTACCAAAGGGTCTCATCACCCTTGAGGGTATCTTTAATTTAGATGACCAACTAAAGAAAAACAAGATGAACCTAGCTATGAGAAAGGGTGATTACAAGATGGTTACCATTTTAGAAGATCTTTAAACTTTGTAAAGGTATGCTCTACATATGAACATGAAATCTTCATTAAGCTTTGCAATAAATATAGTGATGTAGTTGCATGGAATTATGAATACTTAAAGGGTTTTGATCCACACCTTTCCCAACATATTATTGAGTTGAATCCTAATGCAAAACCTGTGAGACAAAAGCAAAGGCATGTAAATCCTAAAATTGAACCCCTAATGAGGAAGGAGCTAACCAAGCTCATAAAAGCTAATATCATCTTTTCAATTGAGCATTCTTCATGGGTTAAAAATTCTTTCCCTATCAGGAAGAAGAATGGGGAAATAAAGTTTTGTGTTGATTTTAGAGACCTTAACAAGGCCTCCCTAAAAGATCATTATCCTCTTTGTGCCATGGAGAGAATTTTACAAAAAGTTAGCAGTTCAGAAAGGCTTTCCTTCTTGGATGGTTACTTGGGATACAATCAAATTTTAGTCCAAGAAATGATCAATATAAGACAACATTTTCTACCAAGTGGGGTGCCTATACATATTACAAGATGCATTTTGGGTTAACCAATTTGATGATATCACATTTCAGCAGTCCATGGACATGGCATTTTAAGGTGTATTCAGACAATTTTTGTTGGTCTACTTGGATGGCATGATAGTATTTTCAAAACATGCAAGGGATCACTTTAGCCACCTTGAAAAAATCTTCAAAAAGTGTAAAAAGTATGGTATTTCTTTGAATCCAAATAAGTGTGTCTTTACCATTGACCTTGGAAAATTACTTCATTGTTTCCAAAGATGGTTTTCCCATTGATCCAAAAAGAGTGCATTACATACTATTCATTCCACTCCCTAGTCACAATAAGGGATTATAGAGCTTCCTAGGGACAATTAATTTTGTGATAAGGTTCATCCCTAATCTTGTTGCTTTGGTAAAGCCTCTTACCTGAATGCTAAAGAAAAATATGATTTTTAAGTGGACAAAAGAAGGTAAGGAAAATTTTGAATCTATCAAACAAGTAATTTATCAAGCTCCTACCCTTATCAATCCCAATTATGACAAGGACTTCATTCTTTACACTTTTGGGGGAGAAGCAAGCATATTAGTTGTCTTGACATAACTATATAATGAAAATTTGGAGCAACCTATTGCCTTATTCAATGAAGGACTTAAAATTTACGAGATCAAGTATACCTATTGTTAGAATTAGGTCCTTTCTCTTGTTAGCTCATTAAAAAATTTAGACACGTGTTGTCTAACAATAGGATTCAATTAATGGTCCCTGATGTCAGCATTAAATAATTTTTATTGAGTAGAGATATTAGGGAAAAAAGAGCTGGGTGGGTCACTAAGGTGATGGAGTATGGAATTGATATTAAGATCACAAAGCTTAAATGAAAAGCAAGGAGTTGTGTGAACAACTTTTCTCATCATTTTAGACTCCTATGGAGGTTTCCCTTATGTTACAAGAGGACCAAACACTCAACATTGACACTCAAAACAATTGGGTGAATGATATTACTACCTTTTTGTAGGTAGATATCCTCCATATCTAAAAAGGACCAAAAGAAACCACTTTAGGTTGCATTCCATCACCTATATCATACTGGATGGCATACAATTTAGAAAATACCTCAATTGAGTGCTTCTAAGGTGCATTGAACAAAAACAGGTAAGAAGCTTGTTGAAATAATTCCATGATGGTTCTTCAAGTGGTCATTTTTTTGCAAGGACCACTGCTTTTAAAATAATGAGTGTTGGGTGTTATTGGCCAACCCAATTTAACAATGCTCACAGAAGGGTAAGAAATTGTAGGAAGTGTTCTTTCTTTTTTGGAAAGAAAAAGTTAGTCACCCTTCCCCTTCATCCCATTTAGGCATACCAACCATTTACATAGTGGGGTTTGGATTTTATAGGTATGACGAATCCACCATCTAGTGTTGGGCATAAATAGATTTTTATCTCACGAAGTACTTCACTAGGTGGATAAAGGCAATTGCTTTAAAGGATGTTATTAAGACTTCAATTCTATATTTCCTTGATGGAATTGTGACCAGGTTTGGCATCCCTTCCACCATCATATCTGATAACACCAAGTTTTTTTGGGTACCCAAATCAATGATTGGGTAGTTAGACATGACATATACTTGAAAAGATCATCAAACGATTACCCATAAGGTAATGTCTGGTTGAGTCTTCAAATAGAAAACCTCATGAAGATAATTAAAATGATCATTGAAGATAATTACAGGTCTTGGCATAAAAAGTTTAAGACAACCCTTTGGGATGATAAGATCACTCCCAAGAGAAACATTGCCAATTCCCCCTTCATGTTGATTTATGGAAGAGAAGTAAGGTTGTCATTGTCACTAGAGTTACATTCTCTTGAGTTAGCACAACAAATAGAACTAGCATAAAATGATTCTATGGCAATGAGGATGGTTGAGATAATGGAGCTAGAAGAGACCAAAAATAAGGCCATGCATACTCTTGAATCTCACCAAGCATAGGTCAAGACAAAATTTAACAAGAATGTTATCCATATAGTATTTTGAGAGTGATACTATGCATTGTTCAATGGGATTCAAATAAAGCTAAAATAGGAAGGCATACAAAATTTGATGTCATTTGGAGTGGTCCATATGTTATCACAAGATTTAAGGAAGCCAATGATTTTCATCTCTCTAGGGTGGATGGTGAGGTTCTTCCCATTCTAGTTAATGAAATTAATCTCAAACCTTTTTTTGGAATGGTTTTGAGAGTTCAACTCAATTGTAATTTCAAGCATGTATGAAGCGACTATGATGTATGCCCTCCTTCTGAATTTACATGAAGTTTTAACCATGAATCCATATTTAATGATCACAAACTGATTATGTTTATTAATGATGTTGTCACTTTGTGCCATACCTTATTATCCCATATATTATAATCAATCTAAAAGATCTTAATGGGTTTTTCACACCCATCCACTACCTTGTTAGCATGTCTGAATTTTATAAAGTGAAAAGTTGTCGAAAAAAAAAAAATGTTGTAGAATTCCTAACCCCCACATAAACCCTAGCATTACACATGCATATTTATTATAATTTCTCATTGACCAACTTCATCGATCACTCAGTTTCTTAAGTCGTTTCCTTAAGCCCCCTTCTTCATTCTTTAATCAACCTCATTTACCTAAGCATTGGCTCAACCTGTTACCTTTTAAATTCTTTTAAGCATTTTCTTAAACCCGTGATCCTGTCAAGCCCCACTTCACATGTGTTGCCATTTTATGAGCACTCTTTGTTTTGTAGATTCCTTTCATCTCTACTGTGATTCCCCACGAGGTTGTGAAACATCGACACCTATCCCCTCATTTTGACTTGTATGGGTCCTCTGCATATTAAATGCTAAATCCCGCTCCCTTTGGGCTTTGTCTGGACATGCATCGATATTCCGCAAGCTCACAAAATCACTTTTTGCTTACCCACCATGTTTGCAAATTCGTGGTATTGTGACATTTGCCACATCCTCATTGCAATGCATGATTCCTTCACACCGTGTTTTCATATCCTCAACACATAAGTAAAATGCTCTAGGCCCTGATCTCCTTCATATACCAATACGTGGTAGCTTCTCATTGCAGTGCATTCGTATAAGGCGAATATTCCCCTCAGATGCCTTGATGCTTGGCGAGTTGAAACTTGAAAAGATACGTGTTTGATTCTTATTGCAATGCAAGGTCTCTTCATGCCACATTTTTTTGATGGAGGTCATCCACAAATTCTTTTTTACTATTCGGGAGCACGAGCCTTTTTGGGCTGAACCTCTTTGGTTAAGAGGCAAGGACTGAGGGGAATCCATTCTGCCAAATTCGTTCGGAACACGATCCCGACCTCATGCCACATTTTTGCTAAAATAATTTTAAATTGTTTTTGTAGTATACTTTGGGAAGACGCTGACTATCCATCATGTTGTGAACATTCTAAGATACATGACTCGTATTCAAACTTGAGAAATGGATAGGTTAGCAATCTGGGTTCACAATTATGATTACTGAGACTTCCCGAACTACCAGATCTGATCCTTGAGGCTACAGAGGTGATTCTAAATGCATTTTCTACCAACCCCAAGTGGAAAAATTGACACCCATACTTCTTTAATGGTTATAAAATACCTTTTTGTTAGAAGGCCATCCTTAATCAAAATTTGGATGCAGTTTTTGTGGGGGTTTCTGCTCTTTATCTGCATAATCATGAATGAGGAGGAAAGATTATGGTGTTAAAGCCATTATGGTAGGATTTCAACTTGGGATTTGAGGTCTAGATGTCCATACTTGATTTGCTAGCATTTCAACTAGGGTTTCTTACCCAATCACTTGTCTTCTTTCTTCTAATGACCTGTAGAATATATAAGGAAACTTGATGCTCATTATAAGATTTTATTCCTTATATTTTCTCTAGTAGACTTATACAGTCCTTACATTATGCAACTGTAAAGTTTGCTTTATGCCTCTGTATTAATGAAGATTATTCATTTTACCTCTTCTCTTATTGTATATGTTGTAAACTTTTTTTCCTTCATGTTTGAATGTTCTATGATCTTCTATACTTGCATGTTGTGTCAAAATTAGGTACAGTTGTTTTGTGAACATTCCTTTCCCTTCAGCATCTTGTAAACCCTAACCTTCATGTTATCCTTGAAAATTGATAAAATAGAGAGTTGTGTAAGTCATTTGGCTATTTTAATTAATGTACTATGTTTTTTCAAATAAGAAGAAACAAATTTTAATCTTGATGTATGACCTCCCTTTCCTATTTAATGCATTGTTTCTATCTCTTTCCCTATGTGAGCTAGTAGAATAGGATTAGTGATAGAAATTAATATGCTAGGTTGGACCAATATTGTTGCATCTAGTTTAGTGAGGAAGTTGACCTTCTCTGTATACTTGACCTCATTTTGCAAGGTCCCACACCTTGAGGTCATTTTCATTGTGTCATCAGAATGATGAGCCTATGTTTAAGTAGGGTGTGATTTCATGAGACAACAAGTAGCTTGCTAAGAAAGATGGCAACCATTTCTCCAAGTGAAAAAATATGGACCCTTGAAGACAACCATGTTGTTTTCAATTGCTCACATAAGTAGAGGAAATGCTAATTGTATGAATTAATCAAATCCTTCAAGTGTTTCATGCATGCAGTTGATAGTTAAAATATGGTATTCATATGCTTAGCTTCTTGCAAGACGTTACTGCTATTGCTAGATAGTTGCCAAGGTGTATTGACTAGTTAGACATCATAATTGTAAGAAAGCATAGCTTGGGACAAAATATCTATGACTTCTATGTTAGCAGAATATGGGCACTTAAAGTCTTACAATACAAAATTTCTTATGATCAAATACTATCCTCAACCCTACTAATGTTTTGACCATGGTACATCATGCCTTTATTGATCTTCATGAGCCTCTCCTTGGATCTTCTTCCATAAATGAAGAGGTGATAGGTGCTTTTCCACAAAATCCTAGACAACAATATTCTTTTATGGTCATTTTCCCTCCTAGCCAAAGGGAGACAAAAGAGGTTTGTGCTTTCCTAAAATTGGGGCTTGATCATATCAAATATTTTGTTGATTAGACATCTATTTCATTGTCACCAGTTATTGAGTACAACATAGAGGACTTGTTTGCAATGGCATTTCCAAATATTTTCCCTACATGAATTTCTAACTCTTTGGGTGGTCACAAATCAAAGAGATCAAAATACACAAATATTCTCTTCATATGATGAGATACCATTATAATAAATTTGGTTACTACCTGCACTTTTACTACTTTATCTACAATGTAATGTTGAGGCATTGAAGCAAATCCACAACTATAGTTTATGTCAAGAAGAGCTTCGATGATAGCCTCTCATGTGCTATTGCTAAGCTTTGTTAATGCTTGTAGGACTTTCCTAATGACAAGATTGTAAAATACTTGATATTCTTTGGCTCATCTTTGCATAGCACAAAGCCATTTTAGATCAAGTATCGAGGAGAGCTTCTTAATATTAATCTCATTAAAGGTGCATTCACAACCTACATTTGACTACAATGCACATGTAAAGAAGATTCACTATTTTCTACAAAGTTCTTAAGAGGCTTCTAGACGCAAAGGACTATTGATATAGGTGTGCATCTTCACTCCTCAATTTTATTTGTCCTTTTTGTTACATAGTTTGTGTCTCTTCTAGGTATGAATGGTAACATAGAGGTTCTACTCACATTCATGGCTTCCTTTGTATCTATTCAATGCTTACCATTAAAAGATCAATTGGAGGGACCAAGTTATTGTAAAAGGTGTTATGGATTACATAAATAGTTATGCAAATTTACTTTGAACCCGCATGAAGTTGGGGAAAGAAAAACAATGTTGCATCATTCTATTATTGATGGACCTTGGTTTTTGGACACACATTAACTTTTTGTAGTAAATTATTTGGTTGACTATGTTGAGTTACTCAACCGTATTAAGTTTCATACCAAATTCATAAAAGACACATGCTTGCATAAGAAAGGATGCTTGTTGCCATATTGCTATAAAGGTCCTTGGGATTCACAATTAGGTTTAACTATGCTCCTTTTAATAATGAATGACCATGTGAAATAAGTGCATGATAGATTAAACATTATATGAAAATAAAATTTGGGCTACCAACTTATTATGTCCCAACATGCAATCCCTAACTACATTGCAAAATATATTGTAAAATCTAGACATCATTTAGTGGCCTATCATGGTATTTTTTTTATCGGTAAGTTAGGCATAAGGGATTCCTACCTCATAAATTCAATAATTTAATAGATCCAAAAATTCCCATGCCCTTAAAAAAAAGGTGCATGATGACTACTACCATACTCAACTATTTATAATGGTTAATATTCTAAATCTCAACATTCCTTGAAAGGGTGTTTATAGATGTTTTTATAATTTTCCCCCTTTCTTAGAGGATTTTAGCATCATTTGATGTATGGTTTTTAGAGAGTGATATTTTTTCATTTTAACCTATGTCCATTCTTGATCTGGCTGTGAATTTTCATCTAAAACCTTCACATTTTTCTTTTTCATTGTTCCTCTTTTAATTCAAATGATTTTAACCCAAGAAAAACCAAAATTTTCAGATTCACAACCCATCCCACAAAGAGGTTTATCAATTCTTACTATTGGAGGGACATTTGGTTGTAAGCACAAGATTTTACTAGGGCTTATCCTTTCTTCTTTTGTTGGATTTGATTTCACCAGTGAAGGAGAGGACTCACTAGGGAACTTAATGTTATCATTATTGATAAACTCAGGAGTAGGAGGATGTCTCAAAGAACCATCCACTATGAAATTATTTAATATCAAATTTTTTCCACCATGTTGTTTGACCATCAAAATAAGGCTTTGAACTACAACAGTTAACAATCATATGTCTTGTCTCATAGCATTGATGACACTGAAGTAGAGGACTCACTAGGGAACTTAATTTTATCATTATCAATAAACTCAGAAGGAGGAGGAAGGTGTCTCAAAGAACCATCCACTATGAAATTATTTGATAGAGCATCTTTCCACCATGTTGTTTGACCATCAAAATAAGGCTTTGAACTACAATATTCAATAGTCATATGTCTTGTATCATAGCATTGATGACACCGAAAGGGGAAGCCTTCATAATCCAAAGATTGAGACAAAATATGCTCAACAATTTTGAGGGTAATGTTTTTAGAAAGATCCTTTTTAGTGTCTATATCTATCAAAATTCATCTAAAATTTGTGTGTGAAATCAAAAGTGTTATGATCGAAATCCAGGAAGCTATCAATAGTATTTCCAATATCCTCAAAACTGGCCTCAAATGAGAATTAGAATGGAAGGTTTGGGAGACGAATCCACACAAGTTTAATTTTGAAGAACTTCATCACAAGATTAAATTTAGGATGCCATGGTTTGAGCATTAGAACATACTAGTTCCAAATCTAATATTTTCCATAGAGAATGGCATCCATGTCATAAACACAATCAAAAACAATAATGAAGAAGCCTTGAGCACAGGGTTATATTTTTATATTACCTTTCAACAAAAGGTTTCTAGGTATTTGTTATCCATTGGTGAAGAGCAGGTAGAGTAAGCCACATGTTACTAAATATATAAATTAAACCATGATTCCAGTAGAAATCTTCACATTCCAAAACTTCATTTTTTATACCTTCGTTAAAAACCAAAACAGGGGAGATGGAGTCACCATTTTCCTTTCCATTCTAAAGATTTGATATGGGATTCTTGTTTCCATTGCGGGGAATGGATATTCCCCCATGGAAAGGTGTGGGATACTACTATGGCATTGGTGAGGAGACTGAATTTTAGTTGGATCCCCTAGGCATCAAATTTGACAAAGATAGCTTGGGGCTCAATTTAGGCCGCAATGCTAAAGAAAAAAAGTGTTTTTAGGGCATTCTTTTCCTTGAAGATCTCCCTGGTTGAGCTCTTCATTCCTATCATGTTATTCTTACTTATATTTACTTTGTTTTTTATTTTGATAGACTTTTTATATTTACATATCACAAGTTCTTGACAAAGACTGGTTTAATATGGCAATAGTTCCCAAGAATGTTGTCACTTGTTAAAAATTCCTCGGTGAATAGGAAAAATGTATGTCATTTCAATCGTTATGATGATGATCATGTTTCCACTCTAACATTTATCACTACATATATGGATTGAACAAAACCATTGGAATCATTTAAACTAATTCAAATTGCACTGAACTAGTATTTTATAACATCTCACACAAATAATTAATGAAAGAGGTATGCAGTCTATATAGTTGTATGTGTTACAATTATAAATTCACAAGCATTCTTTCTAAAGAATCAAATATGATTGCCTCATATTAGAGAGATGTATTTCTATATAAACCATTCTACATTATTAATACACATTGGTTCATCTGCAAATGAAATTATGGAGCAATAGAAGGGACTAAACGGCCTAAAAATGCATGACATGTCAACTACAAACTTGTAGTTGCTTCCTCCACTTTTGATTATTAATCTCGTCTTAATAATCCATATGCATTTAATATGGGTATAGTTAAAGAGTAATCTCTCCTTTCTTTATTATACTCAAGAACCCATATTAATGTATATTGACTTTAACGGCCTTCGCATTCTTGGCAGGTGCAATTTTGACAATACCCACAATTAGAGTCTATGTTCCATCTCCCTATCCTTACAAGTTTCAACAATTGATCTCATATATGGGTGCTGGCAAGAAGTTGAGTCCACTTTTTGGCCAAAAAGTGGAATTTTTCCCTGATTTTCAGAGTTTGACACATTTGACCTTAAAATTTGAAGCACTTAGAGATGAAATCTTCAAACAAGTCAACAATCATAAAATGTATTACTCGGAGTCTAGTTTTCAAATATGTAATTTATTTCAATACCCACATTGTACAAATTGAGTTTCAATAGGCATTTGTAAAAACCACTATTTAAAAGTCCTTTTTTTTTACCATACCATGCATGTGTACAACATCCATATTTTGACTTAGATTATCATATTTTTCTAAATCCTTTTGGGAAAAGACTTGTGACTCACTGAAGCGTGCACTGGATATTTTTTTGTAATTTTTTATTGAATTTTTTTTTTTGTTAATTTTTTACTAGGCATATTTGACGTTTAGAAACATCGTCGTGTACGACACGCATAAAATGACCTAAAGCTATCATTTTTTGCATTTTTTTTTTTTAAATTGAAAAGAATTGTTTGAAGTTTGCCCTTGTGCAATCCGTTCGTCAAAATGTTATGTTGATCAAAAGTTATTAAAATAGTAAAAAATACTGATATTTAAAGTTTATGAACCAATTTCATCATAAATTAATTGAAAAATAGAAAAAATAATCCAATTGTAAAAAAAATTACATATTTGAAATCTGCATTGTCTCATCTAAAATGGGTTTTAATTTCGTCAAAAAATTCTGCAAAAATAGTCGTCAGCCATATGTCCAAACTCGATTTTTTTCCCTAACATTGTTAGAACCTTCAACTTGCAGGTCAAACCAGGTTAAATGCCTAGGTTCGGACTCCCAATGCTTTTCCCGAACCAAAATCCGAAGCAAAACCCCAACCACAAGGCCAAAAAAAATTCAAATTAAAAAAATAGGATCCTGATTATAAATTGGGATCCCATATCTTTAATCGAGATCCCATTTTTAATAATACGGGATCCCATTTTATAATCGAGATCCCGTTTTTCTTGAACTGTGTTATTATAAACTGGATCCCGTTCCCCTGTCAATGGTCACCACATTCAATTATGGGAAACGGGATCCCGAGTTATAAACGGGATCCCGTATCTTTAAATACGGGATCCTGTTTTTCTTGAACTGTGTTATTTTAAATTACTGTCAAATTTTACTGTGAAGTCTGCAACTTCACATGTATGGCCGAGAACAGTAAAATTGGTCTATTTTTTTTATTGAGCATTTTTTTTGCAGGTGGTGACTTGGTTTTTTGATAATTTTTTTCAAAGGAGAGATCCCATTTTTTCAAAGGAAGAACAAAAGGTCTTCAACTTGCAATATGAATTGACTTTTTCAAAGGAGGCATGACTTGTTTTGAGGAACACAAGAGGAAGAATTTAGTCCTTTTAGGTCTTGAACTTCCAATTTGAATCGATTTTTTTGAAGAATTTCACTATTTACATTCATTTGTGCTTGAGAATTTTATAATCATGGGAAATAAATGTCTTAATAAGAGGAGGAAGACATTGAATCCTGAAGAAATTGAAGCAAACAAAGAGAAGGAGAGACAGAGACAAAGAGAAATAAGAATTAGAATTAAATCAATGAATGATGGGGGAGCATCCAATTCCACAACTATTGAAGATGAAAACATAAAGGAGACCATGGTTGTAGATGAAGCGAATTTGCAAGAAGTCAATTTGGAGAAGAATGTGATTATACAATCAAGTCCTACTATGTCTTCAAATCCCTCTTTCAATGCTATGGATAATGTTTCAATATGCACAAATCTAGGTACGTCTTCAAATCCACATGTTAGTGAAATGGTAAATTCGTATGTAGAAATTTTACAAGACGCTGGACTTAATGATGTTGACATTGATAATATTCAGAGAGATGAAACTTTTATAGAATTTGTTGAAAATGATAGTGAGAATGATCCTTTTGTTGAAATGAAATTGAGAATAATCCTTTTATTGAAAATGAAAACAAAAACTGTTTTGTTGATTTAAATGAAAATGAAAACCATTTTGTTGATGTAAATGAAAATGAAAACCGTTTTGTTGATGGAAATGAAGATGAAAATGTAAATCGTTTTGAAGTTGAAAATGAAAATGAAATTGAAGATGAAAATGAAGATGAAGATGAAAATCTAGAATGTGATCTTGAATTTAATGAAAATACTTTAAAAAAAATTGAAAGTGGTGTTTTTGATAATCTTCGTGGTCAAATTTCGTGGAGGCAAATAAGAACACATGCAAATAAAATATACAAAAAATTCTTTTATCGTAAAAAAATTACAATTCAATGTCAACTAATGATGCAATTGATGAGAATGCAAAAAATGAGGAAAATAATGAAAAGGTTAGGCTTTTTTATTAAACCAAAAATAAAAGATCAATCATTAAAACATGCTATGTGTACTGTTGCTAGTGCCATTCAATCGATTGGAAAAAATAGTCAATCTAAAGATAAAAATGCAACAAGAAGAGCTATAACAACTATTATAGTTAATAAAGCAACTTTGAATAAAAGAATGGTAAGAAATATTAGTGAAGTTTTAAAAATACATCCTAAAACATTGCTAAGAGCAGAAAAAAGAAGAATAATTATAGAAAATGATCCTATCAACCAATGTTGGAGTTTCAGTGGTCGACTCCCGAGGTCTGATATGAAATTGAATGTTGAAATTAAATCTTTGATTGAAAAATATTGGCATGATAATACTAGGGTTTCATCTAATGCTAGAGATGTTTTAAAATTAAGGGTGGGGTCCAAAGTTCGCGATCCTCACCCAAAACACCTATTAGATACAACACAAACTGAATTTTATAAAAAAATTTATGGTAATTTAGTGTTACCCGGTAATATTAAAATAAGTCAAAGGTCTTTTGAAAAATGTAAACCGTGGTATGTAAAAATTAATAAGCAACATATATCTTGTTGTTGTAAAACGCATGTTCAATTTCGTTATTTTTATGATATTTTTCGATATATACATTGTACCTTGAATACTAACATGATTATATAGGAATGCGGTATTAATATGCCACCTGAAGCAATAAGGGAGTTTATTTCAAGTTTGTTTTGTGAAAGATCTAATGGTAAATTGTTTTATTTAAGTTCTTGTATTTCTAGACAATGCATTGACTGTGGAAACCTTTCAGTCTTAGGAATTTGTATGCATGAAAGTGTTGATAATGATTTTGGACAACAATTAGTAGAAGTTAGAAGATTTAAGAATGTTCACTATTCTTTAAAAGATGGAAAAATAGGAAAGTGTTGTGATTTAGTTACATAAAAAGTTAGTGTGCATGCATTCATGAGTGAATTTAAGAATAAGATAGTACCAAAATATATCATGCACTCTCAACATGCTCAATGGCTTGATGGCCAATTTCGCGCATGTAGAAACACATTTCCAATTGGTACTATACTTTCAGTGGTTGATTTTGCAGAAAATTATACTCTAGCTCCGCAAGAGGAAATTCAATCACAACAATATAATTCAGTGCAAGTAGCTATGTTTGTCCATATTGTTTATATACATGCAAATAATAGCATTGGGGATGATAGAAAAGTTCTGAGGGAGTATCATTTTTATTTGAGTTACAACCGATTACACTCATCAGAGTTTGTTCAATACCGTTTCAGTATATTTTACAAAAAATTAAGAGAAAGAGGAGTCCATATGAAAGAACACCTCATATGTTCAGATAATTGTACGGGGCAGTTCAAGAATGCTCGAATGTTCCATTGGTTAAGTAGGATTCACAAAGAACTTAATGTCCAACATATATGGAGTTTTTTTGAAGCTGGGCATGGTAAACAAGAACATAATGGAGCTGGTGCATGTGTCAAAAGAATTCTTGCTAGAGAACAATTGAAATTTGAAGATGCAGTAAAATTTAAAGATGCACGTGGGATTGTCGATTGGTGTAATACAATATTATCTACACCTGGTTCAAGTGAGTACTCTAGAAATCATCATTTTTTTTGGTTGCTTGAAGAAGATAACATTGTACCTAGAGTTGACTGTGAGACAATTAATGGATCTACTAAATGGCATTCGTTTAGGAGTTAGACAACAAGCACATGGACTATCTAGACAAGGGAGCTTGCATGTTTTTGCCAGTCTTGCATCTCAGGAGATTGGGAAGCATGTGAAAATACAGAATGGGTTGAACAGTGGGGGCAAAGATCGTTGACACCTTCACAAGCACATGATCAATATGAAAGAACTATTGAAGAAAATGATCAAGTGTTTGCATCTGAAGACTATGACTGTGTTTCAGACATTGTACAAGAAGGTAATTTAATTCAATTTATTTCATTTAATTTCTTTATTAAGTTATTTTGTACTACTAAATTTTTTATATTGATATGCACAAGTTATTAAATCATTTTTTGCTTGCAGGACATGTGTATGCTGTTGTTGCACCTGAGGGGAATGAAGTACAAACAAAATATTGGTTGGCTCGTTGTGTGGAGAGTAAACATAAGTTAATATCACCTCGAGAAGATGATGATGGCTATCATTATCCAACAGGTACCATGATCCCCCTAAGACATCCCCTTAAGCAAATTTTGATAACAATTTTTTTGATCCCCTTAAACAATATTTTAGAACAAGTTTTTCATCTCATTAAGAAAAATTTGAGAACTTATATGATGATTGTTTTCATATTTTCCAATAGGATCGGTTGTGGTTGTTGGCACTTGGCTACGAAAATACCTAGCAAGGAAGAATGGTCTACCTACATTCGAAGATTATGAACCGCATAAAAAAAATTATACATTATTCACATTTGGTGGTGGCAACAAATATAAAACTAGATCGATATCGCGGAAGACCTACAAATAAAGTGTTATGGATAATTTCTATGGAAGAGCATGAGAAAATCATAGATGCATTACAAAAAAGAGAGGATGCAGATGGTACAATGGAATAAGTAAATACAGGTAAATATAGTTTAAGTTTTATATTGTCCTTTTAAATAGAGGTAATTATTAGTAAAAATGTATTTAAATACATGTTTTGATTACATATTGATATTGCTTGTACATTAATAGTTTAAATTGATTTATTATCCTTGTTTTGTATCCTTAAGCCATCATTGCATTGATCTCATACTTTGAAACAAAAAGGAGTGTATGCCTAGATTCAACCTACACACGTGTGGAATACTTTTAAATGCAGGTACTTGAGTTGTGTACATATAGTTAGTTTTATATAAATTAAAATTATGTATGTTTTGATGATTTCATTGATATTGCTTGTACCTTTTTTATATTAGGCGGTGTGAAGACCTAGTATATTCTGGGCATGAGTTTGAGATGTTCTTGAGATGGCATATCCAAATTTTGTAAACATTATTTTGAGATGACATATATGTACATATATGTCCTTGTATGTCTTCAAATCACTAAATTTCATGCATACATTATTGTTAAATCAATTATATCCTTAAGATGTTGTATTATGACCCCTTAAGACATTCCCTTAAGAAAATGTATTGTGACCCCTTAAGACATTGTCTTATGACCCCTTAAGACATCCCCTTAAGACATTGTATTATGACCCCTTAAGGCATCCCCTTGAGACATTGTATTATGAACCATTAATACATTGCATTATGAACCCTTAATACATTCTATTATGAACCCTTAAGACATCCCCTTAAGAATTTGTATTATGACCCCTTAAGATGTTCTATTATGAACCCTTAAGACATCCCTTTAAGGCATTCTATTATTAACCCTTAAGACATCCCCTAAAGACGTCGTATTATGACCTCGTAAATGTCCCCTTAAGACGTTGTATTATGACCCCTTAAGATGTCCCCTTATTTATTTTCAATATACGCCTTATAATTTAGTATTGGAATCCATTATTTGTGTTGACAACTTAAAAAATAGTATTGGATGCCATTATTTGTTTTGACAACTTATAAATTAGTGTTGGATTTTATTATTTATAGAATTTATTAATGCTTTTGTTCTCTAATCTTGTATGGTTTTGTTTATTTCTTAAAATTTTATCCTTTCTGGTATATAAACAAATTGCTTTGGTTTGTAAATTATGATTTATTGACTAATTATGATATTAGGCGGTGTGAAGACCTAGCTAATTATTGAATGTACCTATCATGTATGAGACCACTAAATTTGTAAACTGTAATTATTAAAATGTCCTATTAATTTCAACTTTAATTTCATATTTATATTTAATTTCACATTAATTTCCTATATTAATATCTTGACTATGAACATAAAATGCATAAATGTATATGTGTAAATTAAAATTTCAAACAATAATAAAGTCCATAATTTGTGTAAATATATTAAGTGCATGAAAAAAAGTCCATCAGAGTACAACCCATGAACCAAAGTTTAACTAAGTACTCAAGAACCATGAATTATAAAGTCCAACAGAGTACGTGACAAACCAAAAATATACTCCATAAAATAAACAAATATAACCCACAAAATCATGTTTCTAGGTCATGTATTGTCTCTATAATCAAGAGACCTCTTTGTGCCATGCGGACTATGCAGATGACCTAAAACACTCTGTACAAGAGAAAGATGAAATCATATGTAAGACAATGAAAAAAAATTAATGACAATTTAATTTATAATTCATCATATTAAAATCAAATTACTGTCATATCTGGGTTTGGATGCTCCACTATACCTGAAGCAACCTCTACATTCTCTGAATCAATCTACACGAACAAGACAAAAAAATTTGAAATTAGATGCACAAGTCTACAATTAAAAATGATTTAATTGAAATTAATTTATAATTTATCATATTTTAATTGTACCATATCCATATGTTGTGCACCCTCTTCTGCAGGACATGTTTGTGCATTCTCAACTACTAGATGTGTCACATGCTATAAAAGAAAAATAATTTAAAACACGTATTAGCTCAAATTATATTAATATTCAATTTGAAATTTAAAATTATTTAGTTATATATTCACAATATATAATTTTTTGTTGAATTTAAATATAATAATTTTTTTAAATTACCATTTGATCTGCAGCCTGCTCCACATGCCCTCCTAGAGGTGTAACTATGTTTGGGTCAGGGCTAAAAGTCACACTAACAAAGTCCTACAAGATCAAAGTTAAAGCATGTACATACTTGAATTAGTTAAATATATATATATATATATATATTCAAGTTTGCACATTTTGTGTAGAAATTTATTTAAACAACCTGAAAATTAGAGGCCTCACGAGTAACCGCAAAATCTAATGTTTGCCTGATGCCCATTCTAATTGTGGTATCAACCTAGATAGACATGTAGACATGTAACACAAGCTTATAATATTTACATGTATACATGCACATTTCATATATATAGTGAATTAAAAATTCATAATTGTAACTATACTAATGTAAGTTAAACAATTTACAATATAAATATCCTTGCCCCTAGTCTACGACGGTCAATAGTGGAGGAGTGCTCGACAACCCCTCAGGTGGAATCGACGTGGAAGTCGATTGACTCACCTAAACCAACATTAATATTTCAAACATATATGTTATTCAATTAGAAATTTAAAACTCAAGTTAAAAATCATTTCATTTATAATTTAAAAAATTGAAATCAAAATACCCCATAAGGGTTGCCGATTAGGACTGGTGTCGATGTATGTACTCATGGAACAAATGATTGCCCCATCATTACTATCGTCTGTACACCAAATAGTTTGATTGTTAAAATGTATTGCAAAATTTACTTTGATATATACATTCATCAAAATTCTTATAAAATGAATGTGTAGATGCCTATTTATACCTGTGTACCAGTGTCCTCAGGATGTTCGCCTCTTGTAAGAAATTCTACAAATGAACTAGTGTGACCAAATGAACCACCAGAATCTCTATGTCTACCTGAACTAGGTGTGGCCTGATCGGGTCCATAGCATACTTGATGGCAATTGGTACATATATGTGGGATGAGCCTCGACAATCCTGGAGTGGTACTCAGACTAGCTCCATAGAACACTCCTCCATCATCATCGTCTCTATACTCCCTACCCGCTATCACAGAAGCATGCCGATCAAGGTCTCCTGCGAGTGTACTAAGGGAACCTAATGTCAAGACCATAAATTGATGATGCATAGGTACAGGAATGGGAGGACCAGGAGCAACAACAAGGGGTTGTGCATGCACAGGGCATTGGGGATCAACCCTTGCCCCTAACCTCTGTTGTGACATGCCGCCACCAACACCCTGAAATGATTTAAAATCAAAATAATTGGGCTTGTGCCCCATAACAAACTCTACATATAATTTCCTCAAAAAATACAATGGGCATTCCCAATTAGCATGTGGGGGACTATCAAAAACCATATACCATCGATCCCAAAAATGTGCACTCATCTGTGGATGTATGCATCACCTCATGGATATTCTAGATTTATTCACAGGAATGGGCTGTCGAGTAATAGGGTCGAGAAAGTAGGGGGCTAGGTGGGCTTTCATTATTTTAAGGTCTAATATGTCTTTATAAGAGAGACCATCAGCATAAAATTGTCTCATTTTTTCTTTGTCTCGTCTATGCCTATCTAGATCATAATCAATGGTCTTGATGGCATCCACAACGTTTTGCATTGTAGATGCAAAACGTCTAACATGGGGTGGAATCAATGCTTGACTCTACATAGCATTGATTTGAATTTGTATTGATGCAACTTGATCATTTATGCGTGCTCGTAAGCGAGCCTCATCAGATGCAACAGGTCGTGGAGGGGGAGGTGGAGGTGGAGGTGGAGGGGGAGGTGAGGGAGGCTGAGGTGGTGGATTGATGATATCATCAATATTAAAATCATCCATGATATGAGATATAAGTGTGCACCTGCATTAAATTATACTAAATTAACATACAAACTTAAAAAATTACAAGAAATAGTTAAATTTGAAACACACATGTAAATTTGTTTAAATATGATACATGCATACATATATTAAGATCATATAAAATTGAAACACACATATACATTGATTGAACTTGATCAAGTAAACTATGTACATACATTTAAAATAAAAAAATACCATGCCTTTAACATACATACATTTAACATGTACATACATTTAAAATAAAAAATACCATGCATACATCATTAATGTAAACTATGTACATACAAATTTCAAAATTTAACAACTATATGTGCAATTTTAATACATGCGTACATAGTAAACAATAAAATTGAAACATTCACAAAAAGCTCATTTTATGTCTAACGCATATATATCCATCTAGAACCATCCATCTAAAAATATCCATGTAGAACCAAAATCATAAATTCACGTCACACAAAATTGTTGGAGTTGAGAAGATACAACTTCAAAGGAGCCTAGTGACCTCTGCAAGCAATAATACCTGTTACAAGGAGAAGCAAAGAGAAGCAACAAAGAAAATGCTCAAGAATGTGGAGCAATGTATTCACCCAAAATGTAAAATGAATAATGATACAAAAGATAGTTTTCAACCATATATAGATGAAAACCCTAAAAAGGAAAACCCTAGTCTTGCACAATAATAATTAATAAAGTAATTAATTATTATGTACCTAATGTTAGCTTAAGTGAAAAAGAGGTAAAAGGGAACTTTACGTAATTAAACAAATATTGTTTATATATACCCAATTACTCTAACAACCCCCCTTAAGCTATAATTAGGGAGAAGCTAAAACCTAGAAGAAGCTACTGAAAGAAAAAGCAATGGGTCCTGACAAAAAGGCCAGATTAGGTACCCAAGTACAAAGAAATCTCTATGAAACGGGGAAAAGGAGAAAAGCTAGTGGGAAAAACTCCTCTCCAAAAAGAGATAAAAGAACATGCTGAAAGAAACATGAAGGAAGGCCTCATAAAGACCCCCCAAGGACAAATTCCTTCACCCCAAGCATAGAGTGCAACTGAAGATAGCGCGGAGATGCAAAAGGTTTCGTGAAGATGTCTGCAACCTGCTCGGCAGTGGGAATATACTCCAAGATGAGAGAACCATCCTAAATCAATTGTCTGATGAAATGCATATGAATCTCAATGTGCTTCGTCCACTGATGCTCCACCGGGTTGCTTGAAATGTGTATAGCACTCTGATTGTCACACCAAAGAATAGTGGGACTATCAGGAGGAAAACCAAACTCAGTCATCAACTGATGAAGCCATAAAATCTCCTAAATAGCGAGCACAGCAGCTCAGTACTCAGCCTCTGTAGATGAAAATGCATGAGCAGTCTGCTTCTTGCACGACCATGTGATAGGACCAGAGCCAAGATAGAAAACAAAGCCAGAAGTAGACTTTCAATCATTGAAATCACCAACCCTTTCTGAGTTAGAGTAGCCAACAATGTGAGGATCCCCTGATGTGTAGTGAGTGCCATATGAAGTGGTGCCCTGAATGTACCTCAAAATATGCTTGGCAACTTGCCAATGACTCTCATGAGGATTATGGGAGAATCTAGAGACAAGATCAACCACAAAGGAAAGATCAGGACGAGTGTGAGTTAGGTACAACAAACTGCCAACCAACTGCCTGTAAAGTGTAGAATCTACTGAAGGAGTGGGGCAAGTAGTAGTCAAAACAACCCCTGACTGAAATAGTGTGGGGGCAAGCTTGCAATCAAGCATGCCAAAGCACTGAAGCATATCAAGAGAATATTTCTGTTGGTAAATGGAGATCCCCTCTGAAGACTGAATCACCTGAAGACCAAGAAAATAATGCAGAAGGCTGAGATCTATCATCTCAAACTGCTCCATCAAAGCTAGCTGAGAATGCTGAATCAAAGAGGATGAGCTACCTGTGATGAGAAGATCATCAACATATAGCACAAGAATTAGGATCTCACCCTGAAGATGCTGAATATAGACCATGGGATCAGAATGACAGCGAGTGAAACTAGTGGAGAGCAAAAAAAAGTCCATTTTCTCATACCAAGCCCGAGGGGCCTGTTTGAGACCATATAATGAATGTTGAAGTCAGAAAACCAAAGAAGCATCATGCACAAATCCCTGAGGCTGCTCCATATAGATCTCCTCTTGTAGGTCACCATGTAAGAAGGCACACTTCACATCCATCTGAAAATGAGCCATCCCCTAGAAGCTGCAAGTGATAGTAC
This sequence comes from Sequoiadendron giganteum, assembly GCA_007115665.2. Taxonomy (NCBI): domain Eukaryota; kingdom Viridiplantae; phylum Streptophyta; class Pinopsida; order Cupressales; family Cupressaceae; genus Sequoiadendron; species Sequoiadendron giganteum. The sequence continues at coordinate 656,470,031 of CM021104.1, forward strand.
AAAACGAATAGAATTCATCTTGGCGACAGGGGCAAATGTCTCTGAGTAATCAATACCCTCAACCTGTGAGAAACCCTTCACAACAAGACGTGATTTGTACTTATCAATAGAACCATCGGCAACATACTTGGTGCGATACAACCATCGACACCGAACCATCTTTCTGCCCTTAGGAAGAGGACATAGATCCCATGTACTATTCCTCATTAAAGAAGAATACTCCTCCTCCATAGCACTATCCCACTCAGGGTGACTTGTCGCCTCTGAAAACCTCTGAGGATCCTCTGAAAGAGCATGACTCAAAAGACTAGAACTCGCAGTATGAGAACAGGTGCGACAAGTGTCTGAAGGATCATCGGCCATAGATCCTACTGCCTCAATAGTAAAGCGAGCCCATTTGGGCCTTTGAGGTGGAGCAAGTGTAGGTGGAGATGGGGGATCATCAATATCCTCATCAGAATCATTCTCAAAATAATCCTGAAGAGTTGCACTGGGTGGAGTAGGTAGTGAAGTGGACACTGGAGTCAAGGTATCAACTGGAGGAAGGCGCTCATCAAACTGAACATCCCGTCAAAACAGGACCTCTCTGGAATCAGGATCAAACAACATGTACGCCTTAACATCCTCATAGTAGTTGACAAAAATGAGGGGTTGACTCTTCCACTCCATAGCTCTCCTTTGAGCATTAGGAATAAATGCCCATGCCTCACTACCAAATACTCGAAATGATGAAATATCAAGCTTGTCATGAGACCAAGCCTCCTCAGGAGTCACATATCGAATCGCCTTGTGAGGCATTCGATTATGAATATAGTTGGCACAATTGACTGCCTCAGCCCAAAAGGACAAATCCATGGACCTGGACTGAATCATACAATTAGCCATCTCCTGTAAAGTCCTGTTCTTTCACTCAGCGATACCATTCTGCTGAGGGGTGTAGGGAACATAAAACTGATGCTGCAAACCATGCTCAGTGCAAAAATCTCTGAAATCTTGATTCACATACTCCCCCCCATTATCTGTATGTATCCGCCGGATAGAAAGACTAGACTGCTTCTCTACAAATGTCTTGAAGACTCAAAAAGAATCAAAGACATCAGACTTGTACTTAAGAAAGTACACCCATGTGCGTTTGGAGAAGTCATCAATGAATGTGAGTACATACTTGGCCCCTGAAAAAGGAGTGGGAAATGACATGAGGTCACTACGAATCAACTCCAAGGGTGCCAAAGCATGAGTGGCACTTCCCTTCGGAAAGGGATCCCTGTGATGCTTGCCAAGCACACAACCATGACAAACACCGTCAGTGCAGGAAATCTGTGGAAGACCAAGAACGAGTGCCTATGTACTCATCTGTTGAAGATATTTGTAATTGACATGGCCCGAACGCTCATGTCAAAGCTTACTCACTGAATTTTCATGTGCTATAAGAGATGAACCTGTACCCTCAAAAGGCTCAAATCCATCAAATCTATAAAGATCAGATGCAATATCAACACTCCCAGTAGCCACAACCAAATCAGAGTCATGGAGGTCCCAAATAACCACATCATGTGGTGAGAACTCAACTGTCTTACCAGAGCCAGTGTGGAAAATCTAATAAATGGGCAAGAGGTTCATTGAGATGTCAGGAACAACCAAAACATCCTGTAGAGTGCCCCCATCCAAAGAGACAGAACCTAAACCCAAGACGGAAAGCTATGAAGAGTCACCGACTACAATCTATGAAGTACCACAAGAGGCAAGAGAAGTGACCAATTACTGAGTGTGAGTCATATGGTGAGAAGCACTAGAGTCTAAAATCCAAGTGGACCCATTGGTCGATGCTCTAGCAATGAGAGCATGACCTTTCCCTGTGGTGGAAGAAGAAGAAGATTGAGGTGAGGAGATGTGTTGCTACTGCATGGCGTCCTCTAAAGCCTCTAATCATTTCCAACAACTGGAAACTGGATGGCCTTTCTTGCCATAGAAACTACAAGTGTCTCCTAATTTCTCCTTAGTCTTGGAGGAAGACTCACCAGACTTCGAAGATTTCCCATGTTTTGGATTAAATGGTGGTTTAGAATCAGACTTAGGAGGAGGTTTGGAGGAATGCTCACTGCCTACAAAATCTTTCTTGGGCCTCAGTTTCTGCTTCTGTTTCCCCTTTGGTGACTAAGCAACCAATGCTTTGCTCTTTGATCCTGAGAGCATATCCATCTAAGAAAGGTGAGACTGTTCCTGAGACAAATGCTCACAAAAAAAATTGAAGGTAGGCATGGTAAAACTGGCACCCAGACCATCCATGGTGGAATAGAAGGAAGAAGCAAATATCTGAAATGGACCACGAAGCTTCGAAAGAATCAAGTAAATGCACTCTGTGTCTATCTTGTTCTTGCCACAACCCTATAAAATAGTGCGGATAGTTTTGAACTTGTTCAAAAAATCTTCAATAGTGGGAAATGAATAAGGTAATAATGAAGTCAGCTCTGCCTCAATCTATAATGCGTGGAACTCATTAATGGCCCCAAAAATTGTCTCAAACTTCAGCCACATGGCTCGAGGAGTGAGAAAAACATCAAGGTGAAACAAAAGACTGTCTGAAACATGCATGCATAGCAAACCCATAGCCTCATCCATCTTGTTCCTGTGCTGCATAATCTCAAAAGGACGCTGCAACTGAGGCTGAACCTCATCTAAACAAGACCATAACCCTCGTGACCTGAGTAGCCTCATCATGCGAGACTTCCAAGTGTGATAGTTATGTGATGTGAGTAGCTCAACTAAAGAGTCTGCAATGAAACCCTGCACCTATACCTGCTTGTGTCTTTTATTATTATGTGATCTTTCAAAATAGACAGAAGATGCAAAAGGGTTTGATTTTTTTGAGAGTTTTTGTGTTTTGGTTTTCTGATATAAATGACAGAAAGCAAGAGAAAAACACCCCCCACAAAAGATAAACCCAAGCCCTAGTACAAACAGAGAAGAAGGAAGCAATGCATACGCAAAAAATACTTCAAAACAAAATATCCATCGTTCACCAAATTCATAAATTCATAACTATTTAAGATCATTGTCTTAATTTAAAAACTATTGTATCTTTCTACTGCATCTCTTCATTTATTTGCATTTTCCTTTCCAGAATCATAATTTCTCCTCTCCTCTACCCATTGTCGATGCTCATCTAAGATCCCATCTATAGCCCTGACAACATCAACAATGGTTTGCATCCTAGATGCAATCATCCTCATAGGTGGTGTGACTAATTCTTCATTTTGAATAATGTTGATTTGATCTTGGATGGTTCTAACATTGGAATTGATTTGTGCTTTTAAACTAGCACCATCGATTTCAGGGGGTGGAGGTGGGGGGTTATGAGGTGGAGTGGGTGGAGGTGGAGGTGAAGGTGGTGGAGATGGAGGGCGTGGAGGTTGATTGCGAATATTATTGAATCGATCCATGTGATATCTAGAAGATATGAGTGAACCTGCATTAGATTTGTAATTTCAAAATGTTAGATACATGTTTAGGATTTATACCCTTAAACCATTCAATATAAATGGCCTAATTGAATACATATGATAAAATAAACTTTTAAGCCTCATTTATGTCTAAGGCAAGTTACTTGAATGAAAATACAATTAACTATTAATATTAGACAATTTATGAATGTTATAGGGTTTACAGTTTAGAGTTTAACATAGATCCCCTTAAGCCATCCTACCACCCTAAACCGTAAATTAATCAACCTAGATCATGATTTATCTCATTCATATTATAATTAAGATCCTAAGATAAAATGAATGCTTTAGTGAAGAACATTTTCTTGTGGAACAGTTGATTGAGATAGGTCTTGTTTCAATTGACTAACCTAGATCATGAAATATCATTCATATTATAATCTTGCACAATCTTGTTATTGTTAAATTTGGTTGCCTTGGGTAACTTCACCAAATTTTAAGAATTTTTTTGATCCCATTAAGAAATGTCATATTAGGACCCCTTAAGACATCGCTGTACAATTTAGGGTGATAGGATGGATTAAGGGGATCTATGTCTAGTGAGGTCCTAGGACAAAATAACATGGCTTAAGGGAATCAAATTTGGTGGAGTTGCCTAAGGCAACCAAATTTGATTTTAAGGTCCTAAGACAAAATGAATGCCTTAGTGAAGAACATTTTCTTGTGGAACAATTGATTGAGATAGGTCTTGTTTCGAATATCATTCATATTATAATCTTGCACAATCTTGTTATTGTTAAATTTGGTTGCCTTGGGCAACTTCACCAAATTTTAAAAAATTATTTCATCCCATGAAGAAATGTCATATTAGGACCCCTTAAGACATTGATTTATGATTTAGGGTGATAGGATGGCTTAAGGAGATCTATGTCTAGTGAGGTCCTAGGACAAAATGACATGGCTCAAGTGAATAAAATTTGGTGAAAAAATTATGTCTTTAGCCTGTTTAGGGTTTAGAATTTAGAGTTTAGGGTTTACGGTAATATGATGGGTTAAGGGGATCTTTGTAGTAAGGTTCTACTACAAAATGACATGGCTTAAGGGAATCAAGTTTGGCTTAAGGGGATCTTTGTAGTAAGGTTCTACGAGAAAATTACATGGCTTAAGGGAATCAAATTTGGTGGAGTTTCCTAAGGCAACCAAATTTGATTATAAGGTCCTAAGACAAAAATGGATGCTTTAGTGTTGAGGGTTTAGATTTTAGAGTTCAGGGCTTACGATTTTTAACGAACTTAGGGTGAAGTTTGGGCGACCCTTGGAATAATGGACTTGCAAGTTAGTGCCTAGTTTATGAATATTTTATGAATAGATTGACTATTCATAGTAATAGAAACACATAATTATGTGTGATTAAGATTGAGTTTGATGTATATTTTAATTGGATGTTTTTTTAATTGAATATAAGATTATTTTATTTAATATTTTTTTCATTAATATTGAACTCACTTAAATGAATTTTATGATATAAAACATGTATAATATAAAATTAGTTAATGTTGAATTGAAAGTATTTTATTTTAGATTGTTTTTAATTGAAAGAACCTAAAAGAACTTAGAAAACAAAAATATTTAGATTATTTAGTGTCTAGGTAACTAGTGCAAAAATTTAAATCCTAGACCAATACTCTAAGTACATATATATGGTAAATCCTAAACCATGGATTTAATCATTAAAATTTTAAAATTAAAATTCAAAAATTTTCATCCCTTACACATTTAATAATACTTTATGAGCCAACTAAACTTGCTTAGTATTCGAAGGCATTCAATTGTCTTTATTTTATCATTTAATTACACTTGATCATTATTCACAAATCATTTAAATTTTTGAAAGTACTATATGATAGGAACACTTCAATAGGAGGACCTAAATTTAATCTAATTATGCATCACCATTTCCAAATTTGAATACTATTCTCCTCAATCATTTCCATAATCATGAACTTGATCTTATCATTCGGGCTAACCTATGAGAACATGACAATTGAGATCCAACACTCAGTGCCCCTAGGTGTTTTTAAATGCCACTACTTAATAACTTAAATCTTCATTTTTAATAAAACTAATTTCTATGTGTCAAGTAACCCTCTCATTTAATTTCACAAAAAATAAATATTATGCATATGTCATAAACTCTATTCTTTAAATTAATTTATATATTTCTTACTATTATTTTTCTCAAAAATGTATTTAAAAACTATATTTTTCTTCAAAATAGATTATAACTTAAATCTTAATGTCTAATAATTAATTGTTCAAAATCCTCATTTTTTCTCTAATAGAATAGACATCTATATTTTTTAAAGAGAGTTGATTTATTTACCATCCCTAATTTAATTTACATTTCATCAAAATACCACATTTCTTCTTAAGTAGTTCAACTTCAATTCAAGAACCCTAGATCCCTAGATGAAGCTAGATTTTGAATTTAATCCTCACTTAAGGTTTTGAATAGACCCTAGATGAAGCTAGATTTAGAATAGACTGATTATTTGACCTAAAATTAATTATCAAAATTCATATAAAAGATAGTTTTAAATGAAAATTCATATAGCAATAATGTACTCATTTCACAAAAAATGGAAAGTTTTTCTAGAATCTAATTATAATTTAACATTGAAACTAGAATTTTAACATATCATTTTATCCATAAAATGTAAATCAAATTTAAAACATTTAAGCAATGCAATTTTTTTTCCTTAAGCTCGAATATTAGGGTTTTCAAAATCAAAATGATTTGTTTGATTTCAATTTATGGTTTTAGCAATTTTTATTATTTCAATTCAATTCAGGGTTTCAATTTCTAAGCAATTAGGGTTTTTAATACAATTTTTTAGTTTCAATTCAAACTAGAGTTTTAAAATTCTTTTTTTTTTGCTTTGATTTGAATTTGAGATTTCAAAAAGCTTAATTAGGGTTTCTAAATGCAAATTTGCAATTTATTTGAATTTCTAGGGTTTTGAAATGCATTTTTTTTGTTTTGTTTCAATTAGGGTTTTGAAATGCATTTTTGTTTTGTTTTGTTTCACTAAAAGTTTTAAATGCATTTTTTGTTTTGTTTCAATTAGGGTTTTGAAATGCATTTTTTTTGTTTTGTTTCAATTAGGGTTTTGAAATGCATTTTTTTTGTTTTGTTTCAATTAGGGTTTTGAAATGTATTTTTTTTTGTTTCATCAAATAATTCAAGTTTCAAAAGTTAAATTTTGTTTCTAAACTACAGTTCAAGGTTTTTTTTTTGTTTCTATTGAAAATCTTCACAATTTGACCTATTTTTTAAATCTATTTCTAAAATTTCTTATTTCAAAAAACATGAAATAAAATGCTTAAAATGGAAATAAAATTTGAAATTAATATTCTAGGAACAGTAAATTTATCAAGAATTTCAATTTCAAATGAAAAAATGCAATAAAAAAAGGAAGAGTACGGGTACCTAGAAGTCGTCTGGTAGTCACTGTCGCTCTCAAACTGGGATCCCATGCGCGCAGGTGAAAATGAAGTTTTCTTCATTTAAAAAAAAAAAGAGTAGTCTTACGAAACGGGATCCCGTTCTTTACAAACCGGGATCCCGTTTCCTTTCTGTCGGTTCGGGACCCTCTAATAAATGGGATCCTAATTTTTAAAAAGCGGGATCCCGTTTTTTATTCAGGCTCGGGATCCCGAACCAAAACGGGATCCTGATTTGTAAAAATCGAGATCTCGTTATTAAAAATCGGGATCCTGTTTTTGCTTAGCCGATTTCGTTTTTTCGGCTAAGGCAAAAACTTCCACATTTCGTGGACCCAACTTCATGCTTTCACCCATATTCTCGATCAACACACCATCTTACACAAAATAGGGATAATATGGGCCTTGACCTAGGTAGCTTGTCTATGGGGTAACAAATTGCATTTGATATTCTTCTAATCCCAATTTAAAAAATGGGAATGAAATCTCCCATTAGAATGGTTATACAAGGCACTATTGGTTCTTGAAAGTCACACTTAATTAATCTAATGCATGCACTATCTCAATTTGTTCTAGCATCTCATCACTATTTTTGTTTCTTGCTCAAAGTAGTGTTGTAGCATTCAACATCAATGCTTCAACAATCCATTATGCCCTTTTTATACCATTAAGAGATAAATTATCTTGAAGGGCAAGAATTAGTAGCATTTTAGAAGAGTATATTTTTTTCAATACATTCTAATTGATAAAACGAGTTTCAATGGGGCTAACCTTTTGTCCCATATTTATTATCACTTGCATAAGGCATTTCCCATGTTCAATCAAGTTCCTTGTTGCAATCAGTTTTTTATCCGTGTTGGTGATTTGAGTCAACTACCACCTATCAAATATATTCTTATGTATATTAAGACATCATATAAATCGACATTGTATCAAGGATTTGACACATATGTTTCATTGAATGACATATTTTATCAATAAGGTGGTGACCAAACACAACTACACTTTTAAAAACCTCTCGCCAATATTAGAAATGTGAAGCCAAGTATTTTTTATTATGAGTTTCTTACGTCATACATTGATCCTTTCTTCAATATTGATGAGCTTGTTACTTCCACAGTCCTCTATACATTTTCTTCCAACAATTAATTTCATTACTTTACCTAATAATATTTCTAAAGTCCTTGGGGGTGCTAGTTACACGGTGTAATACAAAACAATGAGGGGGATATTTACTACAAATCTCAACAATGAGAAACCACCTTCCATGATTATTTTGTGCATTGTCCAAAATAATATGCTTTGAATTTAAAGGTTGTTTCTACACTTTTAATGGTGGTGTAGGATTTTTTGGAACTATTTTATATAAAATTGATAGCAAATGTATCAATCTATCAATATTTTTTATTTTTAAATTTGATCATTGTGTTGAACCACCTTGGGATACACACACGTGTTTGTGTCAACTAATCTTGTAAATTAGGGTGCTCACCACAAAATCCCCCTTAAGATGATATGGTATTTGATGATCTAGAAACCCTAGGTTCTTAACTTGATAAGTTATTGATAGGTGTTGAGATAACCAATCAACAAGATTTGGTGTTGTTAGACATTTGGTGGATTTGTGAGCCTCCTAAAACTTACCTTTTAGTGATATTCCCAATTGTTCAAGATAATGCATATATCTCTCTTAGTAATATGAAGGAGGGTTGGATCATGGTTATTGCAGCCTCACTCAAATAACCATTATTATCATCAATGTAATGCAACCCCTTGATCTCTACCCTATGTATGGTGTTGATTTTTTCCCTATGTATAGTGTATTACACATTCAAAATCAAATAAAATATTTTTGTTTGCTCATATTATTGTTTTTCCTAGAAATCTACACTAAATGTAATTTCTTTTTGGCATGTCCATTGCACTATAAGTTTGATTTCTAGTTTCTAAATTCACGCAAAACTCTCAAAAACCTTAAATATATATTTTTAGAGTGTATAGCAGTAGATATAGGTTTTATTTTAATAATGTAGTCTCAACATCTTGAGGAGGGGTTCTTACTACAATAATTATTAATGATTTGATAAAATACAAATACTTTTACCAACAAGTTAACCAAGGTGGCACACTTTATACCTAATAGTTTTTTAAGGATGATGCTCAAATTATAGAAAGAAGATTCATAAAGGAGATTGTGTAAGATACCTAAGGTAATCATTTGTAATATTGAAAAAATATTCACCTCTAGGTTTTGAACCACTCCTGTGGAAACTATTGCTACTAAACTTAATTTCAATATTTCTTACCACTAGAAATAAATGGTCAAACTAAAAGAGTTGAGAAAATCATGGAGGATATGCTCTGAATGTATCTGATGGATCAATTTTCTATTTGGGATAATATAAATTGGGCTATTGGATTTCACCTACAACTCTTACCAATCCTTCATTCAAGTGGCACTTTTTGAAGCACTTTATGGTAGAAGGTGTGGGAAACTGATCAATTGGGATAGACTAAACAACTGAGTATTGGACCAAACTCAATGAGTATGAAGATAGATAAAGATTATCAAGGAGATGCTAAATAAATATACAAATAGAGAAAAGAGTTATGCAAATGCAAAGAATACTCCAAGAGAGTTTGTAGTAGGTAGGTGGAAGTGTGTTTCATCATGTCAAACCATAGAAAATTTTGATAAAATTTGGCAAGACTACCGAATTGAAGACTACCAAATTGAACCTAGAATTTACCAAAACATTTGAAATCATTAAAAATATTAGTTATGTGGATTACCAACTAGATCTTCCACCATCTCCCTCTCTCATACATTGTGTATTCCATGCATTTTCACTTAAAAAATATATGTTGACCCCACCCATCTTATTAATTAGAAAAATATGCAAGTAGACAAGACCAAGGAAATTCATCTCAACTCATTCTCAATCATAGATAAACATATAGAGTACAATTTCACAAAAAAACTATATGGTGGTTAAAGCTCTTATAGGACCAATATGGTGAGTGAAGAACCACTTGGAAAGATGAAGATGTAATTAAAAGATAACACCTATTTTTTTTATTATTAAGTTGAGTTAGCTTAACCATAAGGGGCAAGGATGTCACATCTCTACAAACCCGTTTTTCAATTTTCAACACTCAAAGTCCCGAGAAATTTGGACAAGGGTGGAGATCCTAATTGGTTTAATATCTAATTATAATTTGATGAGTTTGTTTCTCATGATGATTAAGATCATAAATATTATGATTCTTATTATTTTGATATTTTTTGTGCCTTATACTTAAATTATATGTTTAACTTTATGACTAACCAAAGCTAATTCTTATGTATTTAATTGTGTGCAAGGAATTTTGGCTTGTCTTGTATGGCTAGAGGTGCAAGGTGACATGAATTTTGTGGTTCTATAAATGATAGAGGTCACAAAATGCTAGATTAATCATATTCTCCTATATTAGTGTATGGGAAGTTCTAATTGGGGGTTTAGTTGAATTGTAAGTACCTCATATGTAATTGTGTTTTCTAGCAATGGTATGAATTCTATAGCATCTTGTACACCCATACTCAAGAGGTTATTTAGATTAATTAAATAAGGGATTATATTTAAATCATAATTTTCCAAATAATATGATTTAAGTAAGGTTTAGATGACCCACTTAACAACTAAACGTAAAGGTTAAACATGCAACCCTAAATTTCATACTCATAATTTACTTTTGATCATGCCAAAATTAAAATTAATATTTTAGTAATGGTTGAGCTAACCAATAAATTTCGTTAAAATAAATAATGAGTCAAATATTGAATCCATATATTAAGGTTGATCGAAGAAAATAAATAAAAATGCTTAGTATTAAATTTATGGGTGACAAAGGTAGTAGGGGTATAACAAGTTGTCAAGAGGAAATATTGTAAATCCATTTATCATGGAATATATTAAATTGTTTATACAATTAAAGGAAACCAGTGATTTGACAAGAATTTGACTCACTCGACATGGAAAGGTTAAGAGGGAGCAATGGGAAGAAATAATATAAGGGGAATTTCATGGCTCTTTCAAGATTTAGCTAAGAGTACGAAAGAGTGTGGCCAAGGAAGATATAAAGGGGGGGAAAGGGAATGGGAGTTTTTGTAAGATAGTAGTAGTGAACTCGAAGAAATAAAGGTAGGAAAATATTTCTTTACTTCCATTTACTCGTACAAAAACCCTTATATGTTGCATCTTTCTTGTGGATTTTATATTTTCTATTATGATGGAACCTAGCAAATTTTATGCAAGAATTGTCAATTATTAATAATTATCTTAGATTAATTATTGGTATTCTTGTATCCTTCAATGAAATTTTAATTGAGTAATTAATTTTAACTTGTTTTATGTATTTATGTTGTGAAGCCATGATGTATTTCCTCTTTATTATGAAAGCATGTAGGAGATGAGGAGCTTCACTCTTAAAAAATATTCTATAAATTAACTTAATATTTTTATTATTTATTGCATTTGTAAGTTATTTAAGCCAACATACGCCCTCATTATTGTGCATTTATTTATCCCATGCATTGATAAAAGTAAATATGTGCTCTTGGTTGAATCTCTTAATTTATTGGCTATTTATGCAATCTTTCTACCAGCCTTGGGTGGCCAATTGTGAGTGGGTTACATTCAATTTTCCTTAAAGAAAGTGGTACTAACATGGTTACATCATTTTAGGATCTTGTATTCCTATATTTAATTTATTCCAATACTAGTGCATTCCAATTTATTGACATAATTATCATATGTTGAATACCTTCCATTTTTTTGACACAATGGTTGCGATTGCATACTTTTCATTTTCTTGACATAATGCTCTAAAGTTGAAAATTTTCTATTTGTTTGACATAGTGCTCAAATGATAAACTCTTGTCATTTGTTTGTAATAATTATCAAATATTGAACACCTTAGATTTTTTTGGAATAATACATGCATGTAGAACACTTGATAAGCATTTGAAAATTCCTAGATTACTAAATATATGATATCTATTTGATAATATTCTTGTTCTCATGAATAATTTTTATATGTTTAATAAAAATATCCATACGAAGTACAACATAATGGAAAGGCATAACATAAAAGATCTTGAATATAACTCAAACTATAGTGAGCACTAGCTATCTTATCCTCCCAATTTGATTTATAAGTATTATAAATCCTAGAGACTCTTACATAAGACTCCTTCATACCTTTCTTAGTCATTGCAACTATTAATTATAAAATGATTAACATTGATCAAATTGGTTTTCATTATACCATGGAATGAGGATCATTAGAAGTCTACTTTTAAACAAAGAATGAGTGATATTAGTTAATCACTAATACAACATTATTTAAGAACTAAACCTAGTAAACGATAAATATAGACCTTGTTACCTTATGTTTGGTGTGAGGATTGAACTTATAAATCATAAAATTTTAAACCAAATGAATATATAAACTAAAAAAAATCATAATTATGGTCAATTTATAATCATATATAAATTTATAATTAAGGATGAATCTTCTTGGAAATAAGATTAACTAGGTTTAGGGTGTGGTCCTTGGTATGACTTAATTGAAAATCTATTTATAGTTCTAGGTGTTTCATTTGTTGATCTTGTTTAGCTGGTTGACTTCACAACCACTAGTCCTAGGTAATGTAATACCCTAAGACTGCATAATTATGTTATTTAACTATTAGATGACCCCACATATTGGAAATGAGTTAGAAATAAGTGTTTTCTAAATGACTATAACTAGTAATAAAGTGATGGATTCTAGGATGTAACTACCATATCCTACCTAGATTAGTTGGATCTCACCAATAATAAAAAAGAGATTCTAGGAGCTACTCAAAGTATGATAGATCTTAGCTACCTTAATTTGTAAATTTCTTAAGAACTATGCTATTGTACCAAATTTAACTCAATGATATTGTACATGCTCTTAAATAATAAGTATATAAATGTGATACAAATAGTATTTTTCATATTACTTGTACATGCTTCATCCATTTCTCATGCAAATAGAACATATACTATACTTTTATTCTTTCTTAATCACATACATGGCTACAATATGTGAAAAATTTCTTACAAGTTTTACATGCTATTTTCACAATTTAATTTCTAAAAACAATGCTTCATTTAATTGTTATCTACTATACCCATGATTTCTACCAAATATTTCTTGTAATTGCTTATTATCAAGTAGGCTTGCTTCCTCATACTCATCCATTAGTGCATGAAATATACTCCTTTCTTATTCAATCAGGTGCAATTAGTTTAATACAAACCCTATCTACAAAAGAAACTCACAATACCATCATATGCCCATACACATAACAACACAACCCTCTCATTTCTTAAACAAATAAATAAACTAGTCTATACAAACATCATAAGGTAATCCCTCACTATAATTTTGAGATGGACTCATGTAATGGTTTCTCTTTTTTATTACTTGGTTTTTTTGGTGCAAGTCTCTTTTCCAAGTGGTTTCTCTTTCTTGATTTAGCCATTATTTGGGCGATATTTAGGATGGATTTTCCAACACTTATCATTCCAATATCCTCTAATTTTTCCATGGGAACATTAGTTGTTATCTTTACACATGCTTGAATAAAAATTTACATTACCTTCCTACAATGTTCCTTTTCCATTCTCTTGTCTTGGCTTAGGTGAGTGTCTTCTCCTTTTTCATCCATACCATGAGGGTTATTGTCTTTAGTGGTGGTGTTAATATTTCACATAAAAACACAATGGTTATTTATCCCACAAATTATGTATGTAACTTGTAATTTGTGATATTATGCTTTATGTCCATTTCTTTTACAATTTGAAAATAATATGAAATTCTTAACTACATACCTAGTTACCTCCTTAGTCATGAATACTGGTGAAGTAGGTGGAATGCAATCCCCCAATTTATTCTTCTCTTCCTTATTCTCTTGAAGTGGGAGTATGTTGTCCTCTTCTTCTTAATGTTTCTACTCTATTTGAAAGCTTATAGAAAAATGTACTAATTAATGCAATTAAATTTCCACAATCCATATGAAATAGTATTGTTGCTTCTGGATTTGATTGTGTTGGAGTTTTTTCATCAACGTTTCGGATCACACTCCCTGATCCATCATCAGGATAGAGAGTTGAAGAGGATGAGAAAGTATTGATTCTCATCCTCTTCAACTCTCTATCCTGATGATGGATCACAGAGCGTGATCCAAAACGTTGATGAAAAAACTCCAACACAATCGAATCCAGAAGCAACAATACTATTGCAAAATATACTATCATCATTTTGTGGATATTCAACGTATGTATTTTCTAGACATCGATGTGACCACATTAAAATATGATCGTTGATGCAATCATGTTATCTCTATATCATACAATCATTTGTCATTTTCAATAATTTCTTCTTCATTTTTCTTAAGTTACACTAATTTGTGCATAATGAAGAACTCCACAATTTTTCTCCAATATTCATGCTTCCATATACAATTCCTTCATTATGTTAGAATATTCCTTGGTCATTATTTTCATGTCCTCCTCCCTCACATCCCATGTAATTGCAATAAATTTAGAACCTACACACTTAATGTGCTCTTTAAAAATTATAAGTGGAATTGTCAGTTTCAAAAAATATTAAATAAAACTTTTTCATGAATGCTCTTGTATATTTTTATACATTTTCTTCATGAGAATGGATTAATCTATTCTTATAGAATCATATTTCACTTCTTGTAGATTTTATAAAAGTGTATCCTTCTCCTTCAACAACTCTTCAATCCTCTCATTCAAATGGCAGAGTTCTTATCCTCCCAAATAAATTCATGGATTTCTAGTAGATCTTCAAACTTATTTTTAGTAGATTCAGTGGTGCAGGGCACCCTACACATTTTAGCTTTAGGAATGCATAATAGGTGTTTGTGTTAGATTTTTTAGTTATGATCTTGTAATCATTGGAATTTGAATGAGACCTATGTGTCATGTTAGAATCATCTTGGAGTCAGTTTAGGCATTAGTGCAAGAATTTGGTGAAAGTTGCAAAAAGTTGCTTTTTGCAACTTGTCACTTTTGCCTGTTTGGGTGGATGGCTAGTTACTTCTTAGATATTGTTTGTAACTATTGTTTTAGAGTTTTTAATGTTATGTTTTGATGTTAGAGACTATGAGGCAAGGAGGAATGTAACTTTGAAAAGACAAAAAGTGGAAAAAGAAGCTCTCATTCTCATATTTTAGTGTAAATTCTCTATTTTTTTGCAACTATGTATAGCCCGTACAATACTGTCATGATCTAAAATTCATGTGAAGTGTTTGTGTTTGGTATTAAATTTATTTTGGATCATATCGGAGCTCTTTTCATTAGTTTGGAAGTGTTTTCTCTCTACCACTTGAAACCCTACCTTTCAAGGGTTTAGTGTGAAAAATGTAGAACTAAAGCCATTCCACCGATGTAAGATAGATAGGAATGGTGGAATGGTGATATTAGGTGTTTTTTATGTGTTTTATAGGATTACAGAATAGGGAATGGAGGTTCTTGGAGGTCTTGTCAATATCCTAGCCTAACATCTTCATGTGTTAGGCTAGGAAGCATAGCTAAGAAGTAGGACATCAAGTTGGAGGATTGAATGGTTGATAAAACTTATAGATTTTATTTATTTGAGACTAGTTCAAGGTGTAGGTAATGGCTTTGGAGGCTTGGAAGAAGTATTTTAGATACTTCCTTTGTAAAAGTGGCCTAAAAGGCCTATTTCTGAGTGTAGCAAACCTGATTTGAGCTCTTTGCTCCAAAACACCTTATACCTTGGATGAGATATGTTGATGTATGCCTAAATGGGTATTTGAGAAGGTTTGGACTCAGTGAGAGATGGCCTTCTCTAAAAGATATGCCAAATTATGTCAATTAGGAGACTTAGTAGGATTGGAAGGCTAAGTATTGAAAGTCCCACATGTGGGAGTCTTGGGAGTAAATTGGTGTTTGATTCTTGTTTAGTTAGGTCTCCTCAAGCTTAATCCACCCATGTTTTATATTAGGTGGTATGAAAGCTTAGGCTCTAGGTTAGTTGGGAGAAAGAATTGTGTTGAAGCAAAAAAATGCTAGGGAAAGCATTCAAAATGCCTCCAAAAGGTGGTTTAGTTGTTGCTAGGGAGATTAAGGCCCTAAGAGAGAGTCAAGAAGCTATGTTAGCCAGGATGGAAGCAATGGAAGTCAGAGAAAGAAGAGGAAAGGGTACTGCATATGAGAGTGACCCTGAAAATGAGAAAGAAGGGGAGAGTGAGAACCTCATACAAGATCCACAAGAGGAGTTGGATCCAGAAGAAAAGAAGTTTATGAAAGTGCTAAAGGTTGAAAAAGGAGATTCTCATGAAGTGAAGATGGAACTACCTATGTATGGTGGCAAGATGAGTGGTGAAGAGGTGATTGAATGGATATATGCCTTAGACAACTATTTTGAATACAAGGAGGTAGAAGAGGATAGGAAGGTCAAGTTTTCCAAAACTAAATTTAAGGGACCAACATTGGCATGGTGGAATTATATTCAAGAGGAGAGGACAAAGAATGGTAAGAAAAAGATTGGTTCATGGGATAAGATGGTGGCTAAGGTGAAAAGCCAATTCCTATCGGAAGATTATGAGATTCAAGTGTTTAGGAGGCTACAAAACTTGAGAAAAAAATAATTGGATGTGGCAGCATATACCGAGGAGTTTCACAAGCTGGCTATAAGGTTTGGACACTCTGAGAATGAAAAAGAGAAAGTATCAAGGTACTTGAATGACCTGAGATTCAATATTCAAGATGAGATAATTCTCACTACACCTAGGACAATAGAGGAGTGCTTTCAAATAGCCACTAAGGAAGAGGACAAGATAAGAAGGAGGAAGAAAAGCAGTCAAGAGGCAAAGGAAAGAACTTTAGGGGCAGAGGGAACTCTAATGGTAGAGGGGCACAAAGATACCAAGGAGAACAAAGTGCAAAACTAGAATCAAATGATGAATCGAGGGGAAGTTTTAGAAGAAGAAGAAAAAATGGAAGAGGCAGGTGCAATGGCCAAGGAAGAGGGTCTAATACCTTCTCTAGAAGGTGCTATAGTTGTAACCAATATGGATATCTTGCATGGAAGTTCCCTGATAAACAAAATGCAAGTTCTCATGGTGGAGAAAGGAGAACTCAACTAGTGCAAGAGGAAGATATTGAAAGTGTAAACTCACCATCCATACAAGCTACATCGGAGGTAGGGGAGACCTTAATGTTCAGAAGGAAACTACTCAAGGTGCCAACCAACAAGGAACTCCCTCAAAGAAAGGATTTGTTTCAGACAACATGCAAATCTCAAGGGAAAGTATGCAAGGTAATAGTGGATTCCGGTTCAACAGATAACATAGTGTCATTGGAAATGGTGGAAAAACTTAAGATGAAAAGAAATCCTTACCCAAATCCTTATAAGATTTCATGGCTTAGCAAAGGGCAACAAGTGCTTGTTAATGAGAAGGTTTGGGTGGAGTTTAACATAGGTTCTTACAAGGATAAAATCCTTTGTGATATTGTTCCAATGGATGTGTGCCACCTACTCCTTGGAAGGCCTTGGCAAATTGATAGAAAGGCCAATCATGATGGACATAAAAATGTGTATGTGATTGAGAAGGATGGAGTGTCATACACTCTTACACCCTGGTAAGAAGATAATAGTGATTTTCATGAAGGACCAAGTGTGATGATAGTTAAGGAAAAAGAGTTCTTGAAAGATTTAGAAGAGGAGAACATTGGCTATGCCATAGTTGGTAAGCCTATTTCAAATGTAGCAAAAAGATGGAAAATGGGTACCAAAGGAGGTGTAGATCTTGTTAGATAAGTATGAAGACATAGTGGTGAAGGAGTTACCAAATTCTTTGCCACCTATTAGAGATGTGAACCACCACATTGATCTCATACAAGGTGCAAGTCTACCAAATAGGGCAACATACAAGATGACCCCTGGACAAAATGAGGAGATCAAGAATCAGATTCAAGAGCTATTGGATATGGGTCTAATAAGGGAGAGATTGAGCCTTTGTGTTGTGCCTACTATCTTGGCACCTAAAAAAGATGGAGATCAGAGACTTTGTACTGACTCAAGGGCCATAAATAAGATCACTATTAGATATAGGTTTCCTATACCTCAGATGGAAGATTTGATGGATAGCTTATCAAGAGCTTGTTACTTTTCAAAAATTGATCTAAAAAGTGGGTACCATCATATTAGAATAAGGGAAGGAGATGACTGGAAGACTGCCTTCAAGACTAATGAGGGTTTGTATGAATGGCTAGTGATTCCATTTGGGTTATCTAATGCCCCAAGCACATTCATGAGACTAATGAACAAGGTCCTAAAGCATTTAATAGGAAGATTTGTGGTGGTGTACTTGGATGATATCCTTGTATACAGTAGAACAAAAGAGGAGCATTTTCAACACTTGAATATGGTGTTGAAGAAGCTGAATGAGGAAAAGCGAATGATCAATCTCAAGAAGTGTGAGTTTATGAAGAAGGAGCTTGTCTACCTTGAATTTGTGATTACAGAAGGAGCCTTGAAGATAGATCCCAAAAGGTTGAAGCCATACTTAGTTGGACAACTCCTCAAGCAACAATAGAGGTAAGAATCTTTCATGGCTTGGCTAGTTTCTATAGGAAATTCATCAAGAATTTTAGCCATATTTGTGCACCAATCATTGATACCATTAAGGGTGAGAAGAAAAGTAAGTTTCAATGGACTAATGAGGCTGATAGAAGTTTTGAATACCTGAATATTAGAGTGGCTAAGCAACCTATTCTTACATTCCTTGATTTTAACAAGTTGTTTACAATAGAATGTGATGCAAGCGGTTATGCCATAGGTGCTATTTTGAGCCAAGAAGGGAGGCCAGTGGCATTTTTTAGTGAGAAAATCAATGAGGCAAAAAGGAAATACTCTTTATATGACCTTGTACTTTATGCAATGGTGCAATCTTTCAAGAAGTGGCATAATTACCTTCTACCAAAGGAGTTCATAGTATTTACAAACAATCATGCTCTAAGTTTTTTGAATAGCCAAGACAAGTTGATTCATAGGCATATGAAATGGATGGAGTATTTGTAGGCATATACTTACAATTAAGCATAAGAAAGGTCAAGAAAAAAAGGTTGTTGATGCCCTAAGTAGGAGAGCAATGTTGGTTCAGGAAGTTCAACTACAAAGTGTAGGTGTAGATGCATTGAAAGGTATCTACCAAGATGATGATGACTTCAAAGATGATTTTTCTATTTGTAATCAGTCACAAGGTGTTTTCCACAGTGCACATTCTGATTTTGTTTTGCAAGATGGTGTATTGTTCAAAGGTGCTTATTTATGTGTGCCTAAATGCTCCATGAGAGAAAATCTGATTAGAGAAAAGAATAGTGGCAGTTTGAGTGGACATTTTGGATATGACAAGACCTTGGAGTAGGTCAAGAGGTTCTATTATTGGCCTAGAATGCATTTGGATGTAAAAAAAATTATGGAGAGTTGTGTGGTCTGTCAAAGAGCCAAAGGAACAAGCTCTAATGTAGGTCTTTACCAACCTTTTCCAATTCCTAACCGACCATGGGATTCAATCAACATGTACTTTGTTTTAGGTCTGCCTAAGACACAAAGAGGGTATGATAGCATTTATGTTGTTGTAGATAGGTTTAGGAAGATGACTCACTTTATTGCTTGTAGGAGCACAAATGATGCATCTCAAATAGCTAGTTTTTTCTTTAAAGAGATTGTAAGGATTCATGGTTTTCCTCTAACCATTGTATTTGATAGAGATGCTAAGTTTATAGGTCATTTTTGGAGGACCTTGTGGATAAAATTGGGCACAAACTTGACTTTCAGCTTTGCCTATCATCCACAAACGGATGGGTAGACTGAAGTAGTCAATAGGTCACTTGGAAAATTTTTGAGGTTCCTCACCATAGAACATAATCAGGCATGGGATCTAATACTTCCACAGGCTGAGTATGCTTACAATTACTCAATCAACCGAAGCACAGGGAGAAGTCCTTTTTAGATTGTCTATGGCATGATCCCAAGAGGTGTATATGAATTGAGAGATCTGAAAGGAATGGAGAAAAGGAGTGCAGATGGAGAAGATTTTTTTGTAGCTATGAAGGACATACATGAGCAGGTCAAAGAAATTCTGAAAAAGAGTGTGGAAAAGTACAAAGAGAAGGCAGATTTGAGAAAGAGGGATGTTCAATTCAAAGTAGGGGATTTAGTGCTTACTCATCTCAGGAAAGAAAGGTTACCCAAGGGTAAATACACCAAGTTGGTGATGAAAAATATTGGACCTTGCAAGGTGGTCCACAAGTATGGTCAAAATGCCTATGAGATAGAACTCCCTCTTAGAGTGGCTATCTCTCCTATTTTCAATGTTGTTGATATTTATCCTTGTAAGAACACTATGATTGTAGGTGAATAATTATATGCTACTGGATTTGAAGATGATGAGTGGGTGAAATACCTACCACACAGCCAACCAATGAAGCTTGAAGCCATGTTGGACACAAGAGAGGCCAATAGGACTATACATAAGGTATACAATGAATATTTGGTTAAGTGGCATGGCTTACCCAATGAGGATGCTACTTGGATCTCAGAGGAATATGTGAAGAATCATGGAGTCTCTTTTCATGAGCTCATTTCATCAGGAGAATGAAATCTTTTTACCTAGTTTGTATGGTGCAGGGCACCCTAGACATTTTAGCTTTAGGAATGCATAATAGGTGTTTGTGTTAGATTTTTGAGTTATGATCTTGTAATCATTGGAATAAGTTTGAATAAGACCTATGTGTCATGTTAGAATAATCTTGGATTCATTTTAGGCGTTGGTGCAAGAATTTGGTGAAAGTTGTAAAAAGTTGTTTTTTGCAACTTGTCACTTTTGCATGTTTGGGTGGATGGCCGATTACTTCTTAGATCTTGTTTGTAATTGTTGTTTTAGAGTTATTCATGTTATTTTTTTATGTCAGAGACCTTGAGGCAAGGAGGAATATAACATTGAAAAGACAAAAAGTGGAAAAAGAAGCTCTCATTCTCATATTTTAGTGTAAATTCTCTATTTTTTTGCAACTCTATATAGCCCGTACAGTACTGTCATGATGTAAAATCCATGTGAAGTGTTTTTTTTTTTTTTTCTTAACTTTATTTTGGATCATATCTGAGCTCTTTTCATCAAGTTTTTAGTTAGTTTGGAATTTTTTTCTCTCTACCGCTTGAAACCCTACCTTTCAAGGGTTTAGTGTGAAAAGTGTAGAACTAAAGCCATTCCACCAATGTAAGATAGCTAGGAATGGTGATTGTAGGTATTTTTTATTTGTTTTATAGGATTAGGGAATAGGGGATGGAGGTTCTTGGAGGTCTTGTCAAGATCCTAGCCTAACATCTTCATGTGTTAGGCTAGGAAGCATAGCTAAGAAGTAGGACACAAGTTGGAGGATTGAATGGTTGATAAAACCTATAGACTTTGTTCATTTGAGACTGGTTCAAGGTTTAGGTAATGAATTTGGAGGCTTGGAAGAATTATTTTAGATACTTCCTTTGTAAAAGTGGCCTAAAAGGCCTATTTCTCAATGTAGCAGACCTGATTTGAGCTCTTTTCTCTAAAACACCCTATACCTTGGATGAGATATGTTGATGTATGCCCAAATGGGTATTTTAAAAGGTCCATATCTCAGTGAGAGATGACCTTCTCTAAAATATATGCCAAATTATGTCAGTTAGGAGACCTAGTAGGATTGGAAGGCTAAGTATTGAAAGTCACACATGTGGGAGTCTTGGGAGTAAATTGGTATTTGATTCTTGTTTAGTTAGGTCTCCTCAAGCTTAATCCACCCTTGTTCTGCATCATTCACTTATAGTTAATTAATTGCAACTTGCGTGCCATGAAATTAATTTCATATATGGTTATATACTTAAACCATATGTGTTACCCAAAATAACTTGCTCACTTTGATAACAGTTGATTTGTAAATTTCTTAAGAACTATTCAAATTTAGAATTATGATATGAACGAATTGGATGGGGATGATGGATTTATTAAATGATTATAAATGTGCAAGGGTGTTTTTGTTATGGTTTATGATGATAGAAATCGAAATAAAATAGTATGGAATCTTCTTGGATTATATGAGTGCAGGTAAATGTTGGGAATCTATGAATAGATTTTGATGTGTTTGAGCAATATTTTTATGTTGTACGTAGACATTATACATCGTGATAGATGGACCATAATAAAAATGTGCCATATGTATGGAAGACTAACTTGAAATAATAAATCAAAAAATAAAATAAATATAATATGTACATAAATGCATGAAAAACAACAATAAAGATAAGACCAAATAAAAAACTCATGTCCTAGAGATCACAACCTAAAGACCCAACATAGTATAAGGAACTATGGTGTCCTTGGCGAAGTTTATTCTGGGAACTAAACCAAGCATGATAAT
This sequence comes from Sequoiadendron giganteum, assembly GCA_007115665.2. Classification (NCBI taxonomy): domain Eukaryota; kingdom Viridiplantae; phylum Streptophyta; class Pinopsida; order Cupressales; family Cupressaceae; genus Sequoiadendron; species Sequoiadendron giganteum. The sequence goes on from CM021104.1 coordinate 656,492,499, forward strand.
AGTAACATAGCTAAGTTGCCTCTCAACCCCTAGGGTTGTAAGATCATGACAGTGATAGTGATAGGTGGGTCATCCAAACCATAATTATATAAGTTGACCAAAGTTCCAAACAAGGGATTTTGTGAGCCTCAAGGACATAACTTTTCCAATATGAAACTATGTTATTATTTTTCTTCATTAGATATAAAGATTGTAAGAAGTTGGGGATCATACCATGAAAAGCACAATAATATCATCAAAATTAAAGCATCAAAGGATACCATGGCCAAAAAATACAATCATAATAGTAATAGGGAATATCTTAAAGGTTTGAAGGATAACAGTAGGTAGGTGATAGATAGATAAGATCAACGCGCCAAGTGTGTAGGGTACTTATAGATAAGAGAGATCCTATCATATATTATTTTTGGAAATAAATTTTCATCATGGTTCTTGCCCAGTGTGCCCTAAAAATAGTTTTAACTAGAGTGTGATTTTTCTCTTTACTGTTTTTTTTTGTATTTTTCAATTTTTTTATTATTTTGGTTGTTATACATGAGATCTATGAAAATGTTTTGATCATGGTGATTTCCCTAAGGCACCATAAAAAAATCAATAGAGAAAAGTTTCTCTTTACATTTTTTGAATTTTCTAATTTATTTTTATTTTTGAATATTTTTTCTATTTTTTTTGTAGGATAGAAAGGGCCTTTCAAGCATGGAAGCACTTAAGATGAATTATATTCATGGGTTATTTAATTTATTTTCCATGTCACGTATCCAATTTGTATGCTCCAGAGTTATAATTTACTATAATGATGTAGGGGTTTAACCAATTACATTCAAATTTTACTTTATTTTCCCTATCCTAATTTGTGCTCCTCTAATTTGGTCTAAGGACAAGGCCATCAATTTAAATTTCTCTTATTTTGAGGAATTATTTTTAATTTCATTATAGATGTTTCTCATATAATTTTAAATGATCTAGATTTATAAGGTATATTTGATCCAGGAGATCCATTTTATACAAACTTGTAATCCTATACTCCTCACTAATGAGATGTTGTGGTGAGATATGAAAGGAGGGAAGATTGATCCCAATAAATAAGATGAATTTAGTATTAAATATTAGGAAATATAGTGGCTATGTTGGATGTGTGGATGCTAGTACAATAATCCCAAAGGATGGGATGGATTTACAAGTGTCAGTCACAGTCAATGTCATAGATAATCTCCTTGAGAATTTTAATAATCATTTTTTTGGATGCCTCAACTTGACTGTTTCATTTTGGGTAGTAGGGAGTAGACCATATGTGTTAAAAATTACAAGGACCTAGACTTCATAATTCTTATAATATTTTCCATTCTTAGCAATGATGGAGCTAGGAGAACCATACTACTAAATGATATTATTAAGGATAATTTTTGAGATTTTATTTCCAAGATCACATAAATGAGAGGAATAGATTTGACCCACTTAATGAAGTATTTGATAGCGGTGATATTGTGTTTGTGTCTATCAAAGGAAGATGGATTAATATTATCATTGAGATAAATTCCCCATGAAGAGAAGGTTCAATGAGTAGTGATAGGCTACAAGTATTTGGAGAGAGTGTGAACTAGATCACCATGCCTCTAAAAGGTGATTCACTTTACACTTCTTGATATATTGGCAAGAAAATTTCTCTATTGTTTGCAAGTAGTACCTAATTCTAAAGAATTTATTGGCTAAGGTAATTCCATTAGTATTATCTCTATAAATACCATTATGAAATTTTATGTGTCAATTTTTCTCCCTTTCTTAAGATATTGCAATAGTGTACCATCATAACCCCTATGCTAGAGAGTACCATTGAGGAAGATGAGTTGCATGTTGGATGAAATTTCATTTTTTGTAATGGGATAATTTGAGCGGGAGATTTTGGTTGCTTAGGTGTGGATTTCATGATACAAAGGGTAATTAGGACTAGAAACATCTCATACCATTTATATATTAGGAATGTCGTATACAAGAACTAACAAGCTCTTAATGAATATTTTTTCTTCACATGCATCAATGGGTATGTCAAGAAGATAACCTATAGTGGTCATTGCATCTAAAAATGTATTATTCATTTGTGATAAATACACAAAATGAATCTAATGGAAGTGATGAGAAATAAAAGGAAAAATTGGTTGAGAAGGGTTATTCCTAGGTTGAGGGAATAAAAGGCATGGTCAGGTCACAAGCCTTCACTGAGATATCTTATATTTTTTGGTTGTGAGGCATATGCACATGTGAAAAATGAGAAGCAAATAAAATTGTAGAACAAGGTTGTGAAATGTATCTTCCTTGAATACACTTATGGTGTGAAAGGATACAAACTTTAGGATCCTATTGCATAGAAGGTAATATATAGTAGAATTGTTATTTTTAGAGAAACTGAGCCTTCTTGTGTTACATTGAAACCATAACAAACTAGATAGGAATATGTGATTCAACTTCCCTCTACACTTAAAAAAATTGAATCAAGGACCCTAGATAGACAAGAAGTGGAGGAGAGATCATCTAGCTTTGAATCTTCAAAAGAGGAGGAAGAACCTCCAACTCAACTTGTTTCTAGGCTTACAAGGCATAGACAACCACCTGAAAGGTATTCACCTGATAATTTGAGATGTATTTTTTCTTTGAATAATAACATGGATGAACCTAGATTTATAAAAGAGGCATTAGGAATGAATGATGCATAATATTGGAAGATTTTTATGGATGAAGAAATGGAATCTTTGAAAAATAATGATAAAAGGGATCTTTTAGCATTTATTAAAGGACAAAAATATCTTGGTTGCTAAAGGGTGTTCAAGAAAAATATTGGTTCAAATGGAGGTATTGATAATTACAAAGAACAATTGGTTGGAAAGGGTTACTCTTAGGTTGAGGGTGTTGATTATGGTGATATATTTTCTCCTATTATAAAATGAAATCCATTAGATTTTTATTGTTGTTGGTTATGATATAAAGGCTGCGAAAATGGATGTGAAAACAACTTTCCTTCATGGTGATTTGGAGGAGGATATTCATATGTGAGGATAAGAGAATATATTGAAGGTAAATGATATATAAGATAATGTAACACACACACATAATATCTTCACCTAAAACCCTTCTTTCTACTTAGATAGAGATGAAGCACAATGCACCCTATCTCCACTTGATGTGCTCTTTAAATGTGTTGATAGAGGAATGTGGTTTCTCATAAAAATAACAACATGATGATAGGATTAGGATGATGAGGATATGATGATGGAATAGTAGCTAAAATATGGAAGAAGTAGATATAAAATTCAACAACATAAGGATATGAACATTGAAGATTCCTACAAACGGGATGGAAGGCCTCTTCTTTATAGAATTTCCATGAAAGAAATTAGGACCAAGATGCATTAGTTAATGTATGGCTAGGATTGGTTGAGGATTAGGGTTTGGATCAAATGTTTTAATCATGTAACAAATGTCACATGATGGATAAGCGCTAGTATTAGAAATAGATTAGGGAAACATCCTAATGTAGATGGCTAAGATTAAGAGGTGTGATATGAAATGAATGAACAATATTGAAAGTTAGTTTAAATTTTGGCAAGTGTATAGGTTCAATAAATTTAGACAAGGTATTGGCTAGCCATGTCAGAGGGGCACTTATCATATTATTGAAAGTTTATATTGTGATCCATGTGAATGAAATCAATAGCTAGGATTAAATGGATACAGATTGAGGGATAAAGTGGAATTAAATAATGGAGGAAAAGGTAATAGGAATAAATTAACATATATTAATTAAATGAATAATGAAAAGGTGGTAAAATTAGGTGTGATTAGGTAATGTCAAATTTTGGGTGTCTACAATATGATAGCCAAAGCACTATGTGGTGAAAGGTAAAAGTAATTTGGTTTGCGAATTGAAGAAATCTTTGTATGGCCTCAAACACAGTCCTAAGATGTGGTGCCAAAAAATTGATACATATGTATTGATTTTGAGATTTGAGCATTCTAAATCATCATTGTGTTTATTATAAGACTAATGGTGACCATTTCTTGTTTATTGCATTATATGTTGATGATATGTTATTTATTAGTAAAGGGAAAGGAATGATATCAAAACTAAAGTCTCAACTTGTGAATAATTTTGAAATGAAAGATCTTGGTACATCTAAAGACATTCTTGGGATAGAAATTGGAAGAGATAGAGTGAATAGAAAGTTATGGCTTGGCTAGAGTAAGTATGCCAATTTAGTTTTACAAACAAAAAATATGCAAGATTATAGTCCATTCTGTGTTCTTTTTACAATTGGAATGAAGTTATCTATTTTAGATTGTCTAACATCCCCATTGGAGATAGAAGACATGAGAAAAGTTTAATACTAGAGTGTAGTTGGAAGTTTTATGTATGCTACATTGCTAAAGTAGTGGGAGTTCTTTCTAGATATAAGTATAATCCTGGTAGAGTTCATTGGGATGCAGTTAAAAGAGTCTTTAGATATTTGTGGGGTATCTCAGAGCATTCCTCGTGTTATCATGGAAATTTGATAGGAGACACAATTCCCTTGATATTTATGGTTATGTTTATTTAGACTGGGGAGGTGATGTTGATAGTAGACAATCCTCTGGTACTTATGTGATTATTTTATTTGGTTGTGCAATCAGTTGGATGAGTAAGTGGAAAGTTGTGGTCTATTTTTCCACTTATGAAGTTGAGTATATGACAACTACTCGTTCTTGTAAAGAAGTCATTTGGTTTAAGATATTGTGTTCATATGTTGGAATAAAATAAGTTGCAATGATAATTTATTGTGCTAGTCAGAGTGTAATCTTTGTAGCTAAGAGCTTGACATTTCATGCTAGAACCAAGCACATTGATGTACAATATCATTTTGTTAGAGATATGGTTGAGGATGGCAGGGTAAAGTTGGTTAAGGTAGATACTTTGATGAATATTACAGATTCTTTAACTAAGACTATGAGCATAGATAAGTTGATATGGTGTTCAAATTTTATGGGCCTCTCAACCCTTGGAAATAAAATCATGGTACTAATCCTCCCATTGCTCTTGCAATATGTTTGACAAGTAGGAGAATTTTAGGAAAAATCATTTCTCAACCTTGGGATTATATTATGTTAATATGGGTCTAGTAGCCCATCCCCCTAGTGTGGATTCTAAGGGTTCCACGCCTCAATGGGGATTTGGGAGTAGTGGCTTTGAAAGCCAAATTTTATGTATATTTTATTATTGTAAATATAGACCATTCATTATTAGCTCTCAAATTTTACGGTAGATATTTTTTGGCTTATCTTACCTTTTAGAAGGAAACCCTATTTTATGAGGGTATTGTATTATACTATGTATTGTGATGTATTCTAAGATTTTGATAAATGTTATGTTGCCTCCATATCTCTAGTTGGCGATACTCTAGCGAGAAGCTTGTTATGCAAGTATATTGTAATATTTTTTTATTTCCAAATATTATATTGGCCAACTTTTGGAGTGTGAGGTTTTTCTCTTGAAAGAGTTTTCCCCACGTAAATCACTATGTTGTGGTATACATGATATTTATGCTAATTTTTTATTTTTATAAATGTTGTAAAGATTTGTAATTTTTTCATTACACTCCTCTGAAGATTAGTGTAGGAAGTTGTTTTGTTACCTTATCTTCCTTACACATGGATGAGTATACAACAAGCTATGATTAGTTTGTCCACTACAAAAGTAGAGTTCATGAAAACAACTCATTCTTGTAATGACTTTATCTGGTTTAAAATATTGTGTTTAGATGTTGGGCTAGAAGAAAGAGCCATTAAGGTTGATTGTGAATATCAAAGTTTCATATGTTGGGAAAAGAACCCAAAATTTCATGCAAAGATGAAAATATTGATGTTTAGTATCATTTTATTTAGGATATGGTAGATGAGGGACAAATAATGGTAAAAATGTTGACACTTTGCATACTATTGTAGACGCATTTATGATTCAAATGAGTGCAAAAGAAGTAAAGTGGTGCTACAAGTCTATGTGCCTCTCAACACCTAGCAAGCATATAATGGTGTTGATACTCCCTTTTATTTTGCAAGGTCTTCAAAAGTAGGAAAATTTGGGAAATGTGTCTCAACCTTGCTCCTAATGTTGAGATTACCAAATGTGTAATTTACATATATAAAATAGAGAAAAAATGTGTTGAGATTACCAAAAGTGTAATTTCTATATATAAAATAGAGAAAAAAAATTAGGCTATAAGCTAGTCTTTGGCCAAAATAAATATTTTTGATTGTTTAAGACCACATACAAGGGTGTCTATCTTGTAGATCTCTTCAAGTTCTTCAATTATAATAAATGGGCCCAATTAGCCCACCAAATTAAAATTTATGGCTTCTACAATTTTGCATAAGAAATTTAAAAAATTGTTAGATGCATAAAAGAACTATGAATGTGAATTACACTTGTTGACCAACTTATGATGCATTTTATGACACATCTTAAGGAATCTTTGATTTTGAATAATTTTGAGTACCAATTTTGGGGTGGTTTTAGCTCTTGGTTTTCTAAATACCATTTGATGATTTCATGTATCGTATATCATATATATTAGGTGTTTGAGATATTGTCAAGTTGTCAAAATTCATCTAGATCTCTAGTTTGTGATACTCTTGTGGAAGATTATTATTTTCACAATATAGTCAAAATACCACAGTATAGCCCTATTTTTCATAAATTCCACAACCATAACATTATGGTTTTTAACCAAGTCTAGAGTCTAACTATTGTCATTGTTTAATACCATTATAGAAGTCCAAATTTGTATTGATTCAAGAGTCCAAATTGTATGTCACCTACTCATCATTAGAAGTTGTGCAATATCTACAAGTAATATTGCTATCTCAAAAGGCACTAAGATAAACAAGTAGGTTGCATTGGCATATGCCTGAAACTCTCATTTGTGTTGTTGGAATGTGAAGAAAGCACCTCCCTCCAACAAAAATTCCATCATCATCTTCTAATAAGAGAAAACCTTGAAATTTCCCAATACAATTTGTTATAAAGGCCCACAACTAGATATGATATTAGCAAATATTGATGTAAAAACACTCTCAAAGGGCCAATGAAGGAAGGGAAATAACAAAGGAATCTGTTGGGGATACGAATTCGATTCTATCATCAAGATATGCATCTAAGACAACAGTGCCTTAGTGATTTCAATTCAAAATCACAACAAAGACACAAACAACTATGCCATAAAGCGAAAACAGGCACAGTTGATCCCCCATTGATCCTCTGAGAGAAGTGAATGCAAAAAAAAGACAGATTCAACATAAATAGATAACCATGAAAGACAAAGCTATGAACACACAAATATACATGGGGAAAACCTTTTCAGGTAAAAAACCTCACCTCCAAAACATTCATCTCACTTGTATTATTCAGTAACTAAAATGGTTACAATACAAAGACAGAGCTATGCTCTTTAGGATATTACATCTTGTTCATCTAGAGAAAGATATACAGGCTACACAAACCAGAATCTCACATAGTTACAATGTCCTCATGACATACTGTGTAGATTCCCTTAAGCTCCTTTCAAAAGATTGTCACAGCCAGCCTCACAACCAACCTAGCCCCTTGGCCTCATAGGGTCACATCATACTAGATCCGAGAGTCAAAGTGTTCATTGTAGAATAGCTCGAACACTCTTAGCCTCTCTCTGATATCGCTCATCATCTGTCTTGAATTGTACACAAGATTATTTATAATCTTACACCATGTGCATACCTGTTCAACCCATCCCTGCCTACAACGGTCAACAAGATATTAACTATCCTATCTGCAAGGCACCATACTTCACTGATAACATGCATCGACCATGCAGATGCATCGAGCCACCCACTCATTAAATTGGCCCTAGATGCATCCTTTAATTGTAGCTCATTCGCAATTAGGAAATAACACTTTGCCAATCAAATATCAAAGAACTTCCACGTGTTGCCATCTCATTTGCAGTCGCACCTCTGACAGTCAGTCAAACCGGTCCAACTCGATCAACCGAGTTTCGAGCTCATCCGAGCTCTTACCGCATTACCGTCGAGCTCATTCGACCCAACCACGGTATGGCAGTAAGCCATCCGAGCTCCTTCGAGCTCTGGCCCAAGTCATCACCGAGCTCTGTCTTTTCCTTTGTCTTCGACCAACCAAAAGCTGCCAACCAACCACATGTCGCCCTTCCATTTGCCTCCCGCTCTGACACCGAGTCCAACTCGGTCAAACACTACCCCAAGCTCATTCGAGCTCCTACCGCGCTACCGCAACCCTGTTGGCATTGCCTCATGGTATGGTGGTAAACTTGTTTGAGCCTGCCATCGGACTCCACCATGCTACCGCTAGACTTGTTTTTTCCCATCACGGTATGGCGGTAACTGCCAACCAGACCATTGGCGGTCTTACCGTGGCCACCGCAGTCAGCCAAAGCACCACCTGCTATATGGCGGTAATTGCCAGCCAGGCCGCTAGTGGTCTTATCACGACCACCACGGTCAGCCAAAGCACTGGCCACGGTATGGCGGTAACCGCCAGCTAGGCCATTGGCGGTCTTACTACGGCCACTACGGTCAGCCAAAGCATTGGTTGTGGTATCACCACGCTACCGCGGTGAGAGGACCCATTGCCTGTGGTATGGTAGTAACCACCAAGTCCACTATAGGCGGTCTCACTGCACTACCGTGGTGAGTTGACCCACCGCCTATGATATGGCGGTAACCACCAAGGCCATCGCTGCTTGTCTCACCGCGCTACCGTGGTGAGTTGACCCACCGCCTGCGGTATGGCGGTAACCGCCAAAACCAATCAAACCCGCTGTGGTAAAGGCAAGAATCATGAAGGAAAATGCCAAATCTTCAAGGGAAAGGACATAAACGTTGAGGTAGAATTTCCCAACATAATCTTCATTCAAATATTCAACACATGAAGTAGTGCACAACTATAAACTACTACTTTTGTTTATCATAATATGTACAAACAATATCTTTGAAAAGGCTATAAAATGTAAAACATCAAGTGAATTTGAATTTTCTCTTAAAGATGTTCTAAAATGCATTCAAAATGCAATATATATTTTTCCAAGGCTTGGATTGCAACACCAAAACAATGATAAAATTCCTTAGAAATAAAGAAGGGGCATTGGAATTTTAATATGAGGCAGTGTATCTCTTGCTAGAAACTACATTTATTAGAGAAGGAGAATGGTTGGAAATTAAAACCTCACTAATTCAACTATTGAATGTAATGTAAAGACAATAGAATACAAGAATATCCACTTCATTTTTTGGGATGTGTGGCACAAGGATAAGATTTGACCACTTTAGAGATGTTACTTCTAGAATACTTATGGTATTATATTTGTGGTAGATAGCAATGATAGAGACCATGTAGTTGAGGCAAGGGATGCGCTTCACAAGATTTTGAATGAGGATGAGTTGCGAGATATAGTGTTTCTTGTGTCAGTGAACAAGCAAGATCTTCAAAATACTATGAATTCTACAAAGATAACTGGCAAGATTGGTTTGCACTCTCATGTCAACACCATTGGTAATATTGATAACACTCGTGCTACATAAAATGAAGGATTAGATTTTATTTCTAATAAAATTTCAATGAAGGCCCGAGGATGAAGCATGAACAAGTTTAAAGGGGTATATTTTTATAGGAAACCATTAAAATTTTGATATTTATAGTTTGATTATAAGGGAAAAATAGGTTTTGAAGGGACCCAAAACCCTTTACAACTAAACAAATGAAAATATGCTCATAGATAAAGAAATTGAACCATCAGCAACAGCTAGAAGAAAAACAACAACTAAAAAATAGAGAACCAACAACAAAAGATAGAAACAAAACAAAACATAGAAAGGGACACTATTTCATATTCTTTAAGGTGTTAGCCACCTCAAGTTCCTGGTTATGATGTAGTTCAACCATGTCCATCAGTTCTTTCTTCTCCTCCTCAAAGGTTTTCCTCAGGTTACCCTTACCTATTATTTAAGGGCCTTTTGATTTATCCTTTCCGATCTTCTTCCCCTTCTCCTTTGAAACCCGGTCCTTCTCCATCAGCTCAACAAAGTAAATTTGTTCTTCCCTTAGTTCACTTATCTTGTGAAAAAGGACCTCCAAAGATTCAACACTGTTCTTGACCAAACTGTGGCTAACTTACAGAAGCTTCTTGATGTCCGCATTGGTATCATTAATCTTAGCCTCCATATCAGAGAGGTATTGTTCACACATGGACTTGAAATTCGTAAAGGAACACTCTAAGTCCACAAGTCTATCAATCAAAATATTCAAGGAAGTACCCTTCGATATATTTTGCATATTCTCTTTTAGACCCTTGATCTTGATATTCACCCTATTAAATTCCTATAGTTTCCACTTAGCTAGCTTCAATGTGCCAGTAGCCCCCACACAAGCCATGTCCAAAAGCTCAAACATTGAAGTGTTGTCGCCATTTAGGTACGAGAAATCCTCAGAGAGAGGATTCACCTTTAGAGGCTTTGTCTTACCAAGACTCGGATTAACCCCCTCCTCCTCATGCTTAGACTTACTACCAAAAAGATCTACACTGGGTGTCTGTCGAACAAGGGAGTCATTGATTTCCACAGTAGTATCCTCAACACCCTTCTCCTTAGTCTAGTCCTTGATACCCTTCAACTCATCATTCACAACCTATTTTTTCATCTTAGCAATACGCTTGGAAGTCCTTCATGGAATTTCCTTGGTTTCCTTATCCCCAACACTATCAAGCATGCCCTCCTCCTTACGGCCTTCCGCAATGAAATCCTTCCCATTAAACACAATATCTCCCTTAGATTGGGAACCTCAAGAAACTATATCAGTGTCATTACTAGTAGAATGGGACTCCAACTCCTGTAAAACAATCTTCATAGCAACACATTTCCCCTTGAGGTTCCTCTTCTTTCTCTTCTTAGAAGGGGCCGCCACAGGGGTTGAAGAACCACCCTCATCCTCTTCATTCTATTCCTCCTCACCAACAACACTGGTATCTGAACCAATTGAGAGAGATTCTTCATTGATAGCCTTCTCCTTGCCTTTAATCATCTTGGTAGGGATGAGGGATCTCACATGATCTATTATGAGCAGTATGAGACCCTCATGTAGGACATGCACCCTCCTATTTTTCAGATGAGCATACACCGATGCCTCCAATGAAGATAAAAGAAAGAAGGGGAACAAGATATATAACCCATGTCTAAAATGATTCAACAAAGTGAAATGGTGACCTGAAATTGTAGTAAACCGAATGTGTAAGGTAAAATACTACATGATGACCTCTACTACATCAACCCAAATTTTTCTTTAGAGACATTCATTCGTAGCCCCAAGAAGGCATCTTAATTAACTTCTTTCGTTCATCATCCTTGAAGAACTGGTCCATGACATCCTCATTACTCTTCCTCTCCTTGAAGAATTTATGACCCACCAAAGGCAAACCAGTAATGGCAGTGATAAACTCCATATTAATCACAAGATCCATTCCCCTTACCTGTAATCTATGATTGTTCCAATAGCTAACAAAATCTGTTGAAGCCTTAGGATCATGGCCGTGAAAGGCATGGAATTTCCATGCTCTAAAATCCTCCAAATTTTATAGTCCTTCCTCCATCTTGCAAAGGAATGGGGCTCGATCCTGTTGCCTAGTCACCCCTCATGATCACATTCACCATAACCTAAAACCCTTGGAAATTTTGAGAGAAAACAGGAAAAGAAACACCCACAAAGTGTGTGATGACAATGTCAGCAATAATAATATTAACAAACCATAAATTGATCTCATTTGTATCCATCATTTCGTAATAAAGCCTTAGCATCCTTAGGAAGGAGGGAGTACTCCTCCCATGCCTTGAAATCATTAATTCTGACAACCTCATTAGCAAATAAATCCACCAATGAGTTTCCCTCTCTATAGATATGAGTGACACGAGTTTCCTCACAAGATCTAAGCATCATTATAACATCCTCGATCAACTGATCAATTGTCTAGCTTGGCTTTTGAATGCGATGTAGGTAGTTAATGATGTTAAGTTAATGAGTTTCCCTCTCTATAGGTATGAGTGATACGAGTTTCCTCACAAGATCTAAGCATCATTATAACATCCTTGATCAACTGATGAACGTAGCCTTGGCTTCCACATGGTGACAACATAAACTAAATATTTATAGTTATTCATATACTATTACATATTTTCTAGTCGGTCAAGATACAATAAAATTATTACTTATACATATAAAATTATAATAAACATTACCTATATTAACGATGGTGAGGACAATGACGAAAACCTTAACCACCAACAATGGTAATTTAGGAAATGACGATCCAAAGGTGGATGTTTGGATGAGTGAATGGGATGAGGAGGAACTACTCATTGAATTACTATTAGAGGATTTTTTGAATGTGTAGAGGTGTGATCTTGAGGTTATTGGGAAGGATTTTGTGACAATCCAAGATGAATGTCCTCCTATTTGGTGGTTACGAAAACATTTTACTCTTCCCCTAATGGTTGCTTCATATTTTTAGCTTCTTTTAGGATTCCCCTTGGTTGATAATTGCATGTAGTCTTCCCAAGTCATTATTGGTGTTGACTAGATGGTTATTAAAACCATGAAATCTCATGGTATCTATGGCTTCTACTTAAGAAGTGATGGGGCTTGGTAAATCAATTGCTAGTGTCAATTTAGACTAAATAGTTGATGAGGGCATTCATAAGTGGCTCGCTGGAGTTAAAATGGGGCCTTCTTCAAGGGTTAAAACTTCTAATGTGGGGTTTTACTGCACTAAGGAGTCCCCCCTTTCATTTTCGTAGGATTTGTTGGCTCCTAATTGCCCCCAACTCTCAAGGGTCTCAAATGGGGTTGCAATACAAATTGGGGGTAAATTTTTTGGTCTGATGGGGGGTGTATTCTAATCCAATTATTCTTTGCATGCTTATGACCATTGATTGGATAAATCCCATTTCATTCTGAATAGTTATTGCATCATTTTGAAGGTTCCTTGTGATGTTGTTGATTGAATTATTTTCCTTGTATGGGGAATGCTCTCATTAAGTTTTTTTTTAGATTTCATTTGATTATTGAAATTGCTAAAATTTGGGTTAGGTGGTGTGTACCTGGTCAAATTCAAGTGGTTTTTATGATAAATGAAGTCTTCTTATTCCAATATTTGGTGAAAGCATGAGAATTTTGTAGGGAGGTCCTTGGTTCCTTGTTAAGTTTGTCTTTTTTTTAAAGGTCTACTTGTTTTGATGCCATGAAGGAAAACCTTATCTTGGTCTCTATTTGGGTTGGACTCCCAAGGATCCCTTTGGAGTATTAGGATGAATGTATCATTTGTGGTATTGTTTGGTCAATTTTTATCTATTGAGAATGTCACAAAATCTACTTGGTCTTTTCTAGATTTTGTGTATGTGTTTATACAAATAGGTAACTACCAAATGTTATAAAAATTTATTCCAAATAAGTTTTGGGGATCAAAAAATTCACTACGAATCCTCCTCACATGCTTGCATGCATTTCTATAAATCTAGGCACTTCTCCCATTCCCGCCAAGGTCTCAAATAGAATCACCACATTAAAAAAAATGTACCACGATTCATCTTGTGGTTTAGAAAGAGTGCCAAAATATTGTTAGAAAGTAACACAATATAAGGAATAAAATAAAGGTTTTGAACATTTTGGTCGTGGGCCTTGTGGGGGAAGCAAAGAGATCTACCCTTAAGAATAAGAGAAAGCTTGAAGTTGTGACTAATTATCAGTTGGTTGATGGATCCTCTTCAAAGAAAGATAGTTTGGCCCTTCATGACCAGGCTTTGACTCCTCTTCAAAATTCCTTGGCAAAGTTTGGCCTTAAACCTTTATATCATGCTAGGATTTTCTTTTTCTAAGGCTTTACTATTTTCTTAGGGCCTTTATAGTTATTATATTAGTTTCTTTGTTGTCTCTTATCTCTTTTGTTTTTGGTTCTTGTTTTTCTGTTTTTGTCTCATATGGTTGTTACTCGTTCTTGTGTAGAAGGTTTTGACTCCCTTTAAAAGCTTGCTTCTAATTCATAGCTTTGGTCAAAATAACTTATCTAATCAAATACATTACCTCTATTTGTCTTTATGTTCACTATTAGAGAAAACGAGAGAGAATGAACCAAAGTAATAAAAATGTGAACTACACATGATTATACATGTTTAAAATATACCTTCCCCCTTATGTTATGTTGTTAATTTTTAAATAAACCAATCAAACTTGTTTAAACTAGAAAAATTCCAAGCTTTTTTCAAAAAAATGCATGTAAAAGGTGTGTAATTTAAAAAAAACTTCACAAAGTATTGCAGCAGAATGCCAATGAAATTAGCATGGCGTGGTATCTAAAATTAAGGATAAGTAATTTTCTATTTCATTCTTGCTTTCTCATTGCAATCATCGCAATGTAATTGTGGCTCCTCTACCTCTTTTCCCTTAGCATGTCAACAGGGAATCTAATTCTCAGGAAAGGCAAGATGAAGTTTTTGTTGTTGATTGTAATATGAAAGAATAAGGTAGTCATATGTTTATCCTAGTAGTAAAATATAGCTAAGTATTAATTCTTGTAAATATTAGCTCATATATGTAATCGAACAAGATCCTATTCAAGTCTGAGATAGTTTATCTTCCTGACAATTTTGTAACAATCATATGCCAGAGTTATCAAGTTGGTATTTTTGTAATCCCACTATTCTATATAATATAATATACATCTTATCACCTTTTGCTAAAAAAATAGGAACTTTTTCAAATTGATTATGGATATTTGCTTGTAGACCTCTCAAATTAATTTTTTTGTCATTTTTGTCATGTTTTTATGAGTATTTTAACATCTTTAAATTTGTGATGTTTTTCCCATTTTAAACCCATGAAGTTGAACTCCACTTACACTTTTAATTTGTCATTTTGTTCCAATGTAAATACAATGTTACAATGGAATATGCACCATCAAGAGCTTTAAAGAAATAAAGAATGTCTACAATATGATTTCAAGAAAGTTGCACTTTAATTGATCATGAGTTGATTGGTTTCAAATAATTTGTATAATAGAAAACAAGAAGACTTATGACAATAAGACTAATAAGGTGTTGCAGCAAGACATGTCTCTAACCCCTTGGGACATGTTTAGGGGACTAAGATACATGTTTCCCATACTAGAAATAGGTATAGAGATCTCCCAAATTTCAAGAAGGTTCTCACCCACATTTCCTACCATCTCCCTTAAAAAATCCCTAAAGTGCAACATCTTGGCCCCAAAAATGCATTAAAAACCAAAAAAATATCACACAATATTATTCCATCACTATTTACATGAAGATTTTGTTGGTGTAATTAAATATTTAATTACACTTTATTAGTTTACTTAGGTCCTAATTAGGTTTTACCTTTAGGGTTTTGCATATTGCTTTATAAAAGCAAGTCATCTTGTGTAATTCAGTATTCTTAATAATATTATCTTTTGCAAATTGCTCTTGCATCTTTGTTTTTCTCCTTGTAGAAGGCTAATCCAGGTTTTGCAGGTGATCTTGGTTTTATGGAGTTTATTGGAAACTCTAACATGGTATCATAACACTGATTTGCAAGCCCCTTCTCAGATCTAGTAGAAATTCAATCAAAGAGTTTGTTTTAGGGATCCTAAAGGGATTGACCTTGAGCAATTTTTTGGTGCATTTTTGGATTAAAAAATGGCCAACATCTTTTTCTTCATGTATTTTTGAGAAAAATATTTTTTGGGTTTTGTTTATAATCACTAAATACCATCTGGGTATTTGTTAGATTTTGTAGCTAGTGAGAAAAAATTGCAGAAACAACTGTCAAATTTATGGCTATTCTTTTTGCAAGTGAAATTTATTTTTTTACCAAATCGCATGCTCTGCTTTTTGGATTCAAAAATCCTTTATGGGTTTTGTTGGTAGCACCAAAATATAATATGGGTATCTATTAATTTTTGCATGCAACATGTAAAGTTTTTAGAAATCAAATCATAAGGGTCATGTCTGCATACAGTGTTTTTTTTTCAAAAACTTTATATTGTCGGAAAATTGATCTCATCCTCTACGTAGATTTGAGGTCAAATTTTTTCATGGAGGCAGAGGTGAACATTAATCCTTGCATGCAATATTTCATTTTTGCATGCTTTATGTTTTCATTTTCTCTTTGATTTC
Organism: Sequoiadendron giganteum; assembly: GCA_007115665.2. Classification (NCBI taxonomy): domain Eukaryota; kingdom Viridiplantae; phylum Streptophyta; class Pinopsida; order Cupressales; family Cupressaceae; genus Sequoiadendron; species Sequoiadendron giganteum. The sequence continues at coordinate 656,508,744 of CM021104.1, forward strand.
TGCATGTTTTGTATGTTCTCCTTTTACAATCTAGTGGTATTGTAATAAATGAACTTCAATAAAGTTCCATCGGGGGGCTTCTTATTAGAGTGTAGTCGCATGGTATGCACTTTGATCCCATCTTCATACTGATGAAAAATCACATGAGTTGTTTTTGGATTATGTAGTTTCTTTTGGCCACAATCTTTCTCATAACTTGACACATTTTGGTTTGCATCAATTCATGTGTTAGATTGAGAGCCTATGTTTAATGATTTTGAATCACATCAGATTCTCATCATGCCACATCTCAGTTTGAGGGCCATTCATTTTATGGCTAATGTTCCAGAATATTCATGGTACTTGATCCTATGGATTAGTTTTAGTCACAGTTCAACATCGACATCGAGATACACATAGCTTCCAGATTCTTTCATCACATCTTTCCCTCTTATGGGGGGCATTTCTTATGTATCTATGTGATGGATGGTGTACTTGGGGGGTCTTATGGATTCCTCCATCTCTCATCACTTGGTTGCATTCTCTATTTATTTTGCAATGCACATGTACATGGGTACCTAGCATGGCCTAGTAGTTGGGACCCATCCATGCTTTCATGCATTCATCCTTGCATTATTTGCATGCTTCTTATTCTCTCTAAGTTGCACTTAAGGGGGGTGTTGGTGTAATTAAATATTTAATTACACTTTATTAAGTTTACTTAGGTCCTAATTAGGTTTTACCTTTAAGTTTTTGCATATTACTTTATAAAAGCAAGTCATCTCATGTAACTCATTATTCTCAATAATATTATTTGCACATCTTTTGCAAATTTCTCTTGCATCTTTTTTTTTCTCTCCTTGTAGAAGGCTAATCCAGGTTTTGTAGGTGATCTTGGTTTTATGGAGTTTATTGGAAACTCTAACAAATTTTACATTTCCATTGCATGATATTATTTTCTTTAATTTTTGTAATTCCCTCCCATTTGTGGCCTTGATATGGATAACTCTCAACATCATTTTTCAACTATGTATCAAAGGATGCATAGCTCTCACTTCTACTTGTTTCTTTGAGTATTGTATGGTGTGTTTGAATCACCTACACATTTTGAGATGAGGTTCCTTGACATGTCGGTTGAACATTGTTGTTTTGGTTGCATGTTGATGTGTTTCATATTACAATATTTATTGAGATACGTGTGTTATGCTATATATTTCTAATTATCATAGTTATTTAATTCAAAAATATCAGTATATGTGTCACGAGTATATGAATTTTATGATGTTGAACCCCGTTGGATGTTTTTATATGCTTTGAATATTATATATTGAGAAAGTACACTTGACATGTATGCTAAGTGGATACAAATACATGGCTATTTCTTCACTCGATATGTAGGTTTTGTTGGTGTACATAGGTGTTTTAACTATCTAGGTCCTATTTACATGTTAAGTCCACTTAGGTCCTAGGAGGGAATCTTTCTACTTAGTGTTAGTTGCCACTAGATCTTATCTTATATTTTGGCATTTAATGCTTGTGTCTTAAATCATTTAACATTGTTAAGGTAGTTGTCTTATTATACAAGATTAAGCCACATCTTAAGATCTTGTCTAATCCTATCTCACAACTTGCCTTTATAAGAAAGG